>WHVB01000006.1:640013-1280026 GCA_015178965.1 Russula ochroleuca | reverse complement strand
CCGGAGTGTTTCCATGTGATAGGTTATTACGGTTGATGTCCATGGTCGCTAATACAGTCCTCTGAGTGCGCCAGATCGTATTTCAATGGCTGCCTCGAGTATCACATAAGGCTGACTCCAACCGGCCACGAGGCAAAATCCGTCCTGATACAGTATTTTCGTCGTCCCAGAGGCACCTGTAGTCGACTGCAGTGCTACTTGAGGCCCTCGAGCCGCCTGCCTCCCGCACCGCACCGCACCCCTTGGGCATACAGCCAACCAAACTCGTTTCCGTATATATATGAAATCCCCCCGCCGTATCATTGCATACATCTCTCTCTAAATTAACAAACATGTCCTCCGCCCCCATCGACCACGCGGCCCTTTCCTATTTTCAAACCAGCCCCGTCCGAGGCCAGCTCGAACCCTACGAACCTCAATCGAAGACAGGGTGGCGTTATCTCCAATGTACTGATACTCCCAATGAACTCAAGGTGCGTCACCTACTGACTCTGAGGCCTTCCCTTATCTCTCTTTCTAGGTTTTGTTGCCTCCAAAGACCGCGATGCTCTACAGCCAACTCCTCCAGTACGAGTCTTCGGAGCTGGAAAGGGGTAGGGCCGCCGATTGGGACCGCATCCTCCACATGCGGCACCTGAAAGACCGTATGATACGCAAATGTCAGCGTCTTTCACGCATGACACACACACCCGGCACAGTTCCCGCTGCCTTTCGTATCGTCCATGCACCACTCGATTTTCGCCTCAAAGAAATGGAACGTTGGTTGCGCGATCAGGAATCGCGTGGAAAGAGCACAAAGGAGGTTCGCCGGCAACCATCAGCGGAGACAACAAACACGCAATCTCAGGCCTCGAACTCAGCATACGCTCATGCACAATCATCCCGCGGTCCTCGCCCGCCTCGAGTTCCCACCTCTTCGGCTCCGCCGCAACGTGGTTCATCGACTCGCACACCAGGTAGCATAAGGCGTCATGGGTCTGGGTCCACACGCAGTTCGAATTACGTCGACTCCCGTGCGTCCGCAGAATCACCTCGCCAACGGCCATCCGTTCACCCGCAAGCCGCCCCGCCCCGCAACAATTACCTCTCCCCCGTCGTAGAAGAGCGGACCGAGTCCCCCGCACCATCCACTATTCTCACAAATCCGTACGGCGAGACGCCCGAACGTGCTGCCGAGGAAGGCGCGTTCCCCACGACCGCAGAGATGCGTGCGGATGTCGTCTCCCCAGATCCGCTCCCACACCTCTACCGTCCGCCGAGCATGCTTGCGCCGATGGGCGAGTTTGCTGCTGCCATGATGACAGGTTATCCGGAGCCCGTCATGGAATCTGCACAGCCTCCGCTGATGCATGGCGTGCCCGAGCCCTTTGCCGAGTCGTTCTTGCCCATAGAACCAGTGGCACCTGGCATGCCTGAGCCCGTTTTGTCCACCGTCCCGGACCAGCCTATCGCTGGGCCGCCGCGTACACTTGTGCGGCGACGCAGCAGTCTCAGGCAAAATGGGGGTCGCTCGAGCGCGAATGGCACGCCAAAGATGGTGTCGTGGGCCATGGACCGCGATTGGGCGGATTACCTGACCAAGTTTGATCATGTCGTATATGCAGCAGAGTTTGCTGGTTTGTCTCGTTCACGTATGTGGCAATGTGCTGTTGGGTTCTGACTTCTGGCGCAGGTAGTGAGCTCGAAGAAGCCCGCAAGAGGTTCCAGGAAGAGATATCTGGATTGCAGAACGTGCGTTTGGCGATCACAAGCGCCCTTGAACGTTTGCGCCTCGAGTCCGATACTCTACAGCGCGAGGACACTGCTTTACGTGCACATGAAGAGCGCATGGCCGCGACCTTTGAGCGCTTGAAAGAGAAAGAAGCGAATTACAAAGAACGAGGTAAAAAAATTTCAGTCGTTTCTTTATATCCGGGTTTATATCCGGCTTCCACTATCCATTTTCCGCTGATGGATTTTTTCTCTCAACAGTTCAAGCTGTCGTCGAAGAAAGTAAGCGCGCTGTCATTGCCGCCGATAATAGACGCGAGAGCGCAGCGGTCAGCTGAACACGGTGGAACCCAAATGTCAAGATGATTTAAGAGCCTGATCCAATACCATCTATTACTAGTCAAGACTGTATTGACGCTACGACGCGGTCTTCCAGTTTCCGTGTAAGTTATTCCCAGTAGATTGGGCACCATGCGATAAGTATGTTGTTTGCGAATCAAAGTATCGGGCCTTTTATGTTTATATACATTGATTCCTTGTGTTTATGAATCACATCTTCTGGAACATGGGAGCAGCGCGCGTACTTGAAGCGTTTTGACGGCTTGGCACGATCGGGGACTATATTCCTCTCAAGGAATTGAAGCGAAGTCGAAAGTTCTCCAGACCGAGGTCGGATCATCCAGTGTGCCAAGTTCGGGGTTGATTTACGTTGACTGCGCATAACAGCATGAAGAGCGGGAATTCCAATGAGAAGATCTAATTGTTATTCTTTTACATCATGCGCCAGACACCGCAGTGAGGGTAACGTCGCTCTGTCCTTCCTCGCCTGCTTAACTGCTAATTCTCTTTACAGTAACCGGAACACTTTCCCGTTTCCCGAACCTCCGATGTCTTGGACACGTGATCTTCGGATGTAATGTGCGCGGAGCGCTCTCTGTTTTCTTTGGAAAAAGGCCCCAGTGACCCTGCACCCATCCCACTTGTCCGCGTAAAGTTTTTTTTCCCCATCTGGACTACGACGAGAACAAGAACAAGAACAGCAAGTCGGTCCTAACGAGCCCCCCTTGTGTTCTGATTTTCTCTTCCAAATAACACCGTTTCTGTTGGTCCACGGCGAACGAACAGGATGGCTGTTCGCAGACCTCTGACTTCTCGACCGATCGATCTCATTTACTTTATTTTCTTCCTGGTACGTGTACTCACGATCTCCACCACCCCCATTCATTATCCACCAATACAGTACCCCATTTTTTTCCCATTTTCATTAAAAAAAATCTTTTTTGAAATAGGTTCACATACCAGCCACGCTGTTGATAGACTGCCAAGCGATATGGCCGAAGCAATTTCTCCCGAAGCTCGTGCAAGCTATCCCCCCTCTGTACGTGAGCATGTCAGGAGATCCACTCATAGGGCGTGCCATGGGTATCCTCGGAAATGGATCTGAGCTCGCGTGGTTCAAATCTTTCATCTATCTCGAAGCGTACGTGTCCCTCTCCCCGTTTCTGCACCCCCTGATCGGACCTACGTCTCGGACACCGCAGACTGTTTCAGCTTCCGGTTTTTGTCCTTGGCGCTCGCGGCCTCTGGCGAGGTAAACTAATTAATTGTCTATCTATCACGCCTCCTTATGTATTGTGAACTGCGTTTCAGACACGCCAGGAATATACAGCCTCCTTGTGCTGTACGGTGCATCTACATGTACAACCACTCTTGCGTGCGTTGCGACCATCATGGGTACCCCTACCACATCCGCCGCAACCATTGCACAAATGGTCATTTCTATTACCTTTGAACAGCGCGTGTTGCTTCTCTGCAGTTACGTACCATTTTTCATCATTCCTCTATGCATTGCGGTCGATATGGCGCTTCGGCTACAGAAATTGGCATCTGCGGGCATTCGTGCACTGGAAAGTTCCAAAGAAAGGTAATGAAGTTCTGCTATACCCTTTTGTATCGGCATCATTTCGTTATTTCTTTGCGGTGGATAACGTGAATGAGAGATGAACGAGACAATTATCATATTCACTGGCACCGTGTTAGGAACTAGTCTAGGCTAGCACTAACGCGATAGCACTTTCATTGCTCGATACTCGAGGACCGTAGAAAAATGGTAGTCCTTCGATCTTCTAGTGACACCACCCTCTACTCCAACCTAGCCCCAGGCTGCTTCGCACTCACCCACCAGTACCTTACCAGGTACAGAATGGAAATTTCAACAAACACAATAATCACGTTGGCCACCCCAAAAATCCATAATTCTCCATTGTTATTGCGGGGCATGGTAACGTTCAACGTGAGTGCTCCTACAGTCATTCAATGAGTTGGCTGTACATGAACAATCACGGAATATACACATACCGCTGATCACCTGAGGTGCCACTGACAACAAAGTCACCACGGCGAGTACAAACATCGCGTAGTCACCCTTTTCGCGCGCACGCAATAGATCGATGTGCAAATTCTGTATATACATCGGGTGCGACTCGCTCAACATCCGCTCATAGTGCGCCAAGGACTGCTGCAACGTAAGGATATGATCTACAGGGCCATGTTCAGCCGACACTATACACTCCGATACTTCGCGGCCTCACCTTGGACGTCGCCAAAGTAGATAGCGACTTCTACGTCATCGCTGGCATCTGGGCCATCCGAGGCCAGCAGCCGCTTGCGGATCCCGGTGACGACCTCCGGTTTGGTAGCCAACACGCGTGCCACAGACGTGGCCAGCTGCCTCGTTCGCGCCATGCGGTGGAGATCGAAGGATGCGCGGATAAAGCTCGGGTCGGCTTTACGGGGCTTGTTTCTCATACAAGCGCTGAAGAAGCGAGAAATGGCACGGCGCCAGCGCCGTAACATGAGACCACAGGTCAACTGGGGAAGCGAGAACTGGGTCATGCCCGTTTTCACGGAAGCCACGTCCATGGAAAAGGCGTGCTTTTCTTCAATGAAAGTAGTTGCGGGAACGACTTTCTCCTTAGCTGAGAGGGCCCGTACTGCCCGTGCGTTGGCTGGAGGGACGGCTTCCCCAGCTCGTAGGGTCCGCGGGGCCCGTGTGTTGGCAGGGGGAGTGGGTGAGACGGTGGACGCCGGATTATCTTCATTATGTACGACGGATTCGATGGTCATGACATGTTCCTCAATCTCTTCCACGAGAGGAAAAAACGAATCTATGACGGAGTCTAGTATTCCATGTGCAATCCAAGCTGCTGGTTGCGTAAGATTTCGGAACAGAGACAAAACACAATGTCGGCATACCAGACGACCTGCGAGTGGTTTGTGCAGTGGCTTGGAGCTTTCCGCGGACACGTTCAAGATGCTCTGCATCACCATATTAATAATGTGAATACATGCTGCCAGAAGTTTTCACCTGAGATGTTTGAAAAATGGAACTACAGCATCGTCAATAAAGAGCGGCCATATGTAGATGCGTGACACAACTCACGGTGCATATGCCATCTCGGAATACAACCAAGTATATGCATGTCTCATTTGCAGCTCCCAGTACCTGGGAACTGCCAGTCTTTTGACTGACGACGTCAAGCCGCTCATTGCGACTCGAGGATTCGACAGCACGAAAGACGATAAAATAATAACCGAGCTTTGGAAACAACTCAAATTTCTCGCGTGATTCCCGCTGTAGGACGTCCTCCAAAGTCAGTGGGTGAAGGTGCAACAACTATTCCTCGAGTTAGCTTGACCATCAAAAAAGCAGTAAGTTATTCACCCGGCCCAGTTTCTTCATGTCTTCCCACGTTGGACTTGAGACGTCAAGCCACCAAGCCTGTTGCGGCTTTCCCGCGACCGGATCTCTCCGAGATGTCGACGCGGTTTGCGGTGGGTCTGGTGGGGGCGTGGTAGAGGAAATCTTATCTTTCCCCTTTTCCACCGTGAGTGGTGGGCCGTGAAGCGCATCAGTACGAGATGCGTGGCTGGATTCATGCATGGCCGAGTGAACCCGGGGCGGACGAAGTTCGCGCAAATGATGATGTTCGTCGAACCCAGTTTTAGGAAAGCGTGATCGATGTCGGGGACGACGGTGTTTGCCCGATTTTCGCAATACTGGATTCAAATGTGGGAGCATCAGATCCAATGAGAACGTGCGCACAACCCGTTGTTCCTCCTCGATAGGCCCCGCCTCCTGCGAGGGAGACGTAGGGGGAACATAGAGGTTGAACTCGCGAGGGATTACACGACCGATTTCGCGGGCCCTTATGCGCGCAGCCACTGCTCGCTCAGACTCCTCGCGGTGCTGAATGTCTGCGAGGCTGGGAGGACGACGCTTGCGACGCGACGACTTGTTAGCGGTGCGGAAGGACGAGCGAGAAGATTCCGAGGAGTTACTCGAGGTTATGGAAGAAGATGAGTCTGCCCAGTTTTTGCGCGCCCATCGAGTGATTGCTCGTTCCAAGCGAGTTGCAAGAGCACCGAGACGTCCACCGGCCAGACGAAAAGAGCCAGAGGACGCGGTTGAAAATGATTTTAGGGATGTTACAGACCCCAACTCTGTGGCTTGGGGTGTTGAGGGTCTGTCTCCACGATAGATGTCGTCGTCTTCATGATCGACGAGTTCGTGATCATTGATAAATATCTTGGGGGGTAAATCATGCTGAGACGGAGGGTCCATGGTATGCGAAGCGGGGTATCCGACACGAGAGGTGGGAACGCGAGGCCATGAGGGAAAGGGACCAAAGTGTTCCTTTTTATTATGTCCAATTGAAAATTTAGTTCTCACACGTGCTCACAACTCACACCTCCGAAGGACCCCTAGTACTGCCAGTTGGTCATGTAGACAAATCAAACGTAACAACACAGCGAGCAAAATATTAATACAACAACTGATGTACCACAAAACGCGTGACCCAATAGAAGAAAACCAGAGCCTACACAGCAAAACGCGCCATCACTGCCGGCGCAACTGCGATCTATCCTCGCGCACCGAATCGTTCTGCAATGAGTCGTCGACCTCTTCATGCGGTTTCCGGGGCCCCATGCTCAGTAAAGAGCCAATCGCCATGGCATCTCTCGACCGTGGAGAGTGATCGGCCGAGGCGCTACCTGAGGAATACGGTGATGACGGACCAGGGGGAGGTGAAGGAGTATAGGAACATGGAATGGAGCGATACGTGGACGGCGGAGATTCCGAAGTCCGAGTGCGCTTATGCGAATATACACGTGTAGTACGTTGGCTTGGCAAATCATTGGGATTATATGCACGATGCGAAGTCTGTGCTGCGGAGGACCCTGGGGATTGATAGCCGCCATTGTGATGCGATGATCCTGGGGGATTCGATGTGGAAGAGCGAGGAACTTCCTGCGTCTGCCTCGAGAATATTTGATAGTACTCGAGCATAGAGCGATGGAGAGATGCGACAGACGCTATCCTCTGTAGAGCAAAAGATGGATATGGGGTTGGAGTAACAGGTTATGAACGTCAATACCTGGTCCTCAGCGCTCTTAGCATTGAGCATGGCCATCAGCATCTCGCGATCACCATCCCCTTGCGAGCGGTAGGCTCCAAGGATCTCTCTTAGAGTCGGCGGTGGAGGCTATATAATGATGAGAGAGGTTAAGAGAGGAGAGAAAGAAAAGAGAATACCTGGTCGAGAACTTGCCATGTGGAGGCGAGAAGAGATTTTGAAGAGCGAGGATGGTCATCTGAGGGATGAGAGATGGAAGTCATGGGCGAGTTGAGCAGCCAAACGCGAAGCCAAGCCAAAGTCTTTTGAGCATCGCCGTCATCCCTGCGTATATTTAGAAATGCCAAGCCAACGCGCTATTTTTCTTCGCTCGCTGGGCCCAGGGTACCGCGCTGCCTCTCCACCCCGTCCTCCGATCTCTCCACTCATGGCTCACTTCTGACTTTGCTCAGCACACAACCAGACAGAAAGGAAACATACAACTGGTAAGGACCACGGCGACTTGAGGGAAAAACCAAGATGAACGTGCTATTTTTGTCACTTTGTCTTGGCGTAGATATTCTTAGAACGAACTCTTACGCCAAGTCCCGAGTTTCCCGTGATTGCTTAGTCACTCGCTGTCACAATCAAAATTGCGTGACCTGATCGACGTCACGCTTGGCCATCCCTTGGGCCATCCCTCACCAGATATCTTGGCAAGTGCAGCCTGAAAGGCCTGAAACCGCAAACCCGAAGTGGGTGTCCGGTAAGCGAATTGACAATGACGACCCAACACCTTCGTAGAGTGCTGGGGATGACGCATTTATTGAAGGCTCAAGTCAGCTGGAACTGGCAGCTGATTGAATTTGATCATGCAAACATGAATTTGACCGTGAAAACATCTTCCCCAAGCGGGGCGCGTATGTGTTTCAGTATGCCTGGCAACCTATTTATTGGTGTTCTCCGCCATCATCCCTGCGCTTCCCAGCAAAAAAATAGTCTAAGCATTACATGTCTCCGGACTCCGTCTATCGGCGCGCTCCTGTGGTGCATTTCGAAAGCTGCTGATCCGGAAGGTACACCCTGGCTGACTTGTTTGTAATGCGGGAACCGCTCATCGGTTCACCCTGATTGCATTGCTCCATTGTATGTCACATCCAGAACCGGGTATGCACGCTAACATTTTCTGTTGATCACAGCCGAATTGTGCAACCCACCTGCCTGCGCCGAGGCTTCTGGGGTACTAGTACAGGGCCCACTTTCGTACGGATTGTTTTGTTACGTTCCAAATTTGAGCGCCCCAAAGCTGCGACAAAACGTGATCTTGCCTGGTTTCCAATCGAAAACGCCAAGAGGTGAACGAATGGAATCTCCATGTCTATATTCATTTGTACGGCGCCTGGACCCATGTACAGTAGTATGTTTTGGTGTGTCACCCAATGTTCAGAAAGATGACTCTTGTCGTTCATTTACCCGATCAGCGAGTTGCATAGTGCTTGACAAGTACGTTTTTCTTGATGACGTAGGGCACCTATATGAGAGCCGGCGCCGACTCTAGTCACCGCGCCCTTTTCTATGACCGGGATGTGCTTCTTCGGCTACGGGAATGTAAAAGTCGGTTATCAGTCCAATCTCCATCTGTGTCCTCAATGACCATTATCAGCCACGTAGGGGGAAGGCGATGTGACATACTCGTTGCTCCCAGTCTCCAAATCGTGCAGTACTACTAAGCTACCGCAGGGAGTGATCCCAGCCTGGCTTCCCGTGCGTACTAGTCGGGGTGGCGCTGGAACTGAGTGAGTGGCTTCGACGCCGCTCTAGCCCAGAGCACGCGCTCATTGATTAGCGCAGACAAAGGGTCTGATCCTGACCCAAATCGCTGGTAGCGCTCCGGTTGTTGCAAGTATTTGTTGACACTCATTTTGTGAACCGACACTTGGCATGGAATTTCGGGATCTTTAATGATCTTGGATCATGGGTGCATGAGAACCGACGTTTGCACGAATCGCGATGACAAGGTTGGGGTCCGAGGCTCCGAGTAACGCCCGTAGAAGGACACCCGAATGCCATCCAGAATGTCTCCACCAACTCAGAAGGTAGGCACAGAGTAAAGCGGAGAGACAAAGCTGAGTGACTATGGGGCTAACATGGGGCTATCAGCGCCAATTTTCAATGTTATTACATGTCCGTGAGGGCGTCACAAAGGGTATATCGCCGTCAAAGGACGGAGGGTTCTCCTTCACCTTCATAGCAAAGCCATTACGTCGATGGGGGATTGTGCCCACTTCTGGTGGCAACACTCTGCACACGAGCTTCATTCTCTTGTCGGGGCAGAGAGCCCCATCGCCCGATTGTCCCTGCAGCATCGCTCGCGGCACGGGACCAAAAAGCAACCGACGCACGGAACACGTATTAGCAACTCGGTTCTCAGCAAAGACCGAGCGAAGCCCCAAATCTTGACCAACAGACTGACGTGATACGGAAAAAAATAATTGCGGTCCACGCGAGTACAGTATTGGCTGCAAACATCGGGCCGGGAGACAGTAGAAATTTAGCAATCGGCGTGGCAGCAGGGGAAGAGTAAGGGGTCACGCCAACCTTGTACGTAACCCGCGTCAAAATTTGTGATTGTTCTTCGTCGAAAGACGGAGTGGATGTTGCGGAGCCGCCAAAATCGCGGTAGCTGCAAGAACGCTCAACTCAGTCGATCTAACCCGTCAAACAAAGGGTGGAACCTCACAGGTTTACCAGCCCCCGTTTGCTGACGGCGCAACGCTCATCACATGAAAGTGGTATACCTGGTGCCTGCTCCGTCCACCGGACTGGGCCCTTGATGAGGGTGGACCCTGCTGGGAAAGGGGGGAAAGATAAAACCACCGCGAACGCCGATAATATTTACCGTATGTGCCCTTCAGGATTTCTATTGGCAAAATCCAAAAACCTTGTCCAGCTGACTGAGGATTAATAATTTTACCTTTTGACTGGGCAATACACCGAATGCCAGAAGCAGCGCAACAAGGTGGTCCCTGAAAATGTGAGATTACCATTAGGGTCACCAGCGTGGTAAATCTGCGGAACCAGACAAGTTAAATGCTGGAGCCAGCGGGATTCGATTCGATTCAGAAAGTTCTTACATTAGCCAGATTTAGAAACGGAACCCGTCTGGTGGTCATTACTCTGATAAACCTCCGAATTCGATGGTCAGAGTATGTACTAGTACAGTCCACATATGACTGACTTGGCAATGATGTTCCAGAGGTTTATTTTTCTTTGGAAACTCGCCACTTCGTTGACGTTTGAGTTCTGGCCCCAACATCGGTGCAGCGCAAAGGACACCAAATCGGACGAAGTGGTGCGGAGAGTGCCAAAAAAGATTGGCGGTTTATCCAGGGACTCAGATCTCGTACAAGATTTGGCTGGCGCTATGTGCCAGCATCGCACGTTCTTATCAGAAGTACGCATATACCGAGCATACTCGAGAGTCAGGTACTTGAAGACTGGGGAAGATAACTCGTGTGGGGTCGCACTGAGCGCATGTGCTGTAGGCCCAGAGAAGTCAGGAACATTTGTCCTTAGAAGCATGCTCATGCGGGACACATGTGCCTTCTGGGAGTAGAAGATAAATCAAAGGCCGGTGATATGTGTAATGGAGTACGATCTCCACACATGATCGTGAAAGCTTTATGCCTGATCTAACAGGGTTGATGCACGTACGGCCAACCTTCAGTAGAAATTCCGTTCGAAGAGGAATGATATGCTCATTATACCACGTGTCCCAAGTGCCTACAAGGATGTATCCGATGCCTGCTGAAAGACAATTCTGGATAGGATAAGTACAGAGAGATTACAGTGAGTACCGCAAACAACCTGGTCGGGTCTATGATTAAGACCTTCGAAGAGTATGACGGTCTACACCAGAGTCCCTCCGTTCTCCTCAACCGTTGACGAGTTTCTAACGGGGTCTGGATTGCCACAATCAACCCATCGTCTATTTGCAAACAAGAGTGGGAACATACCAAAATAGGGGTGCGCCTGCGCTTCACGAGCAGTGAGACGGTCCTGGTGGTCATAGCGGAGGAGTTTGTCCAGAAAATCAATGGCTTCGTTTGTGATATACCGCTGATTCTCGGAGGTAATGAAGCGAGTCCACGGTTTCCTCTGGTACCTGCGAGACCGAATATGTTGAAAAACCGTATCCCAGTATCGAACGAACCGACTCGCCTTCCCAAGATCTCATCGTATTGTGCATCGAGCTCGATATCATATTTTTCAAGGTATGCATACAGCTCATCCGTTCCCAAGACCTTGGTGATTTTCACAAGCTGGTCGTAGTTGTCATGGCCATGGAAGAAGGGCTCTTTTCTGAAAATCTGAAAGATCATATATTTAGTGGAATTACTACGCTAGAGAGGAGCCCGCGTACCATTGATGCAAACATGCAGCCAAAGCTCCACATATCCAGACTGTAGTCGTATTCTTGGAAGTCTACGAGTAACTCCGGCCCCTTGAAGTAGCGTGAGGCGACCCGAACATTATACTGAGTCCTTGGGTGATAAAACTCAGCCAAGCCCCAATCTATGAGTCGCAGCTGCGGCGCGAATTGGTTATCTGGAAGGAATTGACCAGGGTACGAAGAATTATACCTTGCGTCGTTCGTGGTCAATCATGACGTTGTGTGGCTTCACGTCGCGGTGCATGATACCTTTGGAATGACAGAAATCCAAAGCCTGCCCGGAATCAGAGATAACGAGATGAAAAAGGGATTATTGGCACCTTCAGGAGCTCCAGCATGTAGAATCTAACATCAATATCACTGAAACGAGGATAGAGGACCTTAAAGTCGATATTGTTGACGTATTCGGTGACAAGGCTGGGAATCTTTGACAAAGGATCCCGAACGACGTCAAGCAATGCGACGATATTCGGTCCACCAGCGAGATTCTGCAAGATTTTGATCTCACGTTTGATTTTCTTCTTCTTGACTGGTTTTAGCACCTTGATAATACACTTTTCGTCATTTGCAATGTTGATCCCCTCGAAGACCTGAAAGAAGCTCAAGACTGGGGACAACATTGAATGCAAAAGAAACGGACCTCAGAGTACTTTCCACGTCCCACCTTCCGCACGATCTCATAGTGATCCTGCGACCCCCATTGTACTTGCAGGTTGTCTGGAAGAAATAAGAGACCGCACACGCCGGACTGAAGAGATGGCTTCAAGCTCACCGTACTCGTGCCATGATGGGCCGAGCTTCGCATTCACATCTGCATAAATCCGCGCTACTGAAGGGGTCGCTACACGACCCATCGTGGACCAACCGAGGAGGAACGTGGACTGACGTCGGGAGTCACGACGGAGAATAGATTTGGGTAAAGATCTCCCACGCAAACTCTTGACTCAATGACTCGTCCTCCCAAAAATTGGCCTGCTCACGTTCAGTACTCGACCGTTCCCTATTTCCACTCTTCAGTCTCGGGCGATGCCCTGTCATTTCTGAAAGGAGGTGATTCAAAGGGGATCTCATTGCCATCGGCCCCACCTTCTCTCGGCGGGATCCGTCCGATTGTGGACCCGTCACACCCTGCCCACGGGCAGCACGGTTTATTCGCGACTAGGAAAATTGCCGCGCATACACTTATCGTCGAGTATATTGGGGAAGTACACTCCGACGAGCGGCCAACATCTGACTACGACATTTCACTCTACCGCTTCCCAGGCGGTGAAAACGTCGGGGTGGACGCAACCGCCATAGGAAATGAGGCCCGATTTGTGAATGACTACCGTGGCATCAGACCAAAGCCAAACGCTCAATTCGCAGATCGGTGGACGGCCAGAGGCGACCTTAGGATAGGTATATGGAGTCTTGCCTCGGGAATAAGAAAGGGAGACGAAATCGTGGTGTCATATGGAAAGTCCTGGTGGGCTGCTAGGTCTCTATCTTAACTTGGATAGGGTTGGCGGACAGCTATCGCGATGACGGGTCATCTGAACATCCTTTTGATACATCACCTTTGCCTGCAGAGATATTACATGGCTGTAAACCTAAAATAAAGGATAGACCTCAAAACGTGGGGACACATTGATCAATGAAAGGGAACAATGGAGCAACCGAAGGCGCACAGTCCGGGGTGGCAGGCTGGTAGATGAGCCAGAGAACGATCGACAATTTACGGAAAGCCGGTAACTACGGTACTCCATCTGGGGTAGCGTTCAGAATGCTTCATAGAACGTTGTACCTTACAATGGCCGACAATGAAACGGCGTTCCATTATGCGCAAGTTACGCGAGCTAGGAATGCAACATTTTGGGAGGTAAGACATTACTGTATGATTTAATGGATAGAGAAATACAAGATAGACCCTCATGGGGTGTCATCGGAGACATATCGCCGGAGAATCGAGCATACACCATTGCTAGAAACTAGAAAAGTGTAGGAAGACCAAAAGCGATAACGGCTGAGTGTTGGATGAGTGCGGTGATTGAAACCCGCGGAGGTGAGTGCGCAGTTACACGTGACTACTTAATCAAAACAAGGTTAAACAATTAATAGATTCGGAAAAGATTTTTGCGGAGACAAACAGAACCAAAGGAACGCGACAGGCGCGTCTCAGTCGTCGTCGTCACGATCGTCCGTGTATGATGTCCCTCCGTTTGCCTTCTCAAGGGGTTCATTCTTTTATCGCATATTATTCATGTCCTCGGCCTACAATAAACCCTTTATCTATGAGGCGCTTCTTAACCCTCTATCATTTACGGGACGCGAAGCTGCCAAACTGCCCTCGGAGCCAATTCAGCAAGGTGACTTACTGCTCTTTCTTTGGTTCTGTGACGCCCTTTCATACACGTGCTATTGTAGCGGTTTTTTCATGCATCTAGGCCTTCCCATGCCCCAAAAGATCCATACCAAATCCTCGGCGTGAGCAAGGATGCAACTTCCGCTGAAATTAAGAAGGTCTACTTTTCTGTGCGTGACCATCCTGCTCATAATTTTCTCAGTGTGTGCCTCTCAGTTGACACTCATCTCAGCTGGCTCGCAAATACCATCCGGATACAAACCCCGACAAGAACGCCCAGGACAAGTTTGTTGAAATTCAAGAGGCATATGATGTGTGTTAGTATTGTAGTAGTTGCCGCCGTTGCCCTGACCGGCCCGCCCAGATTTTGAAAGATGAGAAGAAGAGGGCGGCTTTCGATCAGTACGGTGCAGCCTCCCAACAGCCCGGATTTGACCCAGATGCATTTGCCCGTAATCCTTTCGCAAGCAGCTTCGGGTCAACATTCAGTCAAGGTGGCGGACAATCTGACCTCTTTAATCAACTCTTCGGTGCACTAGGAGGGAGAGGTCGTGGGGGTCATTCTGCGTTTACGCAGAATATCAGGGGTGCAGATATTGAAGCCAGCGTTGGAGTGAGCTTCATGGAATCAGCCAAAGGGACATCGCGGACTATCAAAGTGAACCCGGTCGTCGATTGTGGGGCATGTACCGGAACTGGACTAAAAGCAGGGTCTCAACGCTCCAAGTGCCCTACATGTAACGGTTCAGGCACTAGGACATTTGTGATTGACAGCGGATTCCAGATGGCAAGCACGTGTACGGCTTGCCAAGGTGTGGGGACGGTTATACCCCGTGGACACCACTGCCGAGAGTGTGATGGCATTGGTAAGGTAAGGGGTCGAAAGAGTATCAAAGTTGATATTCCCGCCGGTTAGTCGCCTTCTCGTGAGCGCTCTCACTCTGATCACGGCATTCTTCAATTATAGGTATCGAGGACGGCATGACCATTCGGGTCCCCAACGCCGGTGATACACCTGACCATGGCAAGGGTCCGGCTGGCGACCTCCTCGTGCGTGTGAATGTTGCAGCTTCAAGGGTATTCAGGAGGCAAGGATCCAATATATACCACGATGCTCGCATACCTCTTCATACGGCATTACTCGGGGGGAAAGCCCGTGTTCCTACTCTGGACGGCGAGGTAGACGTGCGGGTACCTGGTAGTACACAACAAGGCCAAGAAATGGTCCTCAAAAACCATGGGATTCAACCTGTGTTCGGTGGAGAAAAGGGTGACTTGTTCGTAACGTTCACTGTGCAAATTCCAAGGCAAGTGTGTCAGAGCAGCCTCGTTGTTGCCCTCGATGTGTTGACCAATCTGTCAGATCTCTTACGGATCGTCAAAGGGAAATTCTTCAGGAGTACGCCGATGACGTGGAAGGTCGAAGTACGAAGAAGACCACGAGTAGCAGTGCTGACGCGAACGACTCGACATTCTCGACAAATTTGAATTCGACTGTGCCGCCCCATAATGACAACGGTACGACACATTTTTCTTCTTCAGCCTCGCACGAGCCGGGCGACAATTGGTTGTCCCGGGTGCGGAGAAAAATGCGAGAGCTCATGCGGACATGATTTACCAACCGGCGCTCGCAGGTAACGACGAAGCTGAAACGGGTGTGCGGGAAAAAAGGAGGGCAACGGGCTAATAGATGATATTAGAGTAGAATATTATTTTTGATATGATAATAACTTGCCACAAAGCCGCACTCGCGTCGAAGGGAAGTCGAATTATTCGTTCTGTTATCGAATGTCCATCCTCCCACTCGCACTCTCGACCTTCCCGATCTCACTTCCGGGGGGTGGGCGGCCGCCCCTGCAGCGTGTTTCTTTACGTCTACGTCCATCGAAGCATTTGACGATCTCAACTTGCAGTTCGGCTCTCGACCCTCGCCGCTGGCGCTTTCCCCCACTCTGTCCATCTATAGCCATCCATAATGGCGGCCGGCATCGTGAATCTCAGAGGTAAAACAAAGCTTCTGCCTTTCCTGGCCAGATCCCTCCATATGCCACCTCGCCGTTGATTTTTTCTCATTGACCGTACCTCGCAAGTTACATCCCTGCTGCCCGGCTTTCTCTTTCTATCTTGAGTCCCCGAAGAGACCATGAAGCCATCATACGAATTGAATATACTTACTTCAAGTTGCCCCCATTGGTGACTGTGGGTTTAGTGCAGATTTGGTCATGGCAGATCGTCCCCCGCTCTACAATCACCAAGGTGCAGGATTCCTCACTGCCCTCTTTTTCCTTGGGCCAACACCAAACTGATAGCAGACATCCCCGCACCTATAAATGATTGGCACATGGAGTACCGTCTGCTCATCCTTGGAATCGCATCCCTGGAATACCTCCCTCGTCTTTTGCTCCATCTATGCTTCATCTCCTTCGCTGGCCGTCCCTCTCGGCGACAAGTGACGATGGTCCTCCTTGTGACTCTTCACTGTCAGATGACAAGTGCGAGACGACATTTCCATCGAGCGTGTCGTCGTCTGCTACACACCTTCCTGAGGCAGCAACTAAAAGTCAGACCCTCACTTGCTTTGTTGGAGACGAGGCAGGAATAAGCCTTGATGGCATACCCTGT
Organism: Russula ochroleuca; assembly: GCA_015178965.1. Classification (NCBI taxonomy): domain Eukaryota; kingdom Fungi; phylum Basidiomycota; class Agaricomycetes; order Russulales; family Russulaceae; genus Russula; species Russula ochroleuca. The sequence continues at coordinate 1,263,504 of WHVB01000006.1, read as the reverse complement.
TCTCGACCTTTGACTACGCCGCGGGTTCTGGCGGCCCACATTGGGTGGGTGACGCGTTTTCCCAATTGACGAAACCCGCCTTGGATCTCATCTCACTCTCACACACAGCGCCGCGTTAACGTTGTTCCTCGCGACGACGGATGCAGTACGTGTCAGAATCCTACATTGCTTCTCTTTCTCACTGAGAGGTAGACAATCGTGTCCACATCCCTGCCAACCATCATCCGGGAGTTTGATGGTTCACATTCTGAATACACTTGGATCGGGGTAGCGTATCTGCTCACGCAAACGGCATGTCAGCCTCTGTATGGAAGAATATCTGACCTCACCGGAAGGAAGGTTAGTGAATGCGAATTCAGTTTTGCTGAGAGTAACTAATCTTGCCTTAGTGTGTGCTTTTCTCAAGCATTCTCATATTCGCTCTCGGTTCCTTACTGTGTGGCGCTGCTCGGGTGTGTAAATTCCTGAAAGATCGCCCTCACGTGGTAATGTTTTCCCAGGACTTGAAATGGCTAATTGCTGCACGTGCCCTATCTGGCATAGGTGGTGGAGGTATAGTGAGCTCCGTCTGGGTCATTACTTCAGAGCTTGTGGAAGTCGCAAATAGAGCGAAGTGGTCCCAAGCTTTGAGTGTCACCTGGAGTTGCTCAGCCATAGCGGGCCCCCTGCTCGGTGGCCTATTTAGCAGTACGCCGTTCATTCCTCTATTCAGACTATTCTTCGTTCTCATGGAGTCTGTCAGGCCAACACTCTTCCTTTTTAAGTTGGCGATGGGCTTGTACGTTATCGTACCGTTCCGGTTCGATATCATATTATTTCTAACCCAGGCCTCCCACAGTCTATCTCAACCTTCCCATCTGCTTAATGGGTGCTCTTGTGCTTGCGCTTTCACTGAATGGAGTCCAGCTAGAGGGTCCAAAGAGCGCCTTCTGGAAAGATTTTCTTCGCAAGTTCGACTTCGTCGGCTTGTAAGTAACAATAGACTTCCCCCTCGTTCATATCAACTTATATTGAAACCAGGCTCCTGTTCATGGGCGGCACTTCTTGTATTATCGTTGGATTTAGCTTTGCCAGTGCTCTCAGCTGTGAGTCTCGATACCCTTCTCTCACACAATCCTATAATGCCGGAATCCAGGGACAGCTCCGTTGACGCTTACATTGGTCATCGGCGGCACTGGGCTGTTAATTTCAGCTGGCGTCTACGAGGTTCGAACAACACGCGATGCTTTATTCCCACAAGCAATCTTCAGCAATTTCAATATCAGTATGTGTCCATGTCCCCTCTGGTACCATCTTCTCTGATCATTTCCTAGTTATTCTCCTTGCCGTCAGTCTCCTTCACAACGTCGCGTTCAACGCAGGAACATTCTATTTGGCTTTATACTACCAGGTACGCAATGAACGTCTCCTCATCAGAACATTGGGATATACTTCAAATTTAGACTGTCAATGCATCGATCTCAAATCTTCGCGCTGGCGTTATGCTCCTTCCATACTCGTTAGGTTCATCCTTGGCGTCGATTCCCGTTGCTTGGTTCCTAGGCGCTATTCAGGGGCGCACGCATAACACTTTTGGCCAAAAATGGGTTATTTCTACCGGATTGTTCATCTCTACAGTAGGTTTTGGCGAGTATTTTTTCGTCCTACCTTCTCATTGGTATTAAATGGTACTTTCTTCAGCACTCTTGTGGCTTCTTGATGAAAACACACGGATAATAATGCAATCATTTCTCCCCCTTTTGTGCGGCTTCGGCATTGGAATGTTGTTTCATGCACCTTATCAAGCCTTGACGAGTGTCCTATCCCCAAAGGAATTGGCAGCAGGAACTGGGGCATTCTTCCTAGTTCGTTTCACGGGTGCAACTGTCGGTTTGGTATGTGTTCTTGTTACTATAGTGCATCTCCTTCGAGTTGACATTCGTGCCCAGTCCATCGCAGGTGCGATTTACCAAAGTAGTATATCCCGTCAGGTTCTGCATGGCGCGTCCCTGGCATATCCCTCGGCCTCGACGAGTTTAGGCCAGGTTCCCATCGCCATAACCGTAAGCGCGTTTCGGGTAGGTGACAGCCAAGACACCGTTCTTTCTTTAGTCATACTTAACTTCGGTTCTCGTGTGCAGGACGTTTGGACCATGTGTGCGCCTTGTTTAGGAGGTGCTCTGCTTGTACGCCAGATTGTGATATTGCACGAATACTGGGCCCTGACGTCACGTTCTCGCAGCTCTCCCTCTTCTTGCGCCCGACACCATTGCCAGCGTCAACAGCTTCTGAAGGTCCAGAGACGTCTATCAGATGCAAAATAGATGAAACCGATGGGTATCAAACCTAATACCAGGTTGTTGTTGTTTGGAATGGATATGTATTATAATCAAATATACCAGGTCTGCGTGGAATTGAGCTATTTTGTCTTAGCCCACTAACTGCGTGGAATAGCACTTTTGTGACCCCCTGTTCCTCGACTGAATTGCTTGACGTGGAAAAGACGCTCGAGTATTCGCATGGTTGAGTCCGTGGGATGCAGACTCACAAGGATGCCACCCATTGCAGCCGGATCGACGTGAGAGCGATCTCGGACATCCCGCCGGCGTTCGCACAGAGATAACATATGACGTGGGGACCAGCAGGCCGAGTTGAGGCCGAGCGCCAGGAACCTGCAGGCAGCAAGGTTGCGAATAGAAGGGTGCGTTGGTGCAGAAAGAAGAGCATACGGCCATACGTTGACAGCGCACGGCTAACTTTATTGTCCGTCTAACTACTTTCACTAGTGTAACCCTTGATCGGAGTGCTGTACGTTCTGGGATGGAAGACGATGCGTGTGAGTACGTTCACCCGCCACATACAAGGCCGAGGAATTGGCAATTAATCAAGGGACTAGGTGGCGATCAAAGGTTGATCGAATGATTAGCGGAGATGTGTGCTATTGCCACCGTCGGATTGTCGCTCTTCGCGAAATCGGGCTGAGACGTACTGGTGGGTGCGTGTCTGGGTGTGCAGAGCACGCAGCAGTGACAAGAGATACGCTGATTGTAATTGTACAGAACTCAGGCCGACTCTGGGAGGCCGATATCGGATGGAAGAACCTTTCACACGAAGCACCGTTGTGATGCACACTTTCAGAGGGTTCTCGGGATCAGAACGTGAACGCAGAAACGTCTTCGAACGCGAAACTCGGCCTGCACACATGGTTGGTTCCACGGGTATATTGATCTGTCAACGCGACGTTACCAACAAGGGCGAGGGGGGTGGCGGTTTGTGAAAAGGCATTGGCAACGGCCACCGAAGAGGGGTCCCGGCTTTCTAGATCGTCCTTTTTCCTGACATCGCACTTGGAGGAACTAACATCGCGCAGAAAACAAGGGTCAAGCTAGGCTTAAAGTTGTCAGAGATGCCTTTTCGGGGGAGGTGACGCGATGGGCACGGCGACCCTGCAAGGAGGGAACGTAAGTGACAGGCCCTCGCGGACATCTTCAGGGCGGGGGCCCAAGATGAAGCGATTCCGTGAACGCGCACGTTCTGAGTAGCAAAATTCACTGGCAAGTGACGATTGGTTTTTGTCGTCTCGGTCCCTTTTGCCACAGGTCAAGCGCGAGAAAACCGCATCGATATCATTGGCGCGATAGTTGGAAATCCCAGTTCCTCGACCAGGCACAGGACGAGCACAACATTTTGTGTAAATCTTTGGTGTGGAACGGGCCTGTGTTCATGGGAAACAATACGTGGAGTGCAAATCGACCTGTAACACCATCACGTCAAAACAAAAAGAACAGGGTGAGTAACACTAGGCACGAGATTATCACAATGAGGCGGCCAGGAGGCAGCTAGATCCAATTCGAGGAATCCATCAGCTGGGTTCCAGAAACATACCGAAGTCTTCCGAGGGGCGCCGAGTCATCACGTGGCGCGTTCGGGGTTAGCGTATACTTTGATGGCAGTCGTAAGTGTTTAGGCGGACGACGCATAGGCTAAACGACCAGCGCAGCAAGTAAGGGCATAAATCGTGCAAACTTGGCATATAGGAAATCGATGATCATTTTGAAGAATGGGATCGAAATTGTCGATGCTACTTGGTATTAAATCAAGAACAACTGCCAGCACAGCGGCTCGCATTTCGGTGACAGTGGAAGCAGTGAAAAAAAAACACTCCGCGGACACATTGCCCATGGAATAACAGACGGAAGAATAGTGCATCCAGAGCTGGCAGAACATAAGGATTTGCGGGCGTCTTCCGTTAGGAACGGGAAGGTGGAGCATGGAGAATGGCTCTAGTGCGATAGGACAATGTAGGGGAAGTTGGCGGTCTCTGAGACGGGGCGCTGAGAGGAGGGCTTCGCTTTTTTCGGACTAAAAGAGCCGAGGGACAATAGTAGCCATTACGATATGAAAATATAGCATTGGTTTCAATGCCAGAACCAGGCCTGAACCAAGGAGTTGGTGGTACTAGGTCCTCAAAGTAGAACAAAGGCCTCCGCGGGGGGAGGGGGGGGGGGGGGGTGCAACCCTTGCACTTATTGAGCCTGGCTCAGGGAGAGCTGAGACGACGGCCAGAGGGGCGGTCAGATCCAAGGCTACTGACGGGGCCCACGGGGGAGTTGAGACGAAAGAGAAACAGGGAAAAGAGATGGATTGTTACATTTTGACCAAAGCAACACCCTCCGCCCTCCACTTTCCGTTGTCGTTGAAAGAAAGCCAGTTAGGGGCTCAGTTGTGTTCGATGAAAAGCGTAAACACATGCACGTGTTGTCCTGTTTCCTTTCTTGGCCCCGGGCCGTGGCTCCCGTTCGTGTGCGATGAACTCTTTCTCATTCGCATAAAATTTTCTGTGGCCTACTGTACTTAATGCTTTTATTCTTGGGGTTTATGCCCTTTAGTATTCATTCATATTGTGCACCAGGACTGAGGCAATGCTTACTTACAGATCGACTCTGTGCCAAGCAAGGCATCAGTCTACCAAGATATTATCGTCTTCGGTAGTGGCAGCATTGATCCAGGCGGGGTCAGCTATCGAATATCGGTGGGGTCTGTCAGGGGGCCCTTCATGGTTCACCCGAAGCGAGTGGGCGCCCCAGGGGTGCTGAGGAGGTCGAGGAGATTGAGAGCGGCCTTTGGTTCTAGGTCATGGACCCAGCTGGACTGTCGGGAAGCCTGGGGGAGACCAGGATAGTGAGTGGGTGTTGAAGTTGCCTATTGAGAGGGTGGGGGATAGAGGGTCGCGTTCTAAAGTGAAGAGGGAGTAGCGGCAGGTTGGGTCCTTGATGTCGCACCACTTTTCGATATCCGAATTGATGCTTGGTTGGAGGGGGTGGCGGGTGACAGTCCTTGTTGTTTCTCCAAATTCGCATATTCTGCTGGGAGGATTCCTCCTGGGTGTAGGAGCAGGCTGCAGATCGTACAAGAGAGGTAGAGAGGTTGGAGTTGGCCTGTTTGGCCTGTGGGAACCGAGGAGCCGAGGAGATTGGGTAAGCCAGGAAAGGTCCACGGGAGGGAGGGAGGAGATGTATTTGTAGCCTTGATCGATGGCGGAGGCAAGGGAGGAAGCAAGGGAAAACCAGTTGGAGCTCGGACTCCAGGAGGCATGGGCAGTACCAAACCGGAGGAGCAAATGGGCGATGTTGATTGCCTCTGTGGAGAAGGTAGCTCGCTTGGGGGTGTCGAATCGTTGCTGCGTTGAGAGGGCCATATATTTACCATATACGCACGCGGGGACTGTTTGTGTGCGGAGAGTCTGGTGACGTGCTACTAGGCCAGTGGCCGCCTGACATGTTACCCGAAATCCTCCAGAAGGTGTTCACGGCGCCTGGGCTTTAAGCAATGCCGGGTTGTAACCAGAAAATACCTAAACGCACCCCCCTTCCTTCGAGCCGAAAATAAACTAAAATAGACACGGAATTAGATGGGATGTAAGAGAACTTTGAGACTTTCCTACCTGCATACACTTCCTCCGCCAGCCTCTCTGGCCACTCATACGCGCCCTGCGCTGGTCAGCCCCATCACAGCAGAAGCGTTGTCTGCATTGGTGCGCGATATTCCAAGTGCCGGAAAGTACACCTGCTCCTTGCGGTAGGCGCGACAAGAACTTGCGGGATGATATTGCCAAGCGTCATAGTCGTGTTCCACGTGTTGAGATTGGGGCACAAAGTATGGCGCTGACGTGGTTTCATGTGGCGACTGGAGAAAGTGTTATAGATAACGGCACTTGGCCAGCGTTGGGCGAACAGCTGGACAACGATGCTACACTCCAGGTAAGCATTTCTTTTGATGGCATGGATGTGTGCATTCATCACAGTGCACAGTAAATCCCCTCCAAATTACTCCTCTCCACTCCAAAAAGACGAAGCATTGTCCAGCATGTCGTCATATTACGTCTGCCGGGTTAACGCCATTGTCACCATAGGACAAGGGTGACCATGTGGCCACGCAAACTGACGAAGGTCCATTTTCATTTTGGTGTAAGTATCCTGAGCGGAAAATCAATTTGCATTCGCATCCAGAGACCCCAGACGTGAGCGGCAAAGCACAAATCAGACACAAGAGTAAATTGGACAGCATGAGTTCCGACCTAGATTCAGAAAACACTTGAATTGTGCTGTAGTTGTCGTCCAATCTCTGCATATGGCATCACCTCTTCCCGCCGCGCTGAAAGTATTTCTCTCCACCTTCTGGAGTAGCCTGTGTCACCAGTGATCCAGTGATGATGGTGGCAGTGTGACCCAAATCTCAGATAACGCCTATAACTTAGCAGACGGTAGTGGCTACAGTCAAGGGAGGTGTCACATGCACGCTGAGTCACCTGGACCACATGATCTCGGAAAAGACCGAGGGAAAGACGCCCAAAAAGAAGTGCTGTCCCGCCAAAACAGCTGCAAATTCTTACTATAAATTAGATGGAATCATGGAAATGATTGCTAAATACGTCACAGCTTTATCAGCCATCAAAAGGGAGACATCATCCAGCGAATAGTGTTATAATTTGCGGCACACGACAATGTGAGAACGCGTTTCCAAAAGTCCGACTGGTGGCGTCATAAGACCCTTCGAAACTTTTCTCGCATGCATCGCTCAACGCCCAACTGCTAAAGGCACCAAGTCACAGTCACAAACGGCGTTAACTGTCGCCGGCTTTTCACACCCTCCTCCTCTTTCACCGTCATCATGTCCACAGAAATCGCTGGCCCAGACATCGTAAATATTGACCTACATCGACCTCTGGTCATGTCTTCCATCTCCCCCAATGCCCTAATAACCTCCCAGCCCGTCCTTCATTCGCTGGGGAACCCTCCTCTCAGGCCCACATATCCTCGCGCAGATGACTCTTCACACGGCAGCTTCCTGGAGGGTCTACCTCACGTTCGTGCCCGACTAGACGCTAGGTAAGCAAATTTTACTCAAGGGTGCACGACTTACAGTGCTTCGCGTCAGCTGGCAGCACCCTCTGAGGGATGGTGTTGATAGCGGTCTGCTCCCCCTAATGGTCACCACACTCTGATTCTCACGATCACTTCCTTTCTAGACAATTCAGGTCGAGCGCTTTCGCTCAGCAGCTGTTAGACATCCTCAGAATCCTTCGAGTGCCCTCGTGGTCACAGACAACAGCCCCTCACCCTCTTCCATGCATACAGAAAGTGGCTGGATCCTTCACAAATGCCGTATTTTTTGTGTCTTCACCATCGACCTCATCCCGTACCCTCCTTCTGCGGGTTTACGGTCCCTCCAGTGATACCCTCATTCCACGCCTACGTGAGCTGCAAGTCCTACATGTCCTTTCTTCGAGATCCAAGATTGGTCCACGTATTTATGGCACGTTCACCAATGGACGCCTCGAAGAGTACTTCGATTCGGTCACGCTCACAGCCACCGATATCCGTGAGCCACAAATCAGTGGTTACATTGGGGCGCGGATGGCGGAGCTACACGGCGTTGACGTTAAAACCATTGAAGGGCAATCGCATGGAAGTAACGTAGAAATTGGGGTTCGGAAAAATGTGCACTCGTGGCTACCCCATGCACGAGACGTCCTCGCACTACCTGGGGTCACTCCGGCCATTCGCAAGGAGCTCGACCTAGACAAGTTTCAGATGAAGTGGGGGAGCTACATGAGATGGCTCAAAACCGCGCACGTTGATGCGCACCCCGTCCTATGTCACAATGATGCCCAGTATGGCAATATACTCCGCCTGAACAGCGTGGAAGAAGGTAAACCCGGGCACCACCAGGTTCGTCTGTCCGTTATCTTTCCTTGTCGTCACGATTCTGATCCACATTATCCTATAATAGATCATCGTTGTCGACTTTGAGTACGCTTCCCCGAATCCAGCCGCCTTCGATATCGCAAACCACTTCCATGAGTGGACAGCCAACTACCACGGGCCAACACCACACTTGCTCGACCCCACACTCTACCCAACCCGCGCCGAACAGCGCACCTTCCTCGCCGCCTACCTCGAGAATCGCATCACACCTGTCGATGCGCCCTTCGATTCGCCAGCGCCTGTCTTCTCAGAACTATCTCCCACGGCGCGTGAGCGAGAGCTCATCGCACTCGAGAATGCTGTGCGTGTGTGGAGCCCTTCATCACATGCCATGTGGGCGATGTGGGGCCTCGTCCAGGCGCGCGAAGACGTTCTGGGGCACGTTGTCAATCCTGACTTTGATTATGTTGGCTACGCTCGCTGCCGCATGGCTGCGTTCTATCGTGAGCTCGCCACACTTGGCGTGTAAAAAGTTGTTGGTTACCGTTGAGTGTTTCACCCTTCTTTCCGAGGCTTGCCTCCTTCTCGGTGAACTGGTAGTGTTACTTTAGTTCACTCCTCTGATTAGATTAACACATCACAGATCATAAGCCTATTTGTGGATTGTGTATATCCTTACCCATTGCCAGATTGCTTAACATTAATCGTTATCCGTCGCATTACTCTTACAGGTGCTTGGAACAACCCTACGTCTAGAATCTATATATGTCCTCTTCGTGCTCTGGTTCAGAAACTAAGCGGGGGAGCGTAAATTTCATTCAGACAATATAAGGACATGATGATGGAGAGCAACGCAGTGTATAAGTGCGGAGTAACAACGGGTCAGAAAGCGTTTGGTACCTCTGACTGAGACGGACGAACAAGATAATAAATCAAGCTGCAGACCGAGCTGGCTACTAAAAGGTGGGACGATGAGATGGACGAGCGAGATACGAGACAACAAAAGGGAAATGTGTACAGAGAAGGAGTTGACGATAAAAAAGAGCTTGTAGGCAGAGATTTGTTGTGAAAGATCGACGTCGAGGCAGACAATATTCGTGGAAGAGGAAGTGGGGAGTTATGATCATCAAACAATCGTCAAATATCATTGAAGCACAGGAAAATGGAAGTGTAGAACCGTGAAAGCATAACGTGGAGCAGACACCAAAAGAGGGAACGCAGAAAACTAGTACAAAGATGGAGATAGTCTCCAACTTGGCTTTATATTATACATCCATTTTCGGTCCTTTAGGCCCAAGCGGAGGCCTTCTCAGCGTAGCGCGCACCCTGATCAGGTGATAACCATGGCGTACTGAGCTTCCCCTCATTGGCGGGGCTTGCACTTTGCGGGCCGTGCAGCGGCGACGGAGCGGCAAGATGGCGGGAAAGGCTAACCCAGTTACCAACACTCCCAGAGCGCGAGTGCCCACTCGCGCGGGGCACAGCAGCCTCGGGTTGAGGTGCGGCGAATGAAGAAGCGGGTGGCGGTGTGAGGTTCAGGCTAATCTCAGTGCCGTTGAAGGAGTGGCGAACATTTGATCCGGAGGTTCTCGCAGCACCCTGCTTTGAAGCCTTCAAAAACAAAGATGAGCATGCTAAATCGCCTAGGAACAATACCCACAAACCTGGCCAAAATTGATAAGTTGCCGACTTCCAAGGTCTGGGCCAGCAGTGACGGGACCGGGAGACAGCCCACCAGAGGATTCGTTGGGCTGGGAGAAAAGAACGCCTTTAGTGGTGAACGACGGATATGCAGATTTGTTCTGCTGCTGCTTTAAAGAAGGCTGATCGAGCGACGACGTATCAACTCTGAGAGAGCCAGTTCGTGGTCGCGACGGGGGTTGGTAGGTTGTTTCTACAGCGGCCGTGGCAACTTCCTGGTTACGCTTAGCAGAGATACGCTGCAGGAGAGAAACTGGTGCGTCGTTCGGGTCACTGTCAGAGCGACCACGGGTTTGGTTGACATTGGGAGGAGGAACACCCTCAGCGCCCGGAGCTCCACCGTTTGCTGGCAACTCGGTATGTATGAAACAGCAACGCTTTCCGTACGGACAGGAACCAGATACCCAAAACGTCTGAAAGTGGGTTGGTCATCACTTGAAGTCGAGATATGAAGTGGCACAACTTACCCGACAAATCTCTGTTTTATACTGCGTTACATACAGAGTCAGTATTGGACCTTAAAGCAGGAGTGAAATGGAACAACCTTAGGGTGTCTTGCTACCTTGCGAATTTCCTCCTCACCATGTGCGAATTGGCATTTTGGCCCGTAGCGACAAGACCCTTTTTCTTCCCAGCTGCGGCACAGTTCGGTCTTGTACAACCCCAGCTTACGGTTGTTAGCAGAGGGTCCATTGCCACCAGGGTCGGCACCAGCGCTGCTTTGGCTGCCATCTCCAAGTCCAGTGGAGATGTTTTGTCCTGGGAGACTGACACCGTACGGTGGGTGGAATTGGGACTGTAGACGGGCGGCAGCCATGACTTGGGCAGCGACGCCTCCACTTGCATAAGCCTCGGGAGGATAAAACTGATTAGGGTAAATGCCCATGGCGGGGCCGAGCGCGGGTGGGTAAAGACCTGGCTGGGCAAACGGAGGCAAGCTGCTGCTGAGGAGAGCAGCGGCTTCACGAAGGTGAAGGGGGTCTGACGTGGAATGCTGGTGAGTTGCGCGGAAGACACTGGCTTGCTGCTGGACGCGAGCAACAGCGGGATTTTCATGGGAGGGCATCATCATGTCATACACTTGCTGGGCGTTCCCGAGGGAGAGGTGGGCCGTATGGCCGGGAGGGCCGGGATATGTACCATTTGTGACCAGTCCTGGGTTGTAGCTGCGAGCTGGCAATGAACGATAAGTAGCCGTCCCGTTGAGAGAGCCACCGGAGCGACCATTAAATGCTTGCGGGCTGGGTATAGACCCATCAAGCGGTTGAAACTGCCGTTGTTGCGTGGCATAATCCACCTGAAGGTCCTCCGCTACAGCGACTGATTGACGGGGATAACTGGACAAAGACGGATACAAAGGCTGGTCATATTGGCTTTGCCTATCAACAGCGGCGCTCCATTGAGCCCGCTCGCTGTCGGGTGGACTAGCACCGACGCCGCGCAAGCGCTGAAGATCGGCGGTTGATAAACCACCGCTATAAGAATGAGGCCTATCTCTTTGCTCAGAGCCAACCTTCAAGCCAAGTGCAGAGGATGCGAGCGTGTGACTGGAGCCGGAAAGTTGGGTCGAGGCGGTCGTGTCGGCGGAAGAAACACGTGAATGATTAGCGAGGGCAAGACGTTCATCAGAAGTAGGTGGGGAAGGCCCTGAATCTAAACTAGTATCGGACTCGAGTGGGCTGGAGTCATGAAGTTGCACAACAGGTTCCGTGGCCTTTTTGGACTTTGGAGGCGTACGAATCGGACCGTGGATATTTTCTGCTGTATCGAACCCGCCATTGATGTTTAGACGAGCAATGCCATCTGGGAGATCCCAAGACGCACTTCCTAAGAAGTCGTGAGTGAAGCGTCTCGAAAAATAGAATCCAACATACCTGTAGAAAGGGACGAATCGGATGACATCGAATGATCGGGTGACGCGTTTTTGTCCAAGGGGGAGGAACGAGGGAGAAAGGGTGGGGGTTGGAAAGAGGACAAGCCTTGAGGCAGGGTTTGATTGCTGTACACAGCGTTGATTTGGTGATTACGGCGCTAATGCGGGACCAGAAGTGACATGAGTTTTTGCCCCAAACCACGAAATGAAAGCAGGAAAAGAAGGGAGCGCTCAGGAGAGAGATCGATGGAAACTCACATCTGCTGCAGTGTCATCCATTGCAATAGCTTGTTCTTGTATTATCCAAGGACCGGTTTTTGAAATCTTTGCAAAGAGAGAGGGTTGGTACGAATACGAGTGCAAGGTATCGGTTATCGAAGGAGAGGATGCAACCTCAATGGGCATAGAAACTAAATCAAGGGCGGATCATAAGCAAGTATGAAAAGATACTAGGTTGGGGATGACGAACGAGTTAAGGATAAGAAATCCGATGCAATTTGGGCGATAAAAAGGTGCTTGGGTGGACGAGACAATAATCAATTTGCGGGAATAGAGATGCCACGGATGCTGAGAGTCGTTTGAGAAGAGAGGAAGCTGGAGTATATGTGAGGAATAGATTAGAGCACGGCACGGACAAGAGGGACCGAGGAGTGCGGGCGGGAAAAGGTGAAGAGGATGAGAGAAGGAAAGAGAAGAGGGAGATGGTGAGGATGAGGATATTATAAAAAAAAGAAGAGCGGCAGGAGGCAAAGGCGTGTTCTATTGGTGGCGGTCGGATGTGTAGAAGGAAAGGTAAGGGCAGCGTCCTCGCGCTCAGTTCACCTCGCCCTGGCACGGAAGATGTCCTTCAGTCTTTCTTTTTATTTATTTATTTATCGTTCCAGATCACAACGTGCCCGTCGCGGGGACTTATGTGCTATTACGTAAACACCCCCAACACGCCCCTTCATCGTGTCCTACACTTCCCACCTACCCTTACACCTACAAGTACAACTCGTTAGATCATCTCGTCTAATGATCCCTTTTTTCTCCTTGTCCACCGCGGAAAAAAAATTAAATATATCTCTGCTCTGACATCAGACTTATTACTGTAACGTCAATCGCAACGTGGTTGATCAATACACGTGCAATTCTGTCAGCCACCTCGATCAGTGCCTCTTCGTTTTCAGCGGTGACAACATATCCTGTACTGTTTGGCAATAGGGCTCTAGGGCTATGGCCAGCCCACGGTGACCTTCGTCATCCAGGGCATTTTCTGTCCCCTTCCCTCGATGCGGTTTGATGACATCCCGGGCACAATCCACGGTCCAGGCGCCTCCGGCTGGATGGCCCGCATGAATCTCTGCGTCCCGAAATGCATGTCCAAGTGACCAGCCCCTCGGGTTTCTCCGATAATAATGGAATCCAGCGAACGCGGTGTGTGCTCACATCCCCATTTTCTCTCCCACACTTCGCAATGGCCATGCACTTCGCCTTCTACTGCAATGATATCGATGAATTCGCTGTGCATTAGGTGGCCTTTGCGCCACTGGGTTGGTAACCTCTTTACTCCACGTCTAGACCCCAGCGCCATTCTATTAGAATTCTTGATTGCTGTCACGTCGACCATGCCCCTATACCACATTTTTTCCGTATCACGTCCGCCATCGGCGTCGTGCGGCAGCCTCATGTCCACCTGATTCGGCGCTAGAGGGTTTACTGGCTGCCGATACCAACTGGGGATAACAATCCCTTGCTTAAGTGTGGGGTGCAGCTTCCTTGACGCCCGCGTAGGTCAGCGAAGTCGATGTAGTTACTCTGAACGCGTCCAATATCAAATTGATGGCAGACCATAAGAATTTGTTCAAGACACCCTTAAACGCCAGCTCTTTACCCATCATAGTACCCAATATTCTCAGGATCATTATGGTTAATTCCCATGTCGCAAGGCTGAAGTGCTCGTCGGTCTCCAAGCGTCATTAACTGTGATTTCCAGGTCGATACCTGGAATGCAATTCATTATTGCCTGGCGGCGTACCTTTGACCATATTTCAACCGCTTGTTCATTGTCCGCGATTTAATATGCACTGTAGCGCTGACGCTCCGTACGTTTTCGGCCCTCTGAAAGTCTCCGCCTTGTCGTAATATTGCAGTAGATTTCATTTTATACGTACTCGCATTCAATACTAGGTCGAAATGTTGCAACGCCTCGCATAAATGCTGTCAATTACACTACACCATATTTCGTGAATGAAAGCGCAATTTTGCCTGACCGTCCTAGATTATAGGGGCATTTTCGAGGGCGTTCGTGACAACTAAGGAAGGGACGAAGCTGGCAGCCGTGAGCGTGACTTTAGTGCGGATAGCTCATGTCATTGTCAGTGTAGCGGGGGCGCAAAACCCCTGATGGCAGAGTACGTCAACGAAGGCAACTCACGGCAGCGCCGGTAGGGAGGTGGTACTGTTAGTTATAAATGAGTCGTAGATCCGCCCTGAAAAGGGCACCCGCGAATTGTAGCCCTGAGCACTGAGTAGTTTCAGTTCAAGTTTGAAGTCTCCCCGAGACCCCGACTTCCGTGGGTCGGTGTCACTAGTCACTAGTCACTGTCGATCGTCATAGGTATAGCCCAGTCCCTATATAAGGCGAGGACGCCAACGCCTTACGAGATAGTCAGATCTCTATTTGCTGTCCAGTGCAACGTGTAGGTCATGCCTCGACAAGCGTGCCTATCGATCAGCCTAACGACGTTGGACGACTACGGCGGAATCAGTAACGCGTTAAGATTCTTTATTCGTCTACCACCCCTCTCAGAAAGTAGAAAAGCGTAGTTATGCCACATCGTGGCCAAATCATGAGTTGTGGATAGTGAGCAGACGACGAAAAGCCTTTTTCTACGGAGTTTAAAATAACAGGGGTACACATGATTTTCCTTGTTGTCCACGACGCCTACACGTGCTCTAAGTATAGTGGCAAACATCAGGCATCTGTTTGTTACGCGGGTCAATATCAAAGGCACGCAGTCAACAGCAATATAACTCACAATACGACGTGCCAACGAGCATCGTAGATAGGTTCTGTAGTTGATCTTCGTCAAACGCCAGTTGGTCACGGTGCCACGTGTCCTGATGGGAAAAAATAATGTCAGAGAATCCGGCATAGATCACTGATTCCAGAACACACCTGATGGGTCTGCCCAATTCGGTTATCACTTAGCTTAGAGAGGACGTAGAAACACCATGTACGTACCTTCTTGAACTCGGAAGCCGCCTTACGGATAGTTGTAGATATTGGTGGAGGATCCGTGGCATGGAGAGCAAGGACTAGTTGAGATGAAGACGAGGTCAGTAGGAACTTAGCTCTGCAAGGAGATGTGACCGACTATCTGTCAATGGTGGCATCCATTTCTCGACAGAATATGGGAAGCTCTCGATCAGCGCACAGAGTCCGAGAATCGAAGAGTGCAGTGTTCGCAAGGACTCCGCGTAGCCAGGGTCTCGTCGGTTAGGAAGTCTGACTTTGCGCGCAAGACTAGCAAAGTGGTCCTGGAGTCCACGTCAACATGGGGTGGGAGAATACGGCTCAATATGGCATTACCTTCAAGTGTATGATACTTTGACGTTGTGATACTCTCACGATCCCCGAGAGCGCGCTTGATGCCATTTCCCGTACCTCCACGTTGTCGTCGGAAAGGCAGTTGAGCATGAGATCCATAATCTTAGAGACGCTCGCGTTTGATATCCCCATGAGATTGCGATAGAAGAATACAACGAGGGTCGGCAATGAATTCAGGCGGATGCGCCATGACTAATTTCGATTTGAGTAGGTCATCGATCCGACTTGGATGAGGGTGCTCGTACCGTGGAAGAACTAATAGCCCTGATGAAGCTATCACCTATGGCTTCGATGGATTCTGGCGGAGGCGCGACCGCAGAGAGAATATATAAAACGGCCTGGCTATGGGATTGAAGTTCCGGATTATCACTAAGCTCTGACATGCAGAAAATCTCGGGCCTAATGAAAAAAAAGGGTTGGTAAACGAAGGCGAAAAATATGGACAGTCCAATACACACAGGAGAGGAAGCATGTATGGGAACATCAAGGATGCTTGCGGGCTGTAAAACGAGACCCATAGCCACCGCAACACTGAAGAAACTCAGACAATCAATTTACAGCGCACGTCGCAAAGACGACTTACAAGATAGGCCAACCTTGTCATACTATTGCGTTCTGACTTTAGTAGTAGTCTCAGAGGAGGATAAAAGACCCACCGCAGACTGGTTGACCCGCGGCGGAGGAAGGCGTTGCTCCTTCCAGTCTGAGAGCTTATCTCTTAGCGCTGCGATATGCGACAGATAGGGTACACGTCTATGTCAGAACATTAGCCCAAATCTGTAGTTGGAGAGGGAGTAGGAAAAGACGTACCGAATGAAAAGGGGGTCATCAATTGTGGCAACAGAGCGCAGGAATTCGTCAACTGATGGATACGACGGCCTCCAGCGCCTCGTTGCGATCATGTATAAATTTGCAGATATGGAAACCCTGATCTAAACCAGAAAAGTCAACAAGTGGACGAGCAGAAATGGTACAGGCCGCTACCTCTGCGAAGCTGACATCCGTCCCCTCAAGGAGAAGGGCAAAATATCGGTCGAGTAAGGGAACATCCCGGTATCCGACATTGTCCAAGAAGCATCCGAAAATTGTAAGTGTTTTTATCGCTAACGGAGCTGGTGAGGTACCATATGGCATTGGTGTGGTTCTACGTACTCGCAAAGGCAGAATCGCCATAGAAATCCAGTGGTAGTGAGAGAATCCAATCCGATAGAGCAGGGACACGTCGCGGATCTCGCCCTTCCAGTAATGCCTTATGGAGGGGTTTACGGCCGTTAACCTAATGGCTGGGCACAGACTCACAGAAAAAGTAGCTTCCCAGAAACCGATAGTATCTGGTTTAATGCTTGTGTATATGCGGTCTAAACGCGAAATTACCCAAGACCATAGCTGGTCAGACCATTGCTTTGGCCAGTTTTTCGCACCTATATTGTCAACAGCTAAGTCGCATTCAACTTTAATCAGAGCGAATGTTGCTATACCGCGCGTAATTCCTGCGAGCATTTCAGCCCCGGCCCGTTGTTTGAATCGATCCGCATCCCACAGCAGCTGTTCTGCCGAGTTTAGCATATTCTCGAAGCCCACGCCTTGAGACATCTTAGCTATAGTTCGGCGTGAGCGTCCGGAAGAGTACTCGAAGGCAAAACTAAATACCGATAGTTTTGATGAACGCAACATTGTCCGCCCTAAGATCCGGAGAAGTCACATTTCGACTCGATTCTTGACCCCAAAGCACCATCAATTTTTCGAAATACTCCGATTGAGCAACAACCTCTCCAATGGCCTCGAGGACAGTTTTCGATGCGGATTCCCATGTGATAGGAGGGTCCCCGGCGGGAATGGGGCTATATGCCTTTGTTTCAGGCGCCCATGTAAGAAAACCAGAGTATTGCTTGTCAACATAAAGTGCCCTGCAAGAATTTCGGTGTCAGACATGGTTCGAGTCTCGCCGTCCCGTGGTAGCTTACTCATCCTTGACCGAAGGCACCCTACTAATGTAAGCCTGGAAATCGGGGTCGCTCATAATCGGCACGTATTTCGCGAAGGGACTTCTCCACTCCTCCAGCCAAAGGTCGTTTGATGTTTGCGAGTAGGAACGCATCTTTATCATACTCAACAATTTTATGACGCCTCTGCGGAGGTAGCTTAGGACGGATTTCAACTAGTGAATGCAAAGACGGACTTCTGGGCAATTCCCCGTAGTGGTGGATGTGGGCTTAGGGTGTGGTTAATGAAGAGTCTGGCTACGTCGGGTGGAGGTACGACATCTCTGCGGAGAAGTCCATTCAGGAATTGAAGAGCCAAACGAGTATATCGCCACTGGCACAGTGTCAGCTACCTTGCTCTAAATCAGCACCAGTACGTACGTGGGTGGTAGGCCTGAGTGCAATCTCTGCAATAGCCGATATCTGTGTCGGCAGTTTAGTTCGTAAAAATCCTGTATCCATCCTGTAACGCCTACTGTCTGGCTATATTTTCTCTCCCTAGCTTCACTTCGCACGATAGACTTGTGGAGCGCCTCACTTAAAAGATCATGGTCGATCAGATCGGGAGATATCTCTGCTTTAAGGGCATCGACAGCCATCTTGGCTTGGGGTGCGCTCTCAGGGTAGGCATCTGTTCTTGTCGTTTCTTCCGCTAGATTGGCGATCGCATCATGTGCAACGGAGGTCACCAACTTCTGGATGGAAGGCTTACAAGAACTCAAGTTAGTCACTGCCATGACATGCGATACTCGGAAAGTACCTTCTCCTGATGCTGGCACTCGAGCAATGCCAGAAGGTACCGACCGTACAGATCCGGGTCTTTAGGGTCTTCAGATCAAGATTATGAGCATAGCCGAAGGATGTCACACGGATACCTTACCAGCGATGGCATATGCGGCTGCATTCATATCAGCAATGGTATACGGAAGAATTTAGGTGTGGACAGACCTATCCCTTTGCTCCACAAGATATACAAGGCACCCTTCATACGATCCGGATCAGATCCCTTAGCGAGCGCATCGAAGACAGGGGGAAGGATCAACTTAGTTGACCTAACGTAATACTATAAACTGTGAGCAGAGGACAGCAGCTATAACACGACGTGTCGCGTACTCCGCAAACATTACCCAGAACAGCTTGTGCATGCCTACTTTGTTTCAGCGAAAGGCTCTCGTTGATTTGGAAGGAACTCGCACCTTCGAACCCTCGTATACGGCGAGAGCGACAAATCTAGAAGATCTTTGATAAGGTGATTGTCGAGCTCGGATCGTCGTCGATACAAGGCATGCATGTAAACTCGTCCACTGTGATATACGAGGGCACGTTTGAGGTGGACAAGACGCGAGTTCTCCTTCTGCCTAGCCCATGCTCGACTGATTCTGTAGGGAGCGCGTCAAAAATGTCTCGTGTAGGAGTGCCGCGTGGTCACTGACTCCCGAGAGGTGGCATAACTCTTTTGTAAGTTATCAAAGTCACCTCTAGTGAGAGCATAGTCTAGCAAGTAGGTGTCGATACCTTTGACCACAGACATAACAGCGTCGATGTGATCTTCGCCCTCGTGCTCCTGCTTAAGAGCCAAAGCCGCACCATGAAGCACTCGCCCGAGCCGTAGACGTTGACTATACGCCGTTTGATGCCGTGGGTCTGCTGGATCAGTGAGGGTAAAACCAGCCTCAACATCGATTGTCTGCACGACAAGACGTTCGACCTCTGAATTCACGTTTAATCCCGTTTCTGCTACGGTCTTGGGAGGCTCCTTGCAGAGCGTGGGCAAGCCCTGCCATGCAGATCTAACAATGTGTAGATGCCTGCACCATGCTTCCTCAGCCATCTTAGGCTTGTGATGAGGGCCACTCAAACTTACCGACAGAAGTCGTTACGAGCAACCCCGTCCCAGAAACTGGCGGTCGGTAGAAGGGCCTCAACCTTGTCCAACGCAGGGGATACGACGTCACTTAGGATCTCAAGTATAAAGGAGATCTCTTCATTCGATGGGACTGCAGTAGAATAAGACCCTTGCTGCGATTGCATAAAGGAGTTCTTGACTCACCATGCCACTCGATCTTGACATCCTCAACCCTATGGAGTTTTCCCCAGAGCAAGTTGTGATCCCTGTCGAACCCTGGGTTGTTTCCGTCAGCCAACTGGAAGATGCGATCTATTTGAGTACATACCCTCGCTGTTCCACTCATCGGTATTTACAAACCGCGCATTGAGGGGGTACACTCCAACAAGCGTACTGAGAACGCGTTGGATAAGCCGCCCTGTACCGCTGTACCCTCTCTCGCTAAAAGTTTTGTTTGCAAGTAAGGATAAAAGCTTCATGATATCCGCCTTATGTTTGAGAAGCTAGTACATAAAGCGGGTTGTCAGGGAAGCTTGCGTTGTGTCGCCAAGTTATACATACCGCAGTGCCGTCGTGGCCGAAACATCCACGAAGAATGGACATATCTATATACAACAACCATTAATGAAGGAATACTGATAATAATGGTGCCGCACTCCAGTGCAATGTAGTGTCAGAAGGAATTGCAACATGACTCGAAGTTGTTCGAACACTCGAAGCTCCATGTTTCAGCTCTTCCTTGATCTGAGATAGACAGAAAGGAAGAAACTTGTCAATTGTTTTGCAAGGATGCGCCAGTGCAAGACTTGAAATCAGCTGTCCTATTGCTTTTACAGAGTTTGCCTTCGCATTCGCCGTAGCATAGTCATACACAAGCTTTAAAACGAGGTCGAAGAGGGGGTCCGAGAGGTGAAGGCAGACGAGGTCCAACATGCTCTTGATCGATTTGACTACGCTCTCTTCCTGTTTCCCACCAGTCGTGTTCCTCCTGCCACCTTCTTCAGGGAGATTTTCGTACAGGGACAAAACGCGACGAAAGAGAGATGTCACCCAATCTACACTGCCGCTCAGGCCCGTCATGTCATCGATTGATAGGAAAGGAACGCACCAGCAAACCCGGACGTGCTCTCACGGACCAGTGTTCGCTCTTCAGCCTTGCTCAATGTCAGAGGAGCTCCAGGCTCCGTTCCGTCTGGAAGCCGTATCCCCTCGTCTAGGTCCATACTTTCGCCAGGTGCATCACTAGAGAACGATAATCCTGATTGAGTAGACGAGAGGTCCCCTATCTTTATGTTCTGAACGACCGCAATGATAAACATAGTCGCGCAGATCGTTTTGGCGGGATCATTCTTCGGTGAAGGACGTCAGTGGTGGGCAGCACTACGATTACAACAATCAGCTTACGAGATCAATGCCGGGGATACACATCTCGAGCAAAGGCAGAATGTGTTTCTGCCCACCTAACCACATCTTCTCTGACGACAAGGGTAGTGATACGCTTGCTACCATGCTCAGAACAGCAGTGGTGCGGTGGGTTTCATTGACCACTTCTAGTCCGCTATATGCGCGCTCCAGCAGATCGGGCATGACAAGGGCAGGCTCCAGGAAGGCCAAAGAGCGCAAAGCACTTTGGGCAAGCCCCATGGAAATGGGATCCTTTGAGAACATGGCAAGGAGGGCGGGTGTCCGCAGGGTCAAAACAAATGCCTTGCGAATGGCGGGGGTCAATCGGTGTGTCTGAAAATCAATAAATCAATCATTTGCCACGATGAAGAGAAGCTAGAGGCGGACAAGTGGAGTATTACAGCTTGGCATCTCTTCTTCGCACCAGCGCTTGCAGAACTCTGACGTTAAAGAACGAAGGAATTGGGTTAACTAAAAGAGCGCAGATGAGTTAGCACGAAGAAAGAAGACAACATTCGTGCGAACACTCAGGGACCACATCCCGGAATTCGAGGGGTGGAAAAAGGACTCGGTGCTCGTGATAAACTTATCCAACGATTCCATCGCTTTCGAACCAGCGATATACCCAACTTGACGGGAAGGAAATTTACTTTCACCTCGTGAGGGTGAAGCTTCGGAGCGGGCTGGTCCGTCTACGGCCATTGAATATACCATGAGTTTTGCGAGAGAGGCTAGATGCAGGTTCAGCCTCGCTCCAGTAACAGCCCGAGACGACGCACAGAATCGGTTGATAGCCTTTCTAATCCTAAGAGAGGACGGACTGGCTTTCGCATCCGCATACGCGCCTGTGGTGCTGGCGCCCTGATCAAGGAGGCACTCAGTGTCGATTCGAACCACGCAATGATCTCACACACCCGGGTCGCCCCTACCGGCACATCTGGGGACAACGCGAATTAACACTGTTGTCACGAGAATTTGTCGAACTTACTCATTGATCCTAAAGCTTTGCCCATGAGAACGGTCCATTCCGTTTCGCTCCAGATGCCGACATCTTTCCACTGTGCGCCACCGTCCACTCCAACTTTTCCAGCAATTCCAGCAACGTGCTCTTCGGACAGCTCTCCCACAAAATCGATCAGTCTGTCATCTAGTAGCGAAGAATTGAAAGCCTCCCAGACTTTGAAGATCGTTGGAAGGTATAGGTGGATTTGGATCGGCGGAAGAAACGAAGTCATGACTGGAATCATGGTCAAATACGTCTGTTGGAGATGAGTATTGACGCCCGCGTGTTTGGGAAGTCAACACACCTCTTGAGTGAGGAGAGGGATGAATGTCTCGAGCATCTCCGGTATATCAGTTGCAGGGTAGTAATACCTGGACCTTTCAGCCACGTAGAGAAATATATTCACAATATTGCGCCTGGAACAGGATTCCATCAGGACTCTGCTCCGCTTCAACCGACAATTGCTTACGAAAGATCATGGAATCTTGTTCCAATCCAGAGTTCTCTCTGTAGGACTCGCCACAGGGGTTTCCAAGGAAGCTCTAAGTCTTGGGGTTCAAGCTTGCGACGCGTATCCGACTTTCCGGCGAGCAACCTAGAGAACATGTCGGCCCAGCTGCGAATCAAGCGTGGCTCGATGCCAGGGAGAGTGCATAGTTCATAATATAGCCGCGCGAGCTTGGCACGAATACGAATAGGCACAGGATAACGCATGAGTAACCAGCTACGATTATCAGTACTTGATAGAGTAGCATACACTGGGCTACACGTGCGCACCATTGTAAGACACCATCCCAGGTGGCGAGCACAAGCCAGTTCTTAGCCTCAGCACAGATGATTATTCTACCAAGAATAAACTCGAGCCGTGCTTGCATGTCCTCCTCTGACTCGGTATTGTATGGGAGTGAAGAGAGGTAGGTTTGGAGAGAGGCACGCTGCTTCACAATAGTCGCTTGTTCGCGCGACAAATCAGCGCTTTCTACGACGGGTGAGTCTGGAGCCGTGGATATATCTTCTTCCTCCATAACGAAGGAAACGTGGAGATATGCTTCTGAGGAGGGGTCAAGCAACTGTGACATGTCAAAGGTGCCATCCATCGTGTGACGATCGTTGCAGGAAGAGAAGGGTGCGAACCACGAAACCTTTGGTACGCACTTATATGCTCGCGGATGGGATGATGACTCTTGGTGACGCGTCGTTACGCCGTCGTAGACTAGCGCAGCCAAAGACAAGGACACGACGCGTCACTCATCGATAGATCTTCCCGTTTCCCGGGCCGTGGTCCCCAAATCATACAGTGGCGAACAAGAGCACACGGGCACTCAATGATCCTACGCCCCATACTCATCTCAGCCTTTTCTCGCCACCATCTCCTTCATTTCCCGAATGTGGTCAAGCAACGACCGCAGCGTCTAAGACCCGTCACGATAGGCGCCGCCGCCCTAGCATTCTCTATGGCTGTGGGCCTAGTCCATCTCGATTCTGACACCTTTCGTGACCAGGAGACCACAGTAGGTGGGTATGTTCTATAATAGTTGGTGCCTTCTTATCAAAACCCCTTCCAGTTGATCCGGCCACGTCTATCGAATTCCCGACCACCCTGCAAATTCCGTCCAAGGGAGCTCTTCCGGAATTCACGCTAATCGGCGTCGGCGTGCGGTTCGTGTCCTTCCTGAGGATCAAAGTGTACTCGGCTGCGTTCTATGCCGATCTTTCAAATCCAAACTTGAAGGTCAGTGTCCATTTAGAGGCTAACTCACCGACTCTGCTCACATTGAACTAGATACCGTCATCGGCGAGCCCAGAGGAGAAGGTAAAATACATCGTACGCAATACGGCATGCGTCCTTCGTATAAGTGCGTCACTGTCGTGCTAACTCGAGTGTGCATCCCATGATGACTTTTTGCAGTCCCTACGCGCAATACAACCTACACTCACCTCCGGGATGGATTCGTTCGAGCCTTGGAAAAGCGGCAGTGGATTGCTCACCAAGCTGGAGAATTGTCGTCGGACGAGCAGCTCATGCTTCAAGCGCCTATGGGCCAGCTGAGAAGTGCATTCCCTAACGCACCATTGGTGAAGGGCACTCCATTGGATCTCGTGCTCACCCCTCCGGATTTAAAGCAACCTCGTGCCCTGATTATACGAGACCTCGGTGCCATTCAAAATGGTTGGGTAGCGCAGGGGCTCTTCCTGTCGTTCTTTGACGAGCAAGGCAACAGCGCTGCAGTATGTTTGCCGTCAATTCCACGATGTTACTGAATCTGATGAGATCTCATAGCTTAAGCAGTCCGTTTTCGACAGAGTTGCGCAACTCTAAATGCATGCATACGTGAAATCCATGAATGGAAACTGTGTCACGGTGTGTACATTGTGCCATGACCTCGCCCTGGACTCTGATTTCGTAATCATGCTTTAGCTTTGTTGAATGTTCCTCAGGAGCCGTCATCTTCGTGTTGTGCATTTTATTCCCACATTGGCCTGAAGCACACCTCGTTGAGACCGTAACGACGCGATTCTACTTATCTCAGAGCGGTGGAACTGACCGTTGCATCTTCTCTGCAATACAGTAATCTTAACCCGTTTAATTTATCACACATCGCGGTCACGAGACTGACCAATGTCATTGACCCGCCATTCTTCCCATCCATCCTTCGCAACATGGCATACGGCCGAGATTCCGTCCTTATATTTGAGATGAACTGTCTTGTGGCATGTCCGTCGAATGGATAGTTGCGTGAATATTGGGTATTGGATCATCTGGATTCTGTTATCAAACATCATGTTCCCAAACAGCCGTTCTACAGGAAAGTTAAACCACTCAAGACCATGACGCATGACTGTGTGATAAAGGCTCTCGTCTTTTCAGTCCTCCAAGGCTGTTCAGGTAAGCATAACCCATTCCCCCCGCCACGAACGAAGTTCCTCCGTATCACACCGACGAAACATGTTGTTGTAGAGGGGTAGGTTGGACCTTACAGAGCAGTGAGAGTGTCGCCTGCCAAGAGGGACTTTTTATCTAGTCATCCATGACCAGTATCTGCAAAGGGTAAAACCCACGGTCTAACGTCGTCCCAGTCGACGTGAGTGAGATCAAGGCAGAAAGAGTGATAAACAATACCACAGAATCTGCGTGCCTTGCGCCCAACTTGTGCCTTGAGCCCGCCTGCGAAAGTTGCCCAAACACGGTACAATGTGATTTGCTTCTGCAGACACATAAGACAACTACCGCGGTAGTTGGATCCGAAGATGCGGCTGCAAGAATGTAGAACGTAGATTGCCTCTAGATCCAGTCCGATATTGTCCTCAACCCATACGGTAGTACTAGTACCAACAGGACCTACTCTCGAGGGCGACTAAGCCATCTTTGCAGTGCACTGTAGGTATGATGGTGTGCAGAGGGTCGGTCAAGTGTAAGTAAAGACATGATTTCGGTCGCCTGACTAGTACAAATCAAGACGGTACATAGTGAATGTCAGTGATGGAGAACGAGGGTTCATATCAGTGCCAACACTGCCAAGAGGTCTTGGCCTTGGGTAACCCCGGTCCCTGACGCATGTTTCCTTACGGTTACGGGGCTTTACATTCTACCATCAGATGCTTCACACACTGTCATGTCATGGGCATCATTGGCTATGTTAACCCCGCTTAGCTGGTCGGTTGCCAATGTTGGGGTGCCAATGCGTGCCCTAGACCCACTACGCAGTTACGGCGAGCGCAACATACAGCTTTATTTTTCACGCAGCAGGATTCCCCAAAAAATACTTGTGGTAATAGAAGGTACTAGACACCGACCCCTTCTCGTGTTAATTCAGTGAAAAATAGACCAAGCAAAGAATGAAAGAGACTGCTCGAAGGAACATTGTCGGGAAGGTTCGGGACACACCAAAACACGCGCCTCAGCACGACCGTGACAGCGTTATTCAAGGCATTATCCGGATTTTGGATAATATCTGAGGCCGCTTGATGCACATGAACTGTCGAGCGGGGAGTCTTATGTGGCTATAAGCATGATGCTTCACATGTTGTAGATTGTTCCTCTCACCGATAGGGACGAACTCGCCGTCAATCAGTGAGCCCCTGACATAGAAATACCAGCTGATCTGATTGATCGCCCTGCCGGAACACGTAATAGCTGGGGTATACTGTGAACAAGCATCATCAGCACAATGGTTGAGCAAGGAAAGTATGCAACGGACTCCGGAGGCAGCCTTAAGCGCATCAGTCAACTCGGACAGGCTATATGTCTGGTCCTCGCTGGGAGTGATGCCCTGTGCCGCGAGCCAATCATAGGTGGGCAGTTTCTTGAACAGCTCGACGACCCGCCGGAAAAATATTACTGCCTCGGCGCCATGGGGACTGCCATGACGAAGGCAGGAAGGCTGCAAGGTGCTGTAGCAAGTCCCGTGGGTCGACCACTCATGCTTGAAGACCGTAAGCTGAGGCGACATAAAACTATAGTCTGCCATACCTCCCAAAAGCGCTCATTCCGACCGTGAATGTCGACCCAGTACCTCTCCATAAATGACAACGTGTCATCCGCACCTTGCTCTCGCAAGAGCTGGACCCAGACGACGCATCAGCGATTCAGAGGAGGAGCGACGCGACTACAGATAACGTACGCGAGGAATATCTGTATAGTCACGGTTGGGGTCGCAGTTGGAGGCATGCGAGCCATCGCAACTGCGGAAAAAGTTCCTTGATCAGAAAAGTTGCCCATTTTTGATAATGGGGGGGGGCATGCATACTTGTCCGGCCAAAGACCTGCTCATCTCATTGAGCGAACCAGAGCACGCGCACAAAATTCAGGTCACGAACCATGAATTGTCCAGCTGTCAACGGGCCCCGTTGACGGCTTGGTGTCCCAGAACTGACCGCGCTCACGATCACTATCACGGGAATTCAATGCGCCCCCCCTGACGTACCTGTGTTTGTAGAAGCAACCCCTTGCACGTGTGTCAGTTTGGGGTGCGCCCCGAGGGACTGGTATGCTACGCACCCCCGGGTACTCGTAGCAACAAAGGTTCTCTTGGGATGGATCCCCCCCGCACGATGGCGTTCCAGATGTACCACAGTTCGTCAGTGAGCCAAAGAGAGTGCTCGACGTGTTGAACGAAACGGGGTCCTGCGCGGACACCACGGTGATCGCCACGTTGGCGAGGATAGCAAGCAGAGCAAACATTGTGAGGTGCGAAGGAGTTGAAGGGTTCCGCAATCTATACAACTCTGATAGGTGTGCTTTTTATACGGATGACAACGCCAAGGGCGCTTCTGCGCCCCCATGGGGCGTTCGAGGTCGCCATATAACATCGAACCCTCGCGGAGTTACATCGCAGAATGCTTGTTGTATCCCGCTTGTGCAGCAGAGTGTTTGAGGAAATTTGAGGGTTTCCGCTTGTACGAGAACTTTGATTGGATAACGTGAGGAGAGAAACCAACGTATTGTTCGATTTGTTTCACGCAGAACGCAGAGACATAATTGGAACTATTCATACGGAATCGAAACGGCGCAACAAGGACTGGCGGGTGTCAAATATCTCAGCCTCGATGTGCAAATCTTACCTATTTCCCTCTTTCCCCTCTTCGTTGCTGATCATTAGTGCGGTCGGCGATCGATTTCAGAGGAAGATTATTGACCGTGTCTGTATAAATTGAGAGTCATCGTTCTCTTTTTCTTCGACTTCTGGTATACTAGTTGAGCTCCTTCTGAGAAGAGGGACAGTTGTCAAAAACCTCCTGGAACCTGTCTAATCCGAATCTCGTCGTTTGCTAGCAGGGTTCGAAATCAACAAGCTCGCAAAACGAAACGCAGTAGTCGGGCCCCGCAAGCTCTGCGCATGAGGATCGACAGCGAAGCAACAGATTGACTCAAAAGCGCCAAAACCTACTTATGCCATCAACGAGAATGCTCATGATGGGAGGGGATGCATTGAACGATACGAAGAAGGGTTGAAAGGCGAGAGAAGGACTAATATGGCGGGAATTGTTTTGCGATGGCACGGGAAACTGCAATGGTTGGTGCAACGACGCCACGTGCATGTGTGGATCTTGCGATTGCGAATTGCGAATCCTAGCAACCCCGAAGCTGCGACGCTTCTAGATCGAGAAGATCATTTGATGCGCCCATCGAGCTGGGACTGTCAGCCCGTTAGTCAAAAACTGCACCATGAAGCAGAACTGTTATCGCTGTTACACTCGCGGAACGTGACGATTGCAATACATATGACGAGGGTAGAGGTGAGGAGCGGCATCACGATGGGCAGAGAGGGGGCAGTGACCACGGATTCGAGGATGAGGAAACAGTTATGCAGGTCGATATGAGCGTGCTGCAAGACAGTTCGCAGCTGGAATATCTATGAAGATGGAAGATCTTTTCCGGGGACCCTCATCGGTGTATCAATGGCAGTTTTGCACACTCGCAAGAGTTGTCACAACCACTCAGGTCTCTTCGTGTCGTGAAATTGTTAGTCTAGCCAGATCCGTCCGTCCCAAATTCTGTTCTGTGGTTTTGATGAGCCAGCCTGTGTCTGCATCCCTAGTCGGCAGAATTCAAGGTAACAACAACGAAGCTTAGGGTGTTTATAGTACCTCAGTCGATCATAGTGTCCACGTCTCTGCAAGAACATCATCAACGAGTGCATGAATGTAAAAACACATTTTATCCGCATCCGCATCACACCGGGGTGGTCTCTGCGCAATGCCACATACAGTAATGACAGCCACAGCAAAAGCCCTGGAACTTCCACAAATCGCTCAAAACGAAATGAAGATCACTTTTGTCCAGAGTCAGTAAAGGACGGCACTGCGTCCGTCCTCCACACGAAGAACCGGAACGTTCTGAGGTACAATGGTTCCCCCGGAAGAATCGAAAACCACACCGAACGCTTTTTTTATTACCACACGGGGATTCCTCGGGGAGGCCCAAAAGCTATCCATTCAAACTGCAGAATACACGAGGTGAAGATATGAGGGTGTATCTCAAGCGAGCCGACCCCAAGCACATCATTGTTACCAATTCCGATTCACAGGATGGGGCGGGCAAGGGGCCAAAATGGTGCTCCGACCTCGTGGCAGCGAATGTGGGTTTGTAGATTTTGTGGGCGCTAAAACTCGCCTGAATCCTCCCAAAAAGCACGCACCATCTTCCACAATCTAATCACCACCCCCCACTCCTCTCGCCCTTCCACGACTCCCAGCATCCCCACTTCATATCATGAACAATCCGGACCCAACTGATGCTCAAGTTGCCGCCGCACCTTGGGCGGATCTCTTCGAAGCCATGGCGGGCTTCTCAGACACTGCATTTCTACAGAGTATCCAGGAGGACCTGATTGGTATCCGCACCTGGACATCTGTCCTCCGCTGGTTCGGAACTTCCCCATTTCAACGCCGTCAGTGATACGGCCTTCACGCCCACGCCCACCACATCGATGGGGGCGTTTACAAGCCCAACAAACCAGTCGTACCCAGTAAATAGGCCACGGTTTGATCGTCAACATTGATTTACCTTGCCATCGCCACAGAATGTTCCTGATGCCTGGTCCATGCAGGGCCCATGTACGTCCCATTCTTGGTTCTCCCACGATCCTTCGTGCTCACCAGATGCCAAAGTTTTCGTGGGCACAAACAAGTTTTGTCGCCCCCGAGCTGATAGGCGACCCTAATTGGACACCCTTTGCAGCCCACTCAGTGGCTGCCGCACCCAACGTGAGTGCGAATGCCGCGACTGGAAGTGCTCTCTACTAACCTAGATGCCTTCGGCAGGTTGTGGGGCCCAGCAGCTCCGCAACTTCACCGGCGTCTCAGGACGAATGGGCCTGGCTCTTCGAGGCAGGGCAATCCACGCCCGCCGCATCCTCTTCGCAGTCGAGCGGTAGAAACGAAGAGGGACTGGTTGCGCCGGAATACGGTGCATTGTTTTATGGGGCGACGACGTGAGTACTGTATATTTTATGTGAAGTAGTGATGCAACCAGCGTCACTAATACTGGTGCCTGCAGATCTCCGCTGGAGTGGGATAACGGCCAACTTTCCTGGCCCACTCCTGCAGCACCGACGACATCCGCGCCGGTGTTGGCCCTTGGTAAACGCCGCTGGGAGGAGTCTCAAGGCGTCGGGGCCCCGATCGACAACCATCAGGTGCCCCCCCAGAAACGAGGCAGGGGCGGCCAGGCAAAAGGGATTCTGAAGGCAACGCGGTCCGCGACTAGGACACGCCACAAGCCTGCGGCCAGGATCCCAAATACAACGGTCAATGATGAACCCAAGCAGGCGGGACGCGGAGCGGAGAGGCTCGCGACCCAGAACGCGCAGGGAATTCACCATCGACCCTTGCAGGGACCAAGTTCCCAGCAGGGGCGGGCGAAACAAACTGTGGACGGAGAGCTGATTTGGGTTGAGGGGAGTGTGGAGGAGGTGTCAGTGCAGCAGGAACCGGTGCCGCAGCAGCAGCAGCAACAACAACAACCAGAGGAAGCGGAGAACGAGTACTTCTAGTTCCCGAGAAAGTTCAAGCCGGGGTACAAGGCGCTGCTCACGGCCACGCAAGCCGACTTGGCACGTGGCTCGATTCGCGAGATCAAGTGCCAGCGCTGTCCCGACGGGACGTTCAGGACGTGGGAAGACTTCAAGCGGCACTGCGACACGACTGAGACGCACCCGCTGAAGATATTCTTCTGCGACCACTGTGGGGACTTCTTTGCGCGCCGCGACTCGCTCGACCGGCACCAAAACAAACCGCCCGCAGAGTGCAGGAGCATCACACTCGAGAAGGCCAACGAAAAGCGTAGAGAGACGCAAACGGTTCACGACGAGTTCATCGCGAGGTTGATGGAGTTCTTGAGGACAGGTGAGGAGGATGTCGAGATCCCTTTCTCCCAGATCATCAAGGAGATGTATCCCAAATCCTCGAAAAAGCGCAAGTTCAATGGACGTTAATCAACGCATCATCCTTACCGTATTCATTATTGTCTGTTTCTGTTTTGTTGTTCGACGCGAGGTCCTCGCAGCGGGGTACCATAGACGGCTTACCGATTTGAATTGCTTTTGGCCTGTTGCGTGCTTGTTCTCGCTGTACTGTACAATTATATATACCCAAAGAGAATTTCCGATCCGCTCTAGACTAGTGTCTCGATTACGCACCGTGGGTTTTATTTCCTCGCCCAATCCTCCCAGCAACCACGAACACGAGACAAGTGAGTCGCATCAGGGAGAAAATGAAAGACCAAGGTATATGGACAATCAATCGATCGATGGCTGCCAGATGGGGTGTTGTTTACCTGCTGAAAACACGCGCCGCCTCGCTTACCACGTCACCGCGCCACGTTGGAACTTGCGGGCACCTTCGACCACCGGATCAGGACGTTGAGGATCAGTCGTTTTCCACACTAAGAGCAGGTGCTGTGTAGTATGCTGCACTGGTCACGCGCGAGGCTTTGCTGTGGCCACTTTCGCTGCAGCAAATTTATTAATAAAACCGCCTGCAAATAGCCGTTTTGATGGGATGCGCCCCCTCAGTGTTGTTCGTGACAGGGACAGATAGAGGGGAGAGAGGGAGAGCGGCGTGAGGTAAGACGAAGGAAGAGGGCAAACAGAGGAAGAGAGGGAAAGGGGGCGATGAGGAATTCTTCGCGTGAACACACATAGGAAGATCGTTGTGTGGAGAACAATGGGGCCGAAGAAGGCAAGCAGCCAGACGGATGAACGCATCAAGATGACGGACAGTGCCGCATGAACGCAGATAGACTACTAGTATAGCTCCATCAAGAGCTCCATTGCCCTCCCCATCCGACCCACAGAGCACCCGCCATGTATCGTTGCATCACGCCCTGGGAGATGGTTTTATGTTAAGGTATATATTTTGACAAACAAGAGGATGCCGTGCCCAGCAACGGCGGCACGGTCTCATATCATAGACAGCAACGTTCGAATTAGATCCTAAAAAAGTACGCATTCCATCGTGATCAGCATTACTCCCTCTGCTTTCGCCCACATAAACAAGCCGCCCGTCGTGGATATATAACACACCCCAACAAGATATCAACACTACTGTCGTCTTAGCGCGTTGATGAGACGCTGGAGACCCTCGAAGCTCTCGCGCCATCCATCAGCGTACAAGGCACCGACTATGCCGCTTGCAACATCCCTATAAATTTGTTCAAACGACTAGTTGAATTCTCAAACCGAATTCAAAACCCACCAGGCTTGTGCATGTGAGCGAATTGGATAATCTAATGGTCGGGGAATGCTTGTCTGGAGAAGCCATGGCCAGCGATCAACAACTACAGCCTTCCGGTTCGTGAGAGACCGCAAGCCTTCCGGTCCACCTGGGTATTCGTATCAGCTAGAAAACATGAACGTTAAAGTAACTACGCTGACCGAATCTTCCGTAGCCACTGGACTTTGTTCCTCCAAAAGGGAGATCTTGACTGTGGAGAGTAAATCAGGGATAAATACTATGCAATACGTATCCACGGTAGTTAGACATACTTCAGCTGTCGGCCGCGTCAGTGATTTTTTCGGCAACTCTACTCGTAAAAAAGCACGCACATAAAATACGCCAAAGTCATTGATTGAGACCATGCCACACTCCAATTTTTTGGCGACGTCCAAGCACTCGTACTTGTCAGGTCCAAAAACGCTAGCCCCAAGAGCATACCGAGAATCATTGGCAATTTCAATAGCCTCGTCGATGGTATCATAAGGCATGACAAGCGCTATTGGTGCAAACACTATGCCCCGAAATAGCGTCCATATGTAATTCAGGCTGAATGCAAAAGCAAAACTTACGTTCTTGTTTGGCAATATCCATTTCCCGCTGGACTTCCCCGATGACTGTGGGCTCGAAAAATGCTCCGTTTAGTAAGTACGGGTGCACGCGGGGTCTACCACCGAATTCAACATGTGCGCCTTGACGTTCAGCCGCCTCGACGATGTCCTGGAGAATCTGGAATCTTTCACGTGATATCATCGATCCCACGTCTACGCCAGCCCCAACGTCATCAGCAGACAATGCGCCGCCTACGCGTAAACTACGGGCACGGTCCGATATAAGGCCGAAAACCTGGTCATATTGGTCCCTATGAACGAGCAACCGTTCAATGCCGATACAATTTTGACCAGCGTTCTGACTGCTCGCTGAATAAGTATATTGCCCTTTCAGCGTTCAGAGGACGTACAATATGCCACGCATCCAAAGACTACTCCATCGTTCGATGTCTGTCCCTGGGAGTACAATTGCGGGGTCCTTGCCACCAAGTTCAAGGGTCACTGGCGTCAGATGTTGTGTTGCAGCGGCAGCGATCTGGAAGAAGCATTAGATTACCTGCCGAGCTATTCATTTGAAGGGACTGACCTGACGGCCAACACGCTCGGAACCAATGAACGTGATGTGCTTGATCTTGGGGGACCTTGTTAAACCCTCCGCCTGATCCGGGAAGCAACACACGAGCTTTTTGAGGAAAACAAAGGCGTTGTATCACCAGAGAACGTTGTCAAGCCAAAAAAAAAAGCATACCTGCACCAACTCCGGATCAAAGTTACAGGCCCGTAAACATTCCTTGATAGCATCGATGAACCATCTCGACGACCAAGCAACATACTCAGAGCACTTGATGACGATGGCATTGCCAGCAAAGAGGGCTGCCAGAATGGGAGACCAAGCATTGTGCAATGCTGAAAGAGGTCAATAAATATATGAAGGCGGGGAGATCTAAGTCATACGGTAGTTCCACGAGACTATGGCTGCAACCACACCAAGAGGCTCAAAGTGAACCACTGACTTCTTGTAACCCAGGATGAGCGGAGATGAGCGTGTCTCGGGGCGCAAGTACTTTTCTCCATGGCGTAGTAGCCAGTCCATCTTCGAACACGTCGTCAAAACTTCTCCCAAAGCGGCATCGATGACTATGGGTCCAATAAACGAGCACTCCAAGCCAATAAGACGCATAACGTACGCGTCTTTCCCGTATCTCGGCAGGCAACCCTTGCACACACTTCCTGGTTCTCAACGAGCCATTTCTTGAGGCTGCGAACGACGCGTTTTCGATCAGCAAATGAGCTTTTTCGCCATGCAACCTGAGCAGCCTCGGCGTAGTTGATCTTTGTTTCGATGTCATCAACGTTGTCCGCAAGAACCGTGCCCAGGTGAAGGCCCGTAGCTGGATCAAAACAGGTAATATAGTCACGACCAACGAGTTCTCCAGTAAGCGGCACAAGGTTTGGATCATATCTGTGGGACTCGGGGGTAGCGTTTTGAATCGTTTGCGCATTTGACCAGGACGGATCTGCTTCCTAAAAAAACGTTACACGTGCAAATAAGTTCAATGAGGAGAGGCAAACCTGTGGTGGCTCAATACGAAAGTGTTTCGCTCTACTCCGTGCATTCAAATGACGCCTCATGACAAAATAGATCCCAAAGGCGAAGAACAAGGTTACATGATAGATGAGGTCACCAATACTTCCCTCTTGATCATACTGGTCTCTAAACTGCCTTACGGTTGAGAAAGGATGTACAAGAAAAGAGATGAGGGTACCCATAGGCTCAGAATGAGAGTAAGTTGAATACAATACAATTCGAACCGTGGCTCGCGCGGTCACGAACGCGATATTGACATCTGTTTACCGCCAAGCTTACTAAGCAACCACTACCAAATCCACCCCACCAGTGTCTGGAAACCTGTTAGACCAGAGATTAGCACAGAATTAGAAAGAAAGGCTTGCGTCCAAGATCAGTTGTACCCGAAGAGTAATCTCATGAATAATACACTCGTATAATAGGGAACAGGTGCATTCATCGTGGTGTGGGTGCCGAAAAGAAAGGGCAAACTTACCAAGTGAATGGTGGTACATTGTAGAAGGCACTAGAGTGTCGCCTTTTATAGGCTCACGTCATATGCCTCCGTATGCTGACACAACCCCCGTGCCACTCCATTGCCAGTCTCCTCCCATCCCACCACGTTTCCATCTCTCCCTGGCACTCACGTCACCCAGTTTCGAATTCTGAATAATGTCTTCGAGAGAGCCGTTGTGGTACTGCTATGAAGTCAGCTTAACTCTTCATATGACCCCCTCCTCCGGTCCGCTTACTGTTCCTCCAAGTGTCATGCAGAAATGAGGCCATTAATGGTATGCAGAGTCTTCCCTCTCCCCCAAACAGGAAAGTATCAAACAGAACAACCTACTTTAGGTCCCCGACCCCCATTGTGCATCATGTAATGGCACATTTGTGGAGAAGGTAGGAACGCTCGGTTGCTGATCCCGCTCCTGGTTTGACATTCTGCATAAGATCGAGAGCGAAAGGGATGATCCACGTAGCTTCCAGGAGTCAGGCCCTCCTCCCGATGGTGGTAACGCTTCTGGTGGCGGTCCGGGCATGGACAACTTTTTCAGTACGCTCAACTCCATGCCTGGTTATCGACGGTCATATAATGTATGTTCACAGGTTTATTTCAACTTTTGAATGATCCTCGGCCTCAGCGCAGAACCCCAAACTTCCCGCCCTCTCCCGAGAGAGCAAACACTGTAAGTATTATATTCATACCCCTTGCCCAATTCAGATGTCTTGCCCAGGGCGGAACTGGTTTCCGATTAGACATCGACCGAGGTCCGGGTGGTTCCCGGACAATTTTAATTGGTGGACCACCATCACTACCTGGAAATCGACGAGGGTGCATAAAGATATCACATCCATCAGAACAGCCCCCTAATACAATTTACAGGACGCCAGGCGAAGAGCGACAGCCAAGTGGGAGCTCAATGATGACCCAGTACCTCCTCGCTATGCTCACGCAGCGTGCGGGCAGGGAAGGGCTCGCAGACCCCTTTAGTGGCTTCAGCTTCTTGGGAGGCCCTGAGGATGGAAGAATGGGTGATTATGTCTTCAATCAAGAAGGTATGTGAATTCGAGGAATTCATGCAAAGGTCGAACTAACATACTATAGCGTTGGACCACATCATCACTCAAATCATGGAGCAAGGTAGTTCTTCCCGCCCGGTCCCAGCTACAGAAGATGTTATGGAGCAACTTCACAGGGAAGTGTTAGAGGAAGGATGTGAGTCGGCGTCGAGATCTTTATATGCTGATGTCCTGAACTTGAACTCTGTCAGCTCCGTTGCTGGGACGAGATTGCGCAGTGTGTAAAGACCAGTTTGCGTTGAATACCGAAGAGCCAGACGACCAAGTGATCGTAACACTACCATGTGACCATCCGTTCCACGAAGGTTGCATAATGCCTTGGCTCAAATCCAGTGCTACTTGCCCGGTTTGTCGGTAAGTTGGGCCTAAAGGGTACTGCTGTTCCGCTTACGCTGTCTTAGGTTCCAGCTCGTGCCTCAGCCCGGGCCTCGCTCCCCTGACACCACAGCTAGTGGGTCCGGTGCTCCACCTTCAATCAACCGAGCGACGCGACCTGACTCCTCATCAAGTGGGGGCATGTTCGGCCAACTTTTCAACATGATGGGTGGTAGGGGGAGCGGTAACAGCTCTAGTAGTAGGACGAATCGGAACCGACCTGCGGCCGAGGAGCGGGAGCGTGAGGATGTTCCTGGAGGGTGGTCGGACTAATTTGGTGGTTTCTGCTTCTGTATTTATGCGCGTATTGGTACCTGTGAGCTGCGATACAAGTGTGGAAAGCATGCAGTTGTGTAATCTATTTATGCACTTATAGACAACTCCTTTTGGAGGAAAGGTATGGTCAGTCATTTCTTGCTTGTAAGCAGTAGACATGCCAGGGAAACGTCCCAAAAAATCAGATGGAAAGCGAGCGCCTAGAAGATTTGAACCTTTTATTGCTAACCAACGCAGCACGTACGAGAGAACAGATTGTTGACGTCGTAGAAAATGATGCTTCCACTTCCATTCCCACCCATCAGATGCTCGTCCTTGCTTCCATTCAGCATCACCGATTACTCGTCGCGGTCGTGAATGGCGTGACCGCGAGACCAACACGGCGGTCCCCAGGACCAAGGACAGAGTAGAACCACTCGAGGGAAGTGTGGCCATTGATAAAGCCGAACCCGTGCGGAGGGGTTGCCTCTGTCGACATTGCTGGGTGTGGTCTCCAGAATGTGGGTCGAACAGTCGCAACGTATGGGCTGGTCAATGCCCTAGGACAGGTTCGGAGGAAAAGTCCCGGTAAGAGGGCTATGCGGCTCCATGTGAGCACAAAGAGTTTTTACCTCCATCTCGCTGCAGGAACTCACCTGAATGTGATGATTCCATTCCGGTGAATTTAGTTGAGCTGGTCGGTGCTACCGAACGTTAGCTCGCCAATTCTTAACTGATGTCGTATTCGTGGGTCCAAATGACAGGGAGACCAGACTCGATGAGATGGTTCCTTGATTGAAGAGGTTTGTCCCTGATCGTGGGGATACCGCAACGCGTAGATGGAGACAGGGAGCCCACCGTTAGGTTTGCTGGGCCAATACGGAGAGCAGTGACAATCCAAATTCATACAGATCAGAGGACCACGCCACCATAGGATACCATCAATGCCTTAACTTTCAGTGGCTTTTCGAGAATGCCCTGGAAAGCCACTGAAAGTCGAGGCAACGCATATCGACTGCCCCGGACTGACAACGCCAGGGAAGTGGACATAGTATTGATGAATTCGGTACCGGGATGTAATGTCAATACGGCGTTAATGGAGGGAAACATGCCAGAGAATGACGCAGAGCCGTGGTCTGCTGATTGGACAGACACAAGTACAGTACTTACTACGTTGTCATGGGCCTGAACACTGGTGCCAGTCCTAACGTAGACTTTACCAGTTCCCACCCAGGTATTGGCACGTGTCTAGATAATGATGAGCTATAGAAATCATGATAACCTTAGACCAAAGTTATGGTGACTCAAGAGTAAGCTGCAGCTGCCCGACTCCGACACCCGTTTCGTAAGCCACTTCAGCATTTGTCGCGCCGATATTGACAACCACGTCAGTACCACAGGAGTCGCTTTGTTTTGTATTGTTGAGGGTAACTATAAGCTCTTCGCGCGTTGCTGATCTTTATGGACGAGGTTTATCCGAGCCGGTATAGTTAAGCTGCTGAGCACAATGACGCCGGAGCTCTGCGAACGACGATGGGGTTTGCCGCAACGATGTGAGCGAACAGGATAAGAGGGGCATTCGGGAACATGGAGGAATCAAGGTGGGAAAGTAGGTGGAGGAGGGAAAGCGAGACCATGAGAATGCCAATTCGAACTTACAGGTTTAGATTACCTGCCCGACGAGCGGGTAGGACCCAAAAACTTCGGATACATGTTCCGCGCAACGGTGCACTGCCTACTCACGATGCGGATTTGTTCGTGCTTACATGGTGTGGAGGCGTGGTCTATCGTCAAATGTGACACGAGGAAAGGAGGCATAAGCTTCTACCCATGCGAGCTTGTCCTACCTCCCCCATTCCATAACGCGTAGTGACAGATGAGGACATTTAGCTCATAATGGTGAGTTTCGAGAGCAGGGGGAGGCGACTCACGCCCGAGATGGTGGGAATGATAGCTCCTGTGAAAGTTAGCAATGGGACCAAACCACATTATTGAGGGAACTTGATATTATCATCGCACAGTCGCACACTTCCATTGGAAGAGACTTCGAAGACAAGACAGTCAAGTCTTCGCCGAATTTCCTGAAAAAACCCGGGGACAGAAGAGCCTGCGAGTTGGTCGTGGCTTCCATATGCCGAAAAGCCAGCTCATTGCTGGTCCCACAAGCCGTGAAAATTTTCTAGGGTTGAATGGGTATAGGTCAGCAGAGTTGCGAAGCACTAGCAGCTGCGAGTAGAGGATCCAAACGTCTTTGCATGTCGACGATCCCCGCTTCGTATGATGTTGGGCTGCAAGGTGGTTGTTTACGTGGTAGGAAAGCGGACCAAAGGCGGGAAGTTTATGGCATCTTGCGTAAGTCGGGTTTCTCGGCCAGAGATAAAGAGTCTTAACATGTCGCACTGGATCTTGTGGCTAACGATGTTTGGGTAGTGTGGGTTTCTCCGACTAATGGACAGACGGAAACGCGGGCTGCAACGAAAGTACAAGCACAGCGCAGATGCCTCGGAATTTGAATCATTTGATTGAGAACGGAAATTACTTGGTATCAGAAACGGTCCAGCACCGAAGGTCATGGGCACTCATAGCACAGGGCATAAGCTTGAATATCTTGTCGGTCGATTAATGATCGCGATACTGTAGGTGTTTGGCAAATGGATGCGATAAAATACTCAGATCTGGACGTAATCCCCGGCTTCGTGGGGTAAGATTTGGCCGTTCGGGAACCATAATTTCGCGCGAACTGCACACGATGTGTAGAACAAATACATGTCCTTTGGCGTAGGAGAGAGTCGGGTGGAATCCTATCCGTCACAGAACAGTTACGTGATCGTCGAGGCCATCATAATCACTGAGGCAAATTCTCCTTCAACAGCCTAACCACCTCCTCTGCGGCACCCCAAGACTGTTGGTACCCAGCAGAACTAACAGGACTTAATCAAAGAGCATTATTTTAAACTCTTTCACTCACCCAAATCCGTAAGCATGGACAACTAAGCCCGCCTTTGTGTCTGCAGAAGCATCCGACAGCTCAGGGGTCAAGCTATCTTCACTTGGCACATCGACAGATTGTACTTCAACCCGTGGTCCCCCCTCACGGGCAGGTCGGAGTCCCACATTGTGGGCATGAATGCGTGTAGTGGGCTCAGCTAATGCAGGCACCAGCACCTTCGCCCGGGCTAGAATACCACGCGCAGTTGGGATGCTGAGTGACGTGTCCCAGTTGTTGGATTGATAAGTGCCCCCAATCAACACCATCCCAGGGGTTGAGGCTCGCGGTATCACATATGTTGCCTCAGAAGGTTTGGTCGTACCTGACGTCGCTCATTATGAGCTCAAGCCAAGCCACTCCAGGGATGTCAAAGTTGCTCACCTGCAGGGAAAATGTTTACAGCTTCGGTGACGTTTGGCGAATACACTAGTACGGTTTGACCCCGCACGGGATACACCTTCGTATCCTCCACACCAAAAAGGGAGCGTGCACCTAAGTCGGGAGTTCATGCGAATGGCATCTCTCGGAACTGTTGTGAAGCTCACCAAGACCGGTTGCGTTGATTACTGCGCCACGTTCTCCGGCCAACTCGCATGCCTCATCCAAACTATTGAGCCGGCGTCTTACGAACGTGACACCTCTACTCTCCAATTCGGACTTGAGCCACGGGAGGTAAACCCCAGGGTTTACCGAAAACGTTTCGAACTGCACACCGCTTCTTGCCTCGGCTGGAAAGGGGTGGTCACTGGGAAAGACACGGAACTGATACAGGTCAGATTCGTCACTTGGGGCGCGGGCCAACTTACGTCACGAACAATTCCTCTCCACCAAGCTGACACCTTCTCGGCATCTTCGACTCCAAAATATATCCGCGATGGAAGTCTCTAGAGGATATCATTCGCAAGAGAGAACTGATGGAAGCGCCAAATCGCACACCCTAACTAATCCCGTAGGGATCATGCTCCAGAACTTATCGCTAGAGGGTCATACCGGAAGTAAGACATGATTCAGGAACACTTCTTCAAACCCACAATGTGTACTTTTCCCAACGAACTAGGCGATCATCAGCTTGCATCGGTGACCAGTGGGCACCCTAGGGACGAACAGTTGGATCGTCTAGAAATAATAAAAGGTGACTCACAGCCCAAGGACTAGCAAATGCTTGGCTGTTGAGATCTTCGGGCATATCTCGTGCCACAATCGTGACTTTGAAGAGGCTAGAGCCATCGCCTTCAGTCAGGACGTGCGCGGCAGTGAGCCCAATTACTCCCGCCCCGAGGATGACGACATGAGTCTGCGATGCGTGTGTTGGCATGTCCAACTTGAACGTAGATAACAGGGTTGAGGGGACACCATGCTAGAACTATGTGGCCCATCAGATGCATCAGCCAGCTGGACTCCGGTTGCCGAGGAACGATGACGTTATCACCCCGACGTGTCAGCTTCAGCCTGGGTCATAATCGCACGTACGTCGAATGTTCGCCAGCATCGGATATATCGGTTTGTAAGTTACCTAGCAGGGATCTTATGCAACTTCATTCCTTCATCTTGCAAATCGGTCGTGTAAGGTGAGTAGCAACCAGTGGAGCTCGCTAATTCAGATACGACTAGACCGTGACATACTTCCGGGTTGAGGTCATAGACTGACCGATAAACCAGCTCAGATTCAAATGGCATCGTCATATTGGTTATCCG
This sequence comes from Russula ochroleuca, assembly GCA_015178965.1. NCBI lineage: Eukaryota > Fungi > Basidiomycota > Agaricomycetes > Russulales > Russulaceae > Russula > Russula ochroleuca. The sequence goes on along the minus strand of WHVB01000006.1, from coordinate 1,222,689 downwards.
AGGTCCACCCCCGTGTAGACGGCTCCTTTTCCGCGAACATCTCGGGCCGTGTTCGCCATCCCTTTGTTACATTTTTCTGCATCACCTTCAGCCCCTGCTTGTTGCTTGCAGGCGAAGGCCCCCCGAGAAAAGACCGGGAAAAGCGACGACGGTTCCAGGGTATCCGATTCTGCAAGGGCATTGATGACCTTGACGTCGTGAATCACATCACGCCTGCCAGTTGCATCATTTCGAGGTGACGTCCGGTGTTTGATTTTGAACTATCTCTAATGCGAAAATAGCAAACGAGTGCTGGCTTGGTTTCTGAATCCTGCCACTGTCAAGACAACCCACAAAATAGCGTGGATGCCAAGTGAGGGTCCCACCAGCCAAATCCTCTAGGCGAAACCTTGTTAGTCCAATCGCCATACAATAGGAATTGCGACAATTCCAATTTGTGATAGGATAACTGCAATGCCGCTGTGATAAACCCAGTCGGGTCTTTCACGTGTGCTTTGACGAAGTATTAAAGAAATGTTGCACTTCACTTCGACAACCAGTCGCGCAAGACAGCCTACAACTGATTTCTGGCGAACGTGACCACTGTTGACGGAGTACATCATGTACATGACCCAACCGAATGAAAATGCAACTAATGGGATGAGAAGGACAGGACCTGGCGAGCTGTGCAACGTCGCATAGGGGATATCACCGCCGATGAGATGAGCATCAACATGGATGCGCTACCTTGGAAAAGGCAAGGCGTATCTCTAGTAACATCTTAAGAAAAAGGCAGGAGCCGGGGTCATCATAGACACACGGACTTTCCTCCTTGGTTCGTGGAATGACACTTTCCTATTTTTGGCACAAGGGGCGACTACATTGGCCGTACAGCGATGATGGCGCGGTTACGGTACGTTCTCAGTCGGAAAGTTGTCGCGGCGTATCGTCGGAGACGATGCAAATCTGGCGTGTAAATGCTGCTTTCTCAGCATGATTACAGCATGACAACATGGTATTGAACTCAGATATGCCATGGAAGCCTAACTCTGAATCAGGGAGGGTCTTATCGTTGCATGTTCACCCTCCGAGGAGCACGATACAGCAGCATCCTATACATGGACTCGATGGACTGTGGGTGAAAGACTTATCCGCCTTGAGTTGGGACACCTGGCATGCTCAATTGCTTCCAGTGCGAAACCCGCGGTGAGTCGAATGGTCAAGAACCATGGCTATGTGGAGGAGCATATCTCGCGCATTTCTGAAGGTCAGGGATAAGGTTCAGAAGTCGTTCAATCTCGAAGTGCCACTGCAGAAAGGCAACAAATGGGGGACCCCGAAGTCGTGGAGTGGATGAGTCTGATAACCCTTGGTCGTGTTGGGGCGATCATGATCTATATTGTCATTGTCAGATCCAGTACAGCAATGGGAAGCTCCAGATTCAAAGTGGATCAGCGACGGGCTGGCCTGGTGCCACATTACGCTGGCGCGACCACACCACAATCACAAAGGCGGTGGCGGCACATGCCATACGTTGGTGGAGATATACCCCACTTTACAGTAAGGTTGCCCTCAGTGATGAGCTGAGTGTCGAGACCTGTGGCTAAGTGCTCGACAGGAAATTACGGGAACCAACTGGAAAAGGATGCTTGGACATTGTGGAATTTGTGGTGCGGTGAGTGTAAATAGAACATACTAATAAGCGAAGCCTGTTCCACATGTTTCCAAATGTTTCTAATGGCCATCGCACATCTGACCAAATTGGGGATGAAGATAAGGCGGAAGGAGTGCTAGAATTTAAGATTTAATACTTACAATAGACGACTAAGGGTGAACGTTATGATCGATTGTAGTGTTCCGTGTCCTCAAGCCTGATAGGTTTGACGCCCGTGCAGGGTCCATCTTGATGCCAATGAACGCCCTACAGACGTACATCCCGTGGCCAGCCTGGCAGCGTGTTCGGAGGAACCATTGCTAGGGACTCGAGGATTTGAGGCATTGTCAACATGACAGAATCACTGCACCACGGCACCGTCCCCGCGGAGGCGGACTGTGCTAGTAAAGTAACAGCGCCTGCCGTCCACGGTCCATCTCCCACTGGCACTGGCATCTCCGACCCGGACGCGAGATAGTCTCCAGCATACCAAACCCTTTAAACAAGAGTATTCCGCGGGCTCGCATCTCTTTCATCCCATCTGGCCCCTTTTTATGGCAGGGCCAAGGTAGAACGGCTGGCAAACCTTTTAGCGCAGGCCTCCGAGCGTGCTTCAAGTTGTACCCCAGGAGCGCATCTTGCCCAATGCTTCAGAAAATGAAAAAGGCAATCCCTTTCGTCCTCGCAGGCGGTCATGAATGCATCAGAAAGGGCTTTAATTGTCGGATCAGAAATACGATGGAGCTGCCGTTTGAAAATGGTGCCAATTCATGTAGTAGGGATAATTTGATTCTTATTATCAAACCCTCTCCACATACTTTGACGAGACTTGCAGCACGGAGCGCTCAAGCCATGAAATACCCAAAGGGCATGTCCTAGAATGAATCCAAAACCGGTCAATGGGCGCGAAACTGGAAGAGTTGAGGGCTTCTGTTTTGTAAGGGTCCAGAGGAGATGTCCAGTGGCGCCGAGAGATCCTTGGCCCTCTACCAACACGTTGTCGAAGCTGTCTCCAACAAAGTGTAGTTCTTTGCTATTTGTGACCTCTTGATACATCCAGACGTCGCGGATCCAGGAATCCTTCTCGAAGACATCCAGCACGGAGGAAATCGGGATATTCTCTTTCACCTACAACGTGTCTTGGCGTTGGATGCACGAGGTGATTCTTCACAGGGCACTACAATCACCCGCGCAGCGTGGCCGTGGATGAATCCCATGCTCTCAAGGGTTCGCCTGCGATCGAATGGCATGCGGAACCTGTCCTGCCATATTTTTCCCGCGCGAGTGATTCAGCAACACAATGCTCAACGCTGTCGAAGTGTTATCTGAAAGTGTTATCTGACATCATTACCAATAGACATTTGACTTGGCACGCTGCCACACTGCTATGCTCGGGTATCTGTGTACCCTGGAAGAGAACGCCAAGGTTAAGAGGCCGTGATGGATTATTGCCGACCCTCCTGTTCGATATTGAGGCCTATTGTACTGTACAGCTGTGTCGGCGAGGGCCTAGAATTCCATCTCGAACGCGGAGATAGATACTAGTATAGGGGTTGCAAGAGAAGGACAGGGCTGACAAGCTTGTGACATTCGGGAAGGCCAAGACTGATGGCCCTCAGAAAATGTCTTTTAGGCTCCGTGGATGTTGGTCGTTTCGGGCAGCAATACTGACAAGACTGGCGTGTGAAGACCAGAAAGGAAAACCAAACAGTTGCTTTGTGTCCAATCGGCCTGTGAATTCGTAGTCACAAGGCCTGAATACAAACATATGTACGGCACGGCTGTGATCAGGAGGGCATACATCTGAAGGTAGTCGTTTCATAATTCGTAAGCGCAACCCGTGCCAAGCGTCAGTAGGGTATAGGGTTGTGATGCGAAGGTAGATACACAGCGGTGCCGTATGGACGCACTGAATCGTGGACCATGGTGTGAAGGCAAATTGTCATGTGTGTCCTCCCATGTGTAGGGCTACAGATGAAATAATTGCATATGTGGTGTAAGGACAATCAATACGTACAGACATAAGGGACGATTCGGAGATAGTGCCGTTCTAAGCGTGGGTAAAGTAATATAGCGCAATACATAGCAATCATATGAAAGTCATACATGGGCATGCAAAATACACGGGGTTGTTCTTACAATTCCACCGGAGCCTGATGCCCTGATCGGGAAGAAAGTGAGAGATAACAAGATCGTGACCCGCACAATAAGGCAAGTAAACAGGCGAGCATGGGATGTCCGTACCTCAATCTAGGCGCGCAGCGCAAATGAAAGCGTTTCCCATCGTGTGTTCTACTCCGTTTATCGGCACCTTTCGGACAGGTTAGTCTAGCAGGGACCTCAGACATAGACGCACGGGGAGCGAGTCCAAAATGTGAACCAGGTCACATGGAGAAAATGCGCCCCTGGTCGTCTATCAGCCCCACATGACGACCTTGGTGAACACAATAGCTCCTTGGCCATCTGGATTCGCGATAAATAGCGCACCAAGGTGCCTGGCTAAAGAATCACCGAACACCGATCAGCTGTGACCAGTGACAGATCACAGACAGGAGCTTGCATACCGTTAGGAACACCATCCTCTCCACACGGTGTGGTCACGAGGCCTGCCGCGCGGAATGCCTGGCGCACCTGGCCGTATGTGCCTTTGAATAGGCCCTGGCGACCTTTCATGGGGCGAGCGTCTCCGGTCGTTGAACTGGCGCATTCTTCTGTGTCGAACTTCTTCGCTGGCTTCGGCGGCGCTTCCATCCCAGCAGCCAACACGGCTTTTGAGATGGCCCGACTCAAGCGATATAGCCGGAGGCGCGTGGTTTTCTCGAAGTCGACTTGCGATATTTCCTCTGTCTCCGGCTCGATCGAGGGCAGCGACGGAGCTCCAGTTAGAACATCGGATGTCATCGGTGATGTCGGAAACTGAATATACAACCCGCCTGTCCGGAGCGACAGACCATCTTCTGATGGGGCCACGGGCACTGGGGGTGTAAGAGAGCCGGTGCCTTCGAACTCCACAAGGGTCTCTTGTGAAGCAGAGAATTCGTCATCATTGAAGATTTTGAAATGTCGGTGTGCCGAGTTGCGCGCGTCGGCCGCAAAGGATGCATCTCGGCGTATCACGGGCCGGACTAAGTCCAGCTCCTCCACTTCAGCAGGCGCGACGGATTTTTTATTCAAAAAGAGCTTGAGAGACGTGCTTCGCACAGGCAGGGGTGGAGATGGTAGCGGTTTATGCATAGTGGTAGTGGGCAAGGTATTGGACCTCGAGAGTGGTGGATTCGGCACGAGATCTGATGGCTGATGGCCACGATCTACATGGACCAGGGGGGGACGGGGCCAAACAGATACGTTCGCGAACTCGACGACGTACGGGATCCCATTAGGTGTAACTCTTACTTCGGTGTTAGAGGGCATCGTAAGATAGGGCGGAGGATTGGGAAGAGCTGGGCAACAAAGAGGCGGCTACGCGATAAAGTTTAAAATTGGGGTGCTCAGAGGCAAACGTAAGGCGGTTGCAGGTATGTATGAACCTGCTCGCGAGGGTCGACCGGGACGGAAAAAGGAATGGAGGAGACAGAGATGAGAGGTACTCATATACAGCGTACCTCGAGGACAACACGTTGCAAAGAGCACGCACCTAATGCACGCCACTGGCAAACGCATGAGACTCGAGAAGGGAAAACAGGTTGATGGTGGCTGTCAGTCGTAGTCTGTTATCTGTTGGTATTCACAAGATGAATGGGCATAGATGGGTACCACCATCGCGTATAGCCATGAATCATCATGCAAGAAAGAGGACAAGGACGAAGTATTCACCCAAGCACCAATCATTAGGTGCCGTGTTGGAGGCGGGGTATCCCGCGGTCTTTTCGGGGCTCTCGCACGTATATCCTGGAACCAAGAGGGCTGGAATGACGCGCTGAAGCCGGGTGCTACGTTGTGGCTAGTAGGATGATGCCGCATGCCAAATCCTTAAATAACCAAAATGGGCTGTGGAAACACTGGCAATGTTGAGCGCAGCCAAATGGGAATGAAACAGTAATGATTTCATGATGGTCTTCCGCAACAAACGTGCCGAGCGAGCAAACGTGGGTAGGGACAGTAGAAAGAGTTACGAGGTACAAACGGAAGCTTTCACAGTCTTTCAGTGAGTTGTTATTGCCTTGTATCTGTTCGGAGTGGTCTCGGGATAACGTTACAACGAAAGGGGAGTTATTGGATGATGATCGTTCCCCTCCTTGGAGTCCGTACGCCAATCATCAAGTGCATGCGAGTTTCCAAAAAGGGTAAGTGTACCATGAAAAGCCAGACGAGATTTCAAAAGGAGGAGGTGCGAGCGATTTGTGCTCCGAAGAAAAGGCTAGCGCCACCGAAGACACGAATCGCCTTGAACTGTCTTGGGTGGCGCCTTGAACAGATGCGGTTTGGTCGGCGGTCGCGTTTGCGTCTTAGGGGACAAATGTAAAATTGACGCGCGAAAAGAGGATAGAGGAAGCAGAAAAAAGAAAGAGGGGCACTTTTGTCGGAATCGAATGAGGGGACAATTACGTGACACGATCGATGAGGGAGCGGAAAAAAGACCGGGGTAACTACTCGCTGGAACCAAGGCTTATATGATTATCGACGACGACAGCAGCGACGACGACGAATCGAGTGAGCCCGGTCGTCGGAAGGTCGAAAATGGGTTTGGCTGAGGCTTTGTGGACTGTGATGTCATCGGGATGTTTCTTTTTAAAGGGAGACCACCATCGCTGAAAAATGCAAAACCCACAACAACTCGTCCTCTCTTCCTCTTCCGCATATATAAAAGGGGCCCCGCTTCAGTGAGCGTCCTTCCCCATCGTGATCCGTACCGTTACTCAATGGCCTCTCTAGCTTTTGACTTTGATTCACCCAACTTCGAGTACTTCCCTCCAACACCGTCTCCATCGGACGACGAGTCAGAGCCCAAGCCCAAACCAACGACAGAAATTTTACCATCAATGTCTAGTGGTGCTCCCAACTCTCTTCCTGCCACCAAACCCAATGGAGGTTCTGCCCCCAAGCCTGCAAAGGTCACCCTCCATCTAGGACATCTCCCGTCAAAGAAGGATATCAAAGGACCATGGCCGCGTACACCTACCCGCGTAAGCTCCTCTATGCTTCATATCATATTCCATTGACATACTTTCCTTCAGGTTGACCCAAATAATCCTCCATGGCCCGCCTACCGTGGATACCACGAATATTCGTTCGCACATGCCACCATGGGTGTTCGCCTCCCCACCATTCTGGGTAAAGCCATCGACGACGTCACCCGCACTCTAAATGAACAGTCATCTGAGGAGAAGATTGTCGATTTGGTTCAGTGCATCGAACGCATGGATGTCCTTATGCAGAACTTGTCCGGCAACGAAAAGCTGCGGCCCATCATCGACGACGGCGAGGCAGACGTTGCCCTATGGAACAAGGAAATTGCAAAATATTTCCAAGGTTTGTCCGCCAGCGCATTATCACCTGCCATATTGAAATGATGAGTCGCCCCAGGGAAGGATTTCATGAACGCACCCTGGCTGTTCGCCGAGGCTTACAAGTACCGCCGTCTCCGTGAGGCATTCACCGTCAGCAAGTTCTGGGGTGATTACGATGTCTTCTACAGACAGAAGGTGACAGCCTCGCTTCTGTACTTGCTTCAATGTCACTAATGCCATCGACTTGTCAGTGTGACACCTTCTCTCGCTCATCAGATGCCGTCTTTGAGCTGTCGATGCGCTTTGCTGAGCCCTTCGCGCAGTCCACTAAAGCTCCAGAGGCAAAATTAGAAGCTGAACGTCTCATGTTCCTTGAATTGACACAAGGTTCGCAACTTTTCCGGATTATGAAGATCTGTCATTAACTCTTTACCGTTTCTAGTCTGTCTCTGGGGAAATTCCACGGACCTCTCGTTACTCATTAATATGACCGAAGATCAAATTAAATCCCTTCAGTCCACTGGCGGTGACCACCTGGCTGCAACCGAGAAAAACATCCTTGGAAATCATCTTGGTCAGCTGTGGGAGGCTGTCAAGGATCTCCGTGACAAGACTGGCGGACGCATCGACTTCATTCTCGATAATGCTGGCTTCGAGCTGTACTGCGATTGTGTTTATGGTTCGTATGATATATCCTGCAGACGTAGAGTCGTCTGAGTCGCGATTGCAGCCGACTTCCTCATCCAAAGTGGCTTGGCGAAGCAAATTCGTTTCCATGGCAAGCGATATCCCTGGTTTGTTTCGGATGTAACAAGGAAGGACTGGGAATGGCTCTTCAACACTATGGTCTATGGCCACCTCTTCCCAAAGGCAACTGAGCAAGAACGCGAGTCTCTGCGCCGTCTTGGCTTACGCTGGAAGGTGAGATAGCCATGTTTCAGTTATCAAACGTTGACGACTCACCTCCGCATACATAGCAATATGAACGCGACGGCAAATGGGTGTATGAGCAGCACCCTTACTGGTGTACTGGCTACACGTTCTGGGAGTTACACAGCGAGGCGCCGGATCTTTTCTTGCACCTATCTCGTTCGGATCTCGTCTACTTCAAGGGCGACCTGAACCACCGCAAGCTCACATATGATTGCGCCGCCCCGGCATCGACGCCATTTGATATCGCGATCGGTCCCATGGCGAGTGCCGCAGGAGCCCCGAAGGTCTGTTCGCTTCGTACCATTAAAAGTGATGTTGTCGTCGGTCTCGAGAGCGATGACACTGCGGAGAGACTCGACAAGGAAGAACCCGGTTGGAAGATCAGTGGCAAATATGTGAGCTCGTTGATTCTCATCATCCTGTTCGGTGGTATTCACCGTTGACTTTCTAGGCTGTTGTCCTTCTTTCTGAGGGTCGGCCAGGAGAGAAAGTTCGGTTTGCGTAGAAGTTAATCTTCGATTCCCTGCGCTGTATCATTGGACTATCACGACCCCCTTTTCTCCCGAAGACGCAATTCCTTTTTTTTTATTTCTTGTAATTGTTAGCTGTATTCAGGGCGCGCACCCGTTCGATCCGCACCGTTTCTCTCCATTACTCCATTTGCGCTTAACACATCCCATGCATTTACCATCCCTGCCATCGGCATGTTAAAATTCAACATGTCAACCCGGTCATGCACCAGTAATCCATTATACTTCCACTTCCAGCGTTGTCCGCATCGGTGTTATTTCAGAACTACGATCTGTGTCTGCCGAGTGCCTGTACGATTTCCATAAACCAACGTCTTCGCATGCAAGGCGATGGAGGGTGCTACATATACCAGATCTCGTGTCAATCTCGGAGCAGATATCTGGAAAGTCCGATCGAGTTGGCATTGAGACAGTGTCCGCGGTCTCAGGGTACAACATCGTCGGAGATACAGTCCATCGCTCTGTGCCAACACTAGTTCCCAAGGCGGCTATGTTAGACAAGGAGAACGAAGGCGATAAGCGCTCGGTGATCCAGGTAGCGGCGATGTCACAATCGAGTTGTTGCGGGCGCCTCGTGTTTTGAGCACGGCACGAGATGCAACTTTGAAAATTTGGATGCGATTTCCACGGGGACCACTGTACGGGAAATCTGCTACTCGCTACATGGATGACGCCGATGAGGGTGCCAGTAGCGTGCTTCGACACGAGGTTTCGGCCCGGATCGGATTGCTGTAGATTTTGGGCCGACGCATACGGAGTTCCGTAAAGGACAATCAAGTCCTTCCCTCTAGTGGGACTCTGACCATCGAGGTCGTCTTATCTGATGCCTAAGAAATCCACGCAATCTCCTTCAGGGTCCTCATTCTTTCCACCGAATGACCAGGCGACCTATAGAGACCTCCTCCTCTTTGAAGAGCGACTCAAGACCAATGCGCTCATCCTCAACCGCAGAAAGTCCCGTTACCAGTGTATGTCCTAACTACCACTCTCAGAGCCCCTTTTACATATCACTTCACGCCTAGTCTTTCTCGTTCAGTTGATATTCGCCATCGTCTTCCTGCTCAGTGAAGTCCTTCTGCATACACCATTCCTCTCGGTCCCCTACCAGTACCTCCTTCGCCGAACATTTCCAAACGTCTATGGGCCAGATGTTGAAGTCCGCCTACATCCATACGTTGCATCTGGACTCCTTTTCGTATCCGTGACCACCCTCCTTCTTTTCTTCGCAACCGGCCTATACTCTGAAAAGATAGGCTATGCCAATCGGTGCGGTCGCCATCCCTTCTTTTGGACGCTGAAATTCATTTTGCGCAGCTACGTGCCCCATGCAAACCGCGCGCTGCGTAGCTTTAATATGTATCTTAACATGCGTCAGGCCCCTCACAGATCTTTATACAACCCACTCTCCTACCTCTTCCCCCGTCCCCTTTCTCCCCCTGATAGACCGACATCCCAAAACAGAGCTAGATCTCCTTCCCCGACACAGTTGGGAAGACGCTCATCATCCGCCGTCCCGATGCCGTCGATACCACCGACCACAAACCCCCGCGGGGAGCTCATTTTCTCATCCCGTGTAGACCGTGGCTTCCGGGAAGCGTACGAACGGTATCGCGCTGCGTTCGAGCGCAAGCGGGATGAACGTGAGCGGCAGGCCGCTGCGGGCACCTGGACTGGGTGGTTCTCGCAGAAAGTGCACTGGAGCCGTGCTCCGACGCCAACAGCAGACTCGTCGACATCGACGCCATCCCAGAGTCGGGTCGGTTCAGCCCTACGAGGACGCATCGGAGCGCAGTCATCGAATGCTTCACTCGCACCTTCGAGGAGGTCGACACCAGCTCAGTCTTCAGAACCTGGTCGTGGGAGACCTGGGGTGTCAGTGTCCTCGGTTGGCGTGTAGTTTATATGAATAAATCCCATATTTGGGATATGTTATACCTCTAGATCTTCTGTAAAATATGTAGTACGTAGATAGACGAATAATCAACGGCACTCAATGGGCTTGGACGCGATCATGTGATGAGACGCGATTGTGGTCACGCTGACCGCACGCCTTCCCTGACAGTCAGATTGTCTTGTTTGGACTCGGCGTTTCCTCTCTTCCGCTCTTAATCCTCTTTATTTTCCCCATCTCCTTGCCGTGATGGCCTGGAATATCGACTATGAACACGACTCGGAGGAGGTAATTCTCCTAAAGAGGCAGATCGCTGAACAAGGTCCATTTGCCGTACTATTCATACTCCTCGACTCACATCCCATCGTTATTTTAGATAACCGCTACTTTACTCTTCAAAGCCAATTGATCAAGGCAAAAAACGCGCTGGACGATAATAAGGTGACGCTCGACGAGACTACTAGCAAGGTATGCCAAACATTGCCATCCGCCTTGGTCGATGGTTGAACTCATGATGGACACTCAGTTGCGCTTGGAGGCTGATAGGGCACTCCACTTTGACGAGGAACTTCGAGGATGCAGGGAAAACCTCGATAGGGAGAAGGTTATGAGGCAGAACGCGGACCTAGCCATTCGCTCTGCAACAGAGAGAGGGAAAGAAGAGGAAGTCACTCGAAGAGAACTACAGCAAGCACTCGAATCTATCTCGTCTCGCGACACCGCTTCCAATGCAATCATATCAAACCTACGAAACGAGAAAGTTGCCCTCGAGCGTCGCTTGCGGGAACTCGAGGCAAATATGCAGCAGGTTATCACCGCCGCGACTCCCAAACGAAAAGGTCGCGCGCGCTCATCCTCGTTCTCGGACGTGCGGATCACCGCGCTCGAGCGAGACCTTGGGGAGTCACAGGCCTCCATGATGGAGCTCCGTGCAGAACTTAGCAAGGCTCAAGAGAAGCTTAGGCGCACCGAAGGAGATCTTTTCCGACTCGAGAACGACAAGACGGGGCTTGAGCGCAGGACAGCCGATGATATAAGGAACATGCAAGGGATAATCGCGAGCAAGGACGAGGAGATTATGCGGTTGTCGGGGGGAGTGGATGCGGGTCTCGCGCAGGAGCGCGAAGAGGAACTCATCCGGAGAGTTGAGGAAGAAGAAGCCAAAGTGCAGGCCCTGGAGCGACTATTATCGGAAACTCGGGATCTTAAGGCTGTGGAGGGCGCTCTACAGAAAGCAGAAAGGCGCCTCGCTGCGGAGATGAGTAAGGTCAAAGGCTTGGAGGAAAAGAATGTTGGTCTTAACCGGGATGCCAAACGGGTTCGGGACGAGCTGGAGGAGACGCGGACTCAGGCACAGACCCTCAAGGCAGCATTAGATGACAGCACTTCCCGCGTCCACACTTTACAAGCACAGGAAAGGTGTGTCTTAATGTCATTTTGCCGTCTGAATCATTCTCACTCCCTGTCAGAGCTCTTACGGCACAGGTGAACTCCCAACAACAGAAAATTCGGTCACTGGGTGTTACTGAGTCAAATGGTTCGCTCGTTTAGCTTTCCCCATGAAAATGACACTGACCGAGTCTGTTTTCAGTACCCACTTCGAATGCTCGATCGGCAAACGGCCGCGTAGACGCCACTGCTGATGTCCAGACAATCGAGAAACTCCTTGCTGCTGTAAGCAGGCTTAGAAGTGAACGCGACGAATTGCGCCGGCAACTCGAATTCCTGCAGGTTGAATCCAAATTTACCATTGAAGCCCTCGAATGCAAGATAAACTCTGGGGCTACATTAACGACAGCGACCACGACCGACGAAGATCCTCGGGTTTCCCAACTCCAGGGTGAAGTTCAGGAACTTCTCGAGCGATTAGCACGGGTTAGCTCGCGGTCACGAATGACATTGCCTTCGTCGACTATGGATTCATCTCGCCTTGGTCTCATGGCTTCTGCGTCTCTGGTAATGGTGAGGCACCTGCAGACCCAGATCGATCACGACGTCGAGTTCAATGACCAGGCTCGCGTGGAGATGCTTGATGCGGAGCACCACCTGGACGATACCCGACAGCAACGCGATGAGCTGCTCCTTCGAGTAGAACATCTGCAGTCTCAAGTTGCAACAAATTCTCGCATTAGGGAACAATGGCAGGAGCAGCAGTCTGATCTCGCGGGCAAGGATGCTAGGCTCTCTAACATTACGAGGGCCCTTGAAGACGCGGAGTCTGAGCGTAACTCTCTCAAGGTCGAGGTGGTTAATCTTCAAGACGAGATGACATCGGCTCAACAGGCCCTGAAGCAGGCTGAGCAGCGCTACAGTGATCTACAGAACCAACAACTCTCCTCTATGTCGTCCACACAAGTCAACCGCAAACTGAAGGAGCAGATCGAGGAGCTTGAGGGCCGTGTCAACCGTCGCACCGAGCAGATTGGCATGCATCAGCACGACATCAAACGTCTCGAAACCAATCTCAGACTCCAAGAGGATCGCATAGCCGAGATGACAAGCGAGCTTGAGATTGCGATGTCGGAAAAGGAGAGCATGGTAGAGGACTGTGCTGATGCGCGGGAAGCGCGTGATCGTGCGCTCCAGAAGGCAGAAGACCTCGAGGAAGCTGTGGAAACTCTAGAGACGCAGCTTCAATCGTTGGAAAAGCAGCGCGAGGTCGAGGTGACTACCTTGGTCAAGATCTGGTCTTCTGCGTTGGCTCAGTCGCGGTCATCTGCGAATCATCTACGTTCCATCACTCATCAAATGGGCGCTGCGAACGCAGACGTGGTGCAAAGGCTCCAACAAGTTTCTGCAGAGCACAACTACGCTACGGCAGTTCTGAACAAACAGGCATCGGAGCTCGAATTGGCGCATCAAGCAGCAATGACTCAAAGAGAAGAGACTCGCGATGCCGTCGTCGCTCTCGCCGTCGTTCAAACGTCTAACGCGGAATCTCAACGCACCATGCTGCACGCACGAGACCGGATTTGCGCTCTTCTCTCTGACACACAGAACGAGCTCAATGATCGCTTCGAAGAAATCAATTCTCTACAAGATCAGTTACGGAGGCTGCGCTCTCACGGGGATGAGCAGACCTCTGAGCAGCAATCGACCCATTCTGTGGAAGTCGCAAAGTTACAACAAGCCAACGCAGATCTTGACCGGCTGCGTGCCGAGCTGGATGGCCAGCTTGTGCAATCCCGGGAAGAGCTATGTCTTGCCATCGAACAACAAGATCAGCTTCGTGCAGACAGCGTCGCGGTCAGAGAAGAGATCACTCAGCTCCAGTCCGACCACACCGAGGAACTCGAATCTCTGCGTGGCAAACTTCAGCAAGTAGCAGTGGACCTCCAGGAGGTTCGGGAAGCACATGCCGCTGCGGATAAGGCCCGGAGAGATTTATCCACAACCAACGACGAACTCGAAACCCGCCTCGAGGACATCTCGCAGCAACGGGAAGCAGACTACGAACTGATTGCTGAGCTACAGAGCCGTGAAGCAGGACATACCAAGCAAGCGCTTGGCCTGCAGACCCGCCTTGACAAGTGCACGGAAGAGCTACAGCAGACGTCACGCGAGAAGTCAGAACTCGAAATTTTTGTTCAGCAGACGAAGACGGAGCTCTCTCATGCCAATGACGGCATGCAGGACCGTGTCTCCGAGCTACTGGAGGAACGCGATGCCCTCCAGGAGAGTCTGGACGAGGTCGAGTCTCGTCACGCAAAGGAGATCGACCAGGTCCAAGGGCGCTTGCGGGGTCTCGAGGCCGAGGAAGACTCACTTCGAGCCCAACTGGACAAAGCGATCGCAGACCAAAAGCGTGTGCGTGCCACTTTCGAAGCGGAACTCCGAGCGTCTGCCGAACGCTATGAAGCATCGAGGGTAGAGCTGGATGGTGTAAAGGCCCATTTGTCCGCTCTTGGGGCTGAATTCGATGGCGTGGATGGCCAGCTTCAAGATGCTTTGGAGGAGAAGGGGGCGCTCGAGGAAAAGAACACGAACCTTGAGGCCGAGATTCAACGTGTCTTCTCTATGCAGCGATATCTCGAGAGCCAGCTGAAGGACAGGTCAGCAAAATTTCGACTACATTTGTTTGTCACAAGCTCATACAGTCATTTTATTTTCAGTGCACACGAGTCCGACGTTATCAAGACGGAACTCGAACAAGTGAAGGAAAAGCATGCGCATGCCGAACGGGATGGTAAAGCGGCAGAAATGCAGCTCACTTTCCAGTCGGCACAACACGATCAAGCGGTAGCCTCCCTCAAACGCGAGATCCAGCTCCTACGGGCATCGTCGATGCCAGATGAAAGAGTTCAGGAACTCGAGGAAAAGATCAGCTATATGGACGAGTTGATGCACTCCAAGACGCAGGAGATCGAAGAGAATGATGACCGCTTCATCGAGTGAGTACCTTTGATTCTTGTTGCTATCTGTAGTGATTCATTACTGTGCATCTCAGACTCCATAAGGAGAAGAAGAAACTAACCACCAAGGTTGAAACACTCAACCGAAAAGTGCAAACCTTGCAGTCCAAGTTGGCCACTCTCAAGGACGCTGCGGCCAATCAAAGTCCTACGCAACCCATGGCGTCTACCTCCAAACAAAAAAGTCCCATTACTCTACCTCTTGTAGCCGCCCCAGCGCGGTCTACTAGATCGTCACTCTCTACCGCGGGAGTCCCATCTACTTCCCCATCTCGTTCTCGTGTAATGTCCGGTCCCTCTACGCTTCTTGGCCGCAAGACACCGGAAAATCGACGTGCCTCTTCATCAGTTTTCCATGCGAGAACACCTGAGCCTGCGAAGGCACCTACCTCCAGACCCCAAGATCCCATACCGGGAGCCACAGTTGCAGGCAAGAAGCGAGCGGCGCCAGATGATGGAGACGAACCTGCGCCGGCCCAAGGATTTACATCTGAGGGGGTTCTTGCTAATGAGCGTGGCGTTGCGATCACCCCCAGAAGACGAAAGAGCCCCCGTACAGGATTCACTCCTGTTCGAAACACGACAGCTCGCCCAATGACGACGCTTGGGCCGGAGTCTGTTGCACCCATGGCACCCCTCATCATTTCTGATGTCACAAACAAAGCGCGAAGTCAGCCACAGGCCGAAGTAAAGGTCAAGCGGAGCTGGCTGGGCTCACACACGTCGAAACATCAATCTAGTAGTAACGCGACTGGTCGAACAACTTCAACGCGGCCTGGCGCCACACCAGCTGAAAGGGTTAGCTGACGCCTGACGCTTTACAGTATTTCCTTTCGAGTGGACTCTTTGTTAGTTGTTGTCTTGTCGTCGTTGTCCAGACATGCACACATGTATCGCTATCCACCATGTTATATTTAATTCCAATCACACATACGTCTGTTTATCTCATGGGGAGATTGTCGGGACTGATGTGCCCTGGGCGCCAGTTTTTGTGAACTGGATTCATCGATGCCCCACTTTCGATCTTCGCTTACAACTGTACGACCACAACACAGGCATTGGCTCGGAAGAGGTTCCTGCCAGTGTCCTAAACACCACGACCCGGATACACGATGTTCAAGAGTATTGGCAAGTCTCTCACAGATCTCTCGACAGACTTGCGCGAAAGGGAAGACTGGGAAGTCGGGACGCTCAGGACATTTGACCACGTCTCGAATGCCGCCACCTTTGCTTTTGATCCCGTGTCGAGTATCCTTGCAGTTGGTGAGTTACTGCCATGCTTTGGTGGTCTGATGCCAGTGAATGTCATCGGATACGACAGGTACCCTTGATGGGACAATTCGAATATTCGGGGCTCCGGGCGTTGAGACAAGTCTAACACTCCCATCGCGTACACCCATCAAATTCCTGCATTTCGCAACGAACGTATTTAAGCTGGTCTGCATCGGTGAGTATACTATTGAAGTAACATTGTGCGGTGCCTTTGTTTACAGTTTGTCTTATGTCCTGGATCCGGGATTGCAGACGAAAATGACAAGCTGCACCTGTGGGATCTTACAGCGCATGGGCAAATCAAGTCGGAAGCCAGTGTACGCTTTGATCGCCCAGTAACGTCCGTCTAGTCTTGGGTTTGGGCGATGCACGAAGCTGAAGGTGTGCCACCACTAGCTGCCTCACACTCTGCCCTTCGCATACCCATGTCAGTCCTCAGCTCTTCATGCCTCGAACCTCCCCTAAAACTTTCGCCTTTTAGGCGTTCATTGGATTAGAATCTGGAGAGATCAAAACATACGACCTGTTGTGCCGGCGGGTCTCAACATACGTCATCGCAGATGCTTGGGAGGCGTATGAGAAGAACTTGGTCGCTAGTGGAATGCTTGTCGACACTGATAGGACGTCGTAAGTGCCTATACGATACACATGCAACCTGAGACCTCCCAACGATTTATATAGGAGGATTCCTGTTGATGTTGTGCCGCATCCAAGAAACCTCGACTTCGTATTCGTTGCGTATGGAGGTACTTCTCTCTTCGCCGAGACTTTCATGTTTCTCTCTGACTGAGATTTACTCTTCCGCAGGTGGTGTCGTGTTCATCGACCTTGTAACTTAGTTTTCGAGCTGTTCGATGAGGGTATTGATAAGCGACTTTCACAGAAAGAACAAAAGACGCTACGTACATATGAGCTTCTCGTACCTGCAGGCGCCCCAGGAGGTTCGGGCTATACCGACCCTGTGATTCATCTTTACGCTCTTCATCGCCGAGGAATGCTGAATTATCGCTTAACAGGATCTTCTCAAGCATCGGAGGCCTAACGTTACGTCCCTCTCTGTACACCCGGCTGGCCATTTCTTCGCTGTTGGCCACGTGGATGGCTCTATAGCTTTCTGGGCGGTAGAGGACGGCGAGCAGCCACTTATGGTTCGAACCTTGGATGAAGTTGACGTGCACAAAGTGGATGGCGAGAAACTGGAGCAGTACCTTACTGATGACGAAGACTGCCCAAAGCCCCCGAGTAAGCTTCATGTGCCAAGAGAGCCGATCTTCAAACTCGCTTGGAGTGGGTATCCCAACTCTTATGACCCAAGAGGAGGCGAGACATCTTTAGTCATCCTTGGTGGTCAATTTGGCCATGATCCTCCCGGAATCAACGTTCTCTGGCTTCCTGCATTCAACCCTCCTGCCCCGCCCACTCCTGCTACAGACCAATCGTCGTTGCACCCGTTCTTTCGGGACGCCATGCGAGGGTCTCTTGATCCACTAAGCGCGTACTTTTATCGTACGCCTGGTCTTGCGCAGGACTTCTTACTCATGCCGCGGGACAGCCCACATTTTGCTAGTACCTGGAACCCCACGACGATGTTGATGCTTTTCGAGATGGAGGGAAATGTCCGCGCGATCGAGGCGAGACAGTTTCCGCCTCTTGAGTTCCTAGCAAGTGCTCAAGAAGCGTTACGGAGTGCGAGACAAGCCAAGGATAAGGAAGAAGATAGCGACGACGGTCTTACTGAAGACCTTGCCGCTACCTTGCAGTCGATGACGGTCGACGAAGAGCCCAAGAAACTTAATATTCCTCCTTCATTATGGAGCGGCTCAGACGCTGTTGTCGACGCCAAACTCTTCTCGCTCGATCGCATCGCATATGAGACACTTTCAAGAGCTAGTGAACACGGATTAGATGATCTCCTTCTAGAAGGTGGGGTTTCTGTACCAGATGAAGAAATCGCTGGCACGATTAAATACGCCAAGGTACTAAGTGCAGACCAATCTCTTTGTTGCTGCTCTGACATAACTACTCGTGCAGTTTGAACCCCATCGAATTGTCGTAACGAAGAACGCCGATCTGACCATACGCTTTCTGGACATATCGGTGCAACTTCTTATCCCTAAACATCCGTCTCCCTTTACATCTGCATTCCCTCGGTCCCTTCCTCCACTCTCCATTGATGTCCTTGCTCTCGCCGGTTTGCCAGCGATTGCAGCACACCTACCCTCTTGTTCTACCGAGCGAGCCCGGATTAATGAAGTGCAGCTCGCTATCGAATCTCTGGAGGTTGGTCTCGTGCTTGGTGGAGGAGAAGTACTGGTGTATAGGATGGCGGACCACCAAGGTGCCACTGCCAGACAACTCCCTGATAAGCGACTCGTGTCACTGGAACACGTCCCAGTTAGTGAAGGCCTCCGCTTTAAGCCCTACTTTTTGGTGACGGCAGAGTCACCGGTCAGCGCCTTCGCAATATCTGATGTCGGTGAGTACGCTAGTCATACATATGAATCTTCTTACCTTACGCGTTCTCGCTAGGCTTTGCTTCAGTTGCTTATGCCAATGGGTCACTGACCGTGGTAGACATGCGTGGTCCTAGAGTGATACTCCAAGTTGGGAAAGCTCAGCAGACGACGCATCACCATGGATTCCTTCATCGTAATTCACCTAGCACCGACCCGGTTTTGAGTCTCGCATGGGCCATCAGCGGAGTCAAGTCAGGCAAGTCTCCACTCCTCTTTATACTCAAGAAGTGTCCTGAAATACCATCCTTTTGCAGACGCCGCACCTCGAATTCGGCTTGTTGCCGCCCGCGCCTCGGGACTGATTCAAATCTATACACTTGTACGGGGTGACAACGGTACATGGTCGATCCCCTCTGCACCATCTGAAGTCGAAGGAGTGCCAGCACCCTTGAATTCCGGAACGTTCGTGCTTAACGCACACACTGGTGCGCTGTGTAAGGCCGACAAAGCTCACCTTGCGGCCGCGCTGGAATTTAAAGCGTCACCAAACGCCCCAGAGGAAAGTGTACGGTGCCTGCTTCTCACAGTAGGCGCAAAGGGCGCACGATGCCTAGCAGATTTCAGCAACGAACGGGTAGCAAGAGTGGAATGGGGCCATAAGGTGGGTAACGTAGTACGCGCGCAAGTCATAGAGCGAAATGGTAGGCATATACCATCGTTCGACTTCCCGGGCTTTGCATTCTGACGGCGTGCACTTCAGGATCCTACGCGCTAGTCGTGTTTACCGACAAGAACGATGGCCTCGTATATTCTCTCCCCATGCTGGAATATATGCACACGCTACCACTGCCCACGGCCTCGTTAATGTAAGTGTACACGGTCCAGATTTTCCTTTGTGTTAATTGGGGACCGACGGTTCGCTTGGCAGTCCTCCGTCGGTGGATTCTACAGGCGACTTCCTAACGCTCGTCCCTCTGCGCGATCCTGCAACAACCTCCCCCACCCCAACCGCGCGTACGACCTCTCCAACGCCTTCGTCCACTAGCGCCGCTACAAGCCCCGTCATTTCTCTGATGTCAACAACGAGCGCTGCGCCACCGTCTCCCGCGAAGTGCTTGCGCCTCGATTCGCTCTTCAACACTCGGCGGGGATACCACACCCCGCTCGTTTCCCTCACGGAGCGCAAAGACGGCACGCAGCATGATCCGCCAGCTGCACCAGCGCCTGTAAGTCTTGGTCCGGCAGACTGGCGGTCCTGGCTTGGTGGGCTGGTCGGCTTGGGTAGTGTGACTGGGGACCAGATTGACGCACTTTGTACGTCGTCGCATCCGATGTCTTTTTCATCGATTTGATTCTGATGTACTTTGTTTGGTTTGAAGTGGCGGGTCCTGACAGGCCTGTCCCTGAGAAACCTACACCCCGCGATACACAGGCGGGTTACACCCAGTGGGAAGCGGGGCCGAGCAAGGCGGGGGCGACAGCCACATCAGCTGCCCGGGTAAAGAATAATCTATACGATAGATTGCACTCTGCTGTTGCAGAACGCGGGTAGGTGGCTTACCCATCTTTTCGTTGCGCATGCTAACCGTGACGCTGTTCTGAATGCAGAGAAATTCTTGGCGACTTGGAAAACAGTGTCAATTCCTTAGAGAAGGGAAGCAAGAATATGCTCGCTCAGGCGAGGCTTCTAGCAACGAAGCAGACCGCGAAGAGCTGGATGCCGAAGTTCTAGATGCGTCGAGGGAATAAGGCGGGGAGGGCGAGAGGGGTTGAGGCCGAGACACGTGCACTCGAACAATGATAAGGATACATAGCTGACGTTTTAATACCGTGTACAAGATGGATTGATGTGATAACGTGTCAAGCTTGCACAAATACACATGTCTGAGCCATAAACTGCCTATAAGTCATCGCGCCCTACACGTCTGTAAGAGTTGCAGTCGTCCTCTTGCGGTGCTCTTTAAGCATGCCGAGGAAGCCATCGTCAGGGGTCGTTTCCCGGTCATGATCCCATTCCTCGGTGTGACGAGTTATTTGGTTTGCGTCATTGAGCTGAAGCGTTAGGAGCGAATTGACAACCTGGGGGGTGAGAGGGGGTCAACGTGTGTGACAGAACGACAAAAATCGCAAACTAACCTTGAAGGGCGAAGCGGCCTTGGCATCGCGGAAATATGCGACGTCCTGATCGATAAGGAGTAAGTTTGCAGGCGTTCCAGGCGGGTTCTTCAACACGCGGAGTTTTAGTACGTTGATGCGGGGAAAGAGCTAAAAGCGGCGAAGGGACATCGTTGAGCCATCCATCATAGAGTAGTCACGTGTTGCACGTATATACCTTTGACAGAGCATTAAACTGAGCACGAATCGAGTCTATCCCGCGGGCGGTGCCAATAGGGTCATGAAAGACAGCGTCTCGAGTATAAATTTCATATGATCTCTGTGTGAAAAACCCAGACTTTAGTAGGAAGTGGGCGAGGGCGGCGCCGCCGGCGTACGTTTTGGGCTTTGCACGAGTACAGCTCGCGTAGAGAGCGTACGATGCGTGCCTCTGGACTGTTGGGGTCGACGCTGCGCTCTGGGAGTGCGCGCGTCTGGTCAGGGGTAAGACCGGAGGCATTGGGCTTCTCGTTGGAGACAGTTGTTGTGCTGACGAAAACCACCTCTTTGGGGACACAGCCATGATATAGGGGCGGCTTTGCATTGGACATACGACGGAAAGAGGTCGTGCGGGTGATTTGTATGCTGGGTTGACAGAGAACCATGGTTTGGCTTATGAGTACAGTAGTAGGGCGGCGGTGGGGTGAGGAGAGTGTTGAAATTTTGAATTCCCGTGCAACTTGGGCTTAAATAGCTCCATGAATCGGTCATTGCCATTGACTGGATATTCCATTGGCACTGGCACTGATTTGAGGGATTTTGTTTCCGCCGCCGGCGCTCGGAATTCCCCTCTAAGGGATGGCCTCGCCTCTCGCAGAGTACCGGGGGAGCTGAGCTATCGCATGGAAGTTTTCTATCGGATGAGAAAGGAATTGAAGTTGATCTTGCTACGAAGGCCACCATGATAGATGTCGCCAGCTAAATCGCGATCATTGCTGGCAGCCAGATCACTTGGCGATTGGGGGGCGTAAGCATCATGTAATCAAAGGCGCTTCCAGAATTGGCATAAACTACTGCATTTGTATGCGCTTGTGCCACAATCCACGTCGTGCGTTGTACGTGTCCTGTCCAGTCTACCGACCCGAGTCTCGCCCCGCATTAATCTAAGATGGCCAACTACGATTCATTGCATCGACAATGCAGAACCCTCGAGTCTTTATTTGACGCAAAGCTTACTTCCTACGCCCGCCTCGCAGCCTCAATTTCCCGCGCGGGGACCGACGACGACCTCGAGGCCGGCCCATCCTGGCGCGAGGCGGAGAGCGAGGTGGCGGACCTGCTCGAAAAGGTGCGTTCGCTGTTGTCTGCACCTCTCTCCTTCGATGAGCCTAGGAAGACCAACACTGGAGTTTTGTGATGAGGTTAGCTCGGCGAGACGAACGCGGCGCTAGGGGCCGTCGCACAAGACACAGATAATCCCCCTTCGCAGTCCATGCTGCGTGCTATCCAGCGCCACCGAGATGTATACCAAGACTACGGAAGGGAATTTAGACGGACAAAGGTACGTACAACAGGGTCCCCATCCCCCCCTCCTAATTTGCAATGCGCCAGGGAAATGTTCAGGCGGCCGTTGATCATGCTAATCTGCTTAGCGGTGTGCGCAATGACATTGAGTCAGTCCTGCCCTGTCAGTCCCTCCTGCCAGGGTTGGTGTACTTAATACCTAAATTCTTGACCAGTGCATACAAGTCGTCTGCTTCGGAGGCTTTACTCGTGGAGCGTGGCCGCATTGACAGCTCACACCAGATGATGGATGATACGCTAGAGTACGCTCTCAATCGCCGCCTTGCTCTTTGCTCCCACTAATGGATGGTTGTAGCCAAGCTCGAGAGACCCGCGCTGAGTTCGGGCGTCAACGGTCCTCACTTGGTGCCATACAGACGCGCATGGTCGGAGTGCTTAGTACGTAGTTTTGTCGTCCTTGTCACGGTGCACAACTGACTGCATTCAGACACGGTCCCAGGCATCAACGATATCCTATCCATGATCCATAACCGCCGGAGACGGGACACGTATATCATAGGTGGATTGATTGGCATCTGTCTGTTCTTCCTCTTGCGCTACATGTTTTGGTAGAGTTGGGACTATATTTTATGATGTTTGGATACCATTAGGTACTCTATATCTAAACTCGGGCTTATTCTGCGTTGGCCCTAGATCGAAGTCACTCACCTTCCGTGTCACTTTCTACCAAATCGAGACTGTAATCTCGTCTGCGCCGCTCTCGTGCCCTCACTTGTTTCACCGGCGGGAGATGGCCACCCGTGAGAAATGCACGCCAATTCGCCTCAAGCCGCCGGACAACGCCCCACTGCGACTCGTCTGGACGATCCTCCCACGCGTCCTCGATTGGCCACCCGTGCGTCTCCGCCACTTTACATGCCATGTCCCACGTGCGCCCCGGTGCATCACACGCATCATGGTAATCCGACTCGACAAGAATCCGAGTGGGCGCACATGCACGGATAAGTGCAATGTAACCCTGCGAACGGCCATTGATAGCCGTCGAGAGTGACAAATACACATTTGGGTGATGTTTCTGTTCCACCCATCAGCCGACATTCCTCCCCTCGCCTCGGGCGTTGGGGAGTGGGGAATGCGGAGGAGGAACGGACGTACCTCGATGTCCCGCCATACCTCGGGACTGAGCGTGCAGCTGTGCACGTCAACACTGATTGCGAACCATGCAGCACCGTGCGTCGCTGCCATGCGATCGAACAGCGCACGCGTCTGGCCGGACGCCTTGACGCTGTGCAAGCTCACGTTGCGTCGGAGCTCGACGGCCAGAGCGAGCTGCGCTTCGAGGATGGCCAACTGGTGCGCAAAAGGCGTCGAGAATGGCGACAACGTCTGGCCACTCCCTCCATCTGACGCATTGGCCCCGGCGAAGGGGATACGTGCAGCGCGATCGAAGCCGACTTCGCCTAGCATCGCTGTGGGAAACTCGGTTAGGTGCGTACGGACGTCGGCGAGGACGTCTGCTAGGGAGATCGGTGGTGGTAGTGTAGGGAGTAGACGCGCGAAGGCTGTCTCGAGCTCGGCGCTAGGTGGCGGCGATGGCGATGATGGTGACGACGACGACGACAAGAAGAGAGCACGGTAGTGTGCTGCATGGTCCGGTACGGGTGCGCTAAGGGAGATCCTGTGAGCCCACCAGGGGTGGTAGCCGAACGCGGGCACGACGCGGTCTGGGCGTGCACGCGCGAGTGAGGCGACTTTGGATTGGTCGCCTTCTTGTGTCGACATTGCGCAGAGCGTACATGGGAGGGATTCGATGGTGGATGCTGCGATGGAGGGTGCATCTGTCGGATGGCAGTGCACATCGATGAGATGCGCGAGGATTTCCGATGCTGGCAACGCGTGCGGCATGATCTGGTTTTGTTTTTCCGTCGGTATTGTGGCGGTGGTAGTATAGAATGAGTGGCGAACAATCTATCAAGATACGGTAGGTTGGATGGTGCCTTGGCACGAGGTACGGGTAACGTAGGACTGCGGATGGTCGCTTGGAAATGTGAGCGGGCGTTGTTCACGTTTCCAGTCAACGAGAGCGAGAAACCCGTTTTAAGTTATGCCTCTTATTATTGGCTTCCGCTCCTTCAAAATTCACGCCCTGAACACCGCACCACGACTACTACGACATTATTCTGGACCCCTCTTCTCAGACGCGCGTTGTAGCATCATGCATCGTAAAGTTTCCATAGATACGTCCCCCCCGGCTGCGCGTTGGATGAAAGACACCCTTGTCCGTAGCGCGTTCCATCGGACGGTTCCTGTGATCGCTGCGCGTTTACCCGCAGCCAAGACGGGCCCTGTGCTCAAATCAGAAGCTATGCGAGGGTGAGTAGCTCATACTACTGTATCCCCCCTCGCCGAGGTGCCCGATCACGATGGTATCCGGCTCCGCCCCCACCATCTTGTCGTACTTACGCGTACGTCGCCCCCCTCAAGTGCCATCATCAATCTGCCAAAAATACGTAGTGTGGTGGCGGATGTGGAGTACCCTGACGGCGATGATAAGCTCGTTTTGCTCCGTGTACAGCATGAAGGTGCGTGATGCTGTCTTGGGAGGCCTCCGCCTATCAGTAGTGATGCTGATACACGGCCAAGTGCTTTAGCTGATCTCAGTGCGGATGCTCGATCGTATTTGATAACACAAAATGCATCGCTGACAACGTACAATATCGAGCTTGGTTATGATTACTGGACTGCTGGTTCGTTGGATGCACGTCTGCGCGAACCTTTCTCTTAGGCTGTAACCCCCTAGATGAGATCCTGCACGCGATTCTTCCGGAGGAACTCCTGGACGGTTCTCCCACCGGATTTTCGAGTACGGGGCATTTGGGTAGATAATTTCCCATTCCTGGTAGACCTCTGTCGTTAGGTTTGACTGTTATGTCATATAGCTCATATGAACCTCAACGATGAATATCTGCCGTACAAGCACATCATCGGGCAGGTTATCCTCGACGTGAGTGCGTTCCTTGTGAAGTATGTTCTCGTTGTCATCTCGCACGATAGAAAAACAAACGTTTGCGGACGGTCGTTAACAAACTCGATTCGATCGACTCGCAGTTCCGGTTTTTCAAGATGGAGCTCCTGGCAGGGGAGCCAAACTACATCGTCGAACACGTCAGTTCTTCACCACGTTTGCTCTACCTTCTCGCTGCTAATCATATAAGACAGAGTGAATCCGACTGTCGTTTCACGTTTGATTTCTCCCGTGTATACTGGAACTCGCGGCTGCAAACGGAGCATGCACGTCTTGCGGACATGTTCCAGCCTCAAGAGTTAATTGCAGACGTATTTGCAGGCGTAGGCCCATTTGCATTGCCGGCAGCGAAAAAAGGCTGCGCAGTGTTAGCTAATGATCTGAATCCCGAGAGTTACAAATATCTTACCCTGAATATCAAAGATAATAAGGTCCGTAGTAGGTCCCATCACATCCGCTGATTCGCGAATAGAAACTGTTTGACAGGTTTCTGACCGTGTGCGTGCATCATGCGAGGACGGACGCGAATTCATACGACATGCGGCGATACGAGTCGCAGCAGACCCTCTGCCGGGATTTACGGGACCACCGCTGTCACAATCACAACGTCGTGCGCAGTCCCGGGGGCAATCACGTGAATTGATGCCTCCCTCGCAGTTGCCGCCTCGCAAGCGCATTGCACATTTCGTCATGAACCTCCCTGACTCAGCGATAACGTTTCTTGACGCATTTCGCGGCATCCTTGCGCCGTCGTCATCACCATCAGAGTCAGATATTGATCTGGGCGCGTTGTATGATGTGATGCCGATGGTGCACTGTCATTGTTTCACACGTGAAATGGACCGTGAGGCTGCCGAGAGGGACATTCGACACGTACGTACCTTCCTCTGGATCCGTACTTGAGGGCGCGTGTTTGACCATGAAGGACATCAGCGCGTTGAACAGGAGTTGGGATGCGTATTAAGCAGTGAGAATGAGGTTAGCGTGCACTTGGTGCGGTCCGTGGCACCCAATAAGGAAATGTATTGCATTAGCTTCCGGCTTCCCAGAGCGACCGCATTAGGAGAAGTTGCCCATTACGAATAGAGACATCCCATTCTCTCATTGTGCTCTGACCTGTCCCAAGCGGGTCGTTCGGGCAGCATCGTTCCCTTTTCCAACGCGAAAGGTAAGGCCTGTAAGGTCTAAAACGGGGTATTGAAAAGAGCATGTTTATGTCAGCTGACATGGCACAAAAAAAAAAGTTCGGTCGGCAAAACCAAGAGCATGATCTGAGACTGGCACTGGCGCTACACTTGCACGTATTTTCACCCCCGCGTCTTCCGTTCCCTCCCGCACCTGCCCTCGCTCGCTCGCTCGACACTACACTACACGACTCTATACCGCACTAGAAGCACAGCTCTTGCATAGACCTCCAACACTATAGACGACATAGATCCATACAATACCCACCCTTTTTTTCTCTCGACCATTACGTCGAACATAATTAACAACAACCACCCATGACAGCCTCTACATCCTCCTCCCCCGATACCTTCCCCGTGGTGCATGCGGACTCGGACGGAAGCGCAGCTTCGCGCGTCGTCCAGTCCGTCAAGAGTGCCGTGCGCGTACCGGAAACAGAAATGAAGCGCTGGCGGCGGACCTTCGACACGAACGCAAAGGCCCTCCTCGATGGCGAAAGGTGCGCTCCTCTTACTTATTCGTTCTTCGTCCGAACCTTGAGTGAACGCGCGTGGTCCTCCGTTGGTTGCAGGTTCCTGGACCGTGAACAGTTTGTCAATGCTATCGCGCCCAAGGGCGACCTGACGCGTATCGGCCGCGGGCAGTTCGCCACGCTCTTTCGCGTCGCGGACGTCGCGAAGCGCGGTCTCTTGTCGTGGGACGACTTTGTGGTCTTTCAGACTCTGCTCAAGCGGCCGGATGCGGACTACTACATCGCGTTCCAATACTTTGACGTGTATGTATTGCACGCACCCATTGTGCGCACATGGTTGATGTATATGGCACAATACAGGGATGGTTCCGGTACTATCACTTTTGACGAGTTCAAGAGCGTATTCTCGGCCGAAATTGGCCCTGACGCGATCCCGTTTAATTTTGACTGGTGCGTGCTTCGCGGTTGTGCTGGGGCATTTGGGTGCGATGGGCTGAATGGACGGAAATAGCGATTGGGTCAAGCTCCATCTAGGGAAGAAGAGCGGGACCCACGTTCTTGGATGTATATGTTCTCTAGGCAGTTGTTATTGCCGGCGGCGCTGATGGTTTTTTCAGACAATGAATTTACACAACTTATGAAGGGCCTGCAGGGCGAGAGGTTGCGTCAAGCGTTCCGTTACTTCGACGATAACCAGGACGGGGTCATTCGGCCTGACCAGTTCAAGCGGATTATCCTTGTGCGCCGTTCTAGATATCTTTTCCAGTTAGCGGTGATAATGACCTCTGTTCCGCAGGAACTCGCTGGGCATAAGCTTTCGGATGCCGTGATTGAGCTCTTGCCAACTCTCACAGCACTTACTCCTGGCGGTCGCATCTCGTATTCCGAAGTCGTTGCGTGTCATAATGTTATTAGAGGTCCGTTTCACGGCATTAATCCCAAGCCGGCGACTAATGACATGATTGCTTGTGCAATCCTGCAGAGATGGACATCATCGAGCGCATGCTGCGTGAGGCCACTGCAAAATCCAAAGACGGGCGCATTGACCAAAATGAGTTCCTGAATTACGCTGCGTCGAGTTCGCGCTATTCGCTCTTCACTCCAATGGAGGCATCAATCGTCTTCCACTTTGCTGGTCGTGGAACCGCGGGGCAACGTTTGGCTTTGGTCGACTTCGCACAGTTGCTCGACCCGCGTTGGCGCGCACCGGGCGACATAGAGCGTGCGGCAGCAGAAACGACTGCGAGTACTACGACATCAACCATGCTGTCGAACATTGCTCAGTCGGCGTATAACTTTGTACAAGGCGGTGAGCATATCCTGAGACATCCGGTGGGGTGACGCCAAAACTCCATGCAAGGTTTCGCTGGTGCGTTTGGAGCGACCATCGTGTACCCGATAGATCTAGGTATGCTGCTGGACGTTCTGTTTAGTTGGCACGTTGCTGATTTTTTTTTACCTGCTTCAGTAAAGGTATGTAGTGCTTTCCTTGAATGGATGTTTGACCGAGACCCCCGACTCGGGTCCGCATTAGACGCGGTACGCATGGCTACAATATCCAGGTCCAAGTTTATTCACTTCTCTGTTACTAGAATGCAAAATCAACGAAGCACTATTGTCGGTCAACTTCTGTATAAGAACAGCTTAGATTGCGTCAAGAAGGTGTTCCGCAATGAAGGCTTTCTGGGCTTTTACCGTGGTCTCGGACCGCAGCTTATTGTAACCACTTACTTGTTTGCGGTGCTGCGCGTGATTCAGCAGTCTTTTTAGGGTGTCGCGCCGGAAAAGGCGATCAAACTTACCGTTAACGACCTCGTTCGAGGCAGGGCGATGGACCCGGAGACGGGCCGGATAAAACCGTTTTGGGAAGTCGTCGCTGGTGGGACTGCGGGCGGTTGCCAAGTTGTGAGTACCGGGCGATCGGTTCCTCCCATGGGAAATAGCTCAATCTGCTGTGCAGGTTTTCACGAACCCACTAGAAATTGTGTAGGTGCTATTGGGCTAGCCCTAAACGTGCCATACTCACGTGAAGAACCTCCAGGAAGATCCGATTACAAGTGCAGGGCGAAGCAGCCAAAGTAGAAGGTGCTGTACCACGAGGCGCAATTCATATTATCCGCCAACTCGGACTCTTGGGTCTTTACCGTGGCGCATCGGCGTGCCTGCTACGTGATATCCCATTTTCGGCGATATACTTCCCTACATACGCTCACTTGAAGAAGGACCTATTTCACGAAGGATATCACGGCAAAACGCTATCCTTTTTTGAAACTCTTACTGCTGCTGCAATAGCGTACGTGATTGCCGGATGACATCATCCTTGTTCCCTAAGCGTTCCAGAGGTGGCTGACTGTTGACGGGTTTGATGGCATTGATTGATTTGTAGTGGCATGCCTGCTGCCTACCTCACGACTCCGGCAGGTGCGCCGTCTTTTGAAAGCAGTCTATATAAGGAGAACAATGACTGATGACCATATCGGGGGTGTGACAGACGTCGTCAAGACACGGTTACAAGTGGAGGCGCGCAAAGGGCAGACATCGTACAAGGGACTTGCTGATGCATTCACAAAGATCTGTAAGTCAGACCGGTCGAGTTACAGTTATACCTTCATCGAAGAGAAATATAGATCGTGAGGAAGGGTTCAAGGCCCTTTTCAAGGGTGGACCAGCACGTATCCTTCGAAGCTCTCCTCAATTCGGGTTCACGCTCGTGGCGTACGAGTATCTCCATAAAGTAAGTGTTTATGGGAAACCGAATACTGCGTATAGCACTGATTCTAATATCGATTCCTTGCGCTATCACCTGTAAAAGTTGCTGCCGGTAAGTCGTCCCGTGTCATGTGGGCTGTGTGTCCGGCGGCCTGATGGGCGTTGTCCCGTTGCAGTACCCTTGGAAAGAGGCGCCGCGAGAAGTGGAGACGGCACTTACTTCACGGGGGGAAGAGATTGCGAAAACGCGAGCACGAAATGCGCTGAAAATTTTGTTGGATGTGCATGGGGACTTTGGACGACGAACACCATCAGCTGGTTCATAAGGGAGAGGGGGGGATGGGGTTGGGCAGCAGCGGTACATACGATTCTGTGCCTGATTGAGGAAAATGGACGTGATTCAGGGGAGTGGAGTGAGAACGCGAAGCAATTCGGGGGGACGAATTGAGTTGTCGCTGTAGAAACCGAATAGCCGATCACGCCGAGAAGCCATGCCAAGCTTAAGCGCTAGAAAATTGATCGACGCGTTCAACTTTCAAAAGGATGGAAAATGGACGGCCAACTTTTTTCACCCACCCTCTTTCCCTCTCTTTTCTCTTCAGCTTATTCCATTCTTTTTTTTTTCGCTTCGATTCATTCGAGTGGTCAGTCTCTTTTTTCTGTCGGTATCCGCATATTTGATCCTCTTTACTGACCAGTGACCCCGCAGCGCGAGCGTCGGCATTTGTGCACATACTGCGAGACAGTACCTTAGCGTGGATCGCTACTTCATAATTTACTGGGATTTATTCTTTGTTGCTTCTGGGCCCACTTGACCACCTCTTCAAACACTTTCTTTCGCCATAATGATTTCATTCGCTGTCAGCCTTACTCTCGCGTCCTATGCGACCGCCCAGGTCCTCTCAATGGTCCCCAATCCCAACTTAGGTGCATCCGGCTCTGCTTCGTCTTCGTCCCCCATGAGTGCGCCTCCCGCCGCCACGGCGTCTTCGTCGGGTTCCGGTTATTCTGGTTCTTCGATGTCTCCCGCCTACAACCAATATGGCAACTCCCCCCCTGCTTACAACCAGTACACCTCGTCCTCTGCTTACAACCAGTACGCCACCACGGCTGCCCCTGCGCAGTACACTTCGCCCCCGCAGAGCTCGGCGATGCCTTATGAGTCGTTCATGAGTGGAGGGTACAAAAGCATGAGTTGCGGGTACGGTTATAATAAAGGGTCCGATGGGAGCTGCACGTCCACGGAGTCATGGGTACGTATCTCGAATCTCGAGATGTGAAATGCGGCAATTTATGCGGTCCAATCATATACAGTGGTCTACTACGGGTTGCTATCAGATGATGTCGTCACAGTCAGTACTACTTCACAATGGGTTGTTGATCCATTTCTTATTCGTAAATTTTACAGATGCTATCAACAGCCCCCGATGACTGTCACTCAAACCATGATGGAAACCCAGACGGTGACCATGACGGACACCAAGACCATGACGGAAACAATGACTTCTGTGCGTTTTTTTTTTCACGGCACGCGGAGTTAGTTCGAACTTAGCGCTGTTCAGATGGTCACTGTTCCCACGACGGTCACCCAGACGATGACAGACTTCAAGACGATGACAGACATGGAGACGATGACAGAGATCATGACGTCGACAATGCTCGTCCCCACAACTCGTGTCTATGTCTCTACCGAGGTCGTTGATGAAACTGCAACTGTCGAGCACACCCTCACGGCGACCGACACAATGACCCAGTTCAACACCTATTTCAAGACCGACACGCAGACGCAAACTGCTACTGAGGTCATGACGTCAGTTTCGACTGCGACGGACTATGTGACCAAGACATATCTGTCCACCGTCATCCAACCAACGACCTATCTCAGCATGGTCGTGAGCACCCAAGTCATCGATAACGTATGTCTCTCCGTAGCCATTTTGAGGACCCTTGCTAATTCAGCCACTCCCGCAATAGACAAAGACCATTGAGAACACGCAGACCATGACAATGGTCGATACCATGACCTATGTCTCAACTGCTACCCAAACCGACTTCATGACTGCCACAGTCACCTCTGTGTCTATCAGCACATACATTGATCCCACGACGTATGTCTCGACTGTCCTGTCAACTCGCGTCATGGACGACGTTAGTCAACTCCGTTACATCTTTTTTCATCCCGATACTCACAAGCTCAATTTACAGACCATGACAGTCGTTGATACCATGACCGCGACAATAACCGAGAACCATACTCAGTTGCAGACATACACGCAGCTTGCGACCCAAACTCAGGTTGAGACGATGACTGAGACGTCTGTGGTGGCCGAGACGGCGCTTGCGGAATGCCTCGGGCAGTGCCAATCGCATTGGGGCCTTTCGGCTGGCAATGGCAACACTTACAACACGTATGCCTCGCCCTCGCCGTCCTATATGCTCACGAGCACGGCTGCGGCTGCTAGTCCGTACATGACTCAGAGCCCGTCTTACGCCTCGAGTGCATCCATGTCGTCCATGTATGGCATGTCTAGTGCTTCAGCGGCTCAGGCCTCCACGACAGATTGTGCAGGCTGCGGCGATTAGATGTCCTTTCGTACAGCTAGAGTCAGAGGTGGGGGGTGAACTTGATATCCCTGTGTTTTCATGGACGGTAGCTAGACTGCTGCTAATATCATTCTGACTTACCATTCGTTGATTATCCTATAGGTGCTGTTAATATTGAAGCGGACGCTCATAGATCATACAACTAGAGCTTTTGAGATAAATGATGATTAGATAAGCACCCGTGGCATCTGGATATGTCGCAAGTTGTGTTTTTCTGCACTGCCATAATGCCACTCAACACAGTGCCAAACCCCCTTGAACTTTCCTCCTATGAAGGTGTCATTGAGAATTTTGTTATCTTCTACGCCAGCCGTGATGAGAGTGGGAGAATGTGGTGTCCGGTGCGTTTGATTTCTCTTGCTCAAAGATTGCCGAGACACTGCCACGCCGGCCGCCCACTGGGTCAGCCAGCTGCCTAAGCGAAGCTTTACATTGGGCCCGTCTGTTTTCAAATTCCGCATATACGTTTATTCATAGCTTTTTGGCTCTACCGCATACTGTTACTGTTACTGTATGCTCATCATCCGTTCGCATCATCAACGCATCATCGCCGCGCGCCGTCACCAGGATTGCCGGGACGTGGAAGACATCATCAAGCGCACTTTCGCCTCGGCCGATGATGGACCATCGGGGTTGATCGTTTACGTTGGACAGAAATCAGAGTGCGTCTGACGAATCGCCTATTCTCCCCTTCCCTTCCCTTCTTCGTTCTTCTTTCGCCGATCCCGGATTTGGAGAAGCGGTGTCGTGTCGTGTGCCAAAACTTCCCACCGCCGGGAGCGGTGACGGAGCCCCCGTTGCATCATTTCGCTTAACTTACTTTCGGACTTTTTTTTTTGTTTTCGCTCAGATGGAAAACGGAGGGAAGTAAATTCCGTTTGGAGCCTTGGCGCATCCAGTCTATACCGACAATCGTAAAGTTGAAGGATGTACGTATGTTCTTTTCATTTTTATGTTTCTGGGGTTATTTGTTTCATTCATGTTCGGATGTATTTCCTCACCCCCCGGCGCTGAGCGAGTACCGGCCGCTCATTCCTTTGTTTTCTGTAGGGTGTGGAGGTTGAGCGATTGGTTGAGGGTGACATTACTGCTAGCACGCTCGCCGCTCTGGTCGAATAGTTCCCGTCTTCGTTAGCAATTCGGAAGCAGTAATGCTTATTGTGCGGGTGCGCTCGTCGCACTTATGTACAAGGCGAGTTAGACCGTTGTTTTGATCGTACCTCTCCATCATTGTGCGTGGGACGTCTGGGTGGCTCGGTACGTGTAGTGCAGTGCGCAGCCCCAGATGAAGTATTGGAGCTGCGCAGGTAATAAATGTGATACCCGAGTATTCCGGGAGCACTGGCGGGATGGCAGCTAGACTGCGCCCGCCCCTATCTTGTTTGTCTGTGAGTTTAATGTGACTTGGTGACTTGGTGGCGGGGCTTGCTTGGTACCTGTTCTTCTTGCATTTTGTCTGTAGGGTGTATCACGGTGCACTCCATCACCCTGACTATGATCGCTCGAGTGGTACTTGGCCACGAGGCTTACACTTTGGTTGTTTGGTTGGGGCGATGTTCTTCCAGCTGCATCGAATCAAAGGATTGTGTTTTGATCCCCAAATCATGTCTCTTTGGAAATGAAAAGTTATCCCCTTGTACATGCCTTAATCGTGTTTTAATTCTGCCCTGGCATTGTAAATGAGAGCTACGTTTCACAGGATACATGTCTTCCAATCCCTACAGCAGGTCCAAATCATTCCATGATTTTCATTTCGTGTCATGAAAACAAGTGCCTAGGCACATGCTCATGTTTTTTTCTGATATCTACCGGGCCGGCTATGAAGGTTTAAACCGAAAGATCACAACTATACTCTTTATGATATCATGTCCAAGGCACAAGCACGCAGGGTGGGGTGGCAGTGAGCCATTCCTAGTCCTAGGGTAACGTGGATGACGATTGTCAGGTCTAGGTGGTGAACGATTCGCTAGAATTTACCTTTTGTGGACCGCCCTTCGTGACGTTTTTTACCTCCTTCTTCCGTAAGGGTTTGCACCAACGTCTTGAAACGGTGGCGGTGGACACAGCATCCAGGTGCAGGATAACTGGACCCTCGATGTGATTCGCATTATGGAACGTGTTCCGTCGGGCGGACGAGTCGCCGCCGAGTCATCTTCAAGTTCCGGACTCCCGTACCCCCAGATTTCATTCATTCCTCTTCCCCATGCATCCGTCCGCAGTGGATATTGCATTGCATCAAAAACTACGCCGCCTGTTATACCCGTCGGAGTCTGTCCCTGTCACGTTGCTGTAGTGCTCGCCTTGGACATTCTATTCTGGGCAGCCATCCATCCCGGAACACAATAACGAGCTTCCCACGGCCACAGCCCACCCGGATGTCCGCATGCTGCGGTGTGGCAATCAGGCATCAGTTAAGTCATCATCCGTGTGCCTGTTACGACTTTGAAGGCATCAATTCGTCACGCGGGTGCTGTATAGGGGCCTTGCTTGGTCTTTCAAGGACAGTCACACGATCGGTTTTCATCGTGCCCAGAAGGGAGCATGGAAGTTGGAGGCTTACCAAGGAGAAGTATGTTCCCACCAGTACCGCTCGAGGCCGTAAGGATAGCCCAGGACGATCTGAACGGACATGAAGTGTGGCCAGATTTGACGGTGTGCGGTAGAGCGAGGGTCATCACCGCTGATGCCGTCAAGTGACAACTCTCCCGATCGAATCGTGTCACAAGGATATGGCTAGACTCCTTGTACGGAACTTATCCTATCCACATCATATATTATTTTTTATATCTCTCCAGCGGGAACGGCCGAGCGGAAACGTGCTCAGCCTAGGCTCGGCTCGCTTAACCGTGGGCGGGCTGAGGATCGGGGGCAGGCGCAAGCTGCCAACTTGAAACAGAACTTGCTTTTCGACCCCCCTCTCTCAATCAAACCTTCTCGACCCTCCTCCGATTGCGAACCAAATGCTTTACCGGCAGCAAAACTGCAACATCACGTAACACAGCCGCCGAAATTTCCTTCTTCAAATGAAATGTTGTACTTTCCTAATCCGTCTTGCTAGCCTGGGTATTTGGCCACCCGTCGGTTTAATTTTTGACTCTCGTTTAGTAAAAGCACTGTCCCCTGGCGTCCACAGGGCACAAAATTAGGCAGGAGAGCCAATCCTTCGGTGCCGGGATGAACTGTGAGTCACGCGTACTAAACCATACCGAAATTTCAAACTTACGCTGTGCTTTCCTAAACCCGTCCAGTCATACTTACACGCATGGAGATTTTACAC
Source organism: Russula ochroleuca (assembly GCA_015178965.1). Classification (NCBI taxonomy): domain Eukaryota; kingdom Fungi; phylum Basidiomycota; class Agaricomycetes; order Russulales; family Russulaceae; genus Russula; species Russula ochroleuca. The sequence goes on along the minus strand of WHVB01000006.1, from coordinate 1,187,225 downwards.
AGGAAATCTGTCTTCCTCGAAATGCTTTGGACTACCCGGTCATGGTACCAAGACGGGGGCACGGGGTAACTAGCCCTAGTGCCACCGCTCAGTATTTAAGGGCCTGTCACCTCTACGTGCCACTGTCTACCATTACAACAACTTGCTCTACTTTCCTGCCTTCCCGACCAGCTGTTCATCCTGTCTGGTCTTAATTCTCCCTAACATGCCCGTCCGCACTCCCGTTCGCTCATCCGCAAATATCCTCATCGTTCACCACGACTCTGCCGCTCACTTCCTGTCGGCGACCTTCCCGACATTTCGCCGCCATGAGGAATCTGCAAATATCGTGTTCGCGCATGCCCTCAAGCTTCTCGGGAGTGAGGCAGCATTGACAGGATGCCATTTCATCAACGAGTCCGACGTCAGCACGTGGTGGAGGCAAGAGACGCTCCCACTCCCATCATCGCCATCATCTCCGCGGGGTCATGTGGCCTTCCCACCCACCACCACCACCAGCCAGATGACGACCAACGACCCGTTTTGGCTGACCATCTGGTCCTCGTCATCTCCGTCCGTCCCTCCAACGCTTGACATCGTATTGTCGTGCGTCAACTGGACGCTGGGCGACTACCCCGTATTCCTGTGGACGCCAAATGAACGCCTGCTCGCCTGCATGGCTGATCCCGCGCGTCGAGCTTCTGGCCGAACATCTCCTCGACATCATACCGCCGTGCCGTGTCTTCTCCATTTTCGGCAAGACCCAGCTCGTAAAGACGTTTGCGAGGTACTGGTCCGATCTCGTCAACTGCCCTATCGAACCCGAGCCGTTCTACGCCGCGTACTACTCGTTTTGCAACCCGGAGACATTCAAAGAGTCCCACGATCCTCTTTCTCGCGGGGATAGCATCCGCCGAGCCAATATAGAAGATCTCGCGGCCGTTGCCCAACTCTGTAAGGAGTTCGCGGATGATTCGGTACGTGCCGCCCACCCTTTGCCATTCCCGTGGTTCTCATTAGACTTCCTAATATAGGTCTACTTCCCACTTGAATTAGATGCCGCCACAGTCGAAGCGCGGGAGCTTATTTTAAATGGCCTCATTTGGATCTACGAGTCGGAAGGAGAAGTTACTTCTATTTGTGCCGTCACTCGTAACACTCAGAATGTCTCTGCGATTACCAAAGTGTACACGACGCCCAAATGGAGACGTCGGGGATTTGCAGAGCATCTCGTTCGCAATGTAACCAGGCGGTTAGTCATCCATCTCCATCTTGTCTTGTTTGATACTGAACCTGCTCTTAGCCTTTTGGTCGACTGCGGAAAACGCAATGTGACCCTGTACGTCGGGCACAACAACAGCGCGCAAAGGGTCTATGACCGTGTTGGATTTGTCGGCCTGTGTGGGAAGGAGAAGGTAAACGGTGTAGAGGACTCTCTGGAGCTCGGCTTGGTGACTGGTGCACCAAGGGGCCACTGGTGAAAGTTCCATCAGACAATTACAGCCTGCGGATTAATCTTACAAAACTAGTTCACGCTATTTTCCCATCCCCTCTGTCAGAGTTGGTTCTGTCAGCGAGCGGTCCCCGTGTTTTTATTGTATCAATAGACCGTTAATATATATTCTCACGTATAGCTGTTCCCTACACTACTCGAATATTACTATGGCTGTAACATGAAAAGCCTCTTTGGGAGAAATTGCAACCCATGGCCCATATTTCCTAAAGTGGGGTTAGGGCAGAGGATCATGGATGCAATACAGTACGTTCCAGGGCTTGGCGGTGATCTGGTAATGGGCCTGCTAATCCGGTCTAGTTCTCCGTTTTGCATTCCATGCATGACAGGGGCCCATAAGCGGTGGAGCTCCCCGCCGGGCCCTGGGAAATCCCACTGCCAACTTGAAGGCCAAGAATCAGAATCAGAAACCGCATGCTGATTCCATCGCTGTGGGCCGTCTGACACCCGGGAGGAACATCGTCATTAGGCACAGACGACAACAAAAAGTTCAATCAATGCCTCATGGTTTATGGACACCACCACCTCTCCGTTCTTTTTTTTTCTCAGATCGCGGTGATATCGCCGATCAGACGAGAGCATCACGTTAAGGGCAGCAAGACTAGAAACATGTTCCGGTTTCCGGTTACTGTATTTGCAGCAGCACGTCTGATGACCATGGGTTTCCCAGACACGCGGCACATCTCTAATGTGAAAAAAATAAAATGCTCTCTGCCGCATGCCTGCCGCGCGCCCTATTTTACCCGTGTGCGCGGCGTGGGCCTTGTCCCTTCTTGGTTTGACACTGCTGTCTGCTAGCAGGCTGTCTGTCCTCGGCGGGCGGGGGCGGGCAGCGGGTATGGATCGACCCGACCCACCCCCTGGACGGAGAGGCGGCCCGGGGCACGCGTCCCAGCGGCTCTGCAGCTGCGCCTGTTCGCGGAGACATTGGACAGATATTTCCCACGGCTGAGTATCAGGAACGCCTTCACCATAGCTCGGATTTTTCGCTCGTTGGGGATGGATGTCCGAAAGATGGATTGTTCAAGGTGAGTGAACGCCTTGACGACGACGAACAGCGATCATTTGTGTCGGTACCGAACTAACGGCCCCAAGTCCGCACCTAGTAGATTGAATGAGGTCAACTGTAAGGAGGGGCCCGAGGGGGAATGCAGCTTCTTCAAAAGGGGACGGATGCAATAACAGACCAAGTGACTGGCAACGGAATATAGCCCATCGGTCTACTTGGGCTGAACTCTCCCAAGTCTGCGAGCCTTCACGGACTTACCCCACCTGGCGATCCCTAATATCGTGCGAAGCTCCGTGTCACCGGTAGGTCCTACATCTAGTAGGAAGGTCTCTTACACATTGTGCAAGCACCTCCGAGGATAAGAGATCTCCACGGAAGCGTTGAAACTTCATTGAGGCAGGCTGCGGTGGGCCCGGAAACAATGCATGAGAGGTAATCCGTGTTACCAATATGGGCTTCCTTGACAGTTCATATAACACCACGGGCGGTGCCGGGCTGTCGTTAGAACTTCATAATGCCGTGCAGGGCCGCTCTTGAGAGCTTGAGACCTGGGGTAAGGGCGTTCTCTTAGCAATGTTCCACGGCGTGCCACCTATTTCAGCCAATGGGGATAAAGTCAGTGACACCTTGTTCTCTGATCGTCCAAGAAAGGACCAAGACTTTGGCGTCGTTCAGGCAACGTATGGAAAGGACATGTGGCTTTCCGGATGGAGGCTGGGCGCTGAGGTCCCCGATATCCACCCAGAAAATGCATTGTGACTTTGAGAAAGGCTGAGAAAGACCGAAAGCTGTTCTTCGAACTTTAACGGATTCAAACTGCCTTGATTTCCGCCGGTTCCAGGTACTCACCAAAGGGAGTAGAAAGTCGAGTGCTATTGCCCCCGAGATGTTTCACGGGCAAAGTCAGGGGATCCAGAAATGAACAGACCCTCGAACTGTCATACCCATCTCCCGTGATTAAAACACCACTTACTGTACAACTCGTGACCCAGACTGGAGACGTTTAGCTTTCGTTGCCGACTTAATGACTCATTTACGGTGTCTTCCAGCCGACAACGTACCCTTACATCTATATGGTGTTATGTCTTCGCGGTTTCCTTTGCATCCAGCGCAATACGAGCCTTGGGATGTAACATACCGTCGTAGAAGACCGGACTGTTACCTCGAATATCTGAGCAAGCCAGAGACGTCCTCGCTCATTTCATTAAGCCATTCTGTAGACGCGGAGGCACGAATGACTATGGTCAAGACCGGGTGCAGAATGCGAGCGCGAAATGGAGTCTTACGGAAGAGGCGAAGTGATGAGGCTGAAACTGATTTGTGGTTCGGGTTCTTATATAACCGAGATAACCGGGAGATAAGGTTAGGTCTTCGCACTTGGCACATTCACTACCCATAACAGATTCTGTCCACAAGATGCCCTCTCATTGAGGCGGCCGTGGTACAGCATCCCTTGATCACGTCGCTCTTGGCCGATGATGCGTTCGGTGCAACGGACCGACTTTCGCCATGCGCAATCACAACACACAGCCTTGCATACTGGGATTCTTGGATCTACTTAGGGCCTACCACTACAGCGGATGGTGATGAATCAGTATGTTTCTACGAATATAACCCGGTTGAAATGTTTTTACCATACGAAACATTGTCTTGCTGCGCTCGTCGTTATGGCGTACAGAACGGGCGTGCTCAGAAGGGGATATAAATTTGTCTTCTGCTTCGACTTTCGGAACGTGCCGTGTGTTTTTCCCTCCGTTCTGCAGCCACGAAGTAACGGTGGCTTCGATCACCGTGAACCACCGACAGGCAAATTGGTGTCGTATATTGCTTCTGATAGTGGTCCCCAAAGATACACTTACAGTATTCACTTACTGTGCTTCCATACACTTATCACCGTACCTGTCAATTACAATTAAAACTACCGGCACTAGCCACTAGGGGAATACATGTGACACTTGGCTTGCTGGTAAATTTCATCAACGTACCCTCCAGGCGGGTTTATTTGACCAGGGTTCCGACAGCGCGCGCGCACCGGATCACCTGCTGCTTCCTGAATTCTATCTGTAGTGTATTACTAGACGATCTTGCACGGCGGCGTACTACCTTCAAACAGGGATAACCGGATCCTTTCCCCGTCGCACTAATCTTTGCATGGTTAGGATATCCGCTGAGAACGGAGTTTTAGCCTCGACAATCATGATGGCCAAGAGGAATCTCGTTTCTAGTGGCGGTGCCCCATCTTGGCTTGTGCGGTACTCCTTTTTGTCCCTTTTGCTGGCCATTTTCGCCTATCTGCTTGCCTACTATGTCCCGGTACTACCCGTTCCTATCAAGCCACAGTTCCGTTCGGGAGAACCTCCCGATATTCCACATGATCACCACGACGTCAAACCGCAGCTACGTTTGGCACCTGGTTCTTATCATCGGACCGATGCCCGGGAGCGATTCAAGAATCTTTCTCCACCGCATCGTGAGGGAGGCGGCGGAAACACAGTTGCTGTCGTATTGAACTGGTCGCGATTCCCAAACGTGCGACGTATCGTGTCTCTCCTTTGTAACTCGGAGCTGGATTCGTTCATGACTCGAAACGCGTACTGGTGTGGAATAACAGCTCAAAACCTGACATATCTGGTGCGCGACATGTCACCCCCGTTCTGACCGTCTGTTTGCGACACCGTCTTGTTCGGAAGAGAAATTAGAGATCGTTACCGCTATGGAGAACATGTACTTCTATGCACGATTCTCAGGATGCTCACAGTCAGATGCAGAGTACTGTTTTGTCCAAGTAATGACTTGATGACTTCTCGAAGACATTTGACTTTGCTTATCGGATGCCCAGGATGACGACTATCTAATTCTTCCGGAAGTTATCCAGACACTCCACGCACGCATCACGGAGCTCGATGGGACATCTGCTGTGCACCTACTTCCCCCTCACGAACGTTTTATACAGCGACCTCCGGACAGTGTACGCACGCGACTCGAACAGCACTCTGCACACATCGTTTTCGTGGTTAGGACACGGCACAATAATGCACCGTTCTCTCGCGTCGGAGTTCCTTTTGCTGCTGGAACTTTTGAATTGTTCGAGGGAAGAAGTGAAGATGGCCGATAATTATTTCTCTATCTTGAGAAATCACCCCCTGGAGACCTGGTTCGATCAGGGAATTGAATTGGGTGGTGGTCAGGCTTTCACAGTGGGTTCCGAGGGCCACGAGAGGAATAAGAAGCACATCGTCAGTGATACCCCTTTTGTGATATCGAGCCAATATAACAGGTCCTTATTGCAAGGCGGGGTATTACCTGGACAATCTTTTAGGCGGCGATAGCTCCGCGTACCAAATTCGCATAACCAATGAAGCCTCCCATTCACCTCCATAGACAAGGGGGGTAGATCACTTGTCCAGCGCCATGGACTTGGGCCGTGTGTTGGCCGGCAGTGTTTGTTCGAAACCAACATTGCATTACTCCCAACAGCCATCAGGCACTCATGCGAGCGCGCACAGGATATACTAGACTTGGAGACGATAAGATGCATTATTTGTCGTATCCGCCGCCACTGGCCGTTGACGGGAAATCGAATACTGCGTTTCGAAGCCTTCTGAGTATATTTGTTTTCTTCTCACCGAAGTAACCGTTCTGATTGCTGAACAGATGCGGCCCAGGGTGATACCGTATCCTTGGATATGTTGCGCGACGTCTCCACATTTTACCCTGATGTGCAGATCACCCTATTGGTAGATAATGCGACAGAACGCATTCTCCGAGCGTGCACATTCGAGACATCGGCGGATGGTTACGACTGGGTAAGTTCGGGTTGACTACCGGTTTCCGAATGCTTAAACGACTCGAGACTGTTCTCTCTGGAAACCTTTTCTGTGTTCCTGTCGACTTGGCGGGGATAGAGAATGCACTTCTTGAGTGCAGTTTTGTAACTCCCCGTGTATCTGAGATGGGCACAAGATATTTTAGAGCACGTCTTGCTGGGGATAGAGAGGAAAGATGGGTTATATACGAGATGTGGATAAGAGGACTTCCTGCTGAGAGTGGCTGCTTCCGCTGAGCCGAACCGAAACCGAACCACGGTTTGCTCCGATCGCGGTAGTCTGGCCGTTACCCCGCAGACAGGAACTACCGCTGCCCTCACTCTTTTCCGTCTTCATATTTCTATGCTCGCCCATTTAGTCTCCAAATTTCCTCGCCGCGCAGTCCCCAGCGCCAGACGTGCTATTTCTGTACAGGTACCTACCTCGCCCCGCGCCAGATCCCGCGCGCTGACAGTCTCGGCCGTCCGCACGCAGTCCATCCTGCACGGCTCGAAAGAGGCTAAGGAAGTCGGTGACCATGAAATACAGCAGCACTCACGCCTCGTCGCGCGTGGAAAGTATCTCCATGGCATAGAGAGTACGTCACACGCGCAAATGAAAAGCGGTCCAACCCGGTTTCCTAAATCGTGTTGTTTGCAGTTCATCGAGTCAAGCCGGACAGTGTCAAGGAGTATAAGAAAGCCGCGTATGTCCATGTTCTGCATAGTTGTGAATGCGGAGGTCGTTCATTGTGAAATGTAGCGAGCGATACTACACTGGCTTGCGGGACGACTCGGAACTTCGGATTAAGCTGTCGGGTAACTTTGAGGCTATCGTTGGGGAACAGGACACTTTTTGCGCGTAGTTTCGTTTTGCATCACTGGTATGATGCTTACTCTTCCTAGACCACGTCTTGGAGTACGAGAATCACTCCGGCTTGGACAAAGCATGGAAGAAGATTCCGGGCTCAGAGGTTCGCCCCGTGTATCGCGAAGCGTTTTTCCGAGTCCCGCTCACTCCCCTTTAGCATGAGAAGGCCCATGACGCACTGAGACCATTTCTTCAGTCTCGTGCTACACAGCTTGCGCAGGAATTCGCTTTCCTGCCGACTTCTCCGCCACATGAGGAAGGCGGCATCTTTGAGTTACGCGCATACCAGCTGCTCCCTGGGACGCTGCTCGAGTGGGAGGCTACGTGGTACGTCTTTCAGAATCACTTTTTTATTTATTGCTGTGTTGGCTGACTGCGTTTTAATACTGAAGGCGTAGGGGTATCGAGGCTCGCAGGAAATTCGTTGAGCCTGTGGGTGCATGGTTCTCACAGGTTGGTCGACTGCACCAGGTGTACCATCTCTGGCAATACCCGTACGTTCCTTTCGTTACTCAGATCCACAGCGCAGAATAAACATTCCTCGACCATGCAGAGACCTCCAGACGCGCAAGGAAATGCGCGAACGTGCATGGGAGGTGGATGGCTGGGCAGACACCGTGCACAAGGCGCGTTCTCGTACCTCTTGTTTGTTACTCGGTTTTTGACCCACCCCATAGACTTCGCAACTCGCAAGGACTATGGATTCACTCATTATGATACCGTTGCCTTTTAGCCCGCTTAAATGATGGGAACTAAGGGAGACCAAAGCCAACAGATTGTTTACCTCATTGTTAATTTGCGGATGCACTGTTTGAGCTTTCCGTCACTTGAATAAACGTTTACAAGATCCACCGTCGGGGGATGTAGTACATAGGCACAAACAGAAGGGCTTTATCAATGAAAAATACGAGTGTATTAAGCCAAAATAGCACGCGTTCGATTTGAGCAACGGGAGACGCTGCGATTCGAGCCATCAACTCTTTAGTGAGATCCATAGTGCTGGGGGGACATTTCGCGCATGAAAATAGAGCCGATGTGGAGGTACGACGAGAGTGTACTAGCGTGTTGTTTAATAGTAGCAGTCAATTATCTTGATTCAGCAATCGATTCAGACAACGAGTCAATAGGGGCAACATGTTTCGAGCAGGGGTAGTCCCAGTAGGTGACAAGTACAAGTACAAAATAGGCAGATGGGTTGGTAGGTGGAAGCGAACCGGCACCCTTCCAAAAGTCATGTGACGGGGAGCAGTTCCGGACTTCCGGACTCTGGTATGTCCAGTCCCTTGAAAATCCTGCCGGTCAAAATTGTACAGCAATTCACTGATCCGAATCAACTCATCATCTGAATTGATTGCTGAATCAAGATAATTGACTGCTACTAATGGACTGAGGTAGCTTAAGCAAACAGAGTGTGGTGGATTACTGTAGGCCTTAAAAACCCCACTACAACCAGTGAGTTTCCTTTTCGCTCTTTCACTACCTTTCCGTGCTAATGTTCGTTTGCCCTTTTTTTCAGTGGACCCCTCCAAAGTCGTCGTAGCCTTCCAAGCCACGGACGAGGACGAGACGCTGTATCCCCCCCCCTCTCCCACAGGCACCGCTTCGCCCAGCGGGGGTACTTTCAGCGACCTTTCGTCTATCACCGAACGTGTCACTATGTCGGACCCCATCCCTCCGCCCCCGTTCGTGGTGACCAAGGCTCTGTCCAAGGTCTACTACAAGGGCTTGCCCTCCAAACCACCCCTCATCGCTACCACCAAGCCCAGCCCCTTCAAAGATCCAACTGGCCCCGAGGCCTACTCTGTCCTTAAAGAGCTTAGGGAGCTGGGTGTCCACCCCCTCGCTACTGTTTGGGACCACGGTTTAGCCGAGCGCCTTTGCCGTGGCTTGAACAAGATGCGGGTGAACTGGACGAGTATCGACGCGGTCCGCATCGTCGAAGTCGGAGAGTCCTCTGGCCCGGCCATCGTCTGGATTGGCGTCGAGTTCGGGGCACTCAGCTTCGAGGAGGGCAGCATCGTCGCCCAGAGTTGCCACAAGTTCATCAACAGTCACTATCATATCCACGACTTCCACGTAGAAATCCGCGAGTCTCGCGTTATGAGACAGGCAGGCAATAGGTTCTTTGATCCCGTCCCCTTGTCCGACCCGACTTTCACCGCTCGTGACCCATACACCGCGACCCTCGGCATCCCGATCTCCGCCAAGGATAGGCCCTGGGCTGAGGGAACCGGCGGCTTCTACCTCAGCGCCGGCGGCGGAGACAAGGACATCTACCTCGTCACTGCCCGGCACGTTGTCCTCCCCCTCGACAAGAATGACAACAAACCCTACGACAGCAAGATGCGTGAAGACGTAATCGTTCTAGGCACCTCCGATTTCAACGAGAAACTCGCCGCCATCGACTACGATATTAGGGGCCAAGAGTCCGCGATCACCGATGCCCAGGAGAGGATCGAGTCGGTGGAGGGCCAGGCCGATCCCGGGTCGGTAACGGAGCGCCAGGAGGCGGAGCAGGATTTGAGGAAGGCGGAGAATGGGTTGGAGGGACTCAAGGCCTTGCGCCATGAGATTGCCACTCGCTGGAGGGAGAAGGAGAAGCGTGTCTTCGGAGAGCTCGTCTGGGCTCCTCCCATCGTCCTCTCCACCGAACCCGGTCAGTTCACCCTAGACCTCGCCGTCATCAGGATCGACGCGGGCAAGCTCGATGCCAACAACTACCGTGGGAACACCATCAACATAGGCACCAAGTACACGCGCCAGGAATTCATGGACAAGGTCTATCTGAACCCCACCAACCCCACCTCCTTCAAATTCCCTGTCAACCGTCTCGTGACGCTCCGAAACCAGGTCCCCGAGAGCCCCCTGCTCGACGCCGACAGCGAGCCGTGCTTGATCGTCTTTAAAAATGGCGCCAAGACGGGTACCACAATCGGCAAGGCGAGCAACGTTTCCTCTTACACCCGCAACTACTTTGCTGGCCAGTACCAGGAGTCGAGGGAGTGGCCGGTCATTCCCACTGACAGGCACTCAGGCGCGTTCTCCGCCAAAGGGGACTGCGGTTCTTGCGTCGCCGACGTCTTCCAACGCATCGGTGGCATCCTTACTGGCGGTTCCGGCGCCACCGAATCCTCCGACGTGACTTACGTCACCCCCATCTCCTTCATCATGAAGATCCTTCACGACTCCAAGCGCTTCCAGTACGCCCACCTCAACCCGGACCTCGCCTAGGAGGGTACCCGAAATTCATTTACGACCAACATTTCTCGAATCCTTTAAGCATGTCTAAGTGCTCTTAAGTGTGTTTTAAGAAAAACTCCAATTTTCATGCCGCGAGGTAAGGTGAAACCCAAGGACAGCGCGTGTGAAGGTGAGCCACAGCGGAGGGGCCAGTTTTAGCAGCAAAGCGACGCGCTGACCTTCACGTACAGATCCATAGTGCTGGGGGGACATTTCGTGCATGAAAATAGAGCCGATGCGGACGTGCGACGAGAGTGTGTGACAGACAGACAGCAATCATGAAAAAAAAAGAAAAACAGCGTCGGGAACGGTGGCGGCTTCAACAGACTAAACGCGCCCTGTCCGACCGAACGTCCTTTCGAGGGTGACCGTACGACAGACGACGTACGTGCTCAAAAGATTGATCTTGAACTGGATGTTCTGTGTTCCAGAGTCCCGCACGCTTTCCCTCTTGCTCTCCAACGCACCGTTTCATGAACGTGGTGGCGCGAAACAGGTGTTCTCGTTCTCAGGATCTCCCACTGAACAGCACGAGACATATGAAAGAAAGCGCGAGGTACACTCGATGTTGGGCCTCCTGTTTCCCTTTTCCGGGTAGGTACAGAATCACTGCAATTGAATCTGTCAAAGTCTTTCAGCGTCGCCAGCGCGTTGTTAGACAATGACGCAGCCATTTAAACCGTGACGGATGACCACAACGGCCTTTGAAAGAATTAAATGACTAATGAACAAAATAACAGAGCAGAAGAGCGAAGACGTGTGGCGGTCAGTCGCGTCGAGCACAGATAGTGCGAGCAACTTTTTGAACGACGTGCACAAAACTGGCGGAATCGCGACCTCCAAACGCGGCGCGCACGGAAACGTCCATGACATCTAGTATCACAGGTTGCCAGGTTGGCGGGTGCCCAAGACGATGAAAGTACCGGAAAAGACAAAAGGCGGGTGTGGGCGGAAACAGCAAATGCATCCGTTAGAACAGGTCGAGGTCTAAGCTCTAAGGGGGGTTCCAGTGCACAGGACCCTACACATCCGATTTTAAAGATGTCGAGGGGTCGGCATACACATCGGAAAAAGCATCCGTTGGAACAGGCCGAAAGCCTAAAGAAAAGGAGTCCCGTCCGGCTAAGAGTATAACCAGGATGACATTGCTTTCGGGCTCGGGGTTCAGTAACGTTCAGTGCCAGGGGGTGCCGGAATTGCAAAAAAAGACCGGGGGTCGGTTTTTTCGGAACTGGCTTGAGGCACCGAACTAACTAGGTATGTAATCAGGGGTATTTCTATATCGGGTAAGATAAGATAAGATTTACCAAATTAGGATTTGAAGATCAACACGTTAAAGTTCTTCGAGCTCAGGCAAAAATTAGATGCACAGACAATTTCTTACTATGTTGCAATGAGACTATAAGGATAATATGATACATGAGAACACATATGGCCAGTTGCTACCACCGCCGGGTCTTCTTCATCGATGCACAAGCCTCGCAAGTCCAACTCCTTGGTCGTGCATCCTGGTAGTACCCAACACATTCAAGATGATACTATATATAATCAGCCTGGGATGTTCCAAAAGGTAACAAAGAAGGATTACTTACCCAGACCGTCTCACATCCAGCCCTCTGGCACTGAATCGAACCTACATCACCCAGTAGCACGCTCTCTCCACACAAGCATTGAGATAAGCCACTTATGTCCTTGTGTTTCCACCTTCGGCCTGTGTGTGTGAGCTCAAGCTCGGTGGTTGGCCCCATGTGTGCACACTCAAGCTCAGCAGTTGGCCCCATGTGTGTGCACTCAGGCTCGGTAATCGCAATGGGGGTGGTTGGCCGGGGCCTTGGCCCGACATGCATGAGCTTAGGCTCAGCGGTTTTGATGGTGTTAGTTGGCCCTATGCATGAGAGCACAGGATTGGTGATGGCGATGGAGTCAGCTTGCCCCATGTGTGCGAGCTCAGGCTTGGTGATGGGTTCAGAATTGGTTGGCCCTGTGAGCATGAACTTAGACTCAGTGATCTTGTCAGCAACAGTTATGGAGTGTGTCGGAAGACTGGGAACTGGACTGCTAATAGATGGCTGTGTTGCTAAGGCATCGTCTTGAGGTCTGTCAGCTAAGAAATCTAGCTCTGCTTCAGATATCACTCACCACCCTCTCCAAGTTCACTGTATCGTTCCATTCCATCTTTGATGTTGCTTCCTTCGAAGTCTTCATCCAATGCTACCCCCCCTTGATCCTGCTCCCTGAGACTGCCTTCGTCGGAGGCATCTGATTCCGATTCTTTTTCTGATTCTGTCTCACTATGGCATATCCACTGTATTAGTAGGTTCATGGAATACAATAAACAATACTACAAACCCTAACACAAGATGTGTGCAATGCGTCTCTGAGATGACAAGCAGTGCATGTTGTGTTTTTAAGCGCACTTTCGGTTGGTTGAGTCGATGATCCCAAACTTGTCTCATTCTGTCCTTCTCAAGCTTCGAGAGTGTCCATACAGATCTATGTTTGTCCAGGGGAACTGCAGGGTGAATGCAAAGCATGTGTTGACGAAAGGTGTAAGACCAAACTGCTGGACTTGAGTTGGGGCAATATGGGCAGTGCATGGGGTGATTGGTACATGGTGATGTGTTGGTACATTTAGCTGCAATCCTTATCGAGAACTTGACAAGATTTGGGCATGTGCTGGTCTTCATATCGATAGCGAGATTGCCCATACGCCCCTTTGTCTTTTTTAGAACGACCTTGCAAAGAGGCACAGGGCAGAGACAAAGTCTGCAGGGTTCGGAGCCACGATCAATTGAGGGGTCATGAAGTATGTGTGCCCCAATATGCTCGACGATGCGTTGTCGAAGTGAGCTATTGAAAGAGATGGAAGGTTGACACTTTGGACATGCCAGACCAATGTGATCACCAATCCCTGTGTCGGTATCGTCAAGTTCCATCACAAAACACGCTTTCCCTGTTGGATAGTTTGACCTGTGGGATGGCTTTGTGATGACCACGGACAACATGATCTTGCAAATTAGCTGCTATTGCCATGAGTACTGAAGACTCAAATAGAAAGAAGGAGTCACAAGGATTATGGGAAGTGACAGTAGGGTTTATAGGTTGAACAATTGCACTGGATACTTTTGCTGAAAGTGAGAATAAATTTGAGGTTCTCCAGTCATTTGTGCCATCAGGGTCATCAGAGTAACAAGCTGGAACCAAGCACAGCACTTGGTACGAGACCTGAGCGATCTTCTCAGAAAGGATCGAGAGCAGTATATAATCAACAGATTGACAGTCAAGAAAGAGCCTGTTGACCTCTGCGATACAGAGGAAAAGCTTTTGCTCGCACAGGACAAGCATTGCAATTGGCTGGAGAATTGAGAGTGACAGTCCATCGACATCATGTGCATCGCCTGTGATAGAAACACCAACATCAGCAAAACATAAATTGGTCTTGGGCTACTTGATTAGTCTTAATGGCTGCTTAATCACTATCAAGTCAACCAAGAGAGTCAAGGCATCAGTCTTGCCTTAATTTTGCCTTGGAGATTTGAGGTCAATGGGCAATAACAACATGGCATTTCATAAAATCAGGCCAACCAGCTGGGCTGAACTGGCAATCCCACAAACAAATCCATTTAGGGAAATATAATGATTATGTCATCAGCTCGAAGTGAAAATTTGACAATTAAAAAGAAAAACAGTACTCTGAGATAGAATAAATATTGATGACATAATATATTATATAATAGTAAATTTATAATTAAATTACAAATATTAATTAAATTATAATATATTGCTATTCTATTTATAATACAATATATCTAATCTAATCAATTACACACTGGATGCATCAGGGGCACGTGCAAACGAAAACCTGTGTGCAGAGGCAGGGTGAGTGTGCAGAGGCCAGGCACGTGAAGGCAGGGATGCATGTGTGAAGATGGGGGCACTTGGGAAGACAGGGTGGGGGGTGTGGAGACCAGGAGGTGGAGGTTTGCTGTAACAACGATGCCGGTCTTCCTAGCGGTGGTCGTCACTACATACAAAGCTCACAGGTACTGTAGCACCATGGGAAAGTATCAGTGAAAAAAGGGGAAAGAGAAAAAAAAAAGAAAGCGCACCATTGCTGTTTGCATACATCGTGCATCGTGTGTCGTACACAAAATGTGCTAAGTTGAAAAGTGTCGGTGCATGCTGAAATCACACATGACCCAAGTTCAACATTCTGTGGTTCAACTTCCCATGTTCAAATGTTCAACTTTCCGCATTCAAACATCAAACGCTCAACTTCCCACATTCAAACGCTCAACTTCCCGTGTTCAAAAGCCTGCCTATGTCCATGCACCCCATGTAAGTGGCTCCTATCTTTTTTTATGTGTTTCTTTTCTGTCTTATTTTTTCGTCAGTGCCCCTCCCCCATATTGTCCACCCTTGAGTCTGCATGTGTGACCCCTGCCTCTGCACGTGTCCACCGGCCTTTGTGTGTGCCCCCTGCCTCTGCACATGCACCCCAGCCTCTGCACGCGCACCCCAGCCTCTGCATGTGCACCCCAGCCTCTGCACACGCACCCCAGCCTCTGCACACGCACCCCAGCCTCTGCACGCACACCCCAGCCTCTTGATAAGCTCCATCTCTAGTACGGAGAGAGGTGAGGTGTTTTACGGACCGACGGACTGGCTGGGATCACGTGATCCCATGACTCCTGTACGATACACGCATGGCTCACTGACTGGACTGGCTGACTGAGATTCTTACTGTACTGCTGACTGATGACTGGCTGATAGGATGACTCACAAGCGCATCATGCTTACTGTACGATAGGATGGATGACTGATCCCTTACAAACCGGCTTAGCAACCGGTTCTGAGACTATTAGTCATACTAGGTTCGACTCTGTATATATACAACTCTGTACGAATAGTTGAGCCTTAAGCTCGACTTTGCTTTGCAATCGCAGCCTCTTGTCCACTCCTGCTTACTGCACGGCTCCTCTCTACTCTTCCATCTACACTTCAAAGGTCCTTAAAGGCGGACCTTTGCCTTCGAAGCTTAGTGATTGGGCTATACCAATCAACGCACATCTCAGGAGTCTGAACACATGCTCCGGCACACTTCAGACTGCACATCTTCCTAAACTGTCAGGTGTGCACGAAGCCCTGCTGCGGGCTTAACACCTCTGCACACGTGTCCCGGCCTCTGCATGCGTGTCCCGGCCTCTGCACACGTGTCCCGGCCCTTGCACACACACCCCGGCCTCTGCACACACATCCCAGCCTCTGCACGTGTGTCCCGGCCTTTGCACACACGTCCCGGCCTTTGCACGCACGTCCCGGCCTTTGCACGCATGTCCCGGCCTTTGCATGCGCGTCCCGGCCTTTGCATGTGCGTCCTGGCCTTTGCATGCACGTCCCAGCCTTTGCATGCACGTCCCGGCCTTTGCATGCGCGTCCCAGCCTCTCCATGCACGTCCTGGCCTCTGCACGCACACCCCAGCCTCTGCACACACACCCCAGCCTCTGCATGCGTGTCCCGGCCCTTGCACACACACCCTGGCCTCTGCACATGCAGACCAGCCTCTGCATGTGTGTCCCGGCCTCTGCACGCACGTCCCAGCCTTTGCATGCGTGTCCCGGCCTTTGCACATGTGTTCCAGCCTTTGCATGCATGTCCTGGTTTCTGCATGTGTGTCCCAGCCTCTGCACATGCGTCCCAGCCTCTGCTTGTGTGCCCCTGCCTCTGCAAGCACCCTTCCAGCTGCATAGGCCCCAGACATCGTAAGTAAGTGCCCCTGCCCTGTATCAGCCTGTTACACTGATGCTTTGGTCTGATTAGATAATATTGTTGATGATTGGATTAGATAGTATTGTTGTTGATAAGATTAGATATTGTTAGTGATTAGATTAGATATATTTGTACTATAAATAGAATATAAATATATTATGATTTATAATATTTTTTGATTGATTATAAATTTATTATAATATAATATATTAATTAAAGGAAATGAGATCAAGCCAAAATAGTGCCTACAATTGTTAGTCAAGTCATGGCTAAGGCGGCAGCTAAGTCCATTTTAGTAGCAGCTAAGTCCATTTCAAGTCCCCCTTGAGCCAAGACAAAATCAAGTAAAATAAGCCAAGTCCTTGTCTTGATTCTGCCTTGATGGACATCAAGTCACATTAAGTACCAATCAAGCATGATTTACATTTTGCTGATGAAGGCCGCCAGTGCCCGTGGGCTTGAAGCAGCTCTCCTGGGCAACCCGACGAAGCCTATCTGTTGAGCTTGCTGAAGTTATGTAGCAAAAGTGCCGAGAGATTGTGCGGGACTTGTTCATCACAACTCCTCTGATCTCTACCATGTTTGAGAACGTACCCTGCCCATAGCTTGGGCTGTTACGCCACTGAGCCTCAGCTGCAGCATCCTCAAGTTCCTGCATGCCCATGGTGGTGTCATGTAACTCGGGAACAACAAGCGAGCCATCCAGCTGGGAGGAAGAAGCATGTTCCTCCATCTCGGTGTCGTTGTCCTCATCTGTGAGACAATTAGTGATGAGACTTGATCCAAATGGTGTGAGAATAGATGTGGTTTGATTTGTGGAAATGTGATGGAGGACAGCCATAATCCATGGGTACTTATCTTCCAGGGAGAGCCGCCCATGCTTCCATGGAGTTGCTAGTGTTAACCTGGAAGGATAAAGCATCTCTGGATGCTGGTATGTGCTCGGTCCGGTATGGTCGGCAGAGCTTGAGAGGTCCTCCATATTCTTGAAGACAGTAGGAAGGCAGAGTCGACGTGGGCTCTTGTCCCATTCTGGGTGCTTAGCAAGAATATTAGAAACCTCCATAGTTGCGGTGACACGAAGAGCAAGCTGTAGGATGTCGAGGTTTCTGTCGTTTCCTATCATGGTGCGAAGAATACCGAAAAGTGACTTGAGTCAATCAGTCCCAAGTAAGACAATGAAGAACAGTTGTAGTGGATGGTCTATCTTCGCCTTTGCAATGCAGAAGAAGGCATTCTTCACCATAATGCCAATGTCGACAAAGAGGGCGCTTGGAATGAAGAGTGTCTTTGCATTGCCATGAATGTAGAGTGCCAGTATAAGATGCACGGCTGTGCTAAGGTGTTCAAGCTGTTTAGAAAGGCAGAGGTTGACACATATATAAGGAAATATGAGATGATACGACAGCTGGCCATATAGACACAGTGCCTCGCGTACTTCAATGTATGGCTGAGTGCTCTGTTCCGGATTGGCTGTGGGGAGACACCAAAGATCCTTGAGAAGGTTGTATGCAAGCACAACGTCCTGCTTGTCTGTAGGATCGAGTACATGGTTGATGTGAGTATTAGACAGCCCGCTATCCTGAAGGTGCTTGTGAATCAGTCCATGCATGAGTTTGATGCCACGGACAATGCAGCCCTTATCACAGAGAAGAGCATTACGGAGTTGCTTGAAGATGTGCTTGTAATCTTTATCCACAGTGATGTCATCCGCCCCAACAAAGGTGTCAAACAGGGGAAGATGGACCAGTTGATCATAGATAGGCAATGATGGGGCAAGCGGGGCAACATACATCAACCTTGATAAAGCCTTTCCTCGACAAGACTCTCCATCAGAGGCCAGAGAGATGACACAAAGTCCAGTCACGTCCTTTTTGCTATTTGCAGCATTGACAACGGCTTGGAGCAATGTGGCATGGTCTTCAGCTGTTTCACACTTACAGCTTCCAGATATAAGGATGGGGTGTGTGCTGTAAAGTCGTAATTGTGGGCTTAAGACTGCAATCGCACCAACAGTTGCCTATCAAACCAAAAACATCAGGAAAACCCGAAAATACTTTTTTTTGCTTAAATCCACTTAATTGCTGAAAAAGCAAACAAAAGCAAACAAAAAGCAGTTCTTTATTCAAGCGAGCAGCTCTTAAAATTTGTAGATTATCCTTGTTTTTATGCTTGTGTGGGCTTATTCCTAGCTTTATTTGTGATAAAGGAGAAACAAGCTAATCTTAAGCAATAATTAAGCAGACTTAAGTATCTCAAATTCAGGATAAAAAAACCTTATTATTGTACTATGACACCTATTACAATACATGATTACTAACTTAGTAACTACGACACAGCGAGTACGTCCACATGCACATGCCCCCCAACGCACGCGCGCGCCCCCCCCGAACACGAACGCGCACCTCCCAACGCGTACGCGCACCTCCCAACGCGTACGCGCACCCCACAACACGAACGCGCACCCCAACATGTACGCGTGCCCCCCAACATTAACGCGCACCTCCCAAAGCGTACGCGCGCCCCCGAACACGAACGCGCACCCCCCAACGCGTACGCGTGCCCCCCAACACGTACACGCGCCCCCCAACGCGTACGCGTGCCTCCCAACACGTACGCGCGCCCCCCAACGCGTCGCGTGCCCCAACGTGCGCGTGCACGTCGTCACCCAGCAGGTGGGGACGCATGCGCATGTACGTGGGTATCCGGTGCGCGTGTCGCCCAGCACAAGGTCCGGCGTGGGTGTGGGCGTGTGCATCCAGCGAGGGCGAGGGCGTGGGCGTGGGCATCCAGCGAGGGCGAGGGCGTGGGCGTGGGCCTCCAGCATGGATGCGCGTGGAATGGCGTGGGGATGCGTGTTGGCACCCAGTGTGAGTTCGAGGGCGATGGCGAGGGCGAGGGCGAAATGGTCGAAAACCGTCAGTGAAAGGAAGTAACAGGGTAGTGATTACATACCTAACGAGCCCTGTAGGGGCGTGGGCGTGAGCATCGAGGCGTGGTGTCTTGGCGAAGGCGAGGGCGTGTGGTGGGCGAAGGCGAGGGGGTGTGTGGTGGGCGAAGGCGCGTGGTGGGCGAAGGCGCATGGTGGGCGAAGGCGCATGGTGGGCGAAGGCGAGGGCGTGTGGTGGGCGAAGGCGAACGAGGGGGGGCGAGCGAGGGACTAACGAGGGGCGAAGTCAGTGGATGGGAGGAGGAGTGAAACAGAAGCGAAGTTCAACATCAACATTGAACGTTGAACACGTGGATGTTGAATTTTTGCACGTGACGTTAAGGTTGAGCGCGTCGCGCGATGTTTCGACTTAGAATTTTTGGGCGACTGGAATGGACGCGCCGGTGCGGCCCGAGTTTCCCACGCTAACCAGTGTCACTGCAAACCAAGCAAATTGTTCTCATATCTTGGGAACTAAAATATATAAAATTCTGAAAATATTTATGCTAATAGAAAAGACGACATGTTAGGGGGTCCTCTGTCAATATTAAGTAATCTAATCAGTGGTTGCTTAGTTATTTAGAGATCTTTGTTGCTTTCAGCTGAGCCAATTTCAATGCTGGTCAAATAACTTAAGAACTACTGATTAGGTCACTTAGTGTTGGCAGAGAACCCCCAGTATTCTGCTCTTATCTATCAGCTCAAATATTTTCAGATTTTAATATATTTTATTTCCAGAGATATAAATACATTTGGCTTGGCTGGCAGCAACACCAACATTTCTGTCTTTTATGCTAAAAGTACAAAAGTGTCAATAAGTAAGATAAGTATGAAACAGAGTGAATAAGTATTAACAAAGCACAGAATCAAATGAACAAGTAAGACAAAGTATAGAAGAAAGTGAATAAGCAAAATAAGCAGGACAATATAAAATAGCTTATTCTGTACTTGTATTACTTATTCACTCTTATTTACTTTATCTTCCTTATTATTACTTATTTACTTAATATTACTTTAAGTGAGATACATAAAAAGCAGAAATAAGCAATATTCCCAACATTTTTCAATTTAAGTTGAATTAAGCTTTAAAAGTACAAAAAGTAACAAAAAAGTAATTTCGGGTTTTCCTGATGAACATTGCATAAGATTAACTGATGGATGCGATAGGAAAGTGGGGTGAAGTGCAACTTGCACAACAAACATCAACACACACTTCATACGCCAAGTGAATCTTCCCACACGCCAATTTGTCCCACAATGTTTGTAGGTCATCTTCACTTGTAAACTTGAGGCTGGTACCATGCCCATGCTCACGACACACCCCAAGGATTTTGTTTGACTTATCATCCCAACACAGTCGTTTTTCTATCGATATCTCATCAAACATGATGACAGCATGAAGTGACTTTTGCCCAAGGAGTTCAAGAAGACCCTCAAAGGTAGCAGCAATGTTGTGCTCGATTTTGTACTGGGTAGGAAAAGAGGGTGACAAGAGTATCTGGGGGATACTGGTGCGTGTCTGGATTGTCGAGACTGAAGGGGTCCCAAAGATACGATGAGCAATGTCTGCTACATGTGCACCACCCAGGCGCAGGAACAGTAGTGCCTGTAGGTCGTCCTCTTCATCAAAACCCTTCGGATGGTATGTCCCCTCCGCAGCCTTTTTGATGCATTCAAGCATTGTGTTACTGTCCCCTCGGCCTTGGGACTTCCCCCCTTCGATCGACGGAGACGTGAGTTGCGAGGACAGCCCCATGGAGTTGGACAAGCCCGAGGGAGTGGTAAGCCTCGACTGATACGTATTACTGTATGCCTCATCTGATGTGGACGGACTACATGAGTTGCCTGGTGACTCAGCCCTATGTACGTGACTGCAGCCCCACATCGTCGTGTCCCCTTCCGTGCCCCGTGCCCTGTGCCCTGTACCCCATACCCTGTACCCTGTAGTAGTATAAGTATGACTCCCTAGTGACCCTAAGTCACTAAGTTGAGTCTCCTGTCTGTCTTACGACGGCAATATCAGCTATTATCTCCACTCCTAGCCAGAAGGCGGCTGCTAAGAGCCTTGTCACTATCAATCTGAGTCTACTCGTTATCGTCGCATAAGCAGCGGTGACATTAGACTCAACTTTCTCATTCATCACAGAGGCCCCAACCAAGGAATACCTCACGGACTTTGGAGATGACAACAGACCGCCAAAGAACACACACCTGCGAAGAATCGACGAAGGAGTCATCCCCGGATATGACAGGATAGCAATACTATATCACCCTGACACAACCAAGAAGGCACAGGACTGCATAGACGGAACCCACGTCTGGATACACAACAAGAAGGGATTCCTCACCCAAGTCTACCTAGAGGAAGACAGAGACAAGTTCAAACTAGTACGAGGACCCAGAAGACCAGACATCAAAGCTCACAACGAGCTAAACGCACAAGAAAGACTTCACTGCAGACACGAAGGAGGAGCATTCCTACCCATTCCACTTGACTCTGACGACGACAAAGACAACAGCCGACCCCCATCTCCCATCTCCACAGACCAACAACCCAACTCGCCCACCACGGACGAGGAACCCACAGAGGATCGCACCAATATTACCATCAGAAACTCCCCACTCATCGACACCCGACCATTCGCCTCACTCATACACGAACATACCATGGCGACTACCACAGCAACCACTACCACCACAACCACTAAGCCCAAGATAGCGGCCTCCGTGCAGAAGAAGCTAGACACGGCAATGAAGCGACAGCCGAGCAACGACCCCGGAGGAGGAGACAACCCCGCAGGGGGAAGCAACCCCGGAGGAGGAGGAGGCAACCCCGGAGGAGGGGGAGGCAACCCGGGAGGAAACCCCGGAGCCCCCAATCCCCCGGCAGCACCACCCATGCCCCCGGCAAACCAAGATGCCCGCCTCATGGGGAGCACCCCCACGGAGTTCGACGGAGACTGAGCAAAAGCGGACCAGTTTATAAATGAACTATGACACTACTTCCACGTAAATGCTATGGTCCCCGGCCTCCAATCCTGGATCTGACGGGTAGCAATAGCACTAACCTTCATCAAAGGCCCAACAGTAGACGAATGGGCCCTCAACCAAGGAGACTGGGTGGACCGATTGGACCCACTCCTTGAAGACGTTCCCGACGTTTGGATACACTTCCTGAACCAGTTCCGGAACCAGTTCCAGGACACACAAGCCGAAGAACGAGCACGCCTTCAGATAGAAAACATGAAGATGAAATGGCCCGACGTCGATCAATACATCCAGGACTTCGAGAGAGTCGCCCGAAAGGCCGAATACCCGCTCACGGCACCCGCAACCGTCAGATACTTCCTGAAAGGACTAACCAAGTCCATCGTCAACGACATAGTCAAACCCCCCAAGGTCAACACCTATGCAGAGATCAAACAACGAGCGATCGACAGCGTGGTGTCACAACTCCTCATCTACGAGATGTTCAAACAGGACAAGAACACCTCGAGCCGACCACCATCGTCCCACTGGAACCGGTTCGCACAACCCAACCCCACCAACCAACAGCCTAGCCGCCCCAACATCCGAGGATACAATTCCACTAACGCCCCCCGCCACTTGAACAACGCCCCCGTCCCGATGGACGTCGATGCAGACTGAGCACGCGCTAACCGGAACAACAACTGGAGGAACCGAAACCCCCAAGGGAGGACGGTCCAGATGCAAGATGAACAAGGGAACGTCTACCAGGTGAACGTCGCCCAAACCCAACCGACTGACAGAAACTCCCGCGGCGCTGACCGAGCCCCCTGCGGCGCCTGCTACGAATGCAACCAAGTTGGACACTTCGCGTGCAACTGCCCCAACCGAAAGAAGAAACTGCATGTAGCCACGGCACAACTGGTCAACTGGATGTCGGACACCATGACCACTAACGAGAACCCAGTGGATGAAATAGCCACCAGACTGGCGGCCATGTCCACCGACCAACGAGACCAAGTAGCAGCACACTTCGGAGGAGGGATAGTAGCAGCCGAGGAAGAGGGTTTTCAGGACGCCTAACCAGTTCGGCCTTGGTTAGGGCATTAAGTACAAGGAGCATGTATCTATCGAACCATCGATCAATGACAATTTGTGTATACCTAAACTCCCTGTTTAAGAGGGCCGAAACCTCCGCACTACTAGACTCCGGCACTACGGAGAACTTCATTAACCCTGCTTATGCAAGGGAACTCAAGCTGCCAATCGAAGAACTGGCAGAACCCCGCAAAGTGTTCAACGTGGACGGAACACAGAACCGCCACGGCCAAATCACCCACTACACTGACCTAGACATACGAACGGGCGACCAAACGCGCACGATGTGCTTTTTCCTCACCAACCTAGGCGAACAAAAAGTAATCTTAGGCTACCCATGGTTTGCCGCAGTTCAACCAGTCATCGACTGGGCAAAAGGGTGGATCGCCTACGAACAACTACCCGTAGTCATCAAAGCCAGAATCAGACAGACAACAGCGAAAATTCACACTGCCACAGCGTCCGACAGGCAAACGCTAGCCTCAAAACTGGCCGAAAAACATGCGACCCAATCCCTACCAATCCCAAAGGAATACCGACAACACTCCTTTGTATTCAGCGAAGCAGAATCGAAGCGATTCCCACCACCACGAGAATGGGACCACGCCATCGAACTAAAACCAGGCCACCCAGAGAACATGCCAGGGAAGGTGTACGCCCTAACCCAGCCAGAACAGGAAGCACTCGCAACATTCCTCCAAGAGCACCTCGACAAAGGATACATCACCGAATCCAAAAGCCAGTTTGCAGTGCCATTCTTCTTTGTCAAAAAGAAAGACGGGAAGCTCCGACCAGTGCAGGATTACCGGAAGCTCAACAAATGGACCCGCCGAAACACCACGCCTCTCCCACTCATCCCCGAACTCATCGCAAGAGTCCGAGGAGCCAGCCTGTTCACCAAGTTCGACATTCGCTGGGGATACAACAATATACAGATACACAACGGAGACCAATGGAAGGCGGCATTCGTTATGAACCACGGCCTCTTCGAGCCACAAGTAATGTTCTTCGGGATGACCAACTCCCCAGCCACCTTCCAGACCATGATGAACGCGCTGTTCAGAGAAGAACTCCGACAAGATTGGCTGTCAATCTACATGGATGACATCCTCATACACACCCGATCAGACCTCCCATACCACCGAACGAGAGTCCACCAAATCCTCGACAAACTATGCAAGCACGACCTCTTCCTCAAACCAGAGAAATGCGTCTTCGAACAAAAGGAGGTCGAATTCTTAGGCGTTATCTTAGGTCACAACACCATCCGTATGGACCCAGCCAAAGTGCAAGGAGTAGCGGATTGGAAACCCCCACGAACAGTCCGAGATGTTAGAGCCTTTCTAGGCTTCACAGGGTATTACCGATACTTCATCAAAGACTACTCGAAGATTGCAAGACCACTGATCCACCTAACCAAGAAGGCAACGCCGTTTGCATGGGAAGAAAGTCAAACCAAAGCCTTCGAAACCCTCAAGAAACACATGTGCCAGAACCCAATCCTACGCCAACCCGACTACACCAAACCATTCTTCCTAGCCACGGACACATCCGCATACGGCATGGGAGCCATACTCTTACAAGAGGGAGACAAACACCCCAGGAAAACCTCACCAACTAAACACCCCATAGCCTACTACTCCGCGACATTCACCCCGACCGAGCGCAACTACGACATCTACGAGAGGGAACTCCTGGCGCTGATGAAAGCCCTAGCCCACTGGTGACCCCACCTAGCAGGATCAACAATCCCAATCACAGTCCTCACCGACCACGCGAACCTGACCTTCTGGAAATCCCCACGCAAGGTAAACCGCCGCGTAGCACGTTGGTTTGCAGAGCTCCAGGAATACCATCTAAAGATCCAACACGTGCCAGGGAAGCTCCACACCTCGGCAGACCTCCTCTCCAGACCGCCAGGGGTAGACAAGGGAGAGATGGACAACCAAGACATAACCCTGCTCCACCCCGACAGCTTTATCAGACTGTCCACCACCGAAGATCCCAAGGACGAATGGTGGGAACTAGAACGACGAATAGGGACGATGCAGCGAAAGTACCCTGCCGAAATCGCAGGATGGATCAAATGCCACAAGGCAACCATGACCCACTCACACAACGATGACAACCTAAAACATTGGCATGTACAAGGCAGAATCGCTGTCCCACCAGACGACACCCTGAAAAAGGAAATCCTCCACCGATTCCACGACCTGGAAATCAGGGGACACCCAGGACGAGACCCCACCATCACAACCATCTGCCAACACTTCTGGTGGCCAGACATGAACGAATGGATCGCACAATATGTAAGAGGGTGTGCCAAATGCCAACAAGGCAAGAACCTCACAAAACGGGCAAAAGTACCCCTCTACCGCATCCCCACATCAACCAACGCACTCCCGTTCCAGGTTGTAGCAATGGACCTGATCACCCAGCTCCCGACCAGCAATGGATATGACGCCATTCTCACGATAGTAGACCACGGATGCACGAGAGCGGCCGTATTCCTCCCCTGCAAAACAACGATCACCGGGCAAGAGGTGGCCAAACTATACTACGACAATGTCTACCGATGGTTCGGCCTACCCAACAAGGTCATATCCGACAGAGACCCCCGATTCACATCCTTCTTCACGAAGGCACTCGCCCAACAACTAGGGATCAAACAAAACGTGTCTTCAGCATTCCACCCCCAAACAGACGGACTATCAGAACGGACAAATCAGTGGGTAGAACAATACCTCCGCCTGACCACCAACAGTGCCCAAACCGACTGGAGCGATTGGCTGGGAATAGCCACCACGGTGCACAACAATCACAAAAACACCACTATCAACATCGCCCCATCAGAAGCACTCCTCGGCTACATGCCTCGCCTACACCCCATGGACCCCCCTCCATCGATGAACCAACACGTGGAGGACAGGAAGCAGACCACCCTCGAAAGGCATGCACAAGCAATTGAAGCTATCAACCGCACCGCCCATCAAACGCCACCACCCCAGTTCAACGTGGATCAAGAGGTCTGGCTCGAGGCTAAGAACCTCCAACTACCCTACCAGACCCCCAAACTAGCCCCTAAGCGGCACGGCCCCTTCCGCATCAGCAGACAAGTATCACCGGTGGCGTATCAGCTCCAACTACCCAACGCCTGGAAAATCCACAACGTGTTCCACGCCAGCCTCCTCACACCGTATTGGGAAACTCCACAACACGGCCCCAATTACATCAAACCACCCCCCGAGCTGATCGAAGGCGAACACGAGTACGAGGTCGAGGCCATTGTTAATCACCGCCTCTATGGGAGAACTAAAGCCCTGCAATACCTCCTCAAATGGAAGGGATACCCGGATGCAGACAACACGTGGGAACCAGCCAACCAAGTACACGCCCCGGCACTGGTCGAGTCATACCACGCAAGATGCCCACTCGCGCAACCGCATAAAAGGAGGGGTCTGAGGGCTCAAAATACCATCCTCCTTCCACACCCAGAACAACTATGTCCCACCAGATCATCACCATTCCCTCCGCCGAAGACAACTACCACTATGCCCCCGCCTCGCCCACCGACTCCTATGCCTCCACCAAGGCCCTCTTCATCCCTGCCCCAGGGACCCCCTACCAGATGACCAGTCCCACTGGAACCCTTCCTCTTGTTGAGGACCCCACGCCCACTAACACAGCACGGGTGCTTGCAGTGGACCTCGCCGTTGGCGCTACGCAGCCAGCCATACCCCTATCGCCCCGAGCCGTTGGCGCTCTCGTCGAGGGACAAACCGACGCCCTCACAGCTCCAATTCTCCTCTGCATGGTCCGCGGTCTCGTCCTCACTGCCAAGCATACCGAGGACCAGATGGAAGCCGTTAGGATCACGGCCGAAGAGCAAGCTGAAGAGCTCGAGCAGAGCAAGGACCAGTGCAACATCCTCGCCCTCGGCGCCAGGACCCTCCAGCTTGAGTGCAATGCCAAAGCTGAGTCCCTCCGCCTTGCCGACCTCACCATCCGCCGCCTGGCCAGCCAACCCACGAGGGCGGACACTCCGCAGGGTATTCAGTCTGAACCCCCTGCCGGCTTTGTCAAGAACAATGGCCAGCTCCACTATTTCTCCATCCCCCTCCAAGCTGGTACTAACAACCACCGCATTGCCCCCTACATCCAACTTCTCGACAGACCTGTTCCCCGCGCCGCTGGTACCCTGGGAGGCCCTGGCGACCCTGTCTTCACTACAGAGGTCTACGCCCAGCCCAGTTCGAACATCGGCATCGCCAATCCGCCAGTACCCAAGTGGCTACTCCGTGCCATCGACGGCGACTCCAAAATATTCGACGCCTTCGCACTGGAAGTCCAGGATATGACCCAGGACTGGGGGCTCTACACGGACATATGCCGCTACCACCACGTCGACACCGAGCTCACCCACATCGCCGCCCGCATCCATGCCCTCAAAGCCGAGGAAGCCGAAACCCGTAGCGTCCTTGCTAACTGCCGCCGCTGCCTCTGCGCTGCCAACGCCGGAGAGACCCTTGCCCACCTCGCAGGCAACAACGCCAACCGCCACGACCAGCACCACAAGGACGGGATCATCCGCTACACGACGCGTGGTCGCGCTCGCTTCTAGTCGGAGGGTGATGTTACCGTCCCCTCGGCCTTGGGACTTCCCCCCTTCGATCGACAGATACGTGAGTCGCGAGGACAGCCCCATGGAGTTGGACGAGCCCGAGGGAGTGGTAAGCCTCAACTGATACGTATTACTGTATGCCTCATCTGATGTGGACGGACTACATGAGTTGCCTGGTGACTCAGCCCTATGTACGTGACTGCAGCCCCACATCGTCGTGTCCCCTTCCGTGCCCCGTGCCCTGTGCCCTGTACCCCGTACCCTGTACCCTGTAGTAGTATAAGTACGACTCCCTAGTGACCCTAAGTCGCTAAGTTGAGTCTCCTGTCCGTCTTACGACGGCAATATCAGCTATTATCTCCACTCCTAGCCAGAAGGCGGCCGCTAAGAGCCTTGTCACTATCAATCCGAGTCTACTCGTTATCGTTGTGTAAGCAGCAGTGACACATTGAGTGAATGCCAGCACCATGCCTGAACCCTACATGCAAGACCTGGTCAATACGAGGGATGTGCTGTGATGAGAGAGCCATCAACATCTGCTTGTGAACATCAATGGTGCCTTCTTTCCCAAGCAGTTTTTTCACGTCGTTGAGACGGCAAAGGCGAAGAACATCAATCACCGATGTCTTCCAACGCACAATATCAACAAGGCCACCAATCCCATGGAAAATGAGCGGTGTCACCGGTGTAGGGTGCAACACTTAGACTCCTGAGGATACTGTGTTGATGGGCAAGGAAGGAGACAGTGATGTGTTCACTCTGTTCGAAGGATAGGAAGTAACAGGCTAGATTGTGAGACGAGGTGTTAAGCCCGCAGCGGGGCTTCGTGCACACTTGACGGTTTAGGAAAGTGTGCGGTCCGAAGTGTGCCGGAGCACGTGTTCAAACTCCTGAGATGCGCGTTGATTGGTATAGCCCAATCACTAAGCTTCGAAGGCAAAGGTCCGCCTTTAAGGACCTTTGAAGTATAGATGGAAGAATAGAGAGGGGCCGCACAGTAGACAGGAGTGTACAAGAGGCTGTGATTGCAAAGCAAAGTCAAGCTTAAGGCTCAACTGTTCGTACAGGGTCGTATATATACAAAGTCGAACCTAGTATGACTAATGGTCTTGGAACCGGTTGCTAAGCCGGTTTGTAAGGGATCAGTCATCCACACTATCGTACAGTAAGCATGATGCACTTTGTGAGTCATCCATCAGTCAGTCATCAGTCAGCGGTACAGTAAGAGCCTCAGTCAGCCAGTCCAGTCGAGGAGTCATGCATGTATCGTATATGAGTCATGGGATCTCGTGATCCCAGCCAGTCTGTCGGTTCATAAAACACCTCACCTCTCTCCGTACTAGAGATGGAGCTTATCACCACCCTCCCCTCAAAGAAGCGCTTCCACGCCCTAGTCGGATCCCTTGTTGTCGCCGGGGATGTAATCATAAGGCGGTGAAGGGGAGCGAGGGGCATAAGAGGGGCCCGCGTTCTCAAATTCGTCCAGGACAACTTGGGTGATCGCCTGACGCATGGCGATTCCTGTGCTACTGAGTTCTCCCTTGCAGAGGTCGTCGCACCCTGTGTTGTTGTGATCGTATTCGATGGCTCGCTCTTCCAAGGTGAGGTAGCGAGCGTGGCATTGGCGGGTAAGGTAATGGCCGTTGGCGTGGCGGTGTCGCCCTCCGTAAGGGCAGGTGTCGGGCATTTGGTTGCGGAAGAACCTGTGATGTCGGGGTACTCGGCACCAACCCGAGGCGGAGATGGAACAGAGATGGTGTGGGGTCTCGCACTGGGTGGACAGGTGGTCGTACCAGGGGCAGTAAGAGCAGCGCTTGCGCTCTTCGAACTCGTCTTGGGCTAATGCATCATCTGTGGCATTTTCGCTGTTCCAAGACACCCGGCTGCCTGCCCCCCCCCTTAACCTCGAGTCGGGCCTAGTGACCACATTGAGGTGGTAGGGTGCGGAGTTGCATCTCACGCGTCGGTGTCGCCAAGCCAGTTCTCCTCTCTTGTCATCTTCGTCCACCAGCTCCAGAAGTCGTTCACGTGTGTTGGCCTTGATAAGTCGCTGTCGGACTGCTTTGGTTCGTCCGACGTGGGCGAGTTGGTAAAGGTTGAATTCGGCCCTTCTCTTCTGCGTGTATGCTTCCAATGCTTGGACCTCCTTGAGGCAGAAGGCTAGTTTGCGCTTGTCGGCCTCCAGATTCCGCAGACGCATGATGTCGGCTTTGACCCCATAGTCTCCTAGATCTTCGATCGCCCTCTCCATTGGGCCTCCAATCATCCTGGATTCTGTGAGGAGCGTGAAGTGTCTATTGTCGCGGTAATTTGCAGGTGCTGCCCAGGACGCGGGGGCTGCCACCAGCGTTTCTGCATAGATTGGTCGTCCCGCCCCCATAGTCCCGTAGATGGTGGGTTCTCCAGTGATGTTGTCGACGCGGAATCTTAGGTACCTTGCCGCTACCTTGACTTCGGGGTCAGCTTCAGTGGCGGGGATCTGGATGTGGGTGCGATGGATCTCCAACTGGAATCTGATCCAGTCATTGCCTGGATGTGATTGTACCAAGTCGTCTATGTCAATCTCCAAGGTGTAATGCGACGGGAAGCTGTGCATGGACGTTGCGGGGGAGGAGCCCAAGTTCGTGCTCGAGACCGAAGATAGCGGGGTGGCTGCATGATGTATGAGGTTGGTCTCGGGGTCTCGTACCAGGGGGTGATCGATCTCTTCCTGTCTCTCTAACATCAGCTGAGCCGCCGCCAGTCCTGTCGCCGAATAGAAGAGTCTTTCTCGGGCGAAGCTGCTCAGACCCCGGACCTGGTTTCGTGGGTTGTCAGGGTCATTTTGGGGTAGTGGGTCTGCGCGAGGGGGAATGGGAAGTGGTTCGGGGCTGGGGACGCGGCTTGGTCCGTGGACACTGTAGAGCGACGGTGATAGTCGCAAATATTCTTCCAGCCCAAAGCTGGGGGGCGTGTCGGTCGGTGGTGCATAGTCAGGTTCTGCAGGGAAGGGTGGAGGTGGTTCGTTGGTGGGATATAGTGAAGCTTCCAGCACGGCAACTTCTTCTGTGTCGACGGCTAGCATGGCATTTCGAGTTGCAGGGGACGGCGAGCTGAACTGTGATGACATCAGAGATAGACTCTCGAATTGTGAGCAGAGTGTGGCAATGTCGGGGAGTGGTGAGGACTCCATGATCAGTTCTCGAGGGTTTATAACCATTCTCCGGATGGCCTTGGGATTCTTATCATGGAATTCCTCTACCTTTCTGGCGGCGTTGCCTAGATTCCTTTTTGGTTCCCAGGAATCATGTGCTTCGGAGAATCCTTTCCACCGGACAAGGTATTGTAGGGTCCTTGCCCTTCCGGTTCGCCTGGAGGCTAACACGTTGTCTACTTCCCATTCCTTGTGTCCTTCGATCAGGTCAGGAGGTGCCTCAGGAAAGTTAGGTCCATGGAGCTCCGTCTCCTTATATGGGTGAAGAACAGCCGCATGGAATGTGTTGTGGATTTTCCACGCGGCTGGGAGGTCCAGCCTGTATGTTACGGCGCTCAGTACTTCCGTGATCTTGAAGGGTCCAAAGCGTTTGGCCCTTAACTTCATAGTGGGGTGTGTCGTTCGTAAATGGGTCCCTTCCAACCAGACCTTCTGATCCACACGGTATCTTTGGAAATGTGGATCTTTGGTCCAGAGGGATTGTGCCTTGCTAATGGCTTCTTGGGCGTTTTTCCTTGCTTCCAGAAGTTGGGACTTCTGTTCTTCTATTGCCGGTACATTTCCGACACGCGTGGGTTGATGGGTGCGGGGAATGAATCCCATCCACAGCTCGTACGGGGGTTTCTTTGTGGTTGACGAAGGACGGGAGTTTATCATGTACTGGGCGACTTTGAGCCAGTCAGCCCAGTTATCCTGCTGGTGATTGCAGAAGATTCTCAGTATTGTCTCCACTGTTTGGTTCGTTTGTTCTGACTGTCCGTCTGTTTGAGGATGGTATGCGGAGCTCATGTTTTGTTTGATGTCTAACTGGGCGCAGAGTTCTTTGAAGAACTGCGAGGTGAACCGTGTGTCTCTGTCTGATATGATCTTTTTGGGGAGGCCTGTGTAGGGGAACGTGTGGTCTCTGAAGAGTCTCGCTACTTCTTCGCTTCCCATGTCTTCTCGACACGGAATTAGGATTACGGCCTTCGTGCAGTCATGATCGGTGATGGTGAGAATTGTATCACAGCCGCATGAATCGGGTAATTTCGTAATGAAATCAACTGTGATAGTGGCGAAGGGTGTTGTGTCTTCACCAGGGCCGATCGGCACAATGCGGGGCATGTTGCGGTGGGTGATTGTTTTTACTGCCTGGCAGGTGGCGCATCCTTTGACGTAATCTTCCACATCTTTATGGATCGTGGGCCACCAGTAATCCCGTTTTAGCATCAAGTAGGTTTTCCAAACTCCGGGATGTCCCGATGTCGGAGTGTCATGGTACTCTTGTATGAACGTGTGTCGGAGTTGTGTGTCTTCAGGGACCACCAAGGATCCTGCCTTCCACCAGACCTTCCATTCGTCTTGGTAGATGCTATGCTTCTTCTTCCACTTTTGGCATAATTCGTTGTTTGTCTTTTGTAGTTGATGGACTTGTTGTTCCAGGATAGAGATTTCGATTGCTCTGGCGAAGAGTTCGTTTGGCAGGGCTGTGGTCTCTTCGTTGTTTGTCGACCCATCATCGTGATCTGGTCGTCGGGATAGGGGGTCGGCTTGATTTCTCTTTCCCGGCAGATGGACCAGTTTGAAATCGAAATCTGCTAGGAACACGATATAGCGGGCCATGCGTCTGTTCAATTTTTGTGGGTGTCGGTAATATCGGAGGTTGTCATGATCTGTGTAGATGATTAGTTTGTGGGGTGATCCCATCACTAGGTGTCGTACACGTTTCAAGCCTTCTATGATGGCCAGGAATTCTCTGTCTCCGATCGAGTAGTTTCTTTCTGCAGCATTTAGTGCTTTTGAGTGGTATGCTACCGCTCTTCGTTTGTGGTTGTCATCTCTTTGGTAAAGGATGCTTCCGAGTGCGAAGGCAGAGGCGTCAACTTCGAGTTCATACTGTTTGGCGGGGTTTGGGTGCCAAAGGACTGGTTCAGTGGTAACTCGGGTGATGAGTTCATCTAGTGCTTCTGTACACCTTTCTGTCCAAATGAAGGGGGTTCCTTTCTTTGTAAGGTCGTGTAGCGGTCGGGCGATGGATGCAAATCCTTGGATGAAGGGTCGCTGGTAGCCTAATACGCCTAGGGTCTTTCTTACTTCTTCTACAGACTTGAGCGTTCGTGGCCATTCCGAAATCCCCTTTACTTTGGCTGGGTCGATGCGTACTCGTCCCCCCCCTACAAGCCATCCAAGAATTTCCATTTCTTCCTTTTCGAATTGACATTTCTTTGGTTTTAGGAAGTAGGAGCATTCTTCCATTTTGTCAAGAAAGTCATGGACAATTTGTTTGTGTCGTTGGCGGCCTTCTTCGTCGTTGGCAGTGGCCACCCACCAGTCGTCCATATAGTTGCCTAGGTTTTCAGGATATTTTTGAAGCAGGGGGTGAAAATCTCGGTGCATTGTTCGTTGGAAGAAGGGTGGTGCGTTCGTGAGGCCGAAATACATTACTCGGGGAACATAGGTGCCTTGGGGGGTTTTAAACGCTGCTTTAGTTTGGTCTTCTTCGGCAATGCGTATGTTGTTGTATCCCCAACGAATGTCAAACTTGGAGAATAATAGTTTACCGTGTAGTCTTTCCAACGCGGACTGTATATTGGGCAGAGGATTGTTATCTCTGACCGTATACTTGTTCAACTGCCTGTAGTCCATGATGATTCGTTTCTCCGAGCTGTCCTTTTTGTTGATGAAGTAGACTGGTGCCGTGTAGGGTGATGGTCCTTCATAGATTCGTCCTAGTTCTTCTTCTTCGAGAATCCATTTTTGCAGGAGTTCTTGTTCGTCTTTGGACAGGGGGTACACCTTGCAATTTAACTCCTTTGGTGCGTCTGGAGTTAGTTTGATAGTCATGTCTTCTGATCTTGCGGGGGGGAAGCGTCGTGCTTCTTCTTCAGAGAAGACCTTTTGATGTCTTTGATACTCTTTTGGAATGGTGTCGATGGTAAGGTGGATTTTGTCTTTATCTGCCTTTTGGGCCCATTCTTGCGCGATATTGGTTCGTCGCACGTAGATTGCTTCGTCTTCCGCCAGTTTTCCCAGTTGTTTGATCGCTTCCCTTTGCATGAAGAAGATGCGTTTGGCGCTATGCATGTATCTGCTGCTTTGGAGTTGTACTGGTTCTCCCGAGACTTTTCCTGTCTTCCAATTGATTTTTGGATTGAAGTCGTATAGGAAGGGGTATCCCAGAATGATGCGATCTTTTCCTAGGCTCGTGATGTAGAACCGTTGGAGCATGTGCTTCTCTCCTTTGACGATGCGGAGCCAGCAGTAGTGAGTAATTTTTCCTTGCTTGTTTTCTGTACCATCTACATTGTGGACGGTAACTGGTCTGGCCAATTCCTTGCGTCCTATCCCAAGTCATTTCCAGGTGTCTTCATCGATGAAGTTGTCGGTAGCTCTGCTATCAATGAGAGCAGATTTGTCGGCCTTGGATTGCGAGGTGCGGAAAGAAACATTCATATTCAGAGTCGATAGTTTCCTAATGTACATTGTATCTTGCAATCCAGTTGCTCTAAGCCAGACTGTCGGCTTCAAGCTCTTTAAAAATCTGCCTTTGCCGAGAGTTCCTCATAGAGGTTTTCTCGGTCTTCGATAGTCATTCCTCGAATGTATTGGAGGACGTCTTTTTTGGTGTAGGAAGGGGGCGCGGTGGTCGAGGTTTCAGCTTCGCTATGCTGTTCCTCTTCTTTGTCTTCGTTGATTACCGCAGCTCGGACCTTGGGTTTTTCTTTGGTGTACTGCCCTTGGGAGCTGCGGGGTCGATCTGGGGCCTTTCCTTTGCCCTTGTCGGGGCAGGCTCTAGACATATGTCCCAACTTGCGGCAACGGAAGCACCTTCCTTCTTTCATTAATTTGGTGCGTTCTTCATCTGTTAGTTTTCCCATAGTGCGGATGGCGTCGATGTCCATCGCATTAGGGTCTTTTTGTCGTTTCGGTGGAGAGGGCTTTTGATAGCTCCTCATTCGGTTGGCTCTGGTCGAGATGTGACCGGGTCCTCCTTTGGGTCCAATATTGTTGTTCAGGTCTTGCCACCTTTGGACTGTCTTCCGGGTTGCATCGTACCACTCTTCCATGGTTGCTGGTAGGGTTTCTCGTTGGCGGATGACGCGGTGGAGTCCGACTGGTAGAATGTCCTGGAACAGCTTAATTGTTCCTTCCGTGTCTGGTCCCCACCCCGCTTCCCTGATGAGGCGTTTGAAGAGTGTGATGGAGGAGTCGACTTTGTCCACGTCTAACTCCATTTTTGTAAGACGAGAGTACGCGTCTTGTTTCTTAGTGGAATCGGTGAAGGCGTCTCTGAATGCCCTTGCGAACCATTCCCAGAGGGCGGGGTCGTTTTCTGCATGTGTCGGGGGATCTCCTGTGGTGGGGTTTCCTTCTACCTTGATAGATAGTTGGTCCGCCATGTCATATGCCCAATCGTCGACCAGTGGTCCTTTGACAAAGGTGATGGCATAAGCCACTTGTTCTGCCTTGTTGGTGAAGGTGGAGTTATGTCGGTTAAGGAAGCGATATGCTCCGAATTGTTGCATGAAGCGTTCCGCGTCTTTCCTGTCTCCTTGGAAGATTTGAGGGATCATTCCTTTGAGAGCTTTGCTGCGGGGTGGTGCGGCTACTGCCTGTCCTGCTGCTGCCTGTCCAGCTGCTGGTTGGCCTCCGCCACCTCCTCCGCCACTGCCTCCTCCGCCGCCTGGTTGTCCTCCAGCCGGTGGTTGTCCTCCGGCTGGTGGTTGTTGGGGTTGTCCTCCTGCTGGTTGTGGAGCCTGTGCTGGTCCGGCTACCTGTGCCGGTTGTACATGAGCTACGGCGATTGCTGCCATTGCTGCTGTGAGTTGTTCGATGACCGGTGCGTGAGCTTGGTCGGTTGTAGGGATGTCTGGATCTGAGGTTGGCGAAGTGGTTTTTACTTCGGGTGCTTCGTCACTTCCTTGTGTGATCTCTGTGTGGATTCGTTCGAGATCCGGGGCGAGTAGGAACGGTTGGCTTTTAGTCCCTAGTCCTGTTTTGTGAGGATCTTTGATCTCGTCTTCTCTGCTAACTTCGTAGCACTTGTTGATGGTCCAACTGATTCTGTACCAGGTTCCGTTGATGTATTCAACAGGGTATGTATGTAACCCTTCTTTGAGGTGATATGCTGATCGTCCCTCGGTCTGTGATTCTAGCCAGACGGCCTTTCCCTGTATCTCTGTAGGGATGTCGGGGCTCTTTGAGAGCTTTTGTTTCCTTCCAAGGTCGAGTAGTATGTCAGCCAGGTTGGCTTTAAGAGAAGCTCGACTTGTGTTAAGCCCGCAGCGGGGCTTTGTGCACACTTGACGGTTTAGGAAAGTGTGCGGTCCAAAGTGTGCCGGAGCACGTGTTCAGACTCCTGAGATGCGCGTTGATTGGTATAGCCCAATCACTAAGCTTCGAAGGCAAAGGTCCGCCTTTAAGGACCTTTGAAGTATAGATGGAAGAATAGAGAGGGGCCGCACAGTAGACAGGAGTGTACAAGAGGCTGCGATTGCAAAGCAAAGTCGAGCTTAAGGCTCAACTGTTCGTACAGGGTCGTATATATACAAAGTCGAACCTAGTATGACTAATGGTCTTGGAACCGGTTGCTAAGCCGGTTTGTAAGGGATCAGTCATCCACACTATCGTACAGTAAGCATGATGCGCTTTGTGAGTCATCCATCAGTCAGTCATCAGTCAGCGGTACAGTAAGAGCCTCAGTCAGCCAGTCCAGTCGAGGAGTCATGCGTGTATCGTATATGAGTCATGGGATCTCGTGATCCCAGCCAGTCCGTCGGTTTGTAAAACACCTCACCTCTCTCCATACTAGAGATGGAGCTTATCACGAGGAGACTCGACTTAGAGTCCTAGAGACCTAAGGCAATGTTAAGCCCGCAGCGGGGCTTTGTGCACACTTGATGGATGAGGAAGGTGTGCAGTCCGAGGCGTGCCGAAACACGTGATTCAGACTCCTGAGATGCGAGTTGATTGTTATAGCACAATCACTAAGCTTCGAAGGCAAGGTCCGCCTTTAAGGACCTTAGAATGTAGATGGAAGAGTAGAGGGGAGCCGTGCAGTGAGCAGGAGTGAACAAGAGGCTGTGATTGCAAAGCAAAGTCGAGCTTAGGGCTCAACTGTTTGTACAGAGTCATATATATACAGGTTCGAACCTAGTATGACTAATAGTCTTAGAACCGGTTGCTAAGCCGGTTTGTAAGTGATCAGTCATCTACCTATAGTACATTGTCAGCATGATGCACGTGTCAGTAATCAAGCCCGGTCATCAGTCAGCAGTACAGTAAGAATCTCAGTCATCCAGTCCGCAGATGAGTCAGGAGGCATAATTGTAATGAGTCATGGGGTCATGTGACCCCAGCCAGTCCGTCGGTCCGTAGAACACCTCGCCTCTCTCTGTACCAGAGGCAGAGCTTATCAGGCGAGTCCTACTTATACAAGTACAACTACGAAGCCTAGAACGAACTACCAACTGCTAGAGGTACGGGGATGACGTCGGGGCACGTCATCCTACTACGACAATACTAGGATTGATGTCATAAAGACATCATCCTCACTACGGTGCCCACAATTAGTCCATACATGAGGGGGAGGTCGGGACAATGAGATCATCAACACGTCAGAGATACTATGAGTCATGGGGGATAGGTAGCATCCAGAACGTGCTACAGGAAGGGGTTGGGTTGAGACATACAATCACAAGGTCCTCCATCATGCCGCAACTCCGGGTTCAACTCCTGGCAGAAGCAGTAACTCACCTGGGGCCGGTTCACCCTCTGCTTATGCTGCCCCTTGACCTCCCATTGGCCAAGTGCAGCTGCCGGCAGTAACAAGCAGTGTGTTCTCGTGCACCCCATTAGTATATCTTGTGACAATCTTCTCTAGATATTCATTTTTCCCCAAATTGTTACATGCCTTACATCGCCCGCTGTTTGTTTCCGCCACACCAGCACACAAGTGGGACACAAGGAAAAACCCATTGCAGCATGTGCTATAGTCCCAGGGCAAGGCAAGGAGCAAATGGAGGCCAAACGGATACGATGTATGAGCTTGTTGGCTCGGAGGGAAGGTAAGTCGGATCCTGCGGCACAGTTTAGTAGGAGTGTTGGAAGATCGATGCTTTGTGATGCTAACTCTCTGTTCCGATGTGCCATCTTCGCCATCCGAGATGACAATAATGTCAGAACTAGCATTGGAATGGCTGTTCTGACATGTGCTGTGGAATAGAGGTGTCAGATGGAGGCGAGTGCGAAGCAGTGTCTTGTTGCTACTTACTGTGTTTGAATAACCTTTAACAATCGTTGAACCTTTCCCTCTAAAAGCCCCCTGTCGATCTGATACCGGCCAATGAACTCTTTAAGATATCGCACCATCACTGCCAGTCCCCTCTCCCCTCTGCATAGCTCATTCAAAATGTCCTCTGCAGTCCTGTTGAAACCCAAGAACTGATTCAGCATCGGATCAAGGTATTCCCAGGCATTGTCATCGGCCAAATCGGTTGGTATGCTTTGGGCAAACATGGTGATTTCATTGCTTTCACTTGCCTCAGGAAGGGTCGGTAAGTCTTGGATTGCATTTTCCAACACTGCAAGAAGGTTAACTGCAAGCATATCAGGTACCACTGGCGGAGACGCTGTTTTTGAGACAACAGGGGTGACACAAGGCCCAGACGAGGATGATTCCATATCATATGCGATCACATGAGTTGGCATAGGGACCGTTGGAGGGATGAGAACCTTGGGTTGCTTTGTGAAGAAGGATAGGAGCCCAGGCTGGTCTTGCCGGTGAGCAACAGCTTTCTTCTTTTTCTCGAGATTAGCCTTGCACACTTTGCTGACTCCGGGATTGTGTTGCTTCCAGAAGTTCTGTACTCCACCCATCCCAACTTTGATGTCCTTGTCACAGATTGGGCACTGCACTTTTCCATTGTCAACTGTGAGACCCTTGGCAAGATCTTCACCGGAATGCTAAAGGTGAGTAAGTTTCAATTACTCATTCAAACCGGTGACTGACATACAGCAGTGTGAGCATCACCACAAGCATCACCGGGCTCTAGCACGCATTCTGGCAAGCGTTTTGGTGTGCATGCCATCATGTTGTAGAGGGATAATGGTGCACGCTGAGTAGATAATCAACATGTTGGACTTGTAGCATACCAAAAATTGAGTGTGGCTTCGGCTCTGTTTCATTGTGTGTCATGCATGTGTCTGTGTCCGACCAATCTCAAATGCATGAGGAAACATCCGCGACACTCACTATTTTGCTGCATTTAACATGGATATGGTGGGTTTCCTGGTCAAAGATATCACTCAGAATGCAAATATGGCTTAGTTTGTACCAAATACAGTGCTTTTGACCCCAAATTTCCTTTTTTGGTAGGGGGTCAATTTTTTTCGTACCGAGGTCACGAGGGGGACTAACTATCTAACCCCCGGTTCCGGAATCCCGGTCCGGCACCCCCTTGGTTCAGTGCTTCAGTGGCTTGGGGGTGTGACTTTTATTTCACGTGATGCGATGCGTCATCTTGATGCTTCGCTTGCTAAGCACGAAAGATCTAGCTGACTGACGTCATTATCTAATGTGATTTACTTTCTCCCGCCGGCCTGTATTTATACGACTGCACTCTCACAGTCCCCCCGCCATCAAGATCAATCAGAACGTCGTAGCAAATGTCTTCCCCCCAAGAAATCGTTGATGCAAGTTGCTGACTTTTGCACTGTCGTGCACGCGCTGACTTATTGATCTATCTTCAGAGGGCTGTAGCTGAGAATGCCGTTGTGGTGTTTTCCAAGAGCTGGTGCCCATACTCAAAAAAGGCCAAAGATCTTCTGAAAACTCATTACCCCGAAGTCCAACCTGCCATCTACGAGTCTGTACAGATGTTATCACTCCTAGTGGGGGGATATCCTGACGTTGGTGTGATTGTATTTAGACTTGACGAGAAGGAAGACGGCGGTAAAGCATACCAGGATTACTTGGAAGGGAAAACCGGACAGAGGACTGTGCCGAATATCTTCATCCGTACGTACTACTGTACCTGCGGTTGCTCTTCTGAAATGCGCTTACATTTTCCTAGGTCAACAGCATATTGGAGGTGAGCTGCTTAGTAGGATCCCATTACTAGTGACTAAAAATGCGCCCCCTTTTCCAGGCTCGAGTCATCTAGTGGCTCTTCATGATGAGGATGGGATTAGGGCTCTTCTCAAATGACGTGTCGTATTCAGAGAGTGTTGTAATGTTGTAATGTAAGAGAACGGATTGAAGATAACTTTTCTGGAGAATGCTAGTTTTGGGTCGAAGGATTTCGAGCAGGGAATGAACGAGAATTTTCACGGCCAAGCTAAGGATAGTATGATTCACCGTCCAGCATATGAGAAGTGGGAATATCAAGGATACATAAGTGATGTGTGTATGCTACATGATAACAAAAAAACAACAGAGCGAGTTGTACACGTTACACAGGCATTAATCGTCCTCTGCCTCGTCTTCAGATACTGCGCCATATTCCGTCGTATCACCGAGCAGGGCTTTCTGGTAGTCTGCACCTGGCGCAGGCGGATCCATGCTCTCAACGACATCTACGTTCAACCTCGCCGCCTCAGTCTTCCACGGGATAGCCTCCACCTCACGCCCCATCTCCCTCAGTCGCGAAAACACGTCCATGAGCAAATGGGTAAGTATCTGCTCGTGCGTCGCCCGATCCAGGTCCTTCCGCGGCCTATGCGCCTCCACGGCCTCCTTGGCATACTCGAGTCCCGCCTCGCTCCCGGGGCGACACGCCGCGGCCAACCCAAGCGCACGCACGAACCGCGGGGTGTACTCCTCCGCGTTGCGCTTCCATCGCGGTCGGAGGATACCGACGGCCTCCTCGGCGTTGGGTGCCGCCTCTTGCGCGCGCGACGCGTCGAAGAGCGTATTGGCGATCACGAGGAGGACGTCGGCGAGCGCTTCCGAGTCGCGGATCGTCGTTTCGCGGAAGAGCCCTGCTGCGTGCTGGGCCATGTCGAACACTTCCGCGGCTTCGTCATCATCTTCCTCTTCCTCTTCTTGTTCTTCTTGTTCGGAGTGGCGTCGGCGCCGGCGGCTCGTTGTAATGATCGTACCGTCCGGTGCTACGCGTAGCCGGACAAGCTGTCCGAGCGCCTCGGCATAGTGCGCCGCGAAACCCTGCGGCGCGGACGTGTGCAGCGTCCGATGCACCTCGACCGCCTCTTCGGCATTTTTCCGCGCTTCCCAATAGAACTCGGCGGCGTGGAGGTAGCGCGATGAGAGGACGAGAGCGTGGGCGAAAAAAGTGGTGAATGCGGGACGCTCGGACGTCAGGTCCCGTAAGTGTCGGACGGCATGTACGGCCGAGATGTATGCGGACGATTTTTCTCTCCGTGCGGCCAGTACGCGTGCTTTGATGAGTAGCGCGATGGAGAGGGCTGGACGGGAATCCACCACTCCGATGAGGGAGCGGGCGGACTTGATCGCATCCTGTGCCCGGGTCAGCGCCTCGTCATACTCCTTCATGTCCAGAAGCAGGTCAGAGAGGAAGGCCTGGGCCAAAGAAAGGAAGCGCTTGAGATGGGGTTTATCTTCTCCAAGAGCCCCCAAGATTGAAACCATTTCCTTCGCCACGACCTTCGCCTCTGCTTTCCTCCCGACAGCGTTCAGAAGTGGTGCCTGGATATAAAGGGCTTTTGCAAGTTGAACACCTTGGAGGGCTTGATCCTCGTAACATAGGCGTACGGCTTCGTGCGCAGCGGTGATGGCCGCGTTGGTCCTCCCTAGTTCACCTAGCACCCTCGCTTTTAGACAATAAGATGAAGCGAGATCGCGGCGGTGCATATCTTTATCGGATTTGTAGAGATCTCGACGTAGGACCTGCGCCCACGTGGCAACGGTGTATGAATAGTGGTGCATACCTAGATCTTCGAGGGTTTGAGAGAGGTCAAAGAGCGTGTTTGCTGCTTCGGGACTTCCCGTTGTCAAGAAGGAGACGTCTACGACATTGAAAAGGTCTGTAACATGTCTAATGACCACTTCCCAGCTGTATCCTGAGAGGACGATTGGATATGAGGGAGTAAGCTTGACAGCCTGGAAGTACTCGTGTGGGGGACAGAGATCAGGGGGGGCAAATGACGCGATTCGCATCAACAGATGGATCTCCAGGCGTCGTAACTCTAGCGTTAGGTTGCTCTGTGTTGACGGATAGACGCCCTGTCATAGAGTTTGATGAGTTCTGAAGAGGCAACGGTGGCTGCAGCAGTGATATATATATACCTTAGACCCTGATGGCTTAGATGTGTGAGAATTGATAGGACGGTGATGGTCACTACGATCATGCGGGATATGCCCTAGAAAAGAAGCTGCGCGGCTTTGAACGTTCTTTCGCATCTCTGCGAGAATAACGGCCCAGTTTCCGGGATCCTCCATGGCCCATTCTTCTGACTCTAAATACATTTCTGCCACCCCTGAAGCCAGTATTGAAAATGAATCTGTGCTGGGAGGCGGAGGTGTTTTTCGAGCATAGGCTGGTCCGATGGGGCTATCAGTGGTGCCTCTCTCTTTCAAAGTCCCGACGCGTTCTTCTATGTTATTCGGCGATCTAGTGCGCTTTGTCCGTCGTCCCGACACACGGCTGGGCCCAGCGGTGCTTGCTGCCTGTTCGCGTTGCTTTTCAAGTTGTCCAACGGCGGCCTAGAATCAAACACTATCTGAGCGGAGAGAGAACAAAAAAAAAGACTAAAACACACGTCAAAGTTGTAGTGGATGAGCGTTATCTTTGCCTGAAGACGAGCGAACTCGCGATGAAGGAACTTGCCGACCATCCACTTAGGTAATACACTGGACACACGTCGTACGCCCTTTTTCGCGGAATAGCGCCGGCATTGCACACACGTTGCTTCGAGGTCACTGAGAGTTTGGGGGGACACGTCAGCCATGACGAGGAGAATACTCTCAGAATCAGAACCCACCTTTGCAGGTCACTCAGTGGTTGCTGGAGCTCCGAGCCCGTATTGAAGTCCCTCGCATTACACCGCAGCACGAGCACCGTGAGGCTGTTCAGTGTGTCCTGTGTAGCTGTCCATGAGTCCTGGGACTGCTTATAGCCCGTTGAGATCTAGAGAGAGAGAAGAAAAAAATCGATTTGCGTTCCTCCTAATATAGGAAGGCTTTTTCACTCACCAATTCCACAGCGCTTTGTACTTGGTTGATGGCGGTGACGACCTGGTCAACGCTTGGCACGGTCATTGTTGGGGAATCTGGCGGGTAGGAGAACGGCAAGGACAGGCGTTGAGTATAACCCACCTCTTGGAGGGGCGATGTGCAATGCGGCGGGCGCCTTGTAACCGTGACTGGAAGGCACTTCTACAAACGGTTTCAGCCCTTAACCCAATATTAGTGACATAGGGAGCACAGCATTGGCACACCATATAACACTCAACATGAGGTCCCTGTTAGGGGGCGCATTGGGGTGCCGTATTGGGTGCAGGGTGGGAATCCGCTTGGTAAGGGACAACGACTCCTTGCATCTGATCGGTCACTGATACCGCAGACTGCCCCCCTTAATACAGAGTACAAAGAGGATCTAGAGCTGACCGCCAAGTGCCAAGTTAGCCCCTTTTGACAGCGCAAAATGCGTGTACCAGAGCCCTCAGGTATCATGATGGTCGGAAGCAACGTTGTGAGACACGACGATTACACGACTTTTCCCAACAACGCGTCGAGAGCACTCGTAAGCCCCGCTAGCCACACGCCGAGTCCGCCTGTCCGACAAAGTCGGTGTAGCAGATAATAGAATCAGCCACATTATTCAATACTGTATTGCATGGGAAGAGAAGAGACAAAGTAATATACATCAACCGCAATCGTGTCACTGTACTGTATTGCGATGCGACGGCGCTGGTGATGTTGGGGTGAATTTTTTTTCTCGCTCTTCCTTCTTGAAACTGGGGCTTAGATCACTTCACACATCCAGTACATCCCGTACAGCTTGATATATTACATCTTTCATAAATTATATGGTATCCATTGCGAACATTGCGAATATGAATATATATGATGGTATAATCTATGGAGACCGACTGGGGAAGTCTTTTATGTTTATCGTTCACCGCCTTCTCCCTCAGAAGACGCGTCCCATGGGTCCTCCTCAATTGGCTCGGGCCCGGGCTGCACGCCATCCACCTCGCGCGCAAGATGGTCTGCGATGGAGAGGTAGAACGTCGCCGGATGAAACGGGATGTCGCGCCCCCGAAACCGCGCCCAACTGTACCGTGCCGCGTTGATCCACCCGACGAGGTCGAGGTGGTTCACGTCCTGGACCGTACCAAGATAAGTTCCCTACGGAGAAAAAGAAGGGTTGAGCACAGCGCGCATATACGG
This sequence comes from Russula ochroleuca, assembly GCA_015178965.1. Classification (NCBI taxonomy): domain Eukaryota; kingdom Fungi; phylum Basidiomycota; class Agaricomycetes; order Russulales; family Russulaceae; genus Russula; species Russula ochroleuca. The sequence continues at coordinate 1,142,879 of WHVB01000006.1, read as the reverse complement.
AGACCCGTCAGGGTGGCAAACTTGCCCATTTTGCAGACTCGACAGAGACAAGGCCGTCATTCGGGCCCTCCTTTTCTAAAACCACTGAGTGTGGCCACCTGCGGCGTAAGGTATGAGTTATGATCGATACAACAGAGCTGCGACAAAGTGGAGAGGTGTGACGTGCACTCACTTCCATGTGTCAATCAACCCTGGGTTGTATACCGCGCCCCAGCTGAAGTACTTTACACCGGGCACATTAGGTGTTTGCTCATTGAACTCGCGCATGGCCGGCAGGGTGAGGCACGCGAATGCCGAACCATCACCACCACCATTGGGGAGCATGTCGATGAGTGAGAGGAACGACGGGAAGCGCTCGGGCCCGACTGTGTCGAGGAAGTGATCCGCAAAAGAGGAACCGCGATGTGGGGTCGAGATTGTGGTGATAGAGAGGATGCGAAAGGTGTGGTCATGCAAGTTTGAGGCGAGGTAGCGGCAGTCTAGGCCCCCCTGGGCATCATAGTAAGTCAGGGTCAGCCATCAATGACAGGGCGGCTCACCATACTATGACCTGAATGAATGTGAGCGCATGACCCGAGTATGACGGCGGAAACCTACCAAGAAGATGAACTGAGCGGCCTGGATACGTATCCTGAATCTTCTGCTCGAGCACTTTTGCACGTTCAACGGGAGAACTTGTAGCAGGGACGCGCGTCATGAGCACTTCGGTTCCATTCGCTTGCAGGACTTCCTTTATCCCCCGCCAATGGGTCACCTCGAGAGATGCAATGGCGGGACCAATCGTAACTGAGTCAAAGCCAAGAAGACCGTGACAGAACACGATCGGATGTTCGGGAGACAGATCTATGCGGAGCAAACGTAAGACGAGACCAAAGGGGACCGCATACACGTACATTTTTTGTGGATTCGGGACCGCTCCTCCTCGACTGTTGGGGCTCGATCCTCCTCGCTGAGCAGACGATCGATGTTTTCTTTATTATCATTTTGAAATCGCCACCACGAGGGTGTCGCGGACGTGGTGAACAAAGCCCTGGGGTACGGTGACGATGAGTTTCTGTGGCGGGCCGATGGACCGCTCACTCGGTTACGGAGCGAACGGAGGGCGTCTACTGAGGAGCGTTCCGGAGGGGAGTGCTGGAGAAAGATTGGAGCTCCTGGAGACTGGGGGTCTGCTGGAGGATCAAATGGACGCGCGGCGGGAGCGAGGTTGGAAAGGGATGCGGTGGGGAGAGTCACGCGAGAGAGACCACGGAGAAAATATGGAGAACCGGATAGAGGCATGTTTGGAGGAACGGCCCTTGGGGGACGTTTGAGAGCGGGGGTGGAGAGGGCAGGAAGAGGGGATGTGAGAGCGTCGAGCAAGTTTTCTATCGTGTCGGCTGAGGGTGAGATGGGGTGAGAACTAGACGATGGGGTGGAGGCGTGAGGCGTGGGGGAAGAATTTGTGTGGCCAAACCAACGTAAGACAGGATATGGGGGCTTATGGGGAGACTTTTGTGAGTTGGGCGGAGGTGTGGGCATGTCGTCAGGAGAGAAGTGGAGATTGACGGGGCGTGGTGCGAGTTTGGATCTAAGGCGAAGAGAAGTGGGGGCCACGTTGCTTGATGGGTGCATGTTTGGCCCGGAGAGGATATTCGGTGTGTGTATGAAAACGAGGCACGGCGTTCATAGCTGTCGAGGGCCAGAGGGCACAAGCGCGCGGCCCGCCAAACTGGTCTAACCAAGAACGATGACCACTGCTCGTCCTAAACTGCCCTCGGTGCTCCCTTCGCAGCCTGCAATGCAGGATGGTATGTCTATTTCTTCACTTTTGGGTATATACATGTCATGCTATCGTATGGTAGTTTCGACAACCAAGGACCAGATTAACACGGGCCTTGCAAGAGCTACAAACCCGGCCGAGTAGGTGGAGCGTTTCCCTAGCAAAACAGTGTGCTGACTTTGAGGCAGGACACCGATCTATATCTGCGCATTGTCGGGTGGGTGAATTCGTCTGGAGGATATAGACCGGAAGTTGATGGACATCAACAGATTGCAACCGACTGTTCCCGTCAGTTGAGCGGGTGATGATGCACCGTAAGCGGGATCATGAGGGGACGGGTGAAGAGGCGATAATTAGCTGGAATGACTAGTCGTGGGAATGTAATCGAGCGTCCCTTAGCAGCTTTGCTTCGACGATTGGCGAATCGCAGACCGACTGTCCTCCTTTTTGCTCTCCTCCCTCCTCTCCCTCACTCCCTCCCCCCTCTTTCCAACTCCCCCAATCATACCGTCCATCAGACCAAGGAGAATGTCCTTCTTCTCGCGGAAGAAGACTGTCAGTTCTCTCCGTCCTCTCCCCGTTTCTACTTTCCTTTCCTTACCTTTCTTTTTCTTCTCTTCATCTTAACCAGGAGAAGCACCATCCTCAGGCCGCCCCACAGCCCACGCATCTCTCTCGCGACAGCGATATGTAAGCCTATTGCTCTCTCTGTACCGTTACCGCCGCCTAACCGCCATCACCCACCTGCCATCATTCGATGCAATAACAACTCAGCCAATCCACTCAGAACATACCGGGCACCTTCAATCAATCATCAGTTTCTCTTCGCCCTCCCACGAACACCCCTCCCTCCATCTCGTCTTCTGCCAATGGTCTCGCTTCACAATCTACCCAACAGCTGCCGCAACACATACCTCCACCCACCACCCAATCCCAATCCCAATCCCAGTCCCTTCCGCAACAACAACGGCCTGTCTATCCATGGTCTGCTCGTCGCCTGAACCTTCTGCCCCCCACCTTTCTCAGTAAGACTGCTCCCCCTTCCGGACCGTCGCCATCACCGTTTCCCCGGTATGGTCATGCGCTTCCCGCGACTGCGACTGCCGCCGGCGAATTGTTCCTTTTCGGAGGTCTTGTACACGAGTCTGCACGCAACGATCTATATGTCTTCTCCACCCGAGATCTATCTGCTACTCTCTTGCAAACCAGTGGAGAGGTTCCCAGCCCACGTGTCGGACATGCCGGCGCACTCGTCAGCAGCGTCCTTTTGATTTGGGGCGGGGACACGAATACAGGCGGCCAAGAGGTGCCAAATGAGCCCCAGGATGATTCCCTTTATCTTCTCAATCTTGGTACGTCGGCTCTTTGATATCAAGACTGGCTCCAGCTGATTACAGTTTCTTACACTCCAGTATCGCGAGAGTGGACCCGCGTCGTGGCGAATGGTCCCGGACCCGTCGGTCGTTACGGCCATGCTGTGACAATGGTCGGTTCCAAGCTCTTCGTCTTTGGTGGCCAGGTCGACGGAGAGTTCTTGAATGATATGTGGGCGTTCGACTTGAACTCTCGTACGTTTGCCCATCGCTGTATGAAGCCACCTTGACTCGATATTTCTGCAGTAAAATTGAAACCTTTTTGGGAGTCATATGAATCTGCACCCGGAAACGAGAAGCCCCCTCGGAGGACCGGTCATGCATCAGTAACTCATGGCGACCATATTATCATGTTCGTCATCCTTTGCCCATCGTCATCCTCTCCCTTTTAAAACAATGCTTTGTAGATTCGGTGGTACCGATGGCCGATATCACTATAACGACACTTGGTTGTTTGACGTCTCGACACGAAAGTGGACTGAGTTGCAATGTACCGGATACATTCCGTCTCCCCGTGAAGGTCATGCTGCTGCCCTTGTCGATGATGTTATGTATGTCTTTGGTGGGCGCGGCGTCGACGGAACCGACCTGGGTGATCTGACTGCCTTCAAGCTGTCGAGTAAGTGATTTGGTATGTCGAACCTCACGCGCTCGTTCACATATAACATCCAGCTCAGCGATGGTTCATGTTTCAAAACATGGGACCAAGTCCAAGCGGAAGGTCAGGTCATGCTATGGCTTCGAACGGGACACGGGTCTTCGTGCTTGGAGGGGAATCATCGGTGGGCGCACAGGTGGAGGAAACTGCAGTTATTCACGTTCTCGACACAAGTACGTTCTTATCATTGTGATTTTATTTGGACAGCCCCCAAGTTTGGAAACGCAGAGCACATCAAGTACCCGAAAGCCGACCCCAGTGCTGCCAAGCCTGGTGAGAAGACCACCCAACTCGTGAGGAAGTCATCCGCGGGTCCCCCAACCCAGGAGCAACCACCACGTCCCTCTTCGGCGGGTGGCCATGTGGCACACACTACTCCTTTTCAACAGGCTGCTGACCCCGAAGAGTTGCGCCGCGCGGTCTCCCCGCAGAATACGCGTACGCAACGTCCCAGCCCGAATGGTCTGCCAGCGAGTGTAAATGGTAAGCCAAGGCGTGTCATTGGAGGAGACTCCGATGTCGAGAGTTCGACTGAGTCGGTAATCCGTGAACGGGCGTTATCCCCCGACCAAGTGCGCGCACTTAGCCCGCCCGCACGCGGAGGGACACCTACCGGTCCCATCAGTATCGAGAGCATGGTGAAGACAGTGCAGCTTCAGCGTTCTGAGTCACCTCTGGTCGAACGCGAGCGCACCAAATCCCCCGACGCTCAGAACTACGTGCAACAGCAACCAAATCTCGCTTCGGCTAACGGTTTTACCTCCGCGCATGGCACGAAAACCGGCTCCGTAGGCGTTGTTACTACCGATCTGATCCGCGATGTCAAGGCTCGTGATGCAGAGCTAGAGACGCTACGCCGCCGTGAGGCTTGGATGAAGGCAGCCCTTGCTCAGGCTCTGCACGCTGGTTTTGTCTACGTTAACGCCAGCCCTGGTGATGAAGACCGCGGTGTTACCGACGAGCAGCCGAAAATTGCCGAGGCGGTCATAACTTTGAAAAAAATTCACGGACGCATCCAGGTACGTAACATAGCCGTTCCAGCATTGGTCACGAAAGGTTAAACCGCGTTGTTTGTCGCATAGGCGAGCCTTACCGAACAGGCACGCAATGCGTCGCTACGCATTAATGAGGCTGAACGTCAGCGGGTTAGTGCGATCCAGGAGACTGCGTACTACCGTGCGAAACTCGCGGCCCTGGAGGCCTCTTCTGAGGGAGAAGTCGTGCGGTTGGAGCGTGAACGTCTCGTGGAGCTTGAACGGCAACTGTCGACGACGCTTGCTGCGCAAGCTGAGCGGGACCGACGCCTGGCACAGCTAAGCGACGAGCTCGCACTGAAGAGCACTCTACTTGAACAAGCAGAGGCGAGTGCCGCAGAAGCAACGAAACGTTCAGGACTACTGGAGGAGACGCATGTACACATGCTACGGGATCACACGGATGTTCAGGAGCAGCACGCTGCCCTCGACACCGAGCTCCGTGAACACGCAGATCGACTCCTCGCGCAGACATCATTAGTGGAGCAGAAGGACGCAGAGCTTGTGAACGTACAGGCTCAACTCGATGAATTGCTGCTCTCCCGGGACCAGCACGTGCGTGCCCTCGAGCAGGCTCAGAGCGCACTGCAGAAAGCGACATCCCGCGCCACTGAGGTCGATGAGCAGAGCCAACGTGCCCGTGAGCAGGTTGGGGAGTACGAAGGGGAGCTTGCGGAGCTGCGCGGTGAGCTTGAGACGAGGACGACCGAATTGGAGGCGACTCGTTTACGACTCAAGAATGCGGAGAATTCGTGGACCAAGAGCCGAGAAGAGGCAGATGCATTTCGTGCCCTCACCACGACGGGTCTTGGTGAACTTCTTGACGCGCATCGCGACCTTAAAACTGATGAGGATCGATTTACGCGCGGGCATGCGGAACGCGTACAAGCTATGGAAGCCGAGGTAGCGTCGCTACGGGTCATGTTGAAGGATGCGACGAAACGGCTGGAGGACTCGCATGGGGATCTCGCGAACGAGCGCCGCAAAGCGCGCGAAAACGAGACGGAGGCTCTCGGACTGCACACTCAGGTCGCAGGCTTACGAGCTCAGCTCAGCAGTGCTGTGGCGGAAAGCGGGCGCGCACGCCAGGATCTCGCTTTACGTGAGTCGGAGCTGAAGCAAAAGGCAAAGGATGCGGCAGATGCAGCTATGCGGTTGGACATGCTCCGGAACTACCTGGCGGATAACGACATCGTGCTCAATAATGACGGCTTACCGGCAAAGGCCGAGAGCGAGACGGCCTCCCGGGTGGCAGAACTGGAGACAAAACTGGCACATTACACGCGCTTGCAAGAACAGACCGAACGTGAGTTGCAGACTGTGGCGCGCCAGAAGCAAGACGCGCTCGCACAGGTCAGCGCAATGTCGACCCAGCTCGATCGTCTCCGGAGTACGCAGAGTCCTGCCCTGATTCGCAATGATTTGGACGATAGCGCGAATGATTCCCGTGTCGTGGAGGCGGAACGGCGAGCCGAGGACGTAGAGCGGAGTTACAAGACACGGATGCAGCAGCTCGAGGATGACTACCGCCTCGCGGTGCAGCTTGTGAAGTAGGTGTGATTCATGATAGAATGTGGGCGATCGGTCTCAACGTGGTTTTCTTCAATAGGGAGACCGAACGGCTGAATCGACGCCTGAAGGACGAATTAATGAAACAGAAGAATCTAAACACGGGTCTTTTGACCGAAGTTGACTCGCTCCGCGGGCCATCTGGTGGTGCGGAATCAACCACTCGCACACGTCCCAATGGCCGCGCTACCCCCCTCTCGGAGGATGGGCGTTCGAGCGAATCTCTCCGCAGTCAACTCATTGACATGCAGCGCCAAGCACAGCGTGCTATCAGCGAAAACAAGGACTTGCGGTTGCGCATCGAGTCCCTCGAGAAGGACCTTGGAACGATGCGGAATAGCCTCATTGCGGCTCAGCGCGAGGCTGACGAACGTCTGTCGCGCGTCGAAGAATTGGAGCAGGAGGTTGAGCAGCAGAGATCCGCACTGGTGATCGCGCGCGGCGGCCACGACGAGACCTTGCTGGAGCGACTGAGCAGCGAAAACAATGCGCTCAAGCGTGAGAACGAACAGCTCTCGCACAAAATCGGACTTCTCCTCGAGGACGACGAGCCTGCCTTTGGCCGCGACCGCCGCACGTCAGCAATGTCGATCTCGGACCGACCAGGCAGCGGTGCAAGCTCGGAGGGCAACTATGGCACTCGCATCTCGAATGGCGACTTTGATAACTGGGAACGCCAATTTACGAGCACTCTCAGCACGCGACGGCCGCCTAGCGAGTTTGAGTCGCAAAGTTATGGCAGACACGGTCATGACCGCACGCGTTCACGACCCTGACGTCCTTGCAGTCTCTTTTGCATTGACTTGCTTCATCAGCTTCGACTTGCTCTCCATGCCTCTCCCATGTCCCACATGCTTTTTCTTTTCTTTCACTTTCTTCTTAGGCACACAATACCCTACCGATCTCGACGTAAACTGATTTCGTCGCTCACACTCATTGTTGGTTTTTTTTTATTCTGCTACCCCTCTAATTTTTCGACCTGCTTTCTGCGATGTGTGATATTAGATATATATTGGAGCAGTACACACACAGCCTTCAAGCTACTTCTTGAATGGCCAATGCAAGGACGGTATTGGCCGTTATGCCTCATCTTCTGTTGTGTGTATTGCAGCACGCCGAGTCCATTCGATAGCTTTTGCTTTGACTGTCTCAGCACCTGCCTCGTCCCCGATCCTTTTCTCCAGTGCAAGCCATTTCTTGAAGAAAGCCCTAAGAGTGCAGCGATCAGATTAGAAAGACAATCACCCTATGGCAGGGTGCACAAAACGTACTTTGCCTTGTGGCTTGTCATTTTTTGAGCGAGTAGACGATCGAAAAGGTTTCTGAAGTGAAAGAGGTGAGGGCGGGGAAAAAGTAAAAGTCAACTTCAGTGGGGAAAGGCAACATGACAACGACCAACCTCATGCTTTGGACGTCGTTCTGTCCAACTTCCATGTCTATGTAGATGGTCCAAAGGTCCCATCGTTTGGGATGCGAGTCGACGATACCCTCAAACAGCGTCTTTCCCCGCTCTGGTTCGCCCAATTTGTACTCCAGCTGGGCGAACTTGGAGATAGTCTTGAGGTCTGGGCGCGTGTCGCTCGTCCGTAAGCTTACACATACTCATATACGAGCACCGTTTGGTTCGGTGCGGTGCGAACACGACAACGACGACTTACGTTTGCGCTTCTCTAAACTCTGCAGACTTCTTGAGAGGAGCTTCCGGGCTTGTTCCACGTCGCCCCGCTTCAGGTAGTATTCGCAGAACAGGGTCCAGACTTTGGAGCTTTGCCCGAACTTTTTGCAAGTCCGCTTGTACTGCTCTTCCGCTTTCTGTACGTACCACCACACCGCGCGATGAGTGAACGGGAATAGAATGGGGAAAAAAAGGCGAGGGGGAGGGGGAGGGGGAATGCTTTACCTCTTTCTTGCCAGATTCCTCGAGGATAGAAGCGAGTCTCAAATAAACGGTTTTCGGCTCGCAATGCCGTGCGGCGTCCTTGAACACGCTTTCGAGGGACTCGTCGCTGCCGTAGATGTTTTCTAGATTCATGAGCGCGATCCACACGTTCAGCTTCTCCCTCTCCTCGCGGAAGTTGATCGTGCTCAACGCGCGCTTGGCAACCTCGCGTGCCTTCTCAATCTCGGACAGCTGAAGCTGGAAAGACATGTACTGGATCCACAGATACGAAGAATTGGGGGACCCGAGCAACACGCGCTCAAAGTCGCTTGTGGACTCCGGTGTCTTGCTGTGCATGTCGGCCGTCAGATCGAGCTCAATTTGCTTTTTCTTCTTTTTCCGCTTCTTCTTGCTTGGCTGTTCATCGGTGTCACTATCCTCCGAAGGTCCTGTGTCATCGGCGCCTTCTTGTGGAATGTCGCCGGACCACTGGAAGCCGCCTTGTATCTTGAGAGCAGGCGCAGGCCGCACCGTATTGGAGATGGCCATCGCGTCAACCTGTTTTGGAATGAAGCTTTGAATGTCAGCGCCAATCTCCACTGCCATGGGCTCGATTTGGGAATCTTCATCTTCGTTGTCTTCTGAGGTCGCACCACGGTCCACATCATCAACGCCGTCCTCTCCAACGCTTGCCATCTCAACGTCTTCAACGACGCCCAATGGTTCCTGGTCCTCCTCAGAGGCATCGTCCGCTTGCTGGAAATCATCATCTGCAAAGTGAGACGGCTTCAGGCTGAATGATATACGTCGTTTGTCGAGGTCGACCGAGCTGATAAAGGCTTTCACTATGTCCCCTTCTTGGAAACTGCGCAAGGCCAAGGTGGTATCCGCGTCCTTGTTGTCCGATAGCTGAGACATCTTTCAGTAAAGTAAATGACACCGAGGCACGATTGGCAGACCTCAGATTTATGGCACAGGCCGGAAACCTTGCTGCCTTCGATCTCGATGAAAAGACCATAATCTTCTATTTTCTTTATGCGGCCCTTGATTTTTTGGCCTTCCTGGAAGTCCGACAGTGTGGGTCGAGTAGACCTTGACAAATTTCCCGAACGGAAGGTGAGCTCGACCTTTTTATTGATGGTATCGACACTGAATCATAAGATCAGATACAACGCGATTTAGTGGAAAAAGAAGCCCAACTTGAGGACACGGCCTTTGACGAGCTGGTTGACTTGAAACCGAGGCCGCCATTCCTTCACGAACTAGGTGATATAGGTATGGGGTTAATCGAAGATCAAACCTGATGACCCTACCTCGTCGAAAAGCTCTCTGATTTGAACCCGCGCATCAATCGAGCGACCAAGAGTGACGAATATTCCGTGCTCTGGTATGCTCTTTACAAAGCCCCGGACGGTCTCGCCAACTTTCAGCTCTTCAATCCCATTGATCTCTCGATCCACGATCGGTGGGTGGTCTTCTGGCTGGGTTCTTGACACACGAGTAGAGACAACAAGCTGTTTCTTGTCTTTATCGAAGGAGATCACTGCAGCCTTGACAATTGCGTCGAGGACCGGGAAATGTACGCCGGTTTCGTAATCGTCCGACGTGTCAGTAGGATGTAGGGTGCCCGTAATCTTCCCAGAAAACTTGAGGACCGTACAATTATGGGAGTGACGGAGCACCCGGCCACCGACTAATTGCCCAACTTCGACGGTCTCCATCGTTAAAACCTGCTTGTGCTCTAGTGCTGGCTTCGTCTTTGGTCGGTTCGCCACGATCACTATGCCCTTCTCTGGGTTTCGTGTAACCACAACGAGCTCATCCAGCTCTTCGCCGACCTCGAGAGAGGTCCGCAACTGGGGAATTGAGATGTTGCGATGGTTTGCAAGGTTCTTTAAGGATAGGAGTGCACGAATATTCGACTCCTTGAGCGATAAAACGGCATTGTCTTTATGGACTTCGACTACCGCGCCTTCAACGTTAGTGCCAATCTCGACCGCGCTGATGTCGGCAACATTGATGTCGAAGCTAGGCGCAGCACGGCGAATACTTGCAGTGATGTTCCTCTTTTCCGAGTCCATTGAGATGATGCGGACCTTGACTGGCTTCCCTACAGCAAATGAACTAGTCAAGGTTCCAACCAAATTTTCGCTAACTGAAATTCAGCAACGAAAAGCACTTGTACGACTGTTTATTTACCCGGCCTCCTTCCGTGAAATAAAACCCTTGACGTTGTTGAAAAACTCCACGAGCAGGTGGTTTTCCATTATCTTGAAGACGACAGCGTGAGTCACCATACCGACTTGGGCGTCCTCTATGCGGGTGATAAGAGGTAAGTCCGATTCCACTAGAGTCTTCTTAGCCGTCAAAGCTACCCTTTTCCGCTCGGGATCGACAACAAGAACCTAATTGGTCAAATAAGTGACTAGGATGATACTCATGTTCGGTGTTCACTTACGCGACACTTAATACTGGCTCCTTCTTTAAACCTCCTCTGGGGATGTTTCAACATGATATCCGCATAGTGATTGGGAAAGATGACACCATCCACACTTCCGGAGATGGATACGAACAAGGCGTTGTCAGTGAGCTTTTTGACAGTGCCTTTCAGTAGTTCTCCAACTTGAACATCAGAGACCTTGAGAAACTTTTGCTCTAGAACTGAAGCGCGCATAGACAGCTGAAGGACGCCATCAAAAGGGTGGTACCCGGTGACCCGAGCACGATGTGAAGCACCAATTTTCCATGCTCCTGAAGAAGCGGATAATGAAGGGACGTATTCATCCGATGTGTGAGAAATCTGGAAGGCTTTAAACACTCGAAGGTTTGGAAAATAAAAACACCCACATGAACAAACCCTTGAACACCATCCTGTAGGTCAACCAATAGACCGCGCTCGGCCTCGACCTTGACGATCTTCACGGCATCCAGGGTAGTACCAACAGGGTATGCTTCTTCAATACTCGTCAACTCCGTATCACCTCCTGCGCCAATAAATTTCCGCTCCAGGGAGATTATATGATTGGCGAGTGAGAGGGCAAAGCGCGGCGGCGAAGTACCCGGAATCTCGTATAGCACCCTAGCCTTGACCTTCTTTCCAGCCTTGAATTTGTCGGTTGGTTCGCCTGGTGGAAGGTGATATTCATCTATAGTGCCATCAAAGTAACCCAGGACCTGAACATTCAGCCCAAGAGACGAGACGCCTGTGATCAGACATTGCACCAGTTCTCCCGGAAGAATCGAAGTCACGTTGGTAACTTCGTTCAGCTAAGACACAAGTTTACTGGAAAGACGGGGCAAAAATATGGTGAACATACATGGGAGACCCGTATGCTTGGGGGAGAAATAGTCACGTTGCAAGTACGCCCGTTGCTCGATAGCTTTGAGATGGAGACGTCAACGATACTTCCAACAGGAAGTTTTGAAGAGCTCTCCAGCGTCTTCTTGGCATCCTTGAAGGATAAAAAACCAGAGATATCCGAGATTCCGAGGTTGAGTATGTATCCATGGTCTTCAATACTTTTGACAGAGGCGGACATGGTCTACGCCTGTATGAGCGAAAGTCATAAAATCGACGCATCATTACTCACAAAACCGGGTTTCAAATCTGTTTTAACCACGCCTTGGTTCACCAACTCGGGGATGAGACCCAGTTCCACTCGCCTGCTAGACTTTTCGACCGCATCCCTCGCTCGCCCTGTTCCACCCCCCGCTTTTGTCATACCCGCAGCGTGCGAGGCAACTACAATACAGCGAAGATATTGGCCAGGCTGGAAAAGGTCAAATAGGTCAGGCAGACGAGATGCTTTTGCATCTGTCTCTTCCCCCTCTTCGTCGGAAGGTGGCTCATCATCCACACCCATAGACTCTAACGAGGATGTGAGCTCCGAGGATATCTGAGTTATTGGGACATGGCCGTATAACTGGTTTGGTAGGGACACAACGAGAGCTAGGGGTTCGATGGAGACAACCTGCGCAAGAATCTTCATCCCTACGGCAATGCGCTATTGGGGTTATGATCTACGTGAGAGGACAAAAGCTGTCTCCAGAGACATACCTTGTAGTTGAGATGCTCTATTCGAATAGCATTTGTTTTCTTTCCACCTCCCTCGACATCCTTGCCTTTACCCTTGGCATCCGACTTTTTGCGTTGCCTTTTTGTCTTCTGCGCATGTTCCTTCACGCAGCACATAAGCGGGAGAACATAGACACTACGCATTGCATTCGCACCTTGAATAAGTCATCAGCCTCCTTCAAGGCCTCGGCTCGAATGGCCTTCACTTCGTGGGGTGTGAACGATGTCCCACCACCGCGAGGAAAATCGATCTCGTCTGGGACAATATTCGAGGAGGGCTCTAGTGGTTTGTCGACTTTCACTTTAGCTTTGACCTTTTTCTGTTTCCTGTCTGAGCTCCCTTCCGCCGCCAGCTTGGACTTTTTCGCTTTGGGAGGTGTAGCATCCTCCAAATTTCTCTTCTTAGAGACCATTTAAACAGGAAACAGAAATCCGAGGATGTCTATGGTCAACAGTGGGCGAGATGCGTCTGAGAATATCCAGCCAGAGGGAGAGGCCGAGCCAGTATGAGCGCGTGCGCGAAATTATATCCGTCTGAGGCACGAGATCGTCTCGATTACTTCATCAACCTTTCTCCCTCTTGACTCCCACTCGCTCCAGCTTTCCACTCAATGGGTATGTACAACATTTCAAACAAACTCACGCAACTAATTTCTTTCTGCAGATTTCCAGGTTCGATTGCCAGCGCATCTGAGCACCGTAACCCCACATTTACATTGACCCTCTTCCTTCCTAGAATCGAGTCGGTTCGAAGTTCGGTGGTGGCGGTGTCGCCGGGGCATCCGAAACCAATGTCGACAGGCGAGAGCGTCTGCGTAAAATTGCCATGGGTGTCGTTGACCTGAACAAGGTGCGTGACGTCATTCTCCTTCCCCGACCCCAGAGGAGGAACCAAAACAAACCACCTTCTTCTGCACACACTCATAGGACCCATACATCCTCCGCAATCACCTCGGCTCGCTCGAATGCCGTCTCTGCTTAACGCTGCACACAAACGAAGGTTCCTACCTCGCGCACACGCAAGGTAAAAAGCACCAGACGAACCTGGCGCGGCGCGCAGCGCGCGACATGAAAGAGGGTGAGCTGCAGGTGGCGCCCAAGCAGTCGAGTGTGCAGCGCAAGGTGTTTCTGAAGATCGGACGCCCGGGATACCGCGTGACCAAGGTGCGGGACCGCGAGTCGGGCAAGGAGGGCATGATGGTGCAGATACACCTGCCGCAGATCAAGGCTGGCGTTGTTCCGCGCAGGCGGTTCATGAGTGCCTGGGAACAGAGGAGGGAGCCCCCAAACAAGTCGTATCAGTACCTCATCGTGCGTGTCAACCCTTACTTTCTCTGCGTGTTGTCTTCTCTGTGAGGCTTACGCCCGTTGGTTTTCTTCTGGACGGGATAGGTGGCAGCAGAGCCGTACGAGACTATCGCGTTCCGCATTCCCGCGCGCGAGATTGAAGATGAACTTGACGACGATGGGTACTGGAATTGGTCACACTGGGACCCAGACACGAAGCAGTACAGCTTCCAGTTCATGTTTCGTCAATCTTTCTGATTGCTATTTTTCTGTATTTCGTAACTATTATTCCTCACTGGGTTGACCACAAAAAATTCGGTCGTGATGGCACCACATCAAAGTTACATACATCATTTTAAGGATACTGCACAACGCCTCGACATACTAAGACAAATAGCGGAGGAATGTGTGTCAATACAGTCATTTCTATGGGCACCTGTTCGTCAAAGAGCAACAAATAAGAGATTGCAAAGCGAGATGAAGGAAAGAAAGAATAGGTATTTTGCTGCAGAGCACAGCTACGGAAAAAGAAGAGAATCGAGGGTCCGCTCATCTGCGCTTGCTAAGCTTACGAGGCTCCTCGCGTATACGCACTCGACGTTGTCCCTTCTCACTCATCTCAACCTTCGGCTGTTCCATCATGCGAACCTCGCGCACCACCGATTTAGAGCCCTTTCCAAACTTAAACATAGAAAATATGCCGCTCTTCACCGTCTGTGGGGGAAATGACTGAGTACGTTGAGGCTGATGCATACTGCCTCGTGGGTCGCGCTTGCGCAGTACTTGTCCGGGCCGCCCAGTATTTGCACGCGAGAATGCGGCGGCGGCGGGCGGCATCGGAGAAGGGCTCTCGGCAGTGCGGGCGAGTGGCGTTGGCATGACCAGGCGTTTTGGGACATGCCGCGGCGCAAGGCTTGACGAAGTGCGAGACGACGAAGACGTGGATGGGGCTTTTCCGACATATTGGGCATTTATTGCTGCTACAGTTTGTGACGGTAGCTCGTAACGCCGCGGCGAATCCTGTTCAGAGGTTGGTGCTGCGTTAGGAGGGGAGCCACGCGGAGCACTTCTGCGGCGATTTTCCGAGTCCGTAAGACGTGTGCCCGCGGTCGGCTGGCCACCGTAAAGGCTGGCGTGGTGACTGCGCCGAGGCCGATCTGATCTTCGTTCACCCGACGGGTGGACCATCTCGGGAGCTGTGGGTAATGGGGGCCCGTGCGTACGATGATCAAAAGTGCCGGTAGTTTCATCAGGGTTGGTAAGATAGAGTGTATGGGAGAAACGCTGTTCGAGGACTGGGGTGGTTGGTGTCTCGGGAGGGGCAATAGAGGGTACAGGCGCAATCTGGGAGGGCGGCCCAGTATTAGACGTGTTAACGTAAGGAGAATGGCGTGTGGTATCGTAATCAACACCTGCAGATTGAGAGGGATACGAGTGAGACGGCGGAGACGCATACGGTAACTCCGAGAGGTGTCTAGACATCTGAGACGTTCGGCGCCGACCTGATGAGCGGGACGGGACACTATCGACAGGACGGTAGGGAGGTGGGTTGGGCTGATGAACGTTTGAGTCAGTAGGGTATGGGCGTTGATACGGAATGACTTCGGATGTCACAGGGGGTGACACTTGATAAGATTGCCCCGGTGGGCTATGAGCCAGACTTGCGGCTGGAAGAGTCTGATTGCGACGTAGTGGAGGTCCAGTAGTCGCTGTCTCATGGCCTGCGGTTGTAAGTTCGACTGGCCCGCGTGGGGCACGAATACCGTGACTCGGGGGATGTGCGCCTCGAGAAAACTCGGGGGGAAAGTGGGAGGGTTGTGTCGGCTGGTAGATGGAATTTGAAAGAATTTGCCCTGGTTGCAAGTTCAGAGACATGGGATTGGCAGTTGGCTCACTCTAATAGGACATGATAAATGTGAAACTATCGAACACAAGGGTACGAACCTTTGCGTGCCGTGACGGACGAACGCGGGCACTGGAGACCTGTTGTTGTATCCCTTTAACTCGCAACAGAGGAGAGTCGACTGGGTTAGTCTCGTTAAGGATGGCAGAAACAGCCTCGTAGGGGCCCCTATGATGAACGTTGAAGCCGTAGGGATTGGTCTCGTCTAGTTCGTCTATGGGGTCCAAGTCGGGGGGAGTAGGTCGACTCGAGGTCCTTACTCGGCTGTCTTTTGGGTGCTCGGAAAGATCGGGTGGAGAGGGTATTGTCATCGATGACATAACTGTACGGGGAACGCCATCCGTAGGGTTGTCGACAGTTGATGGAATGATTGTACCCGATGCTTCCATATGGTCCATCGCCGGTTGGGAGGAATGCGGCGAGCGGCGTTTAGGACGGTGCTTACTCTGACGGGGATGAGATTGTCCCTCATCTGGAAGAGTGTGCTGAACCTCCATAGATGGGAAAGAGCGGAAAGGAGAATCTGAATGTTCGTGTCCATAGTCCGAGTTACGGACTGAGGATCGGGGATGCCGAACGACTGAAGAATTGGCGGACGAGTCCGATGCAGAAGACGATGGTGAAATAGAAGGGGGTACGAAATAAACAGGTTGGGTTTCCTCGTGATAAGAATGCCCACGAGGTGATGTATTAGGGTCGGGGCCGGATTGGGGCACAAAACCATGTGGAAGGTCCAAGCCTGAATGCGAGTGGGATGGGAAAGGTGCTGTTGATTGCACATCCGCTCGAATATACCAATGTTCGGGATTGATACTAGGATCAGTGGCAAAAGCGGGGTCATTAGCTAAGGAGCGCCTCAGGGGAGCTGGAGAAACAAGGGAGTGGGGATCCATGTAGGAGCCAGTGGACGAGCGTGAAGGAGGGATCCAACCTTGATGGACTTGCTGTTGCTGAGAGGGCACTGGGAGCGGACGAGAGGAAGGATAAGGGGTATACTCGGGACGGCGGTCATCGTAGGGGTGGCCATCATACTCCCAGGTACTAGTAGAGAAAGCAGTGGATGGGGCGTATATGACACCGGATGCCATTGAGGGATGATGATAGGCGGGGGAAAGGTGGGGCAAGGAAGGGGGGAAATGCCGTTGTGATGATGGCTTTAAAGAAAGAAGGGTTGTGTGGCGGGACAGGAAGGGAAGACCAGGCTGTGCGAGGAGACTGGACCGTCACTGGGGGCAGGTTAGATAGCTGTTAGATATACCAAGCAAGATAGTTGCTAGAAAAGCCTGAGCTAACCTGGGCTGTCCCGAACTACACCAACGGCGACTGTGGAGAACGGCACCCGTGATGGCCACGTACATTTGCGCCAATTTGCGCCTCACCTCGCAATTGCTCGAAATGCAATTAAGCGATATTTCCATAAATGGCAGTACTTCCTTTGCGGCATCACGCATCACGTGTCCATTTCACAACGCGTCTTTTGTCCGCCACGACCACTACGATGAACACGGATATACCCTCTCTACGCGCTCAGCTCAAAGCATTCGAAAGAGAGTTCAAAGCTAGGCACAATCACCCCCCCTCTGTTGACGATATCAAGAATGCGGGCTTTGGTGCGACTTGATTGATATCCACCCGGGAACAGATCTTTGGCTCATCACTCCCCCCTAGTGCAGCCGACAAATACAAGCTCTACAAAAAACTGTCCAAGCTTGGAAACACCACTAGATCACTCCCGGAAGTTTCATTTCCACCACCTTCCACCCCCCCACGCTCTGTTGTCTCCAAGTCCGAGATACCTATATCCATCGTCCCTAGATCACGCGCAGTCAAAACTGAAACAGCTTCTGCCTCCAATCCCTTCTCTCCCGCAAAGAACAAACAAAAGCGGGTTGCGCGCTCTTCCATTTCGGGTTCTGATGGATCCGCCAATCCCTTCATCACTCCCCAAAAGGCCGCGCAATCGCTAATTCCCTCACCCAAATCACTATCTCCTGATCCTTTTTCTTCCATGCAGACGCTCATTGATACGACCTGTCCGCCTCGGACATCCGCGCCAAATAACACAGTCTCCAGAGCTCGCAAACGCTTACGGGGCGAACCCGTCTCACCCTCGCCCGTGAAGGAGAAGCGCCAGCGTGTTCTTCCAGACGCACTCCCGTTTGCTAAGCTCTGTATGCTTGCCGCGGAAGATAGCGACGATGACGATCGGGCGGCCGCCGAACAAGGCGATTCTTCGTTTGTGGCTGATTCCCCTATGAAACCTCCTCCAAAGGGCGGTGCGTTCAAGCTCCTATTTGAAGGAGGAACCGGCGATGTTATTTCCCAAGATGGTCGCGCCCGATCACAAAGGTTGCCAGTTAATGCCGTACTCGGAATATCTCTCTCCAGATCACAACGTGAAAGGAGCATGTCGGGCTCCTCCGCCTCTGAAACGCCTTCCGATAATCATCCGAACGTCAAAATGAATGCCTCAGAAGGAAACCCAACCAAAGATAGCACAAAGTCTCGGACAGAAAAGCGTTTATTCCCCAACGGCTTTGGTAAGAACGACATCTTCGGTGCTGCGCAACTATCAGAAGCACCCCTCTCTGCGCCTGAACGGGTCAAACCAGCTGACTATATCGAGGAGAGCTCGCAGGGAACTACAGCTGCCAAGCGCTCCCTGGCCGACACAGTGACCAATGCCCCCGATACCCTTTGCCCCAATCACCGCCCTCTTTTACCACCTTCTCCGCCTCCGGCTGTTTCCAGTTCGGTGTATTCGGGAAAAGGGAAGGGTAGAGTCAAAGCGACAGGATCAACCCGTAAACGGACAAAATTACCGGAAGATTCGGGTGATGAAGACGAGGGCAGGACTGATCTTCACGTAAAGATCCGCGAGTGGAGTTGGCAAAGACGCGATACGAGCCGTGGCATGAACACATCAGTGGATGACTTGGATCCTCTTTTCGGCCATGGTGCCTACGATCGACCGTCAAGCCCTGGCCCCGCGAGCGATGGCGTGCCAGGTGACTTTGAGGTCAACCTCCCAGACGACCTCCACCGCCTGCTTGCAATCTCGCCATCCAAGGCACATACAACACGCGACATCAACATGGTGCGCGGCGTCTTGTATGGGGAACGCACGAGCAGTTATGACGCACGGAAAGGTGGAGACATCTGGGATGTGGGCGAGATAGGAGAAGCAAGTGACTCTCAGGCCGAGGATGATTGGGAAGGCGAACCTGTGCCATGGGAGACGGGGGAGCTGTAACAGTCCAGTGCGCGCGCCGTGTATGTCGCTCGCTTATCCGCATGGCTTTCTTATGATTCATATTGGAGTGTGTGCGGCATTACAGGTAGTTATTACTGCGCGCGGCCTTAGCATGTAGTGTACGCGGCCACGTGAGACACGTGCAACAAGCACGGCTCGCACGCAAATATGCCACTGAAATCACTTTCGTAAGTCCCCTAGCCACCTGAGCTGTGCTATAACGCTCTATCCGCGCGTGATGCCTCGCGCGAGCCACGAATCTGGCATGCACTCCCTGGTCTGACGCGTATCCCCTGACGTCCTCGCTCCACGGGTTGACGACTTGTCACCAATGGCGAGCAATCTCCCTCCACGCTTGCCTTACGAGTGCGCCGCGAGGCATCCCTTCCCCACCCATACAACGACTTTTGCTTGATGGGCTTGATGGGTCCATCACATTTGCGTGGGCGTCTACTCCGTAGCATCGCCGCATGCCTTGCATAGCGTACCCCTGCCCTTATCAACGTGTCCCTCCTGTACACCGTTATTACCTCCCACCCAGAGCTCCAACTCCCCATATCTGCCTTCTCCTCATCCTCACTCTCCATACGCTTTTACCTTACGATTCCTCACGAACTAGCCACCGCCGCTTTGCTTGACGATCGTCATCATGCCCCGCCGTGCTCCCAGGCAACAGCAACAGAAGCAACAGAGGCAGGAGCCGCCCAAGCCCCCTGTCCTCATCCGTAATCCTGAAGTGACCGTTAAGTTAATGGAATATGTCCTAGACAGCCCCAATGGCAAGAGGACCCTTTCGAGACTCACAAGAGTGGCGAAGGCATTAGTCGAGCCAGGGTTGGGCCTGTTGTGGAAAGAACTAGATAACCTCGTGCCTCTTCTTTCACTATTCCCAAATCACTTATTTAAGAGGGCCAAGCGCCCTGGGCTGGGCCTAGTGAGTTGAACAACTTCCTTGGGCCCTCCAGTCAATCCTTACGCCTAGAACGCAGGCTGAAGCACCGTCCCCGGAACACTGGGACAAGGTTCTTCAATACGGTGAGCGCGTCCAGCGCCTTACCTATGACGAAAGTTCCAAGAGTGTCTCTCCCTCGATCTTCCTGATCATTGAGGAACACCGTCCGCGCACCTACATTCTTCCCAACCTCACCACTCTCATCTGGCGCGTCGAGACGCTCAGCGGGCTCGACCATCTCCACCTCTTTCTCAACCCGGAGCTGCAGAACCTCACGCTCGAGGTATCTCCGCGCCTCCCGCACATAGGCAACATTCTTGCCGACATCTCGCGGCGCACAAAACTCACATCGTTCTCCTTGACGTCGCTCGCGCCCCTCCCGGATGATGTCCCACGCCTGCTGACCCCACAGACGGAGCTGGACAGGTTTGCGCTGATGGCGCCGAACGCGCTCTCGTCCAGCCTTGGTCGCTGGGTTGCCTCCCTCGAGCGGCTGCGGACTTTGCAGCTGGATCTCACAGGTTGCCCAAACAAGGCGGTCGACGACTTCTTCAGACACGTTGGGGCCTCGAGTTCTGGGTTCAGCACACCTAATTCGAACCGGTCGCGTGACAGCGGCGTGTTCTCGGGCGAGGACATCGATTTCACCGAGATCAAAAAGTCCATGAAGAAATCGAAGCAGCGTACTGTCGAGGAGCGTGCGCCCATCGTCGGCGCCTTCGTGACACTGAGGTCGCTGCAGCTCACCGGCGTAGTTCCCACCATCGTTACCTTCCTCCGGCGCATCGCCAGCCCGCTGACGCAGCTAGAACTCGTCATCGAGGATCCATTCGACAAAACGGACTGGCGCAACCTATGCGTTCTCCTTTCGCAGTCCTTCGGAGACAGCCTTCAGTCATTGAAGATATCTGCCGGGGGTGCATCGCGCTTCAACGACCTCGTGCGCTCGACATCCAGAGGAGAAGCCGTCTCACGCAGGCTCTCGCTCGAATCGTTCACGTCCCTGCCCTACCTCACCCGCCTTGACATCGATCTCCCCGAGTCCGTCATCGTCCAGAATTCCGACATCGCGCTGCTCGGCGACGCATGCCCGAGACTGGAGATTCTCCGCCTCTGTCCCACTGCGCGCTTCCCCATCGCTAGCGGGCCACCGAGCCTCACGATCGACGGCCTGGCGATGCTCACGGCACGATGCCGCAACCTCGAGACTCTTGCAGTGGTCGTGAATGGAGACGCGGTAGACCCACAGATGTACCTATCCCGCATCGTATCCTCGCGTTCGCTGCTCAAGCTGCACCTCGGCCACTCGTGGGTGCGTGAGCCGCTCACGGCTTCGTTGGCCCTGTCGCACCTCGCGCCCCACGCCGACACGCTCCGGTGGTTCCACGAGAAGAACAGGCCTGGATTTATAGAGACGCACGCCCTCGGCTGGCAACGCGTTGCGGAGATGCTCCCACACCTCCAAAACGTGCGTCTCACCGAACGCTGGGTCGCTGGCCTCCCCGAACTCCCCGAGCCACGGCAGATGGTCGACGTGGGTGTTAGCGTTAAGCCAGTCATGCTTGATCGCCTCGTCGATGCCACACCGAACATGGTGAACACCGAAACGCAGGCTACGGTGGAGACTTCAGAGAGGGAAATTTCTGCGCGGCCGCTGTGTATATCGACAGAAGTGGATGCCACGCCTGCTATTGTCGATCAGGTGGTAGATGCCGTCCCATCGGTTGTCGAAGAAGGGGTCATGGTATCGCCCGCTATGGTCTCGCGGGAGGTCGATGCGGTCGTCGAGACGGTCTCGGAGTCTGTGGACGCGGTTCCGGACTTCAGCGAGACTATGTACATCGAAGATGACGAAGAGCAGGTGCCGGCGTCTCTGCCGCCGAAGGAGACGCATTACATCCCGCAGATCTATGTTCCCTCGATCGTCGGGAGCGCGATTTCGCTAGCGTGGAGGACGATGCTTTTTGGTCCGAACTTCGTCACGGCGCGCATGCAAGATGTCTGGTCGATGACGCCTTTCCACGCGTCAGCTGCTAGCGTGGCTCAAATTTATGAAGTAGAGGAATCGGAAGAAAAGACCGTAGTGTCGGAAAAGGTGTCGCCGCCGGTGGATTCGGACGCGGGAGCGGGCACAAGCACCGATATTGTTCCTGTCTGTATATGATTTTATGCTTTCTAGTATGGTTGTAGTTTCGCTCATGATTACTTTTTTGTATGCGTATTGCTGCGTCTTTTTTTTGCACCTTAGGAGATTTCGGACACTAGCTTGGCTGGCCACAATATTACTTATGAAACTCACGTTGAGGATGAACCACAGCCTGAGCAACCAGAACCTGAGCGAGCGCCAATCTCGTGGTTGCGTCTAGCAGCCGCTGAGATCGAGGCCAAAAAGGGAAACCCTAACCCTGGGAGGACGCGTCAGTCAAGGGATGCACTCGACCGTTTGCCTTCAGCTCGTCACATCATGTCCGAGACTGCCACCGGAAAGCTACAGCAGAAAGACTTTACGCCAGAAGTAGATGAACTTCTTCCCCAGGCTACATCCCTTGCACAGGTTGGGCTCCCAGCCTCACGCTACTGTTCCTGTCTTGACTGTCGTTGCTTTACCCTAGGCTGGCCAGCTCCAGGAGGCGCTGGAGAAACTCTTCGCTCTCGAGAAGCAAGCAAGAAACGTGCGTTTTCTGTTATTTTTCCAGATTGCTCATGTATGTAATCGCATATACGCGCAGGGCTCCGATCTCAAGTCAACAACGCGGCTCGTACAAGCAATAGTCGAGTTAGAGTACGACGCACGAGACTATGTGCAGCTCAACTCAAGTATAAACGTCTTGAGCAAGAAACATGGTCAACTGAAAGGCGCCATCCAAGCTATGGTGGAGCTGGCCATCTCATGGCTGGACGACATTAAAGAAAGAGACGGGACTGAAAAGTGGCTTGAATTGATCGAGACTCTGCGGTCCGTGACAGAAGGCAAGGTGCGCCGCGCGTTCGCTGCCTCTGCACGCATCCTATAATTCATGCATACATTACCTGTTCAGCTCTTCCTGGAGACACCGCGGGCACGCGTGACGCTCTCCCTTGCCCACCACCATGAGGCGCTGTATCGGAATCCAACGCCAAAATTGCTACCGCCGCGCGATTCTCTTATCACGGCATCCGATCTATTGTCAGATCTTCAGGTCGAGACGTACTCGTCGATGGAACGCGTCGAAAAGACCAAGTTTATCTTGGAGCAAATGCGGTTGCTTCTGGAGGTGGCAAAGCTCAAGGACACGGAGAGTTCGAATACTGGGAAGGAAGATAAGAACATGCTCAATAGTGGAGAGCCGGAATGGGTCAAGTTACGCGTGCAGAGTCGAAAAGTCAACGAACAGTTCCTCAAGGAGTCGGAGAACGAGGTATGCTGCATCCGTGCTATCTGTGACCTTATATATTCTGAAACTTCGTATAACAGAGCGTCAAGTTGCAGTTTTACGATATGATGGTTCAATATGGTCTGCGTCATCACGCTTATCTAGACGTCGCAAAATACTACCACAAAGTTTGGGAGACGCCATCAATCAAAGAGGACGTTAGTGGCAAGGGGAAGACAGTAAGTTTTGACCTTCCCTACACTGTCATCGTACTTGAACTTGACGTCTCTTCAAGGCACTCGAACACATTGTTTACTACGTTGCTCTTGCTCCACACGACAACGAACAGTCCGACATGATGCACCGGTTATTCGCTGACTCGGCACTAGAGAAGTTGGAAGTGCAATAGTGCGTTCTCCGCAGAGTAGGCTTATATAACGCTCACGTCTCTTAGTAACTTGATCAAGTCCTTCACCACTGATGAACTCATGCGATGGCCCGGCATCGTAGATGTTTTTGGACCGTTCTTGCGCAAAACCGAAGTTTTCTCGAATGATAAACATTGGGAAGACCTACACACGCGGGTAATAGAACATGTATGTTTGTGGTTCACGTCAACTTGCGCTCTGTTCTCATCGCCCACGTAGAATGTCCGAGTCATCGCAAAATACTACACCCGCATTACCCTCGTGCGCTTGACCGCCCTTCTCGACCTCACTCCCCAACAGGCGGAGGAAACGCTCTGTCGACTTGTCGTGGCTGGCACGGTATGGGCGCGTGTCGACCGACCTGCAGGCATCGTGAACTTCCGTAACAAGCGCAGCGCGGAGGATGTCATGAATGACTGGAGCTCGGACATGCAGAAGCTTCTCGGCCTCGTCGAGAAGACCTGGATGGGCGTCAATGCTGCACAGGCAGCGCAGGCCAGAGTCAATGCATGACAGCCTTTGTATGACACGCATTCCCTTTTTGCTTTCACTGCTCTACCTGGGTTTGTCTCCCTGCAGTTGTCGTCTAATTCTACATTTTGCATTATCATGTAAAGTGTGAAGGACCTGGATCCCGTACCTGGTCGAGCACCTACATAGTTGTACGACTCATCTGAAAGCTGCGAGGACAGGTCAAAATGTACTCAAAAATCATAATTCAAGTAGAGGCGCGACATGTCAATTGCCGATGAATTAGATTGAGAGAGTGATATAATGACTACTGTAATCTAACGTCGACCGCGAGTACCCATGAAATCTGCAGTGTCGACTGGAGTAATAGGTTCTGTCAAAGCAGGAGAATAATCCGGCCGAATGCCCTCCTTCCACAACCGTACATACTCCTCTCCTCGACTCCACGCGTTCCGGTTAGCAGCATCATCACTGGCGGTATCACTGACACTGTCACCGTCCCGGACACCGACACCGTTACCGACACCGACACCGACACCGACACCGACACCGCCGCTGTCGCCGCTCCCGCTCCCGAGGGCGATCATGCGCCAGCGCTTGCGCGCCAACTGAGTACTATCATCCAACCGCTCGCTCTTAAGCTCATTCGCCGCGAGCACCCTGCTCTCCGCCTCGAAGCCGCGCATCGTCGCAGACGGCCCGAAGTGCGCACCGTGCGCGGAGGCAGCATGCGCTGCGAAACGCGTCGCGACGTGTTGCACTGCGCGGAGCGTGCGAAATTGGGCGATGGACGTCGCGTAGGCGTCGCTTAGGACGAGGCCGTGCGCTTGGTGCAGGTTTAGGGCGAACTGCACTGCGCTAATGATATTTGTAGTGCGGGGGAGATGAATGAAGGTATATGCGTTAGAAATGCGCGCGGTTACCACTGGGGATGGGCAGATAGATAGTTCTGAACGTACTCTTCGGGCGAGGGGTTCCGGCCTCGCTGGTTCAGCCGCGTCCAGTTCAACCCGCGAATGGGGTGTTCGTTTTCGATGGTGCCGACCTCGGTGAGACTGCGTGCTCGAAACGCCTCGAACGGATGGTCTCGGAAGAATTGGCGGCGGATGTTATCCTCGGTGTACGTGACCGGCAGTGGGCGCAATCCCGTTGACCTTTTTTTGGTCGTTGTCTTTGCTGTTGCTGTTGGTGGTGGTGCAGAAGAAAGAGCTTGGTCTTGGTCTTGTTTTAAAGAGGACCTGTCATCATCGGACATTGCAGCAAAAACTTGGTCCTGGACTTGATCTGAAGACAAGTTGTTGTAGGACGTTGAAGAAGCAAAAGCTTTGTCTTGATTTAAAGATGAGCTGTCGTAGGACGTCCGCGAGGGCGGTTCGCGTGGGGGAAGAGGTAATGGGGGGTGCTCAAGGACTGCGTCGTACCATATTGGCAGGGTTTTTAGAAGACCTGCACGCGTAAGACGGGATGCTTGCTTGTGAACTTGGGACGCGATCCGCCTCACCATTGAGAAGCAGGGGGGAGTGCACTGGGAGTGCTGAGCACGGTCAGCTCACACGGACTCGCATTGTCTTACATTATGTCAGCAACTCTTCAAGGCGGCGTTTGACCTCAGCACAACCGTTTATTGCGGCCTCTCGACTCACTCATTGTGATATAGAGAACTGTCGAGTTACACGTTCGTCTAACGCATTTACTCTCAATCAGGTTACAGTTGAGAATGTGTGACTGTAGTACGAAGGATGCGGTTTTGGTCGAAGGTTCTGGATCATGTTCGTACAGTACTGACAAACGAGAGGGAAATGACTAGCAGGGGTTGATCACACCAGAAGATTCATTGGTGTAGACATTGGGGGACAAAAGAACGCATCGCGCCCTGGTGAAAATACGGCGGAAGCAACCACGTCTGTCTTCGAGCAACCAAAGGACGCAGCTATGAAGGTTCCATCACAAAGGGGTCGTCCGGTATACTTGTATCTAGTACCATGTCTCCG
Source organism: Russula ochroleuca (assembly GCA_015178965.1). Lineage (NCBI taxonomy): Eukaryota > Fungi > Basidiomycota > Agaricomycetes > Russulales > Russulaceae > Russula > Russula ochroleuca. The sequence continues at coordinate 1,116,891 of WHVB01000006.1, read as the reverse complement.
CCAAGGATGCTATCAGCCGACTGCAATTGCGTCAGATCAGCAGCATCGCCGAACGCAGTCCCATCTGGTCCAAGCTGCGACAGGTCCAGATCCACCAGGTCCGTCGGAACCAGAGGATCCGTCACGTCCACCTGGGCAGCAAGCTCGTCCTCCAGACCCTGCAGCGCGCCGCTGAGCCCATCGTCTGCCTGTTCTGGGGCGAGATCCGGCGCGAACGATATGGACAGTGGGTGAGGTTTCGGTGAACAGACTTTGGAGGGTAGCTCAGAGTCCTTTGGAAGGATCATGGGCTCGGACATGTCCCGCGATATGGGCTCTGGGGGTGCGGAGTGCGTCGGATCTTCCTGTTCTACGTCCTCGTCTCCCTCTACCACCTCGGGTTCATCGGGGAGAGGTGCCAGGGGCTCGTTGACATCCCCCTCGTCGTCGCTGAATTGCTGTTACCGTCGCATCATTGGAATGTGCATCTACGCAACCCAAGCTCGGACGTACCTGAACTTTATCGGTTTTGACCCATTTGAGAACTTTGAGGGTGGATCCTGGTGCAGCCTTTTCCGGCACCACCCAGACCTTCTCCCAACATGGGACTGGCTGCATAAGCTGACGGCGAGCCGCCTCAGTAGTCGCAGTGCTAATGCCTATTCTCCGTCGTAAAGCCATGTTTTGAGTGGCAGTTCGACAATGGTGTTGGTAGATTACTGCAAGTCGAAGGTTTGTCGAAGGTTTGGCTGGTGTTGTGTCTGGTTAGGGTCACGCATAAGTATAGAACCCCCGCTCTACTGTACAAATACAAAATCTCTACGACACGAAACGGCCTCTAAAAAAATTGCCACCGGTGGCTTATAATTCTTCCGCCCAGCGGGCGACTTCATCTATGGGCAACAAGAGGAACGGGTCCGTCTAAAAATGAAAGAGATACGTCAGATTCCGAAGAAGGTTCTCCATAAAACACGCACTTCAATCGGCGGCCCAGGTGCCCCGTTTCGAGTCTATCAAAAAAGCTCAAGACATTGTATTGAAAAAAATTAAACAGGAACAAAAAACCTGTTCTGATGGCTGTTGGACTGAGTTCTGCTTAGCCATATCACGTAGCTGTGCGAGTTGTGCCTCTAATGAGTCGCACTTCCTGCGTGCATCAGTTCATTCATTCAGTCCCAATGTCTATTCAATGACGAGGAACTTGCACGCACTCATGAATAGCTCTTGTCTCTTCCCTCCGAAGCTCCAGTTGACGTTTCATCATGAGCTCAAGGCTCGCGCGTGCCTAAAGACACGAAACCCCTCATAAAACCGCCACCCACATAGACATAGACACGCAACGAACGAACCTGAACTGGCCGCAGATCGTTCGCGGCAGCCATGACGTTTTGTGCGAGGATCGTGATCCACTCCACCTGGCGATGCCATTCAGGAGGCGCGCTCGAGGTGATCGGCGGCGGGGCAAGGAGTGCACCCAGAAAGGAGGAATACGTGACAAGCATGGATTTCAGAATGGACAAGAGCGCGAGGCGTCGGTCTGAACCCAAAAGTGTGTTTGTTGGGGGTTTGAGATCCAAGGGCAGACAACAACAAAAGCACCGTACCTGCGGCGGCGTCCTCTGGGTACAGCTGATGACCGCCCACCTCTCCAAGAGATGGGATTGTCTCTTTGAGCTAGAGGGCGGGTCATACATCACTTCACTTGCAATGGAATATTGGGCAAGGCGTACAAACCACCTATCTCCGAATACATCATAGTACCCCTCCTCCCGTATCCAATCCACACGCGGTTTCTCTAACGAAATTAAAGGCCACTCCGGCACGTCATTTTGATCGGAAAGTATCTCGGTCTGCGTTAACTCTGAAGCATATTGGCCCTCCGTGCATTCTTTGAGTAACGACAGAAGTTGGAGGTTGTGTGCAGTGTAGTTGGTGTAGTGAGAGGGAGGTGATGGGAAGGGGTTTCGCAACTCTGCCTCCTGAGTATCTTCCATGGCTCTTAGAGAGTGTGATGCTTAGTCATCACTCAGTATCAGGCGAGTTCTCCAAAACCCAAAAGATAAAACAAGGTAAAGAACGAAATTTTTGACAACGAGCGGCATCCAACAATTAAACTTACATCACTCCTCCCCCCACCTCTACTTGTAATCTTGATCGGTAACGGTAGTCACATCCGTGTAAACTTTGAATGTGGTCATTGATCGTGGCGTTTCCGAGTCGACGCCTTGCGAGACTTGCGTCGATGAGTAGACCCCGGTGGACTCGATACCCTTCGCCTCCCTTACAAGTCCCAGATGAGCCGTGATCAAGCACTGTGAGATCCCCTAAGGGAGTGTGAAACCTCTAATGGCAGGGGAATATAAAGAGTCGCTTACGAAGAATACGGGTATAATATTGAGTATAACGGTTCCGACATCTTGATTCGTCTGGAAGGCTTCCTTTAGTGATCCCCCGCAAACCAAAAAAACATAGTACTTACTGTGATGCCACCCGTTGGAGCGAGCATCCCGATCTCAGCTAGGACGATGCCAATCCAAGTCACGACAGCGGACTCGATGATGGCGCGAATTGCATTGGCGTATCTACTAGGGTTCCTTCCTGTACCCTGGCGCAAACTATGCGAGGAGCGTTGGGCCCACCTGAGATGTTTGCAGTTAGAGCCTCCCCACGCACGACAAGTGAATCACATCACATAATCTTATATATGATCCCGCCGGTCATCAGTGAATTGGCGACAAACATAGACCAGCCCCAGGCCACTGTTATATCAAGAGTGACCGGCAACAGAGTATTCTCGTAGTATTCTGGACGGGAATAGGCGGCCAAGTGCTGGCCGTCCGCAGACCAGCAGAGGACTACGTTGAAACGCATAAGCCAAGACCCTGGCGGCAGTGGCGGGCACACAAGCGACTCACGAGCATTGAAAGCGACCGCGCCCGCAGGAAGATAAAGAGCCCACTTTGCCTTGTTATAGACGACATAGAAGCGCCATGCTAGGGTCCCATCTGATAGAAGGCCCTGAACAGGACATGACTTGAGTATGAAGGGGGAAATCAAACACACTTGGAACTAACAGAGATGGTTGTCGTGACGCTGGGAGTACGTACGCACAGACACATATCAATACCTGTGAGAAGTGGTGATATCCAAGCAACTTACTTCCCAATAACCGTCAGAGGAATCGACCATCTGAGGAATTCTTGGTTTGAGTCTCTCAAAAGGCGTGCACGCGAGAACTGAAGGGAGCGTGTAACAAAATGAATGCAGAGATCCACAAAACTACGAAGCAAGGTGAGACACAAAATAGGCAATGATGCATGCACATACAGAACTATGGTGACCCATCTTAGTCTCTTGGATGACATTGTGGCCTGCCGGTACGTTGACCAGATCGCAAGGACAAAGATGACAAGATATACTCCTGTTCGACGCGTGTCTGTTGGGTGCTGCGCGTGCAGCAGAACGATGAGCCTCACCGAACAAGCCTGTCAAGCAGGCTAACGAGATCGCAGCAATCTGCAGGGTCTGCAAGGCATCAGACGACACGGATGGCATTGTCACAGGTCTGGTGAGGCCAAAAGAGCAGCGCATCCATGGGTTCTTATACCGTTTGTGGAGGACTTTGCGGTTGAAGTGAGGTGAGCTTGCTCCTCAATCGCTCTATGTGCGATTCTCGCATGTGGACGTGCACTGAATTTGGTTTTTTTGGGGATATGACAGTGATATGACCCGGTGTTTTGATATTTCAGAGAAGTGACAGTTCTAAGTCGCGGCAATCATCTGCAATGTCTTCAACGCCTCAAGCGCCGACATTTTGTCAGTGGTCCGGTGGATTTAGGAAAACCGTGTCCCCATGGTATTAAATGTGAAGGGCGTTTATGTGTAAGTGAGCAGAGCTTGCTCATCGGGCGTCACGGGGCGTGCATCTGATTGTGCCCCATTCAGATCTGGATCCGATTCAATAAATTGTCTAAAGTCTGTTTAGACCACTGCATTTTACGAACTTCTAGCCTTGCCCGGTTTCCCCTTGTCGATCAACTTGCCCAAGATGGTAAGGCAGCGAAAAGTTGTCCAGTGCCAATGAAAATTGCCAGCGCCCGAATGACAGCTGATTGCAAGATCGTTGACGTTTGTGAAAAATACTGTACTGTCATCTGTCCAATTCGGGCAGAGCCGCCATCATCGACGCTACCCTTGACGCCGCCTGTCTCCAATCACCTAGCAGGCAAATGGATGCCATGTTCACTCTAGCAGGGCTGTTCAGAATATATATGCATAGAAAATCATTAGTATCCCAACATAAACTCACTTTACTCAGCATGCATTATGGAACGCTAACGAACGCGAGGGACGTGGTTGATGATCGAAAATCATTGATGAACTGCGGTCGGAACTTTGGACGGCCCCCACCCGTTTTGGCTGTATTTGGCCACGGTCCCGGATTATGATTTCTCTACGTACGATTTTTTAATCAGCGAAATGGACTCTGGAAAGTCCCCGCGGTTTCTCGAGGGAAAACGGACTGTGATGTTGGTTGATCAACCTAGCCACTGGCAGTTCTGCCAGCTGCACGGTTCAGTTTGAGTTGGCCTGGCCCATCCAAAATGGGAAGAGCCAAGACGTGCGTCAGACAGGCCACCTCCGGTAAGATTGAGCAGGCGTCGGTGTTGATATAAATCCGATTGTAAGCTATCTCGAGCCGTCCTCGTTTGGATTATTCCCTTCAAGGTGATAATGGCACGTGTGTCCGGAAGGCTAACCAGACCGCTGTCTATATGGGTATGGAACAGACTGTCATTTTATAAAACCGCTTTTATTACAACATAATGAACTTGGTGCTCACAATGTTTCCCACATCATCTAACCTCGGCCACCTGTTCATGTTTTATGGCTGCAAGGATAAAAAGTGTCAGACTCCACACACACACATGTGTATGGGGTCGTCCTCTCCCCAAAGTGCCCACCAGCACACTTATGCTCGGTTCACTGTCAGAGATCTGAACAACGCATACCTCGACCTGAGAGCGTGTGAACTTGCAGATCCATATATATGCGTGGATACCAACAACATACCCCTGACTCAGACCTGCTGCCAAATGGACCAGTAGTTAGCATACAATTCTAGCATTGGTTTTGACAGTTCACCTATGTGTACTAGCCCCTCATTCTGATTTAGCTTCCTACCCCAGAAGTTAAGAGCCTGCTGACCGGAATGTTTGTTGCAGTAACTCGGTCCTCTTGTTTGACAACATGTAGCTAAATGGCCAGGTACTACATGACTCTACATTTCCATTCTCGCCAGTTATTCAATTTTCCTGTCCAAGTCCATGGACAGTTTTGAGAGCAGTATGTCAGTGTCTATGTGTAGATGCCGATGTACTGCTTCTCAAAACCCAATCCCGGCACTGCTCTTCAACCTTCAACAGAGCAAAGTGAAACACATCCTGAAACAATGGGAGTAGTACTACTGCATTGTCTGTGTTAGTGGGCACGACCCCGTGTTACTGCCGGCAGCTGCACTTAGCCAATGGGAGGTTAAGGGGCAGCGTAAGCAGAGGGTGAACCGGCCCCAGGTGAGCTATCGGTTCTGTCAGGAGTTGAACCCGGCTCTTTGTCATGATAACGGACCATGTGATTGTATGTCTCGCCCCTCCCCCTTCCTGTAGCATGTTCTGGACGCTACCCCCCTAGTCTCGCCTTGTATCTCTGACATAGTTATGTTCTCATTGTCTCGACCTCCCCCTCGTGTATGGACTCATTGCGGGCACCGTAGTGCAGAGGATGATGTCTTATGACGTCTTCCTAGTATCGTCGTAGTAGGATGACACACCCCGACATCATCCCCATACCTCTAGCCGTTGGTTCTGGATTTGTAGCACCACTTCCCCTGTACTACTATAAGTAAGACTCGCCTTTGTCTCTAAGACGCTAAGTCGAGTCTCCTCATCTCACAATCTAGCCTGCTATTTCCCTTCCTTCGAACAGAGTGAACGCATCACTGTCTTCTCTTCTGCCCATCAAACCAGTATCCTTAGGAGTCTAAGTGTTGCACCCTACGCTGGTGACATTAGACTCAACTTCTTTCATTCACGACATTGCAACTACTCGCCAAACACCAGCAGCAATCGAGGCAATCAAGTAAGCAGGCATCAAGGGTAGCACTCCCTATCGAACAACAAGCATCGGACACCAGCACAGACGACATCGACGAACCCCAAGAGCCCACAAGGATCCAAGAAGTCCCTGAAGACGTAAAGAATCGCAAAGAGAAGCCATGGCCACGCAGACCTTCAGCTCCTGCACCCTCTCAGACAGCAAACGACTCGCTCAACAACTAGCACAAACCACCCTCGCCACCACCACAACTCTATCAGGAGTCGGAGGACAAGGAACCACCCAGCCCACGCCTCAAGGAGGAAGCAGAGGAGGAAACCCCGGAGGAAACCCAGCAGGAGGAAATCCCGGAGGAAACCCTGGAGGAGGAAACCCAGGAGGAGGAAACCCTGGAGGAGGAAACCCAGGAGGAGGAGGCGGCGGAAACCCACCAGCAGGAGGAGGACAACCCGCCGGACAACAAGCAGCACCCCAGGTCGTCCATGGAGAACGCCTCATGGGTGCCCCACCCGTCCACTTCGAAGGTGACCGCACCAGAGCCAAAGAATTCATAGATGAAGTCACGGACCACTTCCTCCTCAATCACCAGCACATCCCCTTCCAATCAGCAATCACCAGGGTAGCCTATACCCTCTCACACATAAAAGGACCACAGACCACCACATGGAGGCACAACATGGGAACATGGCTCGCCAACCAACCGGACAACCAAGACACCTATGACCAATTCATCGCCCAATTCCGAGCCCAGTTCATGGACTCCCAAAAGGAACTGAGGGCCAGGAACAAACTCACTAGCTTATGCATGGTCTGGCCCCACATCGACCAATACATCGTGGACTTCGAACAACTCATCGGAGAAGCGGGATATGACAAGGACCACCCTGAAAGTGTCCAACTCTTCCTCTTACACCTCTCCCCAGGAGTACTCACCAACACCATGAAAGCTATGGCCCAACAACCGATCAGGACCTACCAAGTCTACAAGGAAACGGCCATCAAAGCCACTCAATCCCAAGAAATGCTGAAAGCGCTCCTAGGAAACACGGCGGGGCAATTCTTCCAACCCCAGAGGCAAGGAAACCCTCAACCCCAGTACCAGAGGCAAAACTGGAACTACCAACACCCCCAAACCAACAATTATCCCCAACAGCAATACAACTCCTCGAACGCCCCCTGCACCATGAACAACACCTATGTCCCCATGGACCTCGATAGATCGAGGGCCAACCGACAAGGGCAAAACAACTATCCCAATCAGTGATCCTACGGACGCTTGATAGAGGTTGACACCCAAAACCAACCAAGGAGTCAACAAGGACACACTAGACCCCCACCAGGCCCCTGCTTCAACTGCCAAGAGATGGGACACTTCGCCAGGAACTGTCCCCACTGCAACAATCGAGGGAGACCTCAAGGACGATGCCCCACAGCCAACCTCATCGACATGGACGATTCCTACAGCGACAATCTGACAGAATCGACCTCGAGCACCAAATACGACGCTATCCAAGCCCAGATCGCATCAATGATGCAACAGGAGATGGAAGAGATCATGGCGAAGTTCGGAGCAGAGGATTTTCAGGAGGCCTAATTCGTACAGTCTGGATTAGGACCAATAGTGCGGAACATGTATATCTCGTGAATCGAAGGTCAATGACAGTTCGAGTATATGTTAACTCTGCCGGAAAGAGGACTGAAACCATCGCCCTGGTGGACTGCGGTGCCACAGAAAACTTCATAGATACCGACCACACATATGCCCTTCGACTCCCCCTCACACGGCTCAAAACCCCAAGGGAAGTCTTCAACATGGACAAAACCCCAAACAGACAAGGACCAATCACTCACTATACAGACACCGCCATCAGGACAGGCGGGAGAACGAGAACCATGAGGTTCTTCCTTATGCACCTAGGCAGAAACCCCCTTATCTTAAGATACCCCTGGTTCTCAGGGATGGAACCACGAATCACCTGGTCCAAAGGCTGGATCGACTATGACCAACTCCCAATCACACTTACCCCCATAACAACACCAAAGGAAGAAGCACCCCCCCAATGCATAAGGAGACTAGTAATCGCAGCCCTAACAGCGGACAAACGACAAACACTAGCCTTGAAATTAGCAGAACACCACAACGCCCCAAAAGACGTCTCCTTACCAAAAGAATATCAACGGCACACCCAAGTATTCAGCGAAGAGAAAGCCCAATGCTTCCCCGAACCAAGAATCTGGGACCATGCCATAGAACTAAAGAAAGACACCCCACCAACACTACCCAGAAAGATCTATGCCCTCACCCAGGAAGAAAGGAAGGCACTGAAGAAGTTCATTGAGGAACACCTCAAAAAGGGATACATCATACCCTCAAAAAGCCCCTATGCCGCCCCCTTCTTCTTTATCAAGAAGAAAGACGGCAAACTTCGGCCGGTACAGGACTACCGACACCTCAATGAACATACCATTTGCAACCGCTACCCACTTCCCCTCATCCCAGAGCTAATAGCCCGAGCCCAAGACGCCGCCCTGTTCTCAAAATTCGACATGCAATGGGGGTACAACAACGTCCACATCAAAAAACAAGACCAATGGAAAGCGGCGTTCATCACTAACAAAGGCCTCTTCAAACCAAGAGTCATGTTCTTCGGACTCACCAACTCCCCAGCCACCTTCCAGACGATGATGAATGCAATCTTTGTCGAAGAACTAAGAGAGGACTGGCTGACAATCTACATGGATGACATCCTCGTCCACACCCCAGACAACCCAGAGGACCACAGAAAATGAGTCCATCAAGTACTAACCAAACTGAAAGACCACAACCTCTACCTCAAACCGGAGAAATGCCAGTTCGAACAAAAGAAGGTAGAATTCCTCGGCGTCATCCTGAGCGCAGGAACAGTACAAATGGACCCGACAAAAGTGAAGGGAATTGCAGACTGGCCACCCCCCAAAAATGTCAGAGATGTCTGAGGGTTCCTAGGATTCACAGGGTTCTACTGATACTTTGTACCCAACTACTCCAGAATCGCATGTCCCCTCATCGAACTCACAAAGAAGACAACCCCATTTCACTGGAGGGAAGCACAAATTAAAGCATTCAAAACCCTCAAAACCCTGATGTGTGCGAGACCGATCCTCAGACAACCAGACTACACCAAACCCTTCTTCCTAGCCACAGATGCCTCAGCTTACAGCGTGGGAGCCGTACTCTCACAGGAGGGAGAAATAAACCCAAGAACACACAAAACCATGCAACACCCAATCGCATATTACTCAGCCACCTTCACCCCTACAGAAAGAAACTACGACATCTTTGAAAGAGAACTCCTAGCGGTAATGAAAGCCCTGCATCACTGGAGACCCCACCTAGCCGCCACCGAAACCCCTGTCACGGTACTAACGGACCACGCCAACCTAAACCACTGGAAAACCCCCAAAAAGGTGAACAGAAGAGTCGCCAGGTGGTTCGGAGAACTACAGGAATACAACCTAGTAATCCAACATGTACCAGGTAAACTGCACACGGCAGCGGACATGCTCTCTAGACCCCCAGTGGACGACAAAGGTGAAAGCGACAACAACGACCTGACCCTCCTCCCCGAAGAAATGTTCATCAGGTGCCATGCCAGTGAAGATCTGGACTTGGTGGACGAAACCCTGGAACTCAAAGTCACACAGGAGCAGAAACAATGACCCAAGGAGATGCAAGCATGGGCGAAAAGGCACAAACTCACTCACCAACCACAACCAAGGCACTCAACAGAACCCCAGTGGTTCAAAAACGCCGTCCCAGTGGTCCCCGATAGCACGGAAATAAGGAGAGACATCCTAAACTACCTTCATGATGCTCCGACGGCCGGACACCCAGGAAGAGACGAAACAATCCAAATGGTCAAAAGACAGTACTGGTGGCCAGGGATGAACACCTGGATCGAAAACTACGTGAAAGGATGCGCCCCCTGCCAACAGAACAAAAACCTGACCCACCAGAGGCACACCCCAACGTACCGCATCGCTCCCCACCCGACAGCAAACCCTTTCGAAGAAGTAGCAATGGACCTGATCACACAACTCCCCAAGAATGGACCACATGATGCCATCCTAACGATAGTAGACCACGGATGCACCAGGGCAGCCCTCTTCCTCCCTTGCTCAACCACAATCACAGGCAAAGGAATCGCAGAACTCTACCTGAGGAACGTCTATCAGTGGTTCGGAATACCCAAGAAAGTGATCACAGACCGAGACCCTAGGTTCACATCGCATTTTGCCACTGCTCTATGCCAAAGACTAAAGACGAAGCAAAACATCTCGACTGCATACCACCCACAGATGGACGGACTATCGGAGAGGAAGAATCAATGGGTGGAACAGTTCCTCAGATTCGTAACAACAGCACAACAAGACGACTGGAGCGACTGGCTCCCGATCGCTTCCCTCGTGCATAACAGCAGGACCAACGCCACCATCAAGATAGCCCCTCTCCAGGCCCTACTCGGCTACCTCCCACAGCTGACACCAGAAATGACCCCCCTATTGTCCAATCAAAGAGTTGAAAACCGTGGAGAAGAGATGGCCAAGTGAAGGGAGCAAGCACGAACAGTGCTAGCCAAGACCGCCCAAGAAACGCCGATCGAACAATACAAGACAGGTGACCAAGTCTGGCTTGAAGCAAAGCATCTAGCCCTCCCTTATCAAGTGCCCAAACTCGCCCCTAAATGTCATGGGCCTTTCACCATCACCAAGCAAGTGTCGCCGGTTGCCTATAAGCTAGACCTCCCCATGGGCTGGACCATTCATGACGTGTTCCACGCCTCCCTGCTGACCCCTTATCACGAGACCACAATGCACGGGCCGAACTACACGAGGCCACCACCTGACCTGGTGTGATAAGCTCCGCCTCTGGTACAGAGAGAGGTGAGGTGTTTTACGGACCGACGGACTGGCTGGGGTCACATAACCCCATGACTCATTACCATTACATGCCTGACTCATCTTCTGGACTGGATGACTGATGATTCTTACTATATGCTGACTGATGACACTGGTCTGATTACTGATATGCACATCATGCTGACAATGTATGATAGTTGATGACTAGGCAGTTACAAACTGGCTTAGCAACCGGTTCCAAGACTATTAGTCATACCGGGTTCGAGCTTGTATATATGAGATTCCTTACAGACAGTTGAGCCTTAAGCTCGACTTTGCTTTGCAATCACAGCCTCTTGTTCACTCCTGTTCACTGCGCGGCCCCCTTCTTCTCTTCCATAAACATTCCAAGGTCCTTAAAGGCGGACCTTACCTTCGAAGCTTAGTGATTGTGCTATAACAATCAACACACCTCTCAGGAGTCAGATCATGTGCCTCGGTATGCCTCGGACCACACACCTTCCTATCTAGTTAGCTGTGCACGAAGCCCTGCTGCGGGCTTAACATGGTGGCAGGAGAGAAGGAGTACGAGGTCGAGAACGTCATTAATCACCGCTTCCACGGCAAGAAACGCAACCTACAATACCTCATACACTGGAAAGGCTACCCTGATGCGGACAACTCATGGGAACCGGCTGGCCAAGTGAGTGCCCCATTACTGATAGCGAGATATCACAGGAGGAATCCCTTAGGCGAAGCCCTAACACATAAAAACCCCCAGAGACGACGGAAGATGACCATCCACTTCACTCTCCTCCCCACACAACAATGTCCTCTACCCCCATCGATAGTTCCATTGTCTCCCTCACTCAAGTGTGACAGACCCTCCTTGAGAAACCAGACCTTGCCCCGGCAGCCAGAGAAGCCCTCCAAGAGTTCCAGATCCAGGACGCCCTCATCTCTGACGAAATTGTGGACGAAATCACGGCCCAACAACTCCCGACGCTCACCACCCTCCCGGACGACGTGGTCATCGTTGAGGACCAGGACTACGAGATCGATGCCCCGGAACCGTGTGTCATCACGGAACCCATTCGCCAGTCACTTCCCAACGTCCTCTCTCTGCGCACCGCCCTCTCCGCCCTCTCGAACCCCAGCATCTCGAACACTCAGGTCTTCGAGATTGCTGTCGCCCTTGCCAACACCGCCCACAGAAACTGTGAAGACTTCGCCCACCAAACCGAGCTGTATGAAGAAGCAGTCAACCGCCTCGAAACAGAAGCAAGCCACCCTGCCCCGCCCTCAGACCCCCCTTATGGCTACATTGCCAATGACGACATTGCCCCCTACTTCACCATCCCAGGAAAGGGGGGACGCCTCCTCATGGCCCCCTTCCTTCGCAGATGCCCAGGGGACCCTACCCACGTCCTCGGAACCCTGGGGACCCCGGACCACGACGAGGAATACCTCTGCCCCATCTACGCCTCCCCTCGCCACTCCGACGGCCGTTCCCTCGCAGCCCTGCCCCCCTGGTTCATCAACCTCCTCCACCATCCGTTCCCCCATGCCGAATCCCTTGTCGAGGCCGCCTTGTTAAGACCGCAGCGGGGCTTCGTGCACACTTGACGGTTTAGGAAGGTGTGCGGTCCAAGGTGTGCCGAGACACGTGATTCAGACTCCTGAGATGCACGTTGATTGTTATAGCACAATCACTAAGCTTCGAAGGTAAAGTCCACCTTTAAGGACCTTAGAATGTAAATGGGAGAGTAGAAGGGAGCCGCACAGTGAACAGGAGTGAACAAGAGGCTGCGATTGCAAAGCAAAGTTGAGCTTAAGGCTCAACTGTTCGTACAGAGCCCTATATATACAGGTTCGAACTTAGTATGACTAATGGTCCTAAAACCGGTTGCTAAGCCGGTTTGTAAGTGATCAGTCACCACCTATCATACACTGTCAGCATGATACACGTATCAGTAATCAGACCAAAGCCATCAGTCAGCGGTACGGTAAGAATCCTCAGTCATCCAGTCCCAAATGATGAGTCAGGGGTGTAATCATAATGAGTCATGGGGTTGCATGACCCCAGCCAGTCTGTCGGTCCGTAGAACACCTCGCCTCCCTCCATACTGGAGGCAGAGCTTATCACGCCTGCAACTCCGGCGACTGGGGGCTGGGCGCCGACCTCCACCGCTATGCAGAGAAGGGCAAGGTACTCACTGATCTCTACAGGGAGAAGGACTGCATCATCGCCAACATCCACGCCGAATATGAGGACCAGGAGTATGTCTGTCACCGCCTCGAACGTGCCCAGGCCCCCTCAAAGCTCAATCACTTCTGCTCCCTTTCCACCCGCGACTCTGGCGCCCCCTTCCGGACCAACAGCAACGGCAACAATGTCTGGAACCCCCCCGTCTGAGTCCCCCACTGTAAGTTGAAGCATAGCCGAGGTCGGCTCCCTATCTGAGCGGAGGGTGATGTTACCACCGGCAGCTGCACTTAGCCAATGGGAGGTTAAGGGGCAGCGTAAGCAGAGGGTGAACTGGCCCCAGGTGAGCTATCAGTTCTGTCAGGGGTTGAACCCAGCTCTTTGTCATGATAACAGACCATGTGATTGTATGTCTCGCCCCTCCCCCTTCCTGTAGCATGTTCTGGATGCTACCCCCCTAGTCTCGCCTCGTATCTCTGATGTAGTTATGTTCTCATTGTCTCGACCTCCCCCTCGTGTATGGACTCATTGCAGGCACCGTAGTGCAGAGGATGACGTCTTATGACATCTTCCTAGTATCGTTGTAGTAGGATGACGCGCCCCGACGTCATCCCCATACCTCTAGCTGTTGGTTCTGGATTCATAGCACTGCTTCCCCTGTACTACTATAAGTAAGACTCGCCTTTGTCTCTAAGACACTAAGTTGAGTCTCCTTGTCTCACAATCTAGCCTGCTATTCCCCTTCCTTCGAACGGAGTGAACACATCACTGTCTTCTCTTCTGCCCATCAAACCAGTATCCTTAGGAGTCTAAGTGTCGCACCCTACACCGGTGACACCCTGACTCATCTGTATTACATCATCACTTTACTTTAGTGTTCAGCTGCTCGATCTTGTCTCGACTCACATATGTCAGCAAGCCCTTAGCTGGCTTGCTCCTGGTGCGACAAGGCTCTCTAGCCTTTCACCTTGTTGCCCAGGTCAGTTGTATTTTACCAGGCTATGTATAGTTATACTCAATCAAGCCTTTCACCTCGTTGCCCAGCCTGACAGTCTGAGTCAACACAATCGAACTTGATATTTGCATATCAAGTTCGATTGCATTGACTTGGACAATGCCATGATCCGCATCACACTTGATCTGTCCAAGGGATCTTGGTCCTTCATCGGACGTGCTGCTATGTCAATCCAATTTCTGCAACCAGCTATGAATCTTGGCACCATATCCGATACTGAGGAGATTGGTGACACCGAGCACTCATCAGGAAAATCCAAGAAAAACTTACCACACTTAGCCTACTTATTTTATGAATAAGCCTACTAAGTGGTGTAAGTTTGTTAAGTTGCACTTATTTTACTTAACAAACTTAGCATAGAATAAATGTAAGTACAGTAAGTATGGTAAGGCAAAAGATAAGCATTTTGAGTAAAATAAATGTTCCATGAGGAATGACAAGTGTGATAAGTACACTAAGCCAGTTAATAGATGTAAGTAGTACTAAGTACATATTACAGAAAATATATTATAAGCATTCTAAGTAAAACAAAAGTTCCATAAGACATGGCAAGTGAGACAAGTACACTAAGCTAGTTAATGGATGTAAGTACATATTATAGAAAATATAGTAAGGCATTTTAAGTAAAACAGAAGTTCCATAAGGCATTAATAGATGTAAGTATATATTACAGTAAGGCATAAGATAACTTAGATAAGCATTTTAAGCAAACCAAAGTTCTATAAGGCATGGAAAGTGTGACAAGTACACTAAGCTGATGTAAGTGGTTTCTAAGTTTTGACCAGCTTTAAATTTGGCTCAGCTTGAAGAATTGTGAATCTTTAAATAAATAAACATCTGCTGATCATATCATTTAATGTTGGCAGAGAACACTCCATCTTTTTATCTTATCTATCTGTGTAAATATTTTCATGTTTTTATCTATTTTATTTCTGGAGATATGGGTATATTTGGCTTGGCTGGCAGCAACACTGGTGAGTGTGAGAAACTTGGGCCACACTGGTGCATCCATTCCAATCTCAAAAAATTATAAGTTGCGAAGTTGCCAACTTTTAACATCACATGTGCAGGCATGTGTTCAATGTTGAACTTCTGTTCGACTTTGCCTCCAAAAACCTTTCCCCCACTCACGAGTCACAACACCTTTGCCCTCACCCTCGTCCACACATCTCTGCCACTGCCCTATGCCTCGTTCACACGCCTCCGCTGACACCCACTCAACACCCACTCTTTTGCTCCCACTTCCTCGACATCTTCACCCACGCCCGTGCGCCCACCTTCTGAAGAGGGCTGGGTTAGGTATGTAGTCCCTGCTTTGTATGCTCTGGGTGCCCACACCCACACCCACACCCACACCCACACCCATGCCGGATGCCCTCGTGCACATGGATGCTCAACCCCAAGACACCACACCATTCACCTGTAGAGGGCTCTTCAGGAATCAGGTATGTGTCATCCGCTAACTGTTACCTTGCATTTGCTCACAGCTTTAACTTTCCCCTCGCCCTTGTGGCCCACATGCACACCCATGTGCACACTCGTCACGCATCCATGCGCCATTGCACTTGCTGGATGCTGATAAGCTCCGCCTCTGGCATGGAGAGAGGTGAGGT
This sequence comes from Russula ochroleuca, assembly GCA_015178965.1. Taxonomy (NCBI): domain Eukaryota; kingdom Fungi; phylum Basidiomycota; class Agaricomycetes; order Russulales; family Russulaceae; genus Russula; species Russula ochroleuca. Next base: position 1,101,086 of record WHVB01000006.1, on the reverse strand, counting down.
GTTCGACAGACCGACGGACCGACGGACTGGCTGGGATCATGTGATCCCATGACTCCTTACAATATGCACGTGGCTCATCGACTCGGACTGGATGACTGAGATTCTTACTGTACCACTGACTGATGGTCTGGCTTGGCTGACTGATATGCGCATCATGCTGACAGTGTATGATAAGTGGATGACTGATCACTTACAAACCGGCTTAGCAACCGGTTTTAGGACTATTAGTCATACTGGTTCAAACTTGTATATATACGACTCTCTACAAACAGTTGAGCCTTAAGCTCGACTTTGCTTTGCAATTGCAGCCTCTTGATCACTCCTGTTCACTGCGCGGCTCCCCTCTACTCTTCCATTTATACTCTAAAGGTCCTTAAAGGCGGACCTTGCCTTCGAAGCTTAGTGATTGTGCTATAACAATCAACACACATCTCAGGAGTCTGAATCACGTGCCTCGGCACGCCTCGGACCGCACACCTTCCTAAACCATCAAGTGTGCACAAAGCCCCGCTGCGGGCTTAACACAAGTCGAGCTTCTCTTAAAGCCAACCTGGCTGACATATTACTCGACCTCGGAAGAAAACAGAAGCTCTCAAAGAGCCCTGACATCAGGTTCCGAAACAGAACCACAGACAACCTCCCTACAGAAATACAAGAAAAAGCCTTCTGGCTAGAATCACGGACTGAGGGATGATCAGCATATCACCTCAGAGACGGGCTATACACATACCCCGTAGAATACATCAACGGGACCTGGTACAGAATCAGTTGGACCATTGACCAGTGCTACGAAGCTAGCAGAGAAGACAAGATCGAAGACCCCCAAAATTTAGGGCTAGGAACCAAAAATCAACCATTCCTATTCGCCCCAGATCTCGAACGAATCCACACAGAAGTCACCCAAGGAAGTGACGACGCCCCTGAAGTAGAAACCACTTCACCAGCATTAGACCCAGACATCCCCACTACAGACCAAACCCACACACCAATCATCGAACAACTCACCAAAGCAATGGCACAAGCAGCAATTGCCGTGGCTCACGTACAACCTGCACAAGCGGCAGGACCAGCACAACCAATACAGCTCCTGGGAGGACAACCAGGCGGTGGAGGAGGTGGAGGTGGAGGAGGCGGCGGAGGCCAACCAGCAGCCGGACCACAAGCTGCAGGACAAGCTGTAGCAGCCCCACCCTGCTCAGAACCCCTGAAAGGGATGATACCACAAATCTTCGCAGGCGACCGAAAGGACGCCGAATGATTTATGCAACAGTTTGGAGCCTACCAATTCCTCAATCGGCACAACTCCACCTTCACGAACAAAGCTGAAATGGTGGCTTATGCTCTCACTTTCATCAAAGGACCGCAAGTCGATGACTGGGCGTACGACATGGCAGACCAACTGTCGATCAAAGTAGAAGGAAACCCACTCACAGGAGATCCCCCAACACACGCTGAAGGAGACCAAGCCCTCTGGGATTGGTTCGCACGATCCTTCAGAGATGCTTTCACAGATTCAACTAGAAAGCAAGATGCCTATTCCTGTCTCACCAAAATGGAGCTAAATATGGACAAAGTAGACACGTCCATCACCCTCTTCAAGCACCTTATCAGAGAAGCAGGATGGGGGCCCGACGCTGAAGGAACAATCAAACTGTTCCAAGACATTCTACCCGTCGGACTTCACCGCACCATACGACAACGAGAGACATTACCTGCCACTCTCGACGAGTGGTATGAAGCCACTAGGAAAACGGTCCAAAGATGGCAGGACCTCAATGACAATATAGGGCCAAAGGGAGGACCGGGCCACATCTCCACCAGGGCCAACAGAATGCACAGATACCAAAAAGCGCCCCTGCCTAAAAAGCAAAAAGACCCCGACGCCATGGACATCGATGCCATTTGCACAACAGGGAAACTATCCGATGAGGAATGCACCCGCCTCATGAAGGAAGGAAGATGCTTCCGCTGCAAAAAGCTAGGACACATGTCGAGAGCATGCCCCGAGAAGGGTAAAGGAAAAAGCCCCAACCGACCCTGCAGCTCTCAAGGACAGTATGTCAAAGACAAACCCAAAGTCAGAGCAGTGGTGATCAACGAAGACGAAGAAGAAGAACCACTCAGCAAAGCTGAAACCGCTAAAACCTCGACCATGGCACCACCTTCCTACACAAAAAAGGACGTCCTCCAATTCATCAGAGGAATGTCCATCGAAGACTGCGAGACCCTTTACGAGGAAATGTCCGCCCAAGCGGATTTTTAGGCAGCTCAAAGCCGACGGCCTGGCTTAGAGCAATTGGATTGCAAAATACGATGTACATTAGGAAACTCTCGACTCTGAATATGAAAGTCTCTTTTCGCACTTCGCAATCCAAGGCCGATGAATCAGCTCTCATTGATAGTGGAGCTACCGACAACTTCATTGACGAAGAAACATGGAAACGACTGGGAATCGGAAAAAAGGAACTCGCCCGACCAGTCACGGTCCATAATGTCGACGGAACCGAAAATAAACAAGGAAAGATCACACACTACTGCTGGCTACACATCATAAAAGGAGAAAAACACATGCTCCAACGATTCTACATCACGGCACTAGGGAAGGACCGCATCATCCTTGGATACCCCTTCCTCTACGACTTCAACCCCAACATCAACTGGAAGTCAGGAAAGGTCTTAGGGGAACCAGTCCAGCTCCAAAGCAGTCGCTACATGCATGTAGCCAAAAGAATCTTCTTCATGCAACAAGAAGCGGTCAAGCAAGTAGGGAAGCCGAAAGAAGGAGAAGCCATCTACGTGCGCCGAACCAATATCGCACAAGAATGGGCTCAAAAGGCGGATCAAGGAAAGGTCCACCTCACCCTTCACACCATTCCTAAAGAATACCAAAGACACCGAAAGGTATTCTCAGAAGAAGAAGCACGTCGGTTCCCTCCCGCACGATCCGAAGACATGACAATCAAACTCACCCCCGATGCACCAAAGGAACTAAATTGCAAGGTGTACCCTCTCTCAAAAGACGAACGCGAGTTGCTCCAGAAGTGGATCCTCGAAGAAGAAGAGCTGGGACACATCTATGAAGGCCCCTCTCCCTACACTGCACCTGTCTACTTCATCAACAAGAAAGACAGCTCAGAGAAACGAATTATCATGGACTACCATCAACTCAACAAACACACGGTCCGAGACAACAACCCGCTGCCCAATATCCAATCAGCACTAGAAAGGCTACACAGGAAGTTGCTCTTCTCAAAGTTCGACATCAGATGGGGCTATAACAACATCTGTATCACTGAAGAAGACCAACACAAAGCGGCATTCAAAACCCCACAAGGGACCTACATACCGCGAGTGATGTACTTCGGCCTCACCAATGCCCCTCCCTTCTTCCAAAGGACCATGCATCGAGATTTCCGCCCCCTGCTCCAAAAATACCCAGAGAACCTAGGGAATTATATGGACGATTGGTGGATCGCCACCGCCAACGACAAAGAAGGAAGAAAACTCCACAAACAAATGGTCCACGAATTCCTCGACAAAATGGAAGAATGCTCATACTTCCTGAAACCAAAAAAATGTCAATTTGAGAAGGAAGAAATGGAGATCTTAGGGTGGCTGGTAGGCGGAGGACGAGTACGCATTGACCCAGCCAAAGTGAAGGGCATTTCGGAATGGCCAAGAACTCTTCATTCAGTAGAAGAAGTCAGAAAGACGCTGGGAGTGCTAGGGTACCAAAGGCCCTTCATCCAAGGCTTCGCATCTATCGCGAGACCCTTGCACGACCTCACCAAAAAGGGGACCCAATTCAACTGGACTCAAAAGTGCACAGATGCCCTCGACGAACTAATCAAACGAGTAACCACGGAACCAGTCCTTTGGCACCCAAACCCTGCCAAACCATATGAACTTGAAGTAGACGCCTCAGCCTTTGCCTTAGGAAGCATCCTCTATCAAAGAGACGACGACAATAAAAGACGAGCGGTCGCTTATCATTCCAAGGCACTAAACCAAGCTGAAAGGAATTACTCCATCGGAGATCGAGAGTTCCTAGCCATCATCGAAGGCCTCAAGTGTGTTTGACACCTGGTCATGGGAACGCCTCATAAACTCACGATTTACACGGATCACGACAACCTCCACTACTATCAGCACCCCCAAAAGTTGAACAGACGCATGGCTCGCTACATTGCGTTCCTGGCAGACTTCAACTTCGAACTCGTGCACCTCCCTGGAAAGAGAAATCAAGCAGACCCGTTATCTAGACGCCCTGATCACGACAATGGGACAACAGATAACGATGAAACCACGGCACTCCCAAATGAACTATTTGCAAGAGCCATCGAAATCACCATCCTGGAACGCCAAGTCCACCAACTACAAAAGGAGAACCACGAACTCTGCCTAGCATGGAAAAAGAAATATGGGATTTACCAAGATGAATGGAAAGTTTGGTGGAAAGCGGGATCCTTAGTTGTTCTGGACAACAGACAACTACGACACACCTTCCTCCAAGAATATCACAATGCACCTACATCCGGGCACCCAGGAGTTTGGAAAACTTACCAAGCCCTAAGATGCGATTACTGGTGGCCTAACCTACATAAGGATGTGGAGGACTACGTAAAAGGGTGTGCAACCTGCCAAGTGGTAAAGACCATTACACACCGCAACGTGCCCCCCATCGCACCGATCGGACCAGGGGAAGACACAACCCCCTTCGCCACCATCACCGTCGATTTCATTACAAAGCTACCCGAATCACGCGGCTGTGACACGATTCTTACCATCACAGATCATGACAGCACTAAGGCAGTAATCCTAATCCCATGCCGAGAAGATATGGGAAGCGAGGAAGTCGCAAGGCTTTTCAGAGATCATGCCTTTCCTTACACAGGAATCCCTAAAAGAATCATCTCTGACAGAGACACACGGTTCACGTCGCAATTCTTCAAGGAACTTTGCGCCCAACTAGAAATCGAACAAAATATGAGTTCGGCGTATCACCCCCAAACTGATGGACAGTCCGAAAGAACAAACCAAACGGTGGAAACAATCCTACGGATCTTCTGCAACCACCAACAAGACAACTGGGCAGATTGGCTCAATGTGGCTCAATATATGATCAACTCCCGTCCCTCTTCAACCACAAAGAAACCCCCGTACGAACTATGGATGGGATTCATTCCACGCACCCATCAACCCACACGTGTCGGAAATGTACTGGCAATAGAAGAACAAAAGTCCCAACTTCTAGAAGCCAGGAAAAGCGCCCAAGAAGCCATCAGCAAAGTGCAATCCCTCTGGACAAAAGATCCGCATTTCCAACGATATTGCGTGGATCAGAAAGTCTGGCTAGAAGGGACTCACCTCCATACAACACACCCAACCACCAAATTAAGGGCCAAACGTTTTGGACCCTTCAAAGTTACGGAAGCACTCAGCGCTGTGATGTATAGACTGGATCTCCCACCCGCGTGGAAAATCCACAACGCGTTCCACGCGGCTGTCCTCCACCCCTATAAAGAAACAGAACTCCACATACCTAACTTCATGGAGGCACCACCTGATCTGATAGAAGGACACGAAGAATGGGAAGTGGACAACGTGTTGGCCTCGAGGCGCACTGGCCAGAGGAAAATGTTGCAATACCTGATCAGATGGAAAGGATTCTCAGAAGCACATGATTCCTGGGAGCCAAAAGGGAATCTAGGCAATGCCTCCCTCAAAGTAAAAGAATTCCACGATAAGAACCCAAAGGCCATTCGTCAAATGGTTATAAACCCCCGGGAAGTCGCAATGGAATCCTCATCACTCCCAGACATCTCCTCCCTTTGCACCCAATTCGAGAACCTATCCCTCATGTCCTCGCAATACAGCTCACCTTCCCCTGCCACTCGTAACACGATGCTGGCAGTGGACACTGAAGAGGTTGCAGTGCTGGAAGCATCACTCCATCCCACGACAGAAGCACCCCCCGCCTTCCCGACTGAACCGGAATACACCCCACCAAGGGAGGAACCCCCAAACATCGAAGAAGAAGCATATCTATGCCTTTCACCCTCAGGCTACAGCCTCCACCTGCCTAGCCGCGACACCAGCCCCGAACCACTCCCCATTCCTCCCCCTCGCATCCAAGATAACCCTGATGACCCCCGCAACCGGATTCGCGGACTAAGCGAGTTCGCGAGGGAAAGACTGTTCTACTCCACAACAGGATTGGCCGCCGCACAATTAATACTGGCCAGACAGGAGGAAGCAGAACACCCTCTTGTCATTGACCCCGATACCCATGAGGTCCATAGGGTCGCCACTCCGCTTTCCTCACCCTCCAATACCGATGCACACTCCACCCCCGTGACTACGGTCGACAGCCTCCCTTCGCACTACACCATAGAGGTCGACGCAGACAACATCATACAAGATCATCCCCTCGAAGATTGGATTCGGTTCGACCTGGACCTGCACCGCACCACCATCCAAATCCCGGCCACTGAAGCCGAACCCCTCGAAAGGGTGCCCACACACTTCGTCCGCTTTAGGGTAGAGCCTATCACCGGCAAACCCACCATCTATGGGACCATGGGAGTGGGTCGGCCGATCTACGCCGAAAACCTGGAAGCAGCCCCGGCCAGCTGGGCCGCACCTGCCGACTACCGGGACGATGAGTATTTCAAAATAATGACAGAAGAAAGGATGATCGGGGGGCCCCTCGAGAGGGCAATAGAAGATTTGGGGGATTATGGAGTCAAGGCCGACATCATGCGCCTCCGCAACCTCGAATCGGATCGATGCAAGCTCACCCTTCGCTTGCAGGAAGTACAGGCCCTTGAGGCCTACACCCAAAAAAGGCGAGCAGAATTCAGGATGTACCAATTGGCTCACGTAGGGCGCACCAAAGCGGTACAGCAACGCCTCGTACAAGCGAACGCCCGAGAACACCTCTTGCAGCTGGTGGATGAGGATAGCGAGAGAGGAGAGCTGGCATGGCAACATCGAACCCATTGCAGGCGAGAGAGTCCTTATGTCGAACATGGGACCTTATGCTTGAGGGGAGGGGCACGAAGCACCATCTCCTGGAATAGCAACAACGCGCAGGACGACGCCCTCGCACAAGATGAGTTCGAAGAGCGCCGTCGCTGCTCGTACTGCCCATGGTTCGACCATATCTCTACCCATTGCGAAACACCCCATCACCTCTGCTCGACCCGAACTTCCGGGTGGTGCTGCGTGCCCCGCCACCACCGCTACTTCGCCACTCAGATGCCGAATACCTGTCCTTATGGAGGTCGGCACAAGCATGCCAATGGCCATTACCTCACATGTCAGTGCACAGCCTGGCAGCTCTCCCTCGAAGATCGACAAATAGAATACAATCATCTCGAGGCCGGGTGCGACGACTTCTGCAAAGGAGAACTAAGTTGTGCTGGGATCATTTTGAGACAAGCCATCGAGCAAGTGGTGCAAGATGAGTTAGATGGTGCGGGCCCCTCCTATGCTCCTCGTTCCCCTTCACCCCCCTATGATTATGTCCCCGGCGACAACGAGGGATCCGACTAAAGCGCGTGGAAGCGCTTCTTTGAGGGGAGGGTGGTGATAAGCTCCGCCTCTGGCATGGAGAGAGGTGAGGTGTTCGACGGACCGACGGACTGGCTGGGATCACGTGATCCCATGACTCCTTACGATACGCACGTGGCTCATTGACTCGGACTGGATGACTGAGATTCTTACTGTACCACTGACTGATGGTCTGGCTTGGCTGACTGATACGTGCATCATGCTGACAGTGTACGATAAGTGGATGACTGATCACTTACAAACCGGCTTAGCAACCGGTTTTAGGACTATTAGTCATACTGGTTCAAACTTGTATATATACGACTCTCTACAAACAGTTGAGCCTTAAGCTCGACTTTGCTTTGCAATTGCAGCCTCTTGATCACTCCTGTTCACTGCACGGCTCCCCTCTACTCTTCCATTTATACTCTAAAGGTCCTTAAAGGCGGACCTTGCCTTCGAAGCTTAGTGATTGTGCTATAACAATCAACGCACATCTCAGGAGTCTGAATCACGTGCCTCGGCGCGCCTCGGACTGCACACCTTCCTAAACCGTCAAGTGTGCACGAAGCCCCGCTGCGGGCTTAACAGATGCCTACAGACATGTCGGTGCCGGAGCCCTCATTCACACACATGTTGGGGGCACGTGTGCACACTAGGGGCACATGCACACGTTGGATGTTACAGAGTCGCCTAAGCGCCCTGTTTAGATGCCCCAATTCGCTTTTCCCTCTAAGTCAGTTAACTCTTTAGACACCAAGTCATATAGACGCCTAATCACGTGCACTCATCACCTGTATCCTCACATGACACATCACATGCAGTCTCCACGTGACTCGCGACTTAGTCGTTTCAGCAAGTGTCTGAGTCCCAGCCTCAGCCACCCCCTGTCTCTAATAGGAAGGTACACTTTCCCATGCTTCTCTCTCGCACTGCAAAGCAACCCCAGATCATTGCACAGTTCCACAGTCCATAGTACGCAGTTCCGTAGCTCTGTAGTAATCCATAGTTTACCGCAGTAATGTACTACACATTGCACAGTCATTGCTACGCAATGCACAGTCAATGCACAGCCCCCAATCATGTATATAAGGATGTAGATACAGGCCAAGTAGCCTCAGACTTGGTCTCTTGTATGAGAATGCAATCACTTGTATAGAACCACAATCCCTCCCCAGATTCCCTCGAAAGCCCTTGCTTTCATCGTGTGTTTCCATACATGTTAAATCGAGACCTTAAACTCTCATCTCATAACAAACTAGTTGCAGCAACTAGCTTTTGCATAACATACCTTGCAGACTTCGAGATACGATCTACGAAGTAGACTCTTGTTAAATCGAGACCCACTGTTCATAGAACAGCAGAGCACCCAATTCTCTTCTTTTCGGGCACTTCATAGCGCCATGCAAAGTCCGAGCATAACATTGGAGGCATGCACGTGGACATACACCCTGACCCGACGTGCTTGTGCCTGCTAGATGACCACACACATACCAGAGGTGGGAGGTACATATAGTCACATGCTCTTGCATGCTCTTGTAACTTAGTACAGTAGATTTTACACTGTAGTAGGATAATAATAAAAACATATGAAATTAAAATAGGAAAAAAAAACATATGAAATTAAAGAAAAAACATATGAAATTAAAACATGAAAAAGTATCAAGTCAAAAATAAGCAAAATGATAAGCCTTTCAAGTCAGAGATAAGCCTGGTAAGCAGGAAAATAAGCTTTTAAAGTCGAAATTAATGGGGAGACCTAGCTTACCCTAAGTAAATTACTTAGCCAAAGTATATTAAGTGTAGCTTGAGCTGAGCTTACATTTCTTGAAACACGGTTCAAACACCCTATAAGTAGCTGTAAGTATGTTTAAGTGCTGTTAAGTGTGTTTAAGAAAAACTTGGATTTTCCTTATGCCTGACAAGTGTTATTCTTCACAAATTTGGTCACACCATCGGCCTCATGCATGAGCACCAATCTCCATCTGCAGAGGCAAACCCACCTTGAAGCATGAAGGTATATTTAATAGGAATCTTGCACCTCATCACTCATTTATTTTTGCAGCCACAATATTGCTTTACAGGACACTTGGGTGGTCCAGAAAGGACACCATGTACGAGGTCCTAGATATCTACAACAAGATGGATGTCAGTAACTACCCAGTGCTGGACATGAAATCCATTGTGATGTGAGTGTTCTGTATGACGATGGCGATGATGCTCTGCCTTATTCCCTCAAAAATTTCTAGGTATTATATACCAGCTTCCATGAACAACTTAGAACAAAGGATACATGTTAACCCAAACACAGAGCTTTTTGACATGGACAAGGCATTCGTGACAATCAACTATCCCCTGGATGGTGACATGAATAGGATGGGTTGGTCAGTTAAGGATGTGCTGGATAAGATTGCTGTTGGTGAGGGGGGGAAAAAATCCATCATCAAATGTTATCAGAGTGCCACTGGTGGGTATTCCAAGCTTTGAGAAGTTTTTGTAGATTGGAGGGATGAAAGCCAAGGCAAATCACCTTGCTCACCCCCTCGACGCCACCCAGTAAACTGATCTTGTCATGTAATGTACTCTGTACAGTATTGCAAGAACTTAGTGGTGTTCCTGGCCCGAGCCAAAGCCAAGCCATCGAGCTAACCCAGTGAAAATCACATAAGGCCATATGGGGCAAAAAAGGCTGTCATTGGACAGTCCAAATCCTTCCAATTTGGCCTCAAATTTTGAACTATACTACCCCATGTCACCCACTATGCACAGGACCATGTTGAGCCAGAGAGGGGTCATATGGGGCAGAATGGGGCACTTGGTTTTATGTACATGTACATGGGGTAAATTGGCCTACATTAATATGTGGATGTACATGCTAGCGGTGGCAGTGGAATACTCTTTGCAGGTCACAGTTTGCCGTGCTCCAGTTAGTAGTTTAAGTGTGCCAGAGGGATGGACCAGAGACTGGTGTGCAAGGAATCTAAGGGATGGTGGTACTAGTCAAGTATACTAGTACACTTGTGGATATGTGAAATAAGAACAGGCCGAACAGCCTGCATCAGGGAAACCCCCCCGCGCTAGTGAGAGGTTAATTTGAATTAAGCACGATAATCATCAACTAGCGAGATAACTGTCAAGTAGCTGTCAGCTAAGATCCGCTCAATCACTCTGTGGTTGCCAAGGCCTCACATAGGATAATTATTCATTAGATTATCTACACAATGTTAGATAACTATTTCTATCAGTGAACAGGTTTACATAGAAAGTCTGGCATTAATCTAATACCGTAAAACTACTCCATTCCTGGGGTGTAACAGGACCAAATCACGGGATCAAATGTACACTACAAAGGACTTGATCTACTTGAACAACACTTGCACACTGGTGTCCATTCTGAGTTGATCTAGTCACCCTATACATGAGATGTTTGGGGTCTGGTGCAGATGGAAGGGGAGAAAACCATTCAACATAGGCAAGATATGTCGGAGGCGTGGTGTCTAATAACGAAGACACCTGATTGATGACCCTATTCGAAATTTGGAACACCACACAAACCTGGGCGATCCGGCAATCTGCATACCAATTAGTTAGATTCAGACTTTGAACAAATGACTTGGAAAATCACCTTTATTTCCCATGCTATCTTGAGATTCTTGACCCTTGATCCAGACAAAAGCAGTATCAAATCGTGATGGGATGTTCCAGCTGGACATGGACAGCATCCACAACCTCCGTGTTGCCGCTCTCTGAGTCTGTGAATTTGACATGATGAAAAACCAGTACAGTGCGAAATGGGATAAGCATGTCTGCTGCATGTTTGTGTAATGCCACTGTCGAAGCGCCAGGATAGTTAAGTCGTGCAATAAAGTCGGACAGTGTGTCCTGAAAGTAGAGAGCGCCATACATTCTGGCAAGGTTGTCGAATGATGCTGCCTTAATTGACAGAGTTTTAGCTATTTTGATGCTTTGAGTGAAGGCATGTGGGGGTCCGACAGGCTTCCAAAACTGCGGTTGTTGTCATTGATTCCATTGCCTCCGATTGATGAACGCTGTGTGCCATTGAATTTTCTCGTGATGCTCCAGCCACCTAGTCATCTGGGGGTACTCATCCTTATGATTTGTCGTGCGGTAGGCATCCTTTGTGAAATCGATATGAAGGTGTTCCAATTGCTCGGTATTGTAATTGTCTGTCGTGCCAAATAATTTGATTGATGACACATAGTGGGTTAAGCTATGGAACTTGGGAATGTTAAAGTGTTCCCGGATTCCCAAATTAACAAAGACTGCTTTATTATCATGGAATATAGAAAGACACTCTTGAAGTTGTTGAATAGTGTCGCTTGTATGACACTGGTATTGAGCAAGATAGAGAAAATCTAGGAGTGCGCACACAGCTTTGACTATGTGTGACAAATCCTGCCCTCCAGGAATGACAAGATCAATGATAAGCCCAAGAAGAATGCAGCACATCTTCTTGTGTTCATGGCCTGTGACCCAAGAGAGGGTTGTTATGCCCTTCGTGAAGAGCAGGGTCTTGTGATTTGGAGGCATAGCCTGTCACCGCTGCTTACACAACGATAATGTATAGACTCGGAGTAGAGATGACAAGGCTCTTAGCGGCCGCCTTCTGGCTAGGAGTGGGGAATAGATGATATTGCTGTCATAAGACGGACAGGAGACTCAACTTAGCGACTTAGAGTCACTATGGAGTTGTACTTATAGTACTACAGGGTACAGGGTACGGGGTACAGGGCACAGGGCATGTGATAAGCTCCGCCTCTGGTACGGAGAGAGGTGAGGTGTTTTACGGACCGACAGACTGGCTGGGATCACGTGATCCCATGACTCACATACGATATACGCATGGCTCCTCGACTGGACTGGCTGACTGAGGCTCTTACTGTACCTCTGACTGATGACTGACTGATGGATGACTCACAAGTGCATCATGCTTACTGTACAATAGGAGGATGACTGATCCCTTACAAACCGGCTTAGCAACCGGTTCTGAGACTATTAGTCATACTAGGTTCGACTCTGTATATATATGACCCTGTACGAACAGTTGAGCCTTAAGCTCGACTTTGCTTTGCAATCGCAGCTCCTTGTATTCTCCTGTTCATTGCGCGGCCCTCTCAGCTCTACCATTTACCCTTCGAGGTCCTTAAAGGCGGATCTCACCTTCGGAGCTTAGTGATTGTGCTATAACAATCAACACGCACCTCAGGAGTCTGGTCGCGTGTCACGGCACGCTTCGGACCGCACACCTTTCTCTGCGGTCAAGTGTGCATGAAGCCCCGCTGCAGGCTTAACAGCATGGGGCACGATGATACGGGGCTGCGAGTCACGTACATAGGGGCTGAGTCACAAGGCGACTCATGTAGTCCATCCACATCAGGTGAGGCATACGGTCGTACATACTAATCGAGGCTTACCGCTCCCTCGGGCTCGTCCAACTCCATAGGGCTGTCCTCGCGGCTAATGTCTCCGTCGATCAAGGGGGGGAAGTCCCAGGGTCGAGGGGATGGTAACATAGCCCGGCATTGTGCATTGATCTCCCGTGGGCCAAATACACAGACCAACCATTTGATGAGGTGTTTCATTATGCCCTGAAGCATTTGATGAAGAATATCCGGTGTAATGGAAAGGAATATGTCAGCAAGTGGAAGGGATTCCCAGAAAGGATGATAGACGGGTTTTAGCCCAGCTTCACGACAAGCCTGCTGAAATGCGGGAATGTTGCCATTGGCCAAAAGATATGTATTGAGCGCAGTATTCTGGACAAGACACAGGAATGTTTGGTATTCGCCAAGTTGACCAGGGGTAATGCAGCATTTGGGGCACCTGCCATTGTACGTGCAAGTTATGAGTGCTTGCTTAGGGTAGTCGCCGACAAAAATAGCGAAAATGGGGTGGCATCGGTGCCAGATACCATTGCCGCTCATCATAGTGACCCCTGTTTCACCATAGGAGCTGATCAGACCCAAGACAGTGTGCATACAGGTATGAAATAAGTTTGCAAGCGCACAGCGGCGAGTGGCCTTGTTGGTGACACCTTCCAGCTTGGTAGTCGGAATATATCCAATTAATAACTGGGCTTGGCGTGATGGCTTTTGCCGTATGTCTTTCGGGATATTTCCAATTGTCATATAAATCAGATATGCGGTCTTCCCACGGAAAAGCATTAACTGTGTCTTGTCAGAGGAAACAATAAGCAGGATGACTGTAGCCCCTGGTTGACGGGACTCAAGGATTGTCTGACACAGCTTATCAGTAATTTCATTCAAACATACTGTAGAGTACGCACCTGAACTGTCCACCACCAATCGCATGTGTACATCTCATTATAGAGGCAGGATGTGCACTCATGACTGGTATAATGTCGCTCTGGTGCAAAGACCAGGTCTTGTGTGAACTCCGGATCACCATAGAGTGATCGGATACATTCCAGAGCGTCCCTGGAATAAAATTCCAGCCTCTCATCTCCAATATTCAACACCTTGCACTGGAAAGGAGGGCGCCCAGACATTTCTTTGTCAATGATGTCATTCAATTGTTTGGTCGTGCGATATGAAAGGCTGAGTGTATCTACAACCTAATAGCATGGATTTAGTGACAGGTACAGCAAATAAGAAAGCATCCATACCTCTGGTATTGCCAATAGTTCTGTCACCGCTGTTGATGTTGGGCCGCTCATCTTTGCCCAACACACAATTGCCCAGTCATGCTGAGAGTGAAAAGGGGCCCAAACTGAATCGGCAAGCATGTCTTGATGCGATGCATATGCAGGAGAACCCCGAGGTGTGTCAGGTATTGGTGTGCCTGGGCTACCAGAGGGGAATTGCTCAATAACCACTGTTGATGTCGTATCTGAGTTCTCTGCATCAATCTGAACAGATTCTTCTTCCAGATCACCCAGATTCTCATCAACGGTCAAATGATCAGGGATTGTCGCCATAGAAATATTATTGCTATATTCTAGTGCTTCAAACACGTCCACATCTGTGACATTGGCGGGATTGAACATGTCATTTGATCCCCCTCTAAAACTCAGAACAACATCATCTATAATACATGTGAGATTCTGATGCATGCTCCGAAGGTTTCACCTTTGTCACTGTGGTGAACATACCGTCTAAGGAATGCACGCCTACAGCTGGGTTCGGGGCCCTGTCATTTGCTGCACCATATTCATCACCAGGGGTGTCATCACCCAAGTCGCATGATGTGCAGCTTGGGTCTAATGCTGGTGGAAACACTGTGCGAGGAACAGATGTAGACACCGATGGCAATTGTGATGTGATATAGACAGCACGACAGGGTGGGTGTGGAGTTCTGTTGACATGTTGAGAAAGACCCCGAGGGGTGAAATTCCTATTACATCCATGGCATCGGATCTGCACAGAGCTCATGATGGGCATAAGGTGCAGAGGAAAAAAAGCAGAAAGGTGGAGATGGGGGAAAAGGACAAGTACCATGCTGCAAGTAACTTCAGTCAGCGCCACAAGAACTCAATATAAAAGGGGATGCACCTTTTGTTTGGGGCCTCATCCCCATTCCTGTCATTTCTGGAAGTATTCCAAGTCGGATCACACTTACACTCATTTTTATCCCTTCCTTACTACCTGTTGAGGATGCCCCCTTGCATGCATTGTTCTCAGAGAGTAGCAGCAGATCATACCAGGTATGAACAAGGTTTATTGAAACATGGTATGTATACAATGACAGACTATGATGCAGCGTCGTAGGTGAAAACAAGGATGCGGCATCCGCCACCAATCACCTTCAAAGTGAGTCAAATAATACATCAATTAGATGTAATCTAACACATAAAAAGCTCGCCAAAAACGCACCTTATCATCCATTGAAACCAATATCACCACCAATCCAGCCTCACAGGCCACCAACAAGCCCCTGCCGACAAAGAGGGCGCAACAAGCTGGTATGTGTACTGCGGGATGTAGTGGATTGAGTTGACAGACCAAAATGTCCAGGCCCTACTCACAGTCATCCTCTTCAACTTGTCTTGATGAGTGGTGGTGATGGAGTGGACCGACGAGAGCAACATGATGGGATCGATAATGGGCCAGGCAAGGCCAAGTGTTCCAAGTTGAAGCAGAGTTGAGTCACCTGCTTACAAATCATGTTTGTTCACCAAACATCTGCTGACTTTGGAATTTTTTTTCAGTGTCATTGTTCTACCCTGGTCGTAGTGACATGGCCACCTTTGCTAATGATTCCTCTCACTTCGACATAGAATCTGACCAATTCAATGGCTCTGAAGATAATAGCAATGTCGAGAGTGAAGGGGATTGGTTTGACGAGCCCCAAGTCATGGAGCAAGCTCCGAGCACCCCCTTCAAAATGTCAGAGGCTGCTGCCAGGGCTGTCGCTCTCGAGGTTTGTCTCCAACTTCCAGTGTTTGTGCACTCTCATAGCTATTTTTATAGAGACCTGTGTGGGAGTCTCCTATCTGCACTTCTGGAACTATCTCAGGGAGTACAGGCTTCAGTAGTGTGACACAGGCTGATGGTGTCAACACGTCACCGGAGGGCAGTGGTGGTGGTGCAGATGCTCCCCTCGTGCCAGACCAGCCTGACACTATGTGGCCATCTGATACAGAACTCATTGTTGTTCCAGGGATGAACAAAGTGACACTGACCATTCAGTGCCCCCTACTTTGCTTGGTCTTCCAGGACGCCTTCAAGAACCTCCGAGTTTCTCTGTTGTTTAACAATGCATTTCCAGATGCTGCCGTTATCCCAACTTTTATTAGGATGGCTCTCATTACCTCTGCGAAGTCTCATAACAGGGCATCAGATATTCTCAAGTGGCTCCTGTGTGATGAGGTCTACATGGCCCAAATGGCCTGCCTGGTGAGTTGTATGATTTCAAATCGGATGCGACTGACACTGTTGACAGCCACATGCTCGTATTTCCCTTTTCTGAGGGGAAGTCAAAGATTGCTGCATCACAATCATACGGGCTGCCTTTTTGACCATCAGCTCAGAATAGTGTTGGGGAAGTTTGGTTTGAAACCGATCCAAACTCGGTTTAAACCAAACCCAAACCATTTAAGATGGTTTGGTTTGGGGAAATCTCAATCGGTTTGAAACAGTTTGGTTTCCGGTTTGGGGGGTCCAAACCAATCCCAAACCGTTTCAAACCGATTAAGAATATTAATAATTAACTTAAGTAAAATAGCCATATTAAACAGTTTTAAATGGTTTTAAGTGGTTTCAAATGGTTTCAAATGGTGTTAAGTGGTTTCAGTTTGGTTTAAACTGAGTTTAACCCATTTTGAAGCCCTAAACCCTAAACAATTCTAACCCTAACCCTAGATCAGTTTCAAACGGTTTGGTTCGGTTTGAAACAGTTTGAAACGGTTTGAATCAGTTTGGTTTGAGTTTGAGTTTGGTTTGGGAAATTCTTAACGGTTTGGTTTGGGGTTTGGCCAAAAGTGGCTTAAACCAAACCAAACCAAACTTCCCCAACACTAGCTCAGAAACCAATGTTGCCCATCTTGTCAAGAGACAGCTATCAAACTATAACTATACTTTCCCAACATCACTGAATGTGAGTGCTAAATATCAGCTAAACGTGTGCTAATATTCTTTCAGTGTAACCCACTCTCCGAACATGCACTTCTGTTGTGCACGCGGCCATATCAGAACAGCAGGATTATCTCAGTGATCCAGGATCTATATTTTACTGGAGGGACATCCTCTTTTGCTCAACGCTTTGATAGTCTCTTCCCAACGGATGAGGACCACAATGGGGTGGTGATGTGTGAGGTGCTGTTAAGCCCGCAGCGGGGCTTCATGCACACTTGACTGAAGAGGAAGGTGTGCGGTCAGAAGCGTGCCGTGACACGTGATCAGACTCCTGAGGTGTGCGTTGATTGTTATAGCACAATCACTAAGCTCCAAGGGTGAGATCCACCTTTAAGGACCTCGAAAGGTAGATGGAAGAGCTGAGAGGGCCGCGCAAGGAGCAGGAGTATACAAGGAGCTGCGATTGCAAAGCAAAGTCGAGCTTAAGGCTCAACTGTCCGTACAGGGTCATATATATATAGAGTCGAACCTAGTATGACTAATAGTCTCAGAACCGGTTGCTAAGCCGGTTTGTAAGGGATCAGTCATCCTCCCTATCGTACAGTAAGCATGATGCACTTGTGAGTCATCCTATTAGTCAGTCCTCAGTCAGCAGTACAGTGAGGAATCTCAGTCAGCCAGTTCGAGCGGAGAGCCATGCATGTATCGTATATGAGTCATGGGATCACATGATCCCAGCCAGTCCGTCGGTCCGTAAAACACCTCACCTCTCTCCGTACTAGAGATGGAGCTTATCACCACCCTCCCCTCAAGGAAGCGCTTCCACGCGCTAATTGGATCCCTCGTTGTCACCGGGGACATAATCATAGTCGGGGGAAGGGGAACGAGGGGCGTAGGAGGGACCTGCGTTCTCAAACTCGTCTAGAACGACTTGAGTGATCGCCTGGCACATAGCGATCCCTGCGCTGCTGAGTTCCCCCTTGCAGAGGTCATCACACCCCGCGTTGTTGTGATCGTACTCTATCTCCCGCTCTTCCAGCGTGAGGTAGCAGGCGTGACGTTGGCGGGTGAGGTAGTGGCCGTTGGCATGACGGCAGCGGCCTCCATAAGGACAGGTGTCCGGCATCTGGTTCCGGAAGAAGCGGTGGTGGCGGGGGACTCGGCACCAGCCGGACGCCGCGATCGAACAGAGATGGTGGGGCGTCTCGCATTGGGTGGAGAGGTGATCGTACCACGGGCAGTAAGAGCAGCGCTTGCACTCTTCGAACTCCTCTTGGGCCAGGGCGTCGTCGGTGGCATTCTCGCTGTTCCAAGAGACTCTGCTGCCCGCTCCTCCTCTTAGCCGAGAGTCGGGTCGTGTTACGATGTTGGTGTGGTAAGGCACGGTGCTGCGTCTGACGCGTCGGTGTCGCCATGCCAGTTCGCCTCTCTGATCATCCTCATCCACCAGTTCCAAGAGTCGCTCTCGCACATTGGCCCGGATGAGCCGTTGGTGGACCGCTTTGGTTCGGCCGACGTGAGCGAGTTGGTATATACCGAACTCGGCTCTCCTCTTCTGTGCATAGGCTTCCAAGGCCTGGACTTCACTGAGGCAGAGGGCCAGCTTGTGTTTGTCGGCTTCAAGGTTTCGAAGACGGATGATATCCACCTTGACTCCGTAGTCCCCTAGGTCTTCGATTGCCCTTTCCATCGGGCCCCCTATCATTCTCTCTTCCGTTAGCAACGTAAAGTGCCTGTCATCCCGGTAGTCGGCGGGTGCCACCCAAGATGCCGGAGCGGCTTCCAAGACCTCGGCATAGATGGGCCTTCCATCTCCCATAGTCCCGTAGATGGTGGGTTCTCCCGTAATGTTGTCGACGCAGAAGCATATGTACCTTGCATCCACCTTGACCGTGGGTTCCGCTTCGGTCGCTGGGATCTTGATGGAGGTGCGATGGATTTCCAACTGGAACCTAATCCAGTCGTCGCCGGGATGCGTTTGCACGAGGTTGTCGACGTCGATCTCGAGGGTGTAGTGTGATGGGAAGCTGTGCATGGATGTGGCCGGGGAGGAGCTCAGCGTCGTGCTTGATACTGAGGACAATGGAGTGGCGGCACGGTGGACCTCATTAGTTTCTGGGTCCAGTACCAGAGGGTGGTCAACCTCTTCCTGTCGTTCTAGCATGAGTTGCGCCGCCGCTAGGCCACTCGGGGAGTAGAAGAGTCTGTCCCTTGCGAAGCTGCTAAGACCGCGGACGAGGTTTCGCGGGTCTTCGGGGTTGTTTTGGGGGAGTGTGCCGGTGCGTGGGGGAATAGGGAGTGGTTCGGGGCTGGGGACTCGGCTCGGTCCGTGGACACTGTAGAGCGACGGTGATAATTGCAGATATTCTTCCAGCCCAAAGCTGGGGGGCGTATCAGTTGGTGGTGCATAATCGGGTTCTGCGGGGAAGGGCGGAGGTGGTTCGTCAGTGGGGTGTAGCGAAGCTTCCAGCACGGCAACCTCTTCTGTGTCGACGGCTAGCATGGCATTGCGAGTTGCAGGGGATGGCGAACTGAACTGCGAGGACATCAGGGATAGATTCTCAAATTGTGAGCAGAGTGTGGTGATGTCGGGGAGTGGTGAGGACTTCATGGTCAGTTCTCGAGGGTTTATAACCATTCTCCGGATGGCCTTGGGGTTCTTATCGTGGAATTCCTCTACCCTTCTGGCGGCGTTGTCTAGATTCCTCTTTGGTTCCCAGGAATCATGTGCCTCGGAGAATCCTTTCCATCGGACGAGATATTGTAAGGTCTTTGCCTTCCCGGTTTGCCTTGAGGCTAACACATTGTCTACTTCCCACTCCTCATGTCCTTCGATCAGGTCAGGAGGTGCTTCAGGGAAGTTGGGTCCATGTAGTTCCGTCTCCTTGTATGGGTGAAGGACAGCCACGTGGAATGCATTATGGATCCTCCACGCGGCTGGGAGGTCCAGTCTGTATGTCACAGCGCTGAGTGCCTCCGTCACTTTGAAGGGTCCAAAACGTTTGGCCCTTAATTTCACTGTGGGGTGTGTTGTTCGTAGATGGGTCCCTTCCAACCAGACCTTCTGATCCACTCGGTACCTTTGGAAGTGTGGGTTCTTGGTCCAAAGGGATTGCGCCTTGCTGATGGCTTCTTGGGCGCTTTTCCTGGCTTCTAGAAGTTGGGACTTTCTTTCTTCGATTGCCGGTACATTCCCGACACACGTGGGTTGATGAGTGCGGGGAGTGAATCCCATCCATAGTTCGTATGGGGGTTTCTTTGTGGTCGAAGAGGGACGAGAATTTATCATGTACTGGGCGACCTTGAGCCAGTCTGCCCAGTTATCTTGTTGGTGGTTGCAAAAGATCCTCAGTATGGTTTCTACTGTTTGATTCGTTTGTTCCGACTGCCCGTCGGTTTGGGGATGGTACGCGGAACTCATGTTCTGTTTGATATCCAATTGGGCACAGAGTTCTTTGAAGAATTGCAAGGTGAATCGCGTGTCTCTGTCCGATATGATTCTTTTGGGGAGGCCCGTGTAGGGGAATGCGTGGTCTCTGAAGAGCCTTGCGACTTCCTCGCTCCCCATGTCTTCTCGGCACGGAATTAGAATTACGGCCTTCGTGCAGTCATGATTGGTGATGGTAAGAATTGTATCACAGCCGCGTGAGTCGGGTAATTTCGTGATGAAATCGACTGTGATAGTGGTGAAGGGTGTTGTGTCTTCACCAGGACCGATCGGCACGATGGGGGGCACGTTGCAGTGGGTGATTGTTTTTACCGCCTGACAGGTGGCGCATCCTTTGACATAATCTTCTACATCTTTATGGATTGTGGGCCACCAGTAATCTCGTTTTAGCATCAGGTAGGTTTTCCAGACTCCGGGATGTCCCGATGTCGGAGTATCGTGGTATTCCTGGAGGAACATACGTCGGAGTTGTATGTCTTCAGGGACCACTAAGGATCCTGCCTTCCACCAGACCTTCCATTCGTCTTGAAGGATACCGTGCTTCTTCTTCCACTTTTGGCATAGTTTGCTGTTTGTCTTCTGTAGTTGATGGACCTGTTGTTCCAGGATAGAGATTTCAATTGCTCTGGCAAAGAGTTCGTTTGGTAGAGCTGTGGTCTCTTCGTTGTCTGCTGATCCGTCGTCATGGTCTGGACGTCGGGATAGGGGGTCTGCTTGGTTTCGCTTGCCAGGGAGATGGACTAATTCGAAGTCGAAGTCAGCCAGGAACGCAATGTATCGAGCTATGCGTCGGTTCAATTTTTGTGGGTGCCGGTAGTAGCAGAGGTTATCGTGATCCGTGTAGATGATCAATTTGTAGGGCGATCCCATCACTAGGTGTTGTACGCGTTTCAGGCCTTCTATGATGGCCAGGAATTCTCTGTCTCCAATGGAGTAGTTTCTTTCTGCTGCATTTAGTGCCTTTGAATGATAGGCCACTGCTCGTCGTTTGTTGTTGTCATCTCTTTGGTAGAGGATGCTTCCGAGTGCGAAAGCAGAGGCATCGACTTCGAGTTCATACTGTTTGGCGGGATTTGGATGCCAGAGGACTGGTTCAGTGGTAACTCGCGTGATGAGTTCATTCAGCGCCTCTGTGCATTTTTCGGTCCAGATGAAAGGGGTTCCTTTCTTGGTGAGGTCGTGTAGCGGTCGGGCTATTGCTGCAAATCCTTGGATGAAAGGTCACTGGTAGCCGAGCACTCCTAGGGTCTTTCTGACTTCTTCTACCGATCTGAGGGTCCTGGGCCATTCTGATATCCCTTTTACTTTAGCGGGGTCGATACATACTCGTCCTCCTCCTACGAGCCATCCGAGGATTTCCATTTTGTCCTTTTCGAATTGACATTTCTTTGGTTTTAGGAAGTAGGAGCACTCTTCCATTTTGTCCAGAAAGTCGTGGACGATTTGTTTGTGCAATTGGCGGCCTTCTTCGTCGTTGGCTGTGGCCACCCACCAATCGTCCATGTAGTTTCCCAGGTTTTCGGGGTATTTTTGGAGTAAGGGGCGGAAGTCTCGGTGCATGGTTCGTTGGAAGAAAGGAGGTGCGTTTGTGAGCCCGAAGTACATAACTCGGGGAACATAAGTGCCTTGGGGAGTTTTGAACGCTGCTTTAGTTTGGTCTTCTTCAGCGATACGTATGTTATTGTATCCCCAGCGAATGTCGAACTTGGAGAAGAGTAGTTTGCTGTGCAGTCTTTCTAGTGCTGACTGTATATTGGGCAGAGGGTTGTTGTCTCGAACCGTGTACTTGTTCAGCTGTCGATAGTCCATGATAATTCTTTTCTCCAAGCTGTCCTTCTTGTTGATGAAGTAGACCGGTGCCGTGTAAGGTGATGGTCCTTCGTAGATTCTTCCGAGTTCTTCTTCTTCGAGAATCCATTTTTGCAGGAGTTCTCGTTCGTCTTTGGAGAGGGGGTATACCTTGCAATTCAGTTCTTTTGGTGCTTCCGGGGTTAGCTTGATAGTCATGTCTTCGGACCGTGCAGGTGGGAAACGTCGTGCTTCTTCTTCTGAGAATACCTTTTGATGTCTTCGGTATTCCTTTGGGATAGTGTCGATGGTGAGGTGGATTTTATCTTTGTCTGCCTTTTGGGCCCATTCTTGTGCAATATTGGTTCGTCGTACGTAGATGGCTTCGCCTTCGGCAGGCTGTCCCAGTTGTTTGATTGCTTCTCTTTGCATGAAGAAGATGTGTTTGGCGCTATACATATATCGGCTGCTCTGGAGTTGTACTGCTTCTCCAGAGACCTTCCCCGTCTTCCAGTTGATCTTTGGGTTGAAGTCATATAGGAAGGGATATCCTAGGATGATGCGATCCTTTCCTAGGCTTGTAATATAGAATCGTTGGAGCGTGTGCTTTTCTCCTTTGACAATGCAGAGCCAGCAGTAGTGGGTGATCTTCCCTTGTTTGTTTTCCGTTCCGTCCACATTATGGACGGTGACTGGTCTGGCCAGTTCCTTGCGTCCTATCCCGAGTCGTTTCCACGTGTCTTCGTCGATGAAGTTGTCTGTTGTGCCACTATCTATGAGGGTGGATTCGTCGGCCTTGGATTGCGAAGTGCGAAAAGAAACATTCATATTCAGAGTCGAGAGTTTCCTAATGTACATCGTATCTTGCAATCCCGTTGCTCTAAGCCAGACCGTCAGCTTTGAGCGTCCTAAAAATCCGCTTTCGCCAATAGCTCCTCGTAGAGGTTCTCTCGGTCTTCAATGGTCATTCCTCTGATGTATTGGAGGATGTCCTTTTTGGTATAGGAGGGAGGTGCAGTGGTAGAGGTTTCAGCTTTGCTATGCTGTTCCTCTTCTTCGTCCTCGTTGATTACCGCAGCTCGGACCTTGGGCTTTTCTTTGGTGTACTGCCCTTGGGAGCTGCGGGGTCGATCCGGGTTTTTGCCCTTGTCCTTTCCTTTGTCCGGGCAGGCTCGGGACATGTGTCCCAACTTGCGACAGCGGAAACATCTTCCTTCCTTCATCAACTTGGTGCGCTCTTCATCTGTTAGCCTTCCCGTGGTGCAAATAGCGTCGATATCCATCGCATTCGGGTCCTTTTGTCTCTTTGGGGGCGAGGGCTTTTGATATCCTCTCATTCGGTTAGCTCTGGTAGAGATGTGGCCAGGTCCTCCTTTGGGTCCAATGTTATCATTAAGGTCCTGCCATCGTTGGACTGTTTTTCGGGTCGCATCATACCATTCTTCCATGGTTGTTGGTAGGGTTTCTCGCTGGCGGATAACACGGTGGAGTCCGACCGGCAGGATGTCTTGGAACAGTTTAATTGTTCCTTCCGCGTCTGGTCCCCACCCTGCTTCTCTGATGAGACGTTTGAAGAGGGTGATGGAGGAGTCGACTTTGTCCACGTCTAGTTCCATCTTTGTGAGACGGGAGTACGCGTCTTGTTTCTTGGTGGAATCGGTAAAGGCGTCTCTGAACGCTCTTGTGAACCATTCCCAGAGGGCTGGATCATTTTCTGCGTGTGTCGGAGGATCTCCTGTGGTTGGATTTCCTTCTACCTTGATGGATAGTTGGTCCGCCATATCATACGCCCAATCATCGACCAATGGTCCTTTGATGAAGGTGATGGCATAAGCCACTTGTTCTGCCTTGTTTGTGAAGGTGGAGTTATGTCGATTGAGGAAGCGGTATGCTCCGAATTGTTGCATGAAGCGTTCGGCGTCTTTCCTATCTCCTTGGAAGATTTGGGGAATCATTCCTTTGAGGGCTTCGTTGCAGGGTGGTGCGGCTGCTGCCTGTCCGGCTGCTGCTTGTCCAGCTGCTGTTTGGCCTCCGCCGCCTCCTCCGCCGCCTCCTCCACCGCCTCCTCCACCGCCACCTCCTCCACCGCCGCCCGGTTGTCCTCTGGCGGGTGGTTGTTGGGGTTGTCCTCCTCCTGCTGGTTGTCCTCCTCCAGCTGGGGGTTGTGGAGCCTGTGCTGGTCCGGCTACCTGTGCCGGTTGTACGTGAGCTACGGCGATTGCTGCCATTGCTGCTGTAAGTTGTTCGATGACCGGTGCGTGAGCCTGGTCTGTCGTGTCGTGGGGATGTCTGGATCTGAGGCTGGTGAAGTGGTTTTTACTTCGGGTCCTTTGTCACTTCCTTGTGTGACCTCTGTGTGGATTCGTTCGAGATCCGGGGCGAGTAGGAACAGTTGGCTTTTAGTTCCTAATCCTGACTCGTGAGGGTCTTTGATCTCGTCTTCTCTGCTAACTTTGTAGCACTCGTCGATGGTCCAACTGATTTTGTACCAGGTTCCGTTGATGTATTCAACAGGGTATGTGTATAGCCCTTCTTTGAGGTGATATGCTGATCGTCCCTCGGTCCGTGATTCTAGCCAGAAGGCTTTTCCCTGTATTTCTATAGGGAGGTCGTCGGCGGTTCTATTTCTGAATCTGATGTCAGGGCTTTTTGAGAGCTTTCGCTTTCTTCCGAGGTCGAGTAGTATGTCAGCCAGGTTGGCTTAAGAGAAGCTCGACTTGTGTTAAGCCCGCAGCGGGGCTTCGTGCACACTTGACTGAAGAGGAAGGTGTGCGGTCAGAAGCGTGCCGTGACATGCGATCAGACTCCTGAGGTGCGCGTTGATTGTTATAGCACAATCACTAAGCTCCGAGGGTGAGATCCGCCTTTAAGGACCTCGAAAGGTAGATGGAAGAGCTGAGAGGGCCGTGCAAGGAGCAGGAGTATACAAGGAGCTGCGATTGCAAAGCAAAGTCGAGCTTAAGGCTCAACTGTCCGTACAGGGTCATATATATACAGAGTCAAACCTAGTATGACTAATAGTCTCAGAACCGGTTGCTAAGCCGGTTTGTAAGGGATCAGTCATCCTCCCTATCGTACAGTAAGCATGATGCGCTTGTGAGTCATCCTATCAGTCAGTCCTCAGTCAGCAGTACAGTGAGGAATCTCAGTCAGCCAGTTCGAGCGGAGAGCCACACATGTATCGTATATGAGTCATGGGATCACGTGATCCCAGCCAGTCCGTCGGTCCGTAAAACACCTCACCTCTCTCCGTACTAGAGATGGAGCTTATCAGGTGCCAGTCCCGATGGTTGCATTGGTGGCAACTGCGGTCAGTGCCACCACTTGTCACATGATGTGTGCTAACATAGTATTAGCTTTATGCTGCGATCCATGAGTGGCATACCGGGCAACACATTGTCACAGAGTTCTCAACAAGCATGTACCTTGATGTGTACTTGGGTCACATTGAAACATTCAACTACATCAAGGAGAATCGTGTTGGCACATATCATACAATTCTGGGATACATCTATGCTCAGGCAGCATAAGCGTCCACACCTTAGAGTTACTGTCTTGGTTTCCACTAATCACCTGTTTACAGCTCCAATGTGTCGACTGGAACTCCTGTAGGTGTTCCGATTGCAGATCTCGATCTTGAAGGACTTGAAGACTAAGAAGATCACTGGTTTCAACAACCTAATTGAGCAGTCGCTGCAGTCCTATTGTATGTCTTGTGTATCAGTGCACTATGTAGAACTTACTGAACATATTACAGTCAACAATAGGGCCATTATACCCATATCTTGTCTTTGCCTTGTCTGTCTCGCCACCTTGTCTCGTTGTGTTGTCTCGTTGCATTGTCTCATTGCTAGCACATAGTTATCCTGCTGCTTTGTCTTGTCGCTATTGTGTAGTTATCAGAAATATCAGTGATTATCATCTGAAAAAGTGTGAAAATTCTCGCAGTATTGTTGATGAAAGCTATCAATAAATTATGGGTGGCGCATTATCATTCTCTATTGTGAATATTGTGGTAAACTAGCGACACATTATGGGTCACAAGTTAGCAAGTGATAATCTAATTCAGTGCTAGCAACGCAAAATTATCACTAGAATACTAAAGTTAACTTTGCTTAACTTTGCTTAACAAAGTATGTTTTCTCTGATGTGTGCAGCAAGTGGGCAGAAGCATGCAGTGCTTCTCGATCGAAGATGAGGGAAGCATGTCCGAGGCAAGCTCACGACACCCACAACAATGCGGAGAGTGAGCCTTGATACCCCCAATATTAGAAGTTGTGATGCAGCGGTACTCATCCTCGATGTCCCTTTGACCGCACCTGTGAGGCGGGCACATGGTGTACTTTTGTTACAGGGCCAGTCGCCAGTACCACTGCAGGCAGCGACCGCTCTTCATCAGCGGATGGTGGGCCAAGCCAACTGCAGGGTCAGCGAAGTATTTGTGATAGTAGCACACTTGGGAAGCTGCAGAACACAGCAGTCCAAAGATTGTGCCATGTTAATTAATGATGCTGACATTCGGAAGGGCGGGAAGCGAGGATGGCCTGGAGGTTGACCGGGAAAGCACAGGGATGGAGCTGGGCCGCAGTCGTGAAGGTCTGTGTAAACAACTCAGTGGTGTGCCTGTCTAGGACATGTGAGTGTACAAGGATGTGCCGCAAGGAGAAATGGTCATTGTCCTTCGTGGCAGTGCCATATGCGTAGGACGCGATAGAGCCAGCGTCGTCACACAGCCACCACAAAAGCTCGGTCTCATGCGGGGCATGTGCCAAGGAAGGCACTCGGCTGAAGGCTGGCGGTCCTCACACGCGCTCCAGTCCGGATCCATCGTAAGTGCAACAAAAATCTCGTGTACGACACTCAGAGACCTCTGGATACAGCCACTCGTGCACATCGCCTGACTTGACCCATTTCGACTCGGACAAGGGGCGCACTCTATTCAAATGCACCGGCAAAGTCACTTCGGAGGGGACGTTTGCCTTAGAGAAAGGGGGAACCGTCGGGTCCAATTCAACCATGGGTGAAGGAATGTCGAGTGAAGAGTACGATGTAATCTTTACTCGCCCGTCGCTCCGTGTATCTTTAGCTTCTCTACAATATCGGCGTTGATGACCAGACGCCTAGTGCCAGCAGCATAGGAGATTGCGAGACGGTTGGCAAAGGGAGTACGAATGCTTGATTGGGGTTCAGCTTTCGCAGGCAGCAGACGAGTCGAGACGACTTGCCTCGCTATGTATAGACGCATCGGATGTCAACTCGGCATCCTCGGATACGAACACGCTCGTCTCGGACCGAGACGAGGGTGTTCATATCCGAGGACGCAGGGCCATTAAAATGGACTTCGGGTTGTGTTGCTGAGTCATCTTGAAAGTTATCCATCCCTGTGGCACGTGGATCACCGCGGTCGCGTTGAGTAGGCGAGCACGATGACTGAGGCCGAGGGGGCCGTGCTTCCCTCTGGTGCATTTGGCGCCGGCCACGCGGGGCCGTTAGTGTGATCAGCTGGTTGTTCTTCATCGGGGGCAGCCGACTCCGTTGGCGCATCGACAGACGTGTCAGTGGAGGACGATGAAACAAAGATAGAACTGTTAGGCATGGGGGTACTTTGGCACATTGGGTGCGATAAAGGTGTGCCGAACGTCCGAACAACCGGCGGCAGACCGGATGGTGAAGAAGAGGACGAGGTTTGTCAACGAGTATGTGAATCCTGGGTATGCCGGAAGTCGCGCTTCGTCTGCGTTGCTTTCATCTTCATCCAGAGGCTCCTCGCTCGGATATGCGAGTCCGGACAGTGCGTCCGTCGGGTGTGGATACGCCTTGTACGCGTCGATGATCAGCGGCTCCAGTGCCGTCTGGTCCAACACCGGGGAACGACTAAGTTTCACCACCTTGTGGATGAAAAGGGGCATTTCGACAAGGGGTGCCACATAGTCCCGCATTGCACGCGCGTGTACGTAGATGGGGGCATCGTACAGGTGGTGCGTTTGACGAAGCTGCACTATTGGCCGAAGTCGAGACAGGCTGGGTCGGTATGGCAGGTGACCCGCTCCGCAGTGCCGTGATGGTCAGCGAAAATGTCATTGCGACCGACAATCACCTCTATGAGATCAGCCGCTGACGAGATATCTTACTTGATGGAAAAGGGCAGCAATAAATGCAAAAATGCCACCCAACGAGTGCCCGAATAAGCACGAGGTTACCATCGGAGATCATATCCGTAAGCTCAAAGGTCCCCAAAACTGCAGTGCCTCACGCCGCCGATAATCACACACCACAAACTCATGTACGTGCCCAAGTTCATCGGGGAAGGGTCGCCCGAGTGTGTTGCCCAACGGGCACGAAACGTGGCCGAACCATACTTGGCGAATGGTTCGAGTTTACCGTATGCACCAAGACATCTTTCTTGTGCACACCGTCCTCCGGAGGGGCCATCCGCAGACCACGACTATGTTAAATCTCGACCTTAGTAGCTTGCCTAGCAGACCGCAGGCAACTCACGGTTATTAGAATGGCCGAAGCCGAAGCTGCCGCGGGAAGCCTGAGATAGAGACACTTTCCTATGATAGAGTCGACAGCTGCTAATATTTGTCGGCCCTAGGGTCACCGCAATACTGAAACATTTTACACGTTCCTACAAGACTTCGGTCATGGCATTACCGAAGTTTGGTACGAACGTGTAAGTGTGTCGAGTTACAAGAAGTTTACTACGCCTGACCATCAGCCACACAACCAGCCATTATGAAGGAAAAGGCTCGGGGGTCGGCGGGGGTCGGCAGCAATTTGGGCCATAGTACCAAAGTGGTAGTAGCCCCATTTCACGAATCTCATCTTCGATGGCCTGAACTTGAGCAATAACTGACGATGCTGGAATGTCATTGGTGACTGCTGTTGGCTTTTACTGGACGTACCTTCTGGTGTTGGCTCACCGATAGGGGACTGAGGTTCGTTCCCAAGACCGACGGCGTGACTGAACTCATCCAGAATGACACGTTTTTCAGTGTCGCTGATGTCCTCGGTGTCGTTTATCCCGCTCAAGTTCATAGTTGGGTAGGGAAGTCGAACTGGTATGACATTACAACCCATTATTGACCAAGATTCATTAGATGAATCAAATATGATGCGGATGGTGGCATCCTGTGAGCCAATGCAATTGAAGGTAATGTTCAAGTGGTTTTCCCATTGATCCAAGACATGCTTCACTTTCCTCTGCTGTAGGGCGGTGCCGGAATCGGTTTTCGAAAAACAGTATGTCCACATCTTTGGGCAGGAAAAATGATAAGAATCAAAGGCAAATGAGTAACAGAACGTACCTGGCCATTTAAACACCCGTTCTGGTCAGTGGGCCCTTCAATCTGTTTGCCTTGAGCGACGACATCAGTCACATCAAAGCAAGCCTGCTGCAAATCAGAGTTGGTGGACATCCCTATCCGTTTGAGTAACCGTGGTGAATAGGAGTAATGGTGGCGAGGTGGTGAATGAGGTGGTGAATGTTATCTAACTAGGGGTCCGGCACGTGCCACTCAACGCCAACCCTGTTGGAAGAACCCTTTTTGGCCACATCGTGCGATGACAAGGCACCTTGGACTGTATGGTGGTGATTGGCGAATACAACGGTGTTTGGCAATATAAATCTGGAAAAACAAAATGGTTGCCTTCCGTGCGCTTACTGTAATGTCAACAGCCAGAATGGTGATCCCATCAAAACGACGATCTTGCCAAAGTGATCTCAGCGAACAATAGGCTCAAATCCTTCCTCGGCATTCTCAAGCACATAGAGCACACCCGAGACGACTGGTGATGTATAACGAGACGAGACAGCGTAGCTTAGCTCGATCAGAACGCTATGCCGCTACCGAGGCATAGAAACCCGCACTGATATCCCACAGGGGGTAGATCCAAAGCCTCAGTCACGATCGCTGAACCTCTGTTGAGAAATTTACATTGCGCGGCCATTTGTGTCATCTCCCGTTTGCCTCCCTTCTCCTTTTCCCGACAGTGGAGGGTGTATGTGCGCATTCATTTGCGGCGAGGGTTCAAGATACTTGCACGAGCAGCATTTCCTAGCCAACTTCCGAAAGACGAGAACACACATGTGCTTGCTTTCACGAGACCCGCAAAAATCGTTCCAGGAGAGCTACAGAGTCGGAAAAACCTATTCAAGTGAAGGGGTGCGTCGACGGCCCACATAAGAACAAGGAGGGAGAGCATGGGAAGCGCTTGGGACCGGCATTTGGTTTCACATTAGAGAGACATTGCCAGCAGTGCGGTGCTCTTTTCACGAGGTAGAAAAATAAAATGGTAGCCGGAGAAACCAGAACATGACGACCTTCACCACGCGGATAAGCCATACCAGGTGCTCTAAAATTGAAATAGAGGACTAGTATCCATTTGGTGTTCATTGGCAGTCGCCAGCCCTCTCGTCAATCATCGTCGGCAAGACCATGGACCTCGTGGGTCTGACGGAAGGTTGTCTGCTTATGAACTGCAAGCTGCGTCCATGTATATGCACATGTTTGTGGGTATGATAGTTCAGTAGTGTTAACTGCGCACCTTCCCGATGATTATCCACCCAGGCCAGGAGTTATTAGCATGGGCCACATCCCTCGGCGATGCATATAATGGCAGGCACCTGTGTCGCATCCCTAGCTTCGTTGTAACGGTGCAAGAGCTTAATGTTTCGCTAGACGATCTGTTGTGTGCCCTATCCGGGCCCAATAAACCAGCGTAGTGTTGAAGGACGTGTATGAAATACGTAACTATTTCTTTCTGTAACTCAGCACCTCTGCTTCGGGCTCGGAAAGGCGTGCCTCCCATTCCTGTAGAAAGTCGTACTCTTTTTAAAGGGAAACACTGGGAGCTGCAGACCTTGGAAGATGTACACACGTGCATTTTCGATCGTAGGAAGTTATCAATTGAAGGACCCTGATGTCAAGTTAAATGTTTCGAGAGAGGCAACCAAAGAGACCGACGCTAACATGGCTGCATGGAGAGCTATAACTTTGGAAGTTAATGGGATACAGTGGGACATACATCAGGATATGAAATTTCGACGATGTCCACAGAATCGAATAGTTTGTGGCTTGCCTGCACAGACCGTGTCAGTCGATCGCATGTGTTGTAGCTAAAGTACATGTTCGCGTCGGTAAACAAACTCACTTGTGTCTCCCAGGGGGTTGGCGCTGAAGAGTACGTGTCCTTTCCTCCTTTCCTCCAACTCGTCCTTCTCATGACACCTCACATTTTGCGCCTCAGTAAACCCGGCGGTCAGGCTCTGTAGGATCGATCGTTACAGTCACAACGGTGGTTGCAAGAGGCGACTTGACGCACAAGATCGAGATTCAAGTCGAAGGGGAGATGGCGACGTTGAAGACATCCGTGAACTCCACGGTGGACTAGTTGGCCCGTTGGGTGCCTTTGCGTCAGAGGTCACCCGTGTCGCGCTTGCCACCAACGTCAATTCCTGTGCCACTCCTTACTATGCCACGCACGACCTCACTCAAGCAATATTTCAACAACTAAAGCCCGTTCGTTGATTCGGTTTCTATCAACCTGATTGATACGAGTGTCTATAGATTCGTCACATTGGTCCTTGGAGCACGCGGTGTGGCGCAAGTAATTCACTACTTCGGGTTTGCTGCATGGGAGGCCAGGACCCCCTAACCAGAGTATAATCTTCTATGTGCAATGTGATAGCATCGTAACCAACTGCGTGAATTAGAGCTACTAATATTTGTCATCGGCTTAGGGTCACCGCAAATACTGACACGTCCCTACAAGACTTCGGTAATGGCACAACCTCCAGAACGACAACGATTATGAAGGAAAGGGCTTAGGGCCCGGGGGGTTGGCAGCAATGTGACTTATAGAACCAAAGCGGTAGCCCAAATTCCCGAACCTCATCATCAATGGCCTGAACTTGAGCAATTTCTGACAATACTGGAATGTCATTGGTGACTACTATTGGCTTTTACTGGACGTACCTTCTGGTGTCAGCTCACTGATAGGGGACTGAGGTTCGTTCCCAAGACCGATGGCGTGACTGAACTCATCCAGAATGATACATTTCTCAGTGTCGCTGATGTCCTCGGTATCGTCTATCCTGCTCAAGTTCATAGTCGGGTGGGGAGGTCGAACCGGTATGATATTACACCCCATGAGTGACCAAGATGCATTAGATGAATCAAATGTGATCCGGATGGTGGCATCCTGTGAGTCAATGCAATCGAAGGTAATGTTCAAGTGGTTTTCCCATTGATTCAAGACGTGCTTCACTTTCCTCTGCTGTAGAGCAGTGCCGGAATTGAAAGAGTATGTCCATGTCTATGGGCAGGAAAAATGATAAGAATGAAAGGTAAATGAGTAACAGAACGTACCTGGGCATTTAAACACCCATTCTGGTCAATGGGCTCTTCAATCTGTCTGCCTTGAGTGACGACGACACCGGTCAGATCAAAGCAAGCCTGCTGCAAATCAGAGTTGGTACATTGTGAGATGAAAGGAGTAACCGTAGTGAATAGGAGTAATGGTGGCAAGGTGTTATCTAACTAGGGGTCCGGCTGGTGACACATCCAGTGGCACTGGCAACTGGGTAAAAAGTACATCGCTCGCGATACTCCGGCCTCGGCAAGGACCTACCGAATGGACCAGTACAATGCTCGTTCTGACAGTTCACCTACGCTGGGCCCCTCATCCTTAGCTTTGTACCTCAGAACCTAGTCATTCTTTCATATGGCTTAGTTAGCTGACTTGGCTTCCCAGTTCCTGTGCGGGTCAAGGAGCGTTTAAATATCGATTTAAAGAGCCACGGTAATATTGAAAAGATGAGCGACATTCAACAACCTACGTCATCGCCATTGACTTCGATTCCTCCATCTCGACTTGAAAATCCTGAGAATCGGTAATGGTAGTCACGTTCGTGAAAACTTTGAATGCAGGAGTCGTCGATGGCTGTTGGCCGTCTGACTGCCATGAGTAATAGTCAATTGTGACCATATCACGCGTCTCCCTCAATATTCCCAGATGAGCCGTGATTAAGCACTGCGAGATGCCCTAAGAGGGAATGAAAACTCTAATGGCAGGTGATGAAACGAAAAACCCTTACGAAGAATATGGGCAGGATTTCGAGCACAACAAGTCCGACATTCTTATTTGTCTATAAAGCTTCCTTCAGTGCCTCCCGTAAATAAAAAAAGTATAGAACGTACTGTGACGTGGCCCGATGGTGCGAGCGACCCTATCTCAAAGAGGAGGATACCAAACCAAGTCACAAGAGCAGACTCGATGACGGCGCGAAGGGCAGTGACGTATTTACGGGACTTCTTTCCTCCACTTTCGCGCAAGCTCTGTACGGTACGGTTGGCCCACCTAAATTGTTGCAATTAGCGCCTCCCACGCACGACAAACGAATCACCTTACGCAATTTTGTATATGATCCCGCCTGTCATTAGTGAATTGGCGAAGAACATCGACCAGCCCCAGGCCACAGTGATATCAAGAGTGACCGGCAACAACGTTTTCTCGTAGAATTCTTCATTGGAGTAGATGGCCAGGTGCTGGCCGTCCGCAGACCAGCAGAGGACTATGTTAAGACCTGTGAGCTAGACTCTGGCAGACGCACGGCGACTCACGAGCATTCAGAATGACCGAAGCCGCGGGAAGATAGAGTGCCCACTTTTCCTTGTTAAAGACGACGTAGAAGCGCCATGCTAGGGTCCCATCTGATAGAAAAGCCTAAATAAAACATGAGTCGAATATAAAGGACAATACACGCGGGGAGCTTACAGCAACGGTCGTAGTGAAACTGGAAATGAGAAAGCACCAGGACACATCAATACCTGTTGAGTGACGAGACTCAGCCAACTCACTTCCCAACAACCGTCAGTGGAATTGACCATCTAAGTAGTTCTTCGTTCGTATCGCTCATAAGTCGTGCGCGCGCGAACTGAAGGGAGCGTGTGATGAAGTGGGCCAAGAGATCTAGGAAACTACGCAAAGGGGTGAGACGCACAAAACCAGCAACGCTGCATGCACATACAGAGCTATAGTGACCCATCTTAGTCTCTTCGATGACACTGTGACATGCCGGTACGTTGCCCAGATCGCAAGCACGACGAGTACAACATATACTCCTGTTCATCAAAGAAGAGGCTTAGTACTAGCGCCTGGAAGTAGAACGATGAGCCTCACCGAACAAGCCTGACACACAGGCCAACGTGATCGCGGCAATCTGCAACGCCTGCAAAGTCTCAGCAGCCATTGTCACTGATAATGTAGAGTCATGAAAGTAGCGCGTCCATGGTTCTTAAATGCGGGAAGAACCAGACGCCGATGACTTCTCCCAAAGTAGTTTAGAGGCTTGGCAGTGTAGCAAGATAACAGTTGTAGCCATAGTACACCAATTGTTTGGAACGCCCGTCCAATAAATGTAAATCCGTGACTTTACTCCGTCGGGCAACCGTTAAGAATGAGCACTTTAGAGCGAAACTGTACCTAACACTGTCATCCGATAACGTTAATGAAACTGATCGCTGATAGTGCGGGTTGGGGGCGTTGAATTCCGCATATTGTCGGGTCTCTGAACACCTGTCTGCATCGGGACAGAAGGCTTTCGGAGTCGGTGGGAGAGAGCGTTCATTGGCACCCGCAATACGCAGCAATTCTCATCACGAAGAAATTTGGGTAAAACCTGCCAGTGGTGGACTGTAGGGAATTTCGGTCAGAAGGATCCAAGCACTACTTCAGCCACATATGATCGAGGATTTTCACCTTCCGTCAACCGCAAACTCTATGTCTTAAAACATCATCTCCACTTTTGATCGAGCAGGCCACCTCGAAGGGGATGAATTCGCCCCCAGCGGCATCCGAGTCGTGGATAGAGGAAGATGTGCTTCGTTTCGTAATTGCATGACCTCATTCGAGCCTGGATCTTCTTTTCGCGAAGATAACGGTTGCAAGAGTGAAGCGCTGAAGCCTTGCTCGAGTCTTACTGTAACTCCATCGCGATCAAACGATACTAGATTTGTTCGGGAATACATCTGTAGCCTCCAAGATGATAACGCATCTTCGGAACGTGTCGGAAAAAACCCCCACACGCAAGGGGCGACGAGCAGCTAACTCAACTGGGATATTAGCGTACAGCTGGAGGAATGAGTGTAGTTGTGTCAAACCTCAAACGCACGCTCGCGGCCAGCCATTTGCCGTCAAAATGTTCCCACGTTCAACATCACTGCTCCATGCAGTATCACTTCCATCAGTCTATGTCTGCACAAATACACATACAAGTTAGATTCACTTCAACTTCAGCGCCTCACTATTCCTTCCACAGGTCTGTATTCAAAATCTCAACACCCGGCGATCCAACGACCTCGCCAATCGTATAAACTTCCTTCTGTCCCGCCTTCCCAAGCGCATGTAGAGCAGCACCGACCTTATCCCCAGGCACGACGAGCACCATCCCAATCCCGCAATTAAACGTGCGCACCATTTCACTCGGGGCGATCGCGCCAGCACGCATCACCCAGCGAAAAACGGGCGGCAGTGCCCACTTCGCAACATCGATGCGCGCACCGAGGGACTTGGGCAGCGCACGCGGCACGTTCTCCACGAACCCGCCGCCGGTGATGTGGGCCATGGCCTTTATGAGGCCTTCTCGCGCCGAAGGGAGCACTGTGCGCGCATAGAGCGCCGTCGGCGCTAGTAGCGCCCGGCCTAGCGTCGTGTGCGCGTCCCATGGACATGGTGCGGCGTAGGATATGCCCGTGCGCGCCACGGCTGCGCGCACGAGGGAAAAGCCGTTTGAGTGCAGGCCTGTTGAGGGCAGTCCGAGTAGCACGTCGCCTTGGACGATGTCGTCACGCGGTAGGAGCTGGGCGCGCTCGACGGCACCGACTGCGAAGCCTGCAAGATCGTAGTCGCCTGCGCCAGCCACGGTGGTAGGTGTAGGAGTAAGTGTAGCCAGTTGTGAGTTGGTAATTATAAATACCCCTCTTTTGGCAATGCCCACCTGGCTGGTACATCCCGGGCATCTCAGCTGTTTCTCCGCCGATGAGCGCACAGCCCGATTGCTGACAGCCCACAGCGATACCCTTCACCACCTCAGCAGCGACTGCGACGTCGAGCTTCCCACAGCCATAGTAGTCAAGGAAGTACAGCGGCTCGGCACCCTGCACGACCAGATCGTTGACGGACATGGCCACTAAGTCAATGCCTATTGCAAAACCCAGGTAAAGCAATTTAGTATTATTTCTTAGTGATCCGGGACGGGAAATCGTTGTGGGTGCGTACCAATAGTATCGTGTACACCCGCGTCGACTGCAATACGAAGTTTTGTGCCGACGCCGTCCGTGCCACTGACAAGTAGTGGATCGGTGTAGCCGGCCGCCTTGAGGTCAAAGACACCACCGAAACCTCCGATTTCTGCATCCGCGCCTGGGCGACGCGTTGAGCGCACGTATGGTTTGATCGCTTCAACGAGCGCGTTTCCCGCATCAACCGAGACGCCTGCCTGCGCATACGTGAGGCTTGAAGCTGCTGAAGCCGCTGCTTTGAGTCCTCTTCATATCAAGGTTCTTTTCATTCAGCGGCGCCGTGTGACGGTTCCTTGACAGACGTACCGATGAGCAATGTCTCGACGATACACTTTCCCATCAAATTTGACTTGTCCCACACCTTCATATGCACGGTCGAGAGCTTCCTGCAACGATGGAGCATAGGCTGACACGGCGATGACGCGGCCACCAGAGGTCTGCACCAAGTCCTTTGCCTTGGTGGTCCCTGCATGGAAAACAACCACATCTGAGAAAGAGTGTAAGCAATGCGACGAAAGCAAGAGCTCGTATGGGCATACCGAATGGAACCTCTCCAACAGTGATGATCTTCCCTTTCTCGAAACTACCAGGATACCCTGAGGATGCTAAAACGACGGAAACGGCAAATCCCTGTCGGGTGGTTATTGCCACAGAATCTAATCGTCGTTCAACGCAGGCCTGCACAAAAGGGTAAACGCACGGCCATGGCGTGAGTCGAATAGGAATAGCGCACCAGGATGACCGCAGCCAGATCGGTGTCCTCGCTGAGAAGTAACATCAACGCCTCCGTCTCTGGGTCTCCAAAGCGGACATTGTACTCCAGCACTTTTGGTCCTGAGTCCGTTAGCATGAAGCCAGTAAACAGGAGGCCGACGAATGGATAGCCTAATCCAAATGGCTTTTAGATTACCAAAGGAAAGGAAGTCGACAACCGACCTTCTCTCCGCATCCCATCAATCGTTGGTTTTAGCGTCTCGCGCATGATTTGATCCATGATAGCAGGGGTTGCCACAGGAGCAGGCGTATATGCACCCATTCCACCTGTATTTGGCCCTGTATCACCCTCCCCGATACGTTTGTGATCCTGCGCTGCTGGAAGCGGGACGATGGTGTATCCATCGGAGAATGCAAGGACGGAGATCTCTGGTCCGACGAGCACCTCCTCGATGACGACCTCGTCACCTGCCAGCAGGATGAGATGGCGCAGATTGTCCGAACGTTACACGATGGGTGTGTAAGGGGTAGTCAACGGCGACGCACCTGCGGACCCAAACGCGTGTGAGACCATGATTTCCTTCAGACCGGCTATCGCATCTTCGGTTGTCTCGGGAATAAGGACGCCCTTGCCCGATGCGAGCCCGCTCGCTTTGAGCACGACCTTATGCCCGCATGTCCTAACATAGTCAATCGCCTCGTCAACTTCCGAGGAAGTGAAGACGCGGAAGGCGGCAGTTGGGACGGCATGTCGGGTCATAAAAGCCTTGGAGAAGGCCTTGGACCCTTCCATCCGTGCAGCGAGGGCGCTTGGGCCAAATACAGGGATTCCGACTATCGCATACATGTAGCGTAAATCCCAAGATAAATGGATGGATTGATAGGAAGGCACCTTTGCGGAAATAGGACTCCACGCCGTCTACCAGCGGTTGCTCTGGGCCTGGGATGACGAGGTTGATCTTTGAAGACGGTTTCAGCACATCAGTTGGAAGAACCGGCAGCGCTCACATCATTTGTAATGGCCCATTCGGACAAGTTATGAAAGGTTGGATTCGGGATGTTCACATTGGTTACTTTGGGAGAGAGCTCGGTGCCACCATTGCCCGGGGAGACGAAGATATGATCCACGAGGCTGGATTGGTGGAGCTTCCACACCAATGCGTGCTCCCGGCCTCCTCCACCGAGTACCAAGATACGAAGGGCCATGAAGGGGTATTGGAATTGACAGCACATCAGATCTTGAAAATCTGCACCAGATAAGGTAATAGATAAGATTTCGTTTTGCGACTCGGTTCAAGCAGTACTGTGGTGCCGTAAGTGACTGAGTGTGTCACCAGTTACCAGTTATCCTCTGATTCACGCAGTTGGTTACGATGCTATCACAACGGCACATGGAAGATTATACTCTGGTTAGGGGGTCCTGATGGGTTATAGCCTCCCATACCGAAGAAGTGAATTACTTGCGCCACACCGCGTGCTCCCAGGAATGTGACGAATCTATAGACTCATCAATCACCCGCTCCCCTTCGTGTCCCGTGAAGTGCTTGACGAACAGGCTGAGCAGCCTAGTAGCTCTTAGCGTTGTCCGACTGACAGCGTTCTCAAATGCGAGAAGGAGAGCCTCACAGGAAATAGAGAGGGGACGGTGACCTCTCGTGACATTCACTTACCATGCTGCCCCATGCAGTATGCAGTGCTATCCGTACAGACGGATTCCTCGTGCAGGTTCAAGAGGCCACCGCGTTGCGAAGCTGTCGTAGATGCCGATATGAGCCGACGGCTAAATGGTTAGGCTGGATCAAAAACCCGTTTAAGTACGCTCTTTGGCTCGTGACCCGTTTAGAGGGGTTGTCTGGTGAATTTAAATCTTCAGCATTGTGGTGAGATTAGCAAATGAGCAGCCAAGACGGAACGAAGAGAAGGATCATTGAGACTGCTGACACGCGCTGACAGCCTGGGAGGATTGAGCGCTATTGAGCAGTGAACCCGGTGTGAAGCCGGTGCCGACCCGGACACGAGACAGGGGCAAGGCAGCCCGTTCGGTTTATAAACTGGCTCATTCCGCGAGCTACTGGGTTTGGGAGCGGCGTATGGGTATGTCTATAGTTGGCCTCGGAACCTAATAAGAACGAAGTATT
This sequence comes from Russula ochroleuca, assembly GCA_015178965.1. Classification (NCBI taxonomy): domain Eukaryota; kingdom Fungi; phylum Basidiomycota; class Agaricomycetes; order Russulales; family Russulaceae; genus Russula; species Russula ochroleuca. The sequence continues at coordinate 1,061,584 of WHVB01000006.1, read as the reverse complement.
TTAGTGATGGGTTCTGTGTCGTGCTCCATCTATCCCCCAATCACCTGAAGGATGCAGTCGACGTGGAAAAACCATGTGTTCGGACTTGAGCCGTACGAAGAGGTGAGTGGTTGCATTAAATTGAAGGCTTGGCATTGGTTCGAACTGGGGACGACACGTTTTTGTCCGAAAATGAACTGAGTTAATTGCTCACGCACGCTTGCTTTCTCGCACCAGTTGCAATCAGGTTCTGTGTCCGTCGAGGGAGACTCGCAAGCCGATGCTCTCTCTCCTCTCTCTCCTCCTGGCATGATCCCTTCTTCGTCCCAAAATCCAAAACTCCCCAAGAAATCTCTCTTTTCTCGCAAACCAGTAAGGAGAACAAGCACAGACACCCCTCTCTCCCCCACATCCAACGCTCTTCCGCCCGACCAACCTTCCACTCAACAATCCCCGACCGACCCTTTACATGCGCCCGGCCCTGTCTCCAGAGAGCCCTCATCAGACACCTTATCACCAATCCCTAATCGTTCCATCATCCCTGAGTCACTCAAAGAGCTGCCTTCATGGTACCAAACCGAAGGCGAATTGGCGGCAGCCACCACTCGCCAGTTTCGTGGCAGGTATCCGATACACAATCCGGTGGGGCCCCGCTTTTATAGAAATGTGCATCTCCTGCCGCCAAATAGACCCGCCTCTGTGTTTTCCCCTTCTTTCCCCCCAATGTCAACCGATCCTGTCTCGACAACCACCCCCAGCCGCACCCCCTCTGGAACCCCCCTTCCTACCCCCAGTTCTTCTGAAACACGAATACCGGACCCCTCCGGCAAAGGGCGCACCCGGAAAATATCCAACGCCGCACCGGATACCGTTGACCTTCTTGATGCATCGGATCCACACGGAACCAATTGGCACCATGAGTCTCCTTACGACGGTTTAGGCTTGAACGGAGACAGGAACCCAACGCCCACAGATGTACCAGATGTACGTGGTTCTAATAGTTTTATGAATCGTACTAAACGAGTGACCTCAGGCACGCCCTCCTCCACGGAACCGTTCGCACATGTCCACTCAAGGCGCGAGCACACATCACAGAACAACTACGCCTTCACCCTTATCTCAATCGACTTCTGCGGTTCATCTCCACTCTGATCAGGATGCTCCACCACCGGTCGCCATCACCCGTAGGCTCACCAAACGGCGGAAGCCATTTGAAGGCATCTTTGGTTTTTCTTCTTCAGCACCAACCACCGATACGTCCTCCACGACAAATTCCATTGCTGCATCTTCCCACACTGTGACAAGCAAGCTCTTCAAGCGTCAAAGCATATTCAAGTCTGCCTCGACATCTTCCATTGTTCAGACCCTCTCCAATACATCTGCTGTTCCTACCGAGAAGAGACAGAAACATTCTTCCATGCTTGGTCGCTTCACCCGCCGTTTGAGCATCATGCGACGTGTTGCGCCTGGGCAATCCCGCAGAGGTAGCTTCGACGCCAGTAATGACGGGTCCCGTAGGCAATCATTACAAGTTACCGACCGCACCTCTATCACGACACGTCCGCCATCCATGGCAAATCCGGTGTCCCCATCCGAGAATCCTCAAAGCATACGCGTGCCGCCATTTCAGGCAGGAACGTCTCCGTCTCCGGATTCGACACCACTTGCAACGCCAGAGGATGAGCAAACGCGAGTCGACGAACGGACACAGGGTGGAAAGCGTGACTCGCTGTCGTCTCTCGAAGTTTCTTACTCTATCGGACGCCTCACCGTTGTCAACCCTGATGTTCCCAGTTCGGTTGATAACTCTCCGGTCAACCAAATTTATCCTCTCCCTGCGAGTAGCTCCACCCCAGCTTCAGCGCCGTTGCCTCCTAAGGTTAAGGAGAAACCGCTGCCCCCTCCAGCGCCGCCGCCGACTCCCCTCTACTTGGAGGTCCCGAAGTTTGAGTCGCTGTCAGCTTTAATGCCACCTTCCAACGGACATGCGAGAACGACCAACGCAGCGGTTCCTACGACACATGCGACTCCGGGAGAAAGACGGAAATCGCAGACCAGCCCCACCTCGTCTCTTCCCGTCCCGATACCTCGTGCTGTCCCAAAAAGTGAAAAGCGCGCCCATGCCTCCGCGCCGTCCTCTGCTGCGCCCGCACCTGTGCCAGCATCTCTGACGCCACCCACCCATCCTTCGACCGGGCGGATGTCTGCGTCAGCACCACCTGCAATTGATGACTCTCCACTATCTCGTGCCTCGATCATTGCAAACCCACCAACACCATACGTGGAGACTACTCGTATTAACAACCCCCCTGTGATGGAGCAGGCTACAGCACCTCCTTCCATTCACTTGTCAATCCCGTCACCCGTTATCACCCCGATTATTTCGTCACCCCATGCCCCATCCCCACGTGAATCTCAGACGCCTCCCTCGCGCGAATCATTACAGACGAAGAACCAAGTATCGCGTATGAACAGCTCCGTGCGTAGTCGTGAGACTGAGACGTTCCACCTCGTAAGGAGTCCAAGTGCAGGAGCCGTGCAACCTACTGGTCAAAGCATTGTTGTGGCAGGTGAGCAATGGGAGGTCGTCGGTGGCGGCACGCAACGTTCTAGAACAAAGAAAGAGAAAGAGGAGGCAAGGCGGAGCAACACAGACCAAGACCGACGAGATGGCAAGCGGCAAGATAGAATGTCCATCGAGAAGGTAATGATGCTTTCTTTAACGCCTTAAGATTACTAATCATCTCGTGAAGGCCCCAACTACGGCCCCTTCGAAGAGCGAGTCGCGCAAGTCACGGACGAAGGACGGCAGCTCGAGCCGCCATCGCACTAGTCAGACAGAAGGCAGAGATCATGTCCGCCGCTCCCCGACCGCGCCAAGCAGCGTGCCTTCGCCCAAGCACAGACCAGAGCGCCGCCTTTCGCAGTCGCAAGGGCCGCGTCCGACCTCCGAATTGACGCCGGCCGCGGATATGAATGCACTGCGTGCGCGCGAGGTGTGGGAGATGGATCGGCTGTGGAAAGGGAGGAGCGTGGCTTACGGTCTTGAGGGCCCGCAGGTTGTTTACGCGCAATCGATAGGCGACGTCGGTTCAACGACGAGCGTCAACGCGCTCGGCCATGGCTCCACACACACGTCGTACAAGCTCCAACAGGGCTTCCAGTTCCCAACCGGAGTTCACTCGCCACCGTCCTCATCGTCTCTGCGACCACCGCAACAGCAGCAGCAGCCACATACGATGCAAGGGGCGCTGTACGATTTTCCGAGCGGGGTCAGGAGCTATCCGGACTTGGCGAACATACCGAGCATCGGCTCGCCGGACAGTACACCTTCGACGCCGTCGCGTAACCCGTTACCCGCGCCGCCGCGCCAGTCGACGTACCGCCCGGGCCCGCTTCCGTCGGCGTTCACTGAGAAGGATGATGGTGCAAAGGCGGAGTATTGGAGCAAATACGCCGGCGTGAATGTCGTCTCGCCAACGCATTGAGAGACTTTTCTTCTCTAATTGCCCACGACTTGCCATGACACCCTCCTTTTTTTATTACTTCTTTCTTTCTTTCCTTCATTCACAGGTATGATCGCCTTCTTCTACCCTTAGTACCCTTACTCCGTCCTCTAACCGCTATGAGATACCTTGCGCTATCTAGAAGACAGAGAGATCGACATAGACTCTGCATGCTGACTTTTTTTAACCAAATCCCACCCCCTTCACGTTCACGAACCCTTGACCCTGTTGGTGTTTGTTTTACCCATCAATTTTATTCCCACTTTTTTTCACCCCTTCACGCTACGCTACTCATATGGTTGTCTTCCCTGCCAACACTTCTCGAAGGGCCGGTTGGTGCATATAATTATGGACTAGTTGTGTGCTCTGTATTTGACTTATGTCGATAAGGATGATTGTTCGAATGGCACTAACTCGTGCTTGTCTTTGAAAGGCATATATTGATTGAACGATAAAAGAATACCGAAGGCGATATGGAAACAGACAGATTGTGGTGATACTGTATGTACAAGTGCAGCGTGGACTTGCTGATCCGATTCATGGCAATCGACGTAAGACAAAAATTAGAAGATAGAAGACATACGTGAGTAGCAGCGGATACTAAGCGCCATGTGAACGGACTCGTGGGCAAAAAGAAATTTGAGGGGAGAAAAGGGGGAGGGAGAATGGAAGCGCAGTGTCATGAGAACGCGTGGGGGTCAAGTGGGAACTCCGTCGGCGGGTAGTCCTCCCACACGTGTTCAGCGTCGAGGAAACGCCGAAGCCGCGCGACCTGCGACGAGAGATGGATCACGATGATTTGCATCTTGATATCGAGCTGCAGCTGTAGGATCTCCTGGCACGCTTTCAGCGCCGCCTCTCGCGTCTGGACAAACATGTCCCCGGAAATCCCGAGCCGTTTCAGCTCGTCGATCATCTCGCTGAACTCTGCGCACCACGCGAGGACGCCCAGCTGTGTAGAATGGGTTGAGGGGAAGTCGTCAGCGCGAAAGAAAGAAAAAATAGGCGGGGATATATGCACCTGTCCGTACTGTTTGTAGCGTCCGAACAGTACATTGGGCGCCGCCTGGAGGGCAAATTCACAAATGCTATTCCTCTCGATGATGCTGGGATGTGGTGCGTAGGGTTGGCCCTGAGGGGGTGTAGGGAGTGTCGGCTGCTACATAGAGATGTCAGCAATACATAGAGGAATGTAAGCAAAGAGATATACCTCTGGACGTGGTGGAGGGTCTTTGAACCACTCGTAGCTTGCGTAATCCACTTCGCCCCCAAAGTCGACAGTCTCTGCCGGTTTACCGAACGAGTTGAAAGGGGAAGACATCGGATCCTGAGGAGATGCTACTAAAGAGTTTGTTTATATATGACTCTACGGTTGTTTGAGGAACGTTGGGGGTGAGCGGGGTGGCGAGGTCTAGCTGGAGGGGTGGAAGAGGACGAAGATGAAGACCCGGAGGAGTCGTAGGTGGTAGGAGCTACCACGAGTCAACTAGTCAACACGTGTGTTTAGATAAGTAGTGCTCACACTCACAAACGGGGACAATCTCCAAAGGCGGAATTCGAGAGACAGTGGGCTGGTTAGTCACCGCTAGCCGATATGAATTGGAAAATGAACGTGACTGCAATAAGGAGAAAGGTTAAGATGGGAAGGTCTAACAGAAAGCTGCGGTCGTGCCTTTGGGACCTTGGCACCCGCCACAAACTTGGCGGAATCTTCCTTTCGGGGTCGACTCTTTTTCTTCTTGGTCTCTAACAAAGAGCGACGATAATGGGTAATCGTAGCCTTAGTCACAGATGACGTGCGTGATCGAGGGCGAACAGGAGGGTTAGGAGGGACAGTAGAAATGACGAGCCGGGGTTGACTGGGGTAACCAGAACGATTACGTCTTGATCGGCCGCGCGTCCGAAGAACGACAGTAGCTTCAGAAGGTGTCTTACTTGAAGGAGATACGGATCTCAAAGTAATCCGACGGGGTGTGGTGTCCTGGATATTCACTCGACCCCGAAGACGTACAACTTCGCCGTGGAGACGTGTGGATGAGGAGGTTGTCGAATGCGATGGTGTCCGTGTTTGAACGGCCTTTGGTATATGGACAGTGTGCTCGGTATCTGAGCCACAGGCAGATCGAGAGGAGGCAGCGGATGACGCTTCTGACTTCTTGGAAAGGGCAATTTCAAGCTCACGGATGTTTCGCGATAGCCAGGAAGGAGAAGGGGGGAGATAAGAATGTCGATGCGCGCTGCTGGCGGGTGAGACGGTAGTAGACGCGGTCAAGGTGGAGGGATCAACAAATTCGTAGCCTTCGCGGGGTAACGGAGGAAGTGGCCGTTCTGTGCGTGAGGCAGGCAACGGTGGAGTAGGAGGTACGACTTGTATCTCAGCCGAAGACGATTCCACTGGCTTGGGTGGATCACGGTCCGTCGTCAGAAGTAGAGTGGGCGCGGATTTGAATCGGCTACGCCTATTCGATTGGTCGCTGTGAAGATGAGAGGTGAGGAATTCTTCGAGAGAGGCGTAGAATGACTGGACAGACGGTTGAGAACGTGGGACGCGCGATGCGCGAGGACTAATGTGAGGGGTGTCGACGGCGGGGAAAGTGATATCAAATGCCTCCGGCTGAAAGTCGGGAAGTACCGGCCTGGAATCGGGAAGGTGATGGAAGGAGGAGGAGTGGGGAAGTTGGTCGAGGGAAACGTGCTTGACACGTGTCGCTCGCCGCGGCCTACGCACAGAGAGTTCGGATATCGGCGTTCGAAGGGACGTGAGAAGGGTGTCCCGTGTCAGATGTCCGAATCGCTTTAACGTCGCACTGGCTTTGGTCAAAGTCCTGACAGAGCGGCGTGAGGTCGATAGTGTCGCAGTATTAGATAACTGTGGTGAGGATAGTGAGGGGTCGGGGAAGGGATGTTGTGGTGAAGGTTGCTGCTGTTGTTCGGATGGATGGGGACTCGGGGGAGGATGTGCAGGCGAAGATGATCGAGAATGCGCCGTGTAAAATGATGCTGAGGAGTCAACACGTGGTGCGCCTCCCTCTGCGATATTCAGTGATGCCCCCTCCGCCGCAGTGTCTTGATCGCGGATGGGCTCTGCACGAAAGGGATCGTGATCGTAGAATATAGATTCGTCGTCGTTGATGGGTGCTACTTCAGGAGGGGGTCGTGAAGGTGGAGGTGTCTTGATTTTCGGTGGGGTGGGGATAAATGTGGGCGGAAGTGGAAAGTCAAGGATAAGCCTGAGCTCTGCTTCCCGACGTGAAGACTTGCGTGACCGTCTCGATGTCTTGCTAGTCGTACGCGCTCGCGGCTGTGGCTGCGGCTGCGGCTGAGAGTGTTTCGTTCGATGGGAGGAGTCGGACTCGGAAGTCGAGGATGATTGGGAGACGCCAGAGACGGATTCGGCTTGGCCAACACCTTCGACCCCGAGAGGCACGTCCGATAGGCTGAAGTCTTCAAAATCGTCTACCCAGTCTTCCAAATCCTCTTCGACTACCGGGCTCAAGCCCTCTGTGACGTTTGCTCTTCCCGTGGAGGCTTGATCCGAATCTTGACGCGTTACGTCCCCAGGAACGGGCGCGACTGACCGCTCGGTCGAGCGGCTCGTAGAGCCACGAAGGCTACGCACGAGTCTCGACCGCAGGAAGCTCTTAGACCCGAACGTCGCGTCGTCGTCAAGTCCGGGACAGAAAGGACTTGATCTGGGGAAGGAGCTCCAACTGCCAGCTTCCAATGACTTTGTTGAACAAATAGCGCCCTAGCGGCGCGATTGGAGCGTGTTCGCCTGATGGGGACATCAGTCCGAATACTACCGCGAACGGCAACGACAGAAGCTGTGTACTTCGGCCTCGTGTTATAGGGCGGGCAGGTGGCTGCCGAAATGCGGTGCATCTCCACTTGCACCCTACACGCGCATACATTACGGCCAGCACATGCGTGCGCCAGCTGTCAAAGATTGGTCTGTCCATCGTGTCCACTTTCCCAATCCAATCTTCTGTTCTCATGATGATGATACAGTATTGTCCCCTCGCGCCGTGGGGTCTCAATGGGGCCCCATTCGTCACACGCTACTTGCATGCTTGAAATTTACCTCGCGCCACGGCTGCCACGTCCGAACGGCTTGTCATATGACTCAATGTTTATGGGAAACTGACGTTATAACTGGGGTGTATTCCGCTGCAACGGACGCCTTCCCTTTCAGTTGTCATCTGCGTGTCTGTGAACTTCAATTTCCCGTCTCCTCCAACTGACTCCCACCCGTTAGTAATCCAAGTTTTATCTCTCGTTTGTCACCATCGTTATCCCATTCATTCGCCTCCGCACCATCGAGTACCAACAAAGGCTGCCCGCGGTTGGCGAATCAGAGGGGGTGAAGGCGCCTGCAGTCAAAGTCGAGGCACTCAAGGACAAACCGACCTCGGCCTGTCCTCTTCGTGCTTCATTGCAGTTCTCACTTATCCTCCGTACGGCTACCTTCCGAAGAGTTTGCAACTACAGAGAAATCTAATATCAGGCCTTATCACAAATGCACTATAAGGTACCTGCTCTGGTACATCTGTTATTGCATAAGAGACGGTATGCGTTCCCACTGGCTGTGATTCAGGCCTTCCGCTTGCCTTTTGCGCGTTGGTGATGTTCTCTCGTCCCTTTTCTTTGCATGCCTTTGCACATCGTCGCAGTCCTTACCCTTCCCTCTTCCCTTCCTTCCCTCCCCTCCTATTTCACGTTGCTTTGTGCCTGGCACACTTGCCCCCCACGCACCCATGATGAGCTGATGTTTGTGTCCGTTCGTTTGCCATTCCACTCGCATTCTATTCACCGTCCCGACTGTTGTCCGTGATATACACGAGGCAATCGTTAGAGGAAAATGGTAAAATGTTTCATAATTTACATGAGACAAACTTTCACCAAGCTTTCCAGAGCATTCTTATCTGTATCATCCTGTCACAATGGTTATTACTCAGACCACCAGTAGCACCGACACCCTCTTTGGCCACCGATAGCAACATGTTCCCAACTTGGATCCAGAATTGCCACTGCGACACCCCTGATTGAATACAGGGCTGTCTCCGTTTTGTTCCAAGGCTACACTAGAGAATATTATTCAAACCAGGCAGCTTTCGGGTCCGTTATGCTCTACTACCGACTCGGGAAAATATTTACGTCGACTCAATTGTCATTGTCTTTACAGACGTCTGGCTTAGATATGGCGGTATTGGCCTTACTATAAAGCACATAGACCTCGACGCTGTTCGACACATCTCTTGCGATTCTAAATCTCAACCCTAAAGTCTGGCTCATGGGCCTCAACTACGACCCCAGTCTCGCGTTTAGCCCATCTCATTCTTTCCTTTAAAGGTGACGCGCCGGACAACTACCTTCACATGTTATATCAGAACCACATGTGGGCCAGTGTCTCACCGCTGCGCCCGATGTCACCAAAATCCCCGATGTCGCTGTACCGAAATTGCCAACCAAGAAGACTCACACCGTTACACGTTTGATCCAGCGTTAGATGAACCTTGTGTATAAGGTCACGTTTCACCTAGCTAGGGGAGCCTTCGAGATCTACGGGCGAATCGATGTCCTCTCTAACGACGCAAAATATGGCCAGCCGAGCTCCATAGATCAGTTACATCGCGGGGATGGGGAGATCCGCACGCAGGTCCACTTTAGGCAAAGTATTCTCACCCCAAGCGGTCCTTTTTTTTTCTCCCGCGGGAATGCGCCAAAAAAATTTCTCAACACGCACATCTTGACCGTCATCTCCCAACCACGGGATTACTTTTTTTCTTCGCGTACAGAGACGACAGACTTTCGGGACGCATAAAACAGCAACCAGCTCCCAAGTAGGCGGTGCTCGACCGCTCACAGCGGAGGTGCGTGCCCGTTTTCCATATCATATCGTATCATTGCCAGGGTGCAGGGTGCCCCCTGACCAAGTCAAGCCGATCAGTGATGGCGCCGATAACGGTGCGACATGTGAGCAGGGAAAATGGTATAATCAACAATTAATCATTCAACCTCACGGTACCAGCCGCAAATTCGAGGTCCCTGGAAAAGCGACAGAGTTATATGTACGAGGTGGTCGCTTGCACTGGCCTCTCAGAATGATCTGCATATGCCACTCGGCCCGGACACGGGTCAAGGATGAACCTGCATGAGCTTGTACCACCAGCGTTCGCGAACGCTGGTAGTACAAGCCCACCCACGTTCACGGCGGCGATCAACTTGGCGAATGTCAATGTTTACGAGCTGATTTGGAATCCCAGTTGGTGAAACTACTATATAGCAACGGTTTCGAATATGTTACAGTGCTGATGCAGTATGTAAGGAGCCCTATCGAAAAAAAAAACAGCGTAACAAGAAAGCCAGGCGGATGACAGAAGAAATTCGACGATGCAAAGATACGGCAGTTTTGTTAGATTAATAAGGGTTGCTCTTCCCCTGAGACAGGTGTGGGGCGTCGGAGATATGCCCTTGCTCTGCCAAGTACTTCTCTCAAACGGGAAAAGTGGATAGCCGACCCACGGATGCCACCAGTCCCACGCAGGACAAGAACCTCGATGGCCCAGCCACCACCCACGAGCAACCACACGATGCCAACTGGTAGGGTCTCACCTCCCCACATGTATAGCGTACGACGCTGATTGAATGGCCATTCGACACCGATAGTGCGTGTCCAAGACCCAGATCCAAACTGGATAGGCTCTCGTATGCCATGGCCAGCGACTCCACTTGAACCTTGAGCACCACCGTCACAGAACAGTACAAAACTTCCTGCTTCCTCGGCACGGGCCCTGGCTTGCTCCCACATTGCCCTACTGACATCATGGTGCCAGGTCTGTGCAGGTGCTAGAATAAGTGCCGGGCGGGAGTCCAATGGAGTAAATATTGTTGGGCTTGCGAAATCCAGACAAATAGCAGCTGTGAGGGGGATGGTGCGCTCGTATGGAGGGACTGGAGTCCATTTCTTGTTCTTGTTGGGTGCATGGAGTTCATACTCATAGATCTCGGGATCGTTTTTGGATTCAGTGAGGGCGTAGGATTCTGCGACTGTAATAGCTATGTGAGTGCGAGAGTAATTTCTATATTTGAACACGTACTTGGAACCAGATTACGTTTGTAGTACTCTGCAACAGGCCCATCTGGCCCAACTAATACTAGACCGTTGCGCCATTTGCCGTCCCGGGAGTGCTCCCATTCAGCGCCCGGTGGCACTGGTTCGATGAAGGTGACGCCAACAAGTGGACCTTTGATCTCATTTCGCACCCTGTCGATGGCGTCCTGTCGTTGGGAAATAGTTTCAAACCTCAATGCACCCTCCGGCCAGAGAAGGATACGGGCACCGTTATGATGTTTGGATTCCGCAATGAACCTGTCCAAGGCGGTGCTTGAATCACCAGGTAAAGGGGGATGCGGGAGGATGCACCCAACAGGGAGCGGGGTAGAAGAACTCGACCAAGGTAAAGTGGGGGTGGTCAGTAAGAAAGACGGAATGGTCAGAGCAAAGAGGGCTGTGGTGAGAAGAAGTGTACGAAGGGGTCCTGGGGAGGACGTAGGCCTTCTTGGTTGAGGTTGGGGCTCACCATTGGAGACGAGGCTCGGGATAAGGGGTCCAGGCGGTTCGGACTCGTCTCCGGGCCCAATAAACCATGCACCAACCACTTCGGCGATTACTATCGCCCACGCACCAACAAGCCAGTTTATCCCCCACGCTCCAAAATATGGTCTCATCCATTCATAGCTCGCAATGCCAGTCACTGGACTCCATGTGACAAGGTGCCCAACTGGACTTGTATGAGAGATGAATTGCCAGATGGTGGCCCAGAAGGTGGGGAAGAGGGTGAGTTTAGTAGCTGGGTTGTTGAGCCGGAGGCTGAGGCGGTCTGATATGATGACGGCAAGAAATGCCACGGCAGATGAAAGAGAAGAAATTAACCACAACGAAAAGAGGGAAGAGGCTGTTGAGGAAAGTGCGTGGATGGACGGAATGAGATGAGAAAGGGTCGAGGCGAGCGAAACGCCAGCGACCGTCCCAAAAATGACCCTGGGAGCATGGGGGCGGGGGACAACAACGCGAGTCTGGACCAATACAGTCGCGACGAGAACTGTCAGGGGAACGAATGATGGAGTAGGAGAGAGCGCGAGGAAAGCCAACACAGTTGCGATGGCGGGAAATACGCGGTTTGGGTGGTTGATAAAGATGACCTCCCTGAGGTCGGCCGTTGGAGCCATAGTTCGTTTCTAAAGACTCTGTTGACAGATTCAGTCGTACACAGGCTTTAAAGGATACTTGACCAAAGTCCCGCAGTCAACGCTGCGCTGCGCAGCCAAGCAGAGACAAGAAACAAGGACAACAACTCGCAGTATGTGGCTTAATGCGGCTTTTGCCGATGCACTAGAACAGGTACAACAGAAGCATGCGTATATACAGTATAGGAAAGATTGGACGACGCTAACGGGAGAAAACAGCGCTGCTGGGATTACGCCGTACCCCCCTCCTTGTGAAGGGACTCGGCAAGGCCACCCGAACTGCCTAAATCCCCATATTCCCCAAAACTAGACCATTTGCAGAAGTGCCTGAGCTACCCGAAGTGCGGCCATTCAAATCGCGGTCGTGACCAGTGTCGAGAAGGCCACTCAAGTGATCATTACCGCCTGCGCTACCACCGGGGATGTCTCCTTGTAGGGGACCTGTGTTGCCAATGCCCGCCAGCCTACGCTGTGCCGCGGCTCCCAAGCTGAGATCGTCGGCCAATGGATGTTCAGGGCTCAGGTCGGACAAGGAATTGCCCTTCGCTTTGCCTTTGGCATCTTGTGCTGTGGAACCTTGTGCCTCTGGTGGGGGAGCGACTTCTGACCCTTTGCCCTTGTCAACCCTTAGCGTAGAACCGCTCGCCACTGGTGCCGACGAAGTAAAACTAATATTCGGTCTCGGCGCATCGATATTTGAGTCCAACCAATGGCTTGTCTGCTTCTTGAATTCTTCATTGTCCTGAGACATGCTACTTTGACCTGACAGAAGATCCCCAGATTGTTCTACTGGTTCGCCGTCAAATCACTAATTCGTTGATCAAAAGAAGAAAAACCCGTGCGTACCTCCCGAGGGATCAAGCGCCCGCAGCTCTTCAAACCAAGGGAGAGCCTCATGTTCCTTGTTCATCTCCGCGGATCGAGATATAACTTCCATTAGCAGCCGACGGAGGCGCGCATCATAGTGTTTGTCCTCCACACCCTGTCGCATACGTTGAACTTCAACAGCTTGTTTCGCGTACTCAAATGCCTCCTCGTCCCGTTCCGTGCAGGCGAGGCAGGATGACGCAAGTGAGAGCGAGTTTATAAGGTCCAACGCGTACTTCTGATCCTCCGCAGTTGCTTCTCGGAAATAGTGAATCGACTCTTCCGCGTATGTGGCCGCCTCGTGATTACTGTCCAGCTCGAGCATCCGATCTGCGAACAGATAAAGTGCATCTGCGAGGCCAGCAACATCTAATGGTATCACTCCACGGAACGCGTCGACAGCGCATTCCGCGATCCGGAGTTCTTCAGGAAGCGTATTTCTATGGCCGCCTCGGTGACGGAACTTGGCAAGTTCGAAAAGGGACCATGCCAATGGCCGCGCAATTGGGCCAGGGGAAGAGACCTTCAGTGTCTGCCAGAGCTCAACCGCATCGTGTCTGATTGAGTACGACTCGCCTTTGCGGTTTGCCTCCGAGAGCTGGTGAGCGTGATTGTCGAGGGCATGCGCAAGGAAGAGGGAGAAAATGGGGCGAGTAGCGGTCATACTGCGAAGTAGAGTTATGGCTTCGGCACTGAAGGAGATTGCAGCCTCGTTCTGTCCTCTCGACGAAAGTATCTTCGATTTATACAGGAGTGCACAGGACAGGACCGTCTGGGATAAGGCATTCGACAAAGCGCGAGTTCGTTTAATCGTATCCTCAATTGTGGACAAGTTCATGCCGTCGTCAGCGCTGAAACGCATATTCGAGAGGCATAGATTGCAGAGCGCAGAAACCTCCTTCATATCCGGCTGTGATTCATCCACCTCGCCAAGGAGTTCGAATGCTACTGCAGCACTTTCATCTTTGAGGCCAATGGAGTTGAGCAGGACAGCATAGTTGAGCAATGCGTATGCTAACTCGGAGCCGGGAGCGGTTTGAGAATTTCGGTGCTCCTTAAAAAGGGATACAGATCTGTGAGCTGCGTCTATGGCCTCGTCATTTTGCTTTAGGTCGCATAGAATATTTGCTCGCAGAGATAATATCGAAGCGACATGACAAGGAGAGTTGGGCGTCGCGACAGAGGCACGTTCGAGAGTGTCCAACGCGAAACCAGATACATCCAACGCGTATTTGTGAAGACCGAGGTCGCTGAGTGCCTGGGCGATCTCAAAAAGCGTAGTGGCGACTCTAACATTGTCATTTCCGTGATGATGGACCTCCATGTGGTCCAAATAATCCATGGCGGTAGTAAATGCGACTATTCTATCCCCTTGGAGATCCCCGGTAGGATAGTAGAGCGTATTTTCTGAGGGGCCTAAAAACCCGACAGGAGATGTAAAGTCAGCAGGGGAGAGGGAGGTGCTGGACATGAGGAGGCGCATAGCACAGCGGCGAAGCTGAACACGATTTGATGGCTCGCCCTGGGAAATGTGAGACGGAACACATAAGACACCCTTTCTTGACTGCGAATGGGGACACGTACTTGATCTAGATGAGAGGTCCTCTCAAATCTGCCTTCACTAGATTGCTCTATGTGTTGCTTGATCTCGCGTAGTGCAGGCAACCAATGACTAGAAGCAGATTCTGGAATTACTGCGGGTCGCTCAGCGGAACCACTTGCTATGCCAGACACCACGACTATGTTGTCCGTGCCCTCGGGTGAGATATCCCCACCATAGTGAGACCCTGAAACAGTTGGTGGTACCAAAGGAAGGCGGTTCTCGATGCCCACAAAGGTTTTATCAGGCTGTGGTATACCAGGGAGTTGGTTGCCGGTGGTCATCGGAGGCTCAGGAGGCATTTGAGGCTCAGTGTCAACCGGCTTTATGATAGGATGCACGATTGTTTTGGAGGTGGGATCTTCTCCTGTCAAATTTGGGGGGTCATCGGGAACAAGGGGTAGGGGAACGCATTCAATGGAAGAGTGAACAACAGGAGTTGGTTCAAGGCGCTGACGCAGTTCGTCAACCACCAGATCGAACGTGTGGGGAAATGACTATTACCTTTATGGATTGCTGAAGAGCATCAATCTTTCCAGATACATCGTCGAGCTGACACTGCACGCGCCTGAGGATGGACCACACGGGCCATGCAAGACTCCCGAAGAGTGACGTAAAGAAGATGGCGGAAAGCACATCTTTGGTAGGCTGGCCTATGGACTTTAGGAAAGCTGTTTCGACACACCTGTGCAGCGGGGGTCAGTCGATAGCACATGGGCGTGTTTCCAATTGCTTACATTACAATGATAATAGGTCTGAGGTACTGTCGCTCAACTGGAGCCAACTTGTCTAGGGTTGACGAGATGGCTAAGATCAAATAATCAATCTCTTTGGGAATGGGGATGGTGAGGCTGGGACATAAGATGAATTCCATAAGTCTTTCTGTACAGGGAGACTAACGGTGAAATACCTAGTGTGACGGGTATAATCGCGTGAGCCTTCCTGTACGGCGCCATCCGGGTCTGGGGGACGCAGCACGTCTCCGTTCTAAAGACAGACATAGCGATGGTCAAGGCGATGGTCAATGTATGTTCGCAAACCAACGGCTGGACTCACCTGGGGCCGGCGAGCTAAACCAGGTGGTGAGCCCGGGATGTTCGTCATAGCCAAGGATCAGGTCAAAGGGCATCGTAACCCTGGCCGCGATGGCTTTTAATAATCAACAGGAAGCAGCGCTCCCCACTAACCACGATCGTTGTCACCTGGACATTGGCCGTACGGCCCCGTACATGGAATTAGGGCTTCGATGATGGACTGCCGTAAGATGGACAGCTGTTTCCAGGGAGATGAACGTCCCATTGATTCCAATGGGTCTGTACGGTGGCGTTGCCTCGTCCCTCTGACACACGATCAAATCCCAAAGGCCGTACTTGACAACAGGCCTCCGTTTCACACAGAGAAACACCCAACGAATGGTCATAAAGGCAGAAAAGATGCACGGAGCGTCACGCGTGAACATGTCACAAACCTAACCCATGCCGTGTCCGCAGCTCCATCTCAGTACGTGCTGCGCTTACTGTATCTGTCGAAAAAGAATTTCCATTTCGAATCTATGGTCCATATTCAAAACGCGTGGGTTCCGTGAAGACGGTTTACTGTATCGAACAAGGTATTGCTACAGTAGTTGAAAAAGTGAAGGGAGCGGACCCTTTTTGCTAGCTTGATCAGCTGGTCCCAACGGGAGTCCAGTCATGGAAATTTTCCACTGGAATAATGGCTGCTTAGTATCTCACTAGTATGACGATCGATCTTTCCTTGCCTCCTGACCTGCTCAATGCCGCATCCCCCCTCCTCGCTACAGACCTAGCGGCCGTGCATCAGTGCCTGCTACAATCGGGCCTCTCACCTTCACGCTGCTGTGGTGCAGCAGTCCATGTCTTCTCAGTGTCTTCTCCAGTACAAGCCCCTTTTTTTTACTCTTGACCACATCGATGCGTCGTACTACCAGTGCTTCTCAGGTGTGTCACATAACTGCCTTTCAAGAGTGCACATGAAAATGCGAAATGCAAATGACGTGCTACCCGGCCTACCCTCAGGCCTGTATCCAATCTGCTTCTCCCCGCAGCGCAGCGCGCGCCAGACATGTCAAGGTCATGGCCCACATCGCAGATGACGGGTTCATGGAAAGCGCATATAAGGACTTCCTGACACGATTAAATCATCCACGGCCATAGGACTCTGAAAGCACCGCATCCCGTTCGATCTGCGCAGTTAACCGGAGTGCCGCCCAGTTAGTACCACGGTGGGGGACCACGCGGGAATCCTGGGTGCCGTGGTTTTTTCCTTTTTGGAGGGTTGGCTTACAGCTAGCCCAGTACTCAGTACCGTGTCCACACTGCAACTAGCTTGTATGCGTATGAGTGATGGAAAGATTCTTTTTTTTGAGAGCCAGCCAGTAAATGGATAGGTGTAAAACATGCGAGTCGATGATAATACAAGGTCATAGAACAATGCAGGGTTCTTACAAAAGTATGTGTATGGGATGGACTGAACAAAAATGGCAGGAGAGAATACGTAGTGACGAGCATCAAGTGTCCTCATCGCCTAACCTGGTCTGTACCCTCCCACTCCAGGTGCCAGCACGGGTGATGGAGGACGACTGCAAGCCAGCATCGGCTTGGACACCACTGCTTCCACTCGTATTGTTAGCGCCATACCCATCTCCTTGCCCGAAAAGGTCGGTGCTGAGCCTGCCCAAGAAACCCTCAGTGAGGCCGTTGATGGTCCCGCCCAAACGTCCTAAACCGCTCATGTCTCCCAAAGTGCGACCCCTACCAAGACGGCCACTCGAGCCAAAATTACCCATGCCACTGGTACCACCCATGCCGAGTCCGCCCATTCCAAAGCCGGCAGTCTCTGAGCCGCCCAAAGTGCGACCACCCATATCGCGACCTCTGCTCATGCCGAGCAAGCCACTCAAGGGGTCATTGCCGCCTGCGCTAGCACCGATGTTGTCTTCCTGTGGAGGACCCATGTATCGGAGGTCTGCGAGCCTCCGCTGCGCTGCGACTCCCGGACTAAATACCTCCTCGTCGGTCAGTGAACGTCCGGGGGTTCTCAGGTCGAACAGGGGGTTGACTTCCTTCGCTTTGCCTTTGGCGTCTTGTGCGGTGGAACCTCGTGCCTCTGGTGAAGGGGTGACTTCTTTCCCTTTGCCCTTGTCTACCTTCACCATAGAGCTGCTCGCTACTGGCGCCGAGGAAGTAAAACCATTATCCGGTCTCGACGCATCGGTGTTTGGGTCTATCCAGTGGCTTGTCTGCTTCTTGAATCTTTCTCCATTTTCCTGAGACATGCTTCCTCGGCGCAGCATAGGATTCCCTATTTGTCCACTGTCAAGTCACCCAATTCACTAATCAAAAAGGAGAAACCCGTGCGTACCAACTGACGGATCAAGGGTTTGTAGCTCTTGCAACCAAGGGTGAGCCTCATGTTCCTTGTCCATTTCCTTGGATCGGAATACAACATTCATCAGCAGCCAACGGAGGTGCGCGTCGTACTGTTTATCATCTACCCCCTTTCGCATATGTTGAACTTCAACAGATTGCTTCGCATACTCAAATGCGTCCTTGTCCCGTTCAGTGTATGCGAGGCAGGATGACGCGAGCGAGAGCGAGTTTATAAGGTCCAACGCGTACTTCCGATCCTCCGCAGACGCTTCCCGGAAATAATGGACCGACTCTTCCGCGTATCCGGCCGCCTCACGATTCTTGTCCAGTTCAAGCATCCGATCCGCAAGCAGATAGAGCGCATCTGCGAGGCCAAGAACATCTGGCGGCACCACTCCACGGAACACGTCGACAGCGCATTCCGCGATCCGGAGTTCTTCATGGAGCACATTCCTCTCGCCGCCTTGGTGACGGAACTTTGCGAGTTCGAAAAGGGACCATGCCAATGGCCGCGCAATTGGATCAGGGGCAGAGGCTTTTAATGTTTGCCAAAGCTCAACCGCATCGTGTCTGACTGAGTACGACTCGCCTTTGCGGTTTGCCTCCGAGAGATGATGAGCATGAGTGTCGAGTGAATGGGCGAGGAAGAGGGAGAAGGCGGGGCGCGTAGCGGACATGTCGCGAAGAAGAGTTACAGCTTCGTCGCTGAAGGGGATTGCAGCCTCGTTCTGTCCTTTCGATGAAAGTATCTTCGATTTATTCAAGAGTGCACAGGCCAGGGCCATCTGGGAGATCAAACTCGACGACGTGCGGGTTAGTTTAATCGTCTCCTCTGTCGTGGACAAGTCCATGCCATCCTCAGCATCAAAGCGCATATTCGAGAGGCATAGATTGCAGAGTGCAGAAACGTCCTTCGTATACGGCTCTGATTCATCCACGCCAAGGAGGTCGAATTCGAATGCTACAGCAGCACTTTCGTCTTTGAGGCCAATGGAGCCGAGCAGCACAGTATAGTTGAGCGAAGCGAATGCTAACTCGGGGACGGGGGCAAGTTGGGAATCCCGGTGCTCCCTGAAAAGGGTCACAGCTCTGTGTGCTGCGTCTATAGCCTCGTCGTTTTGCTTTAGGTCGTACAAAATATTTGCCCGCACAGACAGTATCGAAGCGAGATGATGGCGGAAGTCGTTGGGTGCCATAACGTAAGACTGCTCGAGAGCGTCCAACGCGAACCCGGATGTATCCAACGCGTATTTGTGAAGGCCCAGGTCGCTGAGCGCCTGGGCGAGCTTGCAAAGCGTGTCGGCGATTCTGACATCGTCATGTCCGTGGAAATCGACCTCCATGTCATCTAAACAATCCATGGCAGTATTAAATGCCACTGTTCGATCCGTCTGGAGATCCCCAGTAGGATAGTAGGGCGTGGACTCTGAGGGCCCTAAAAATCCGACGGGAGATGCAAAGTCGGCAGGAGAGAGGGAGGCCCCAGACATGAGGAGGCGCACAGCACAGCGGCGAAGCTGAACACGATTGTGTGGTTCGCTCTGCGGGATGTGAGATAGAACGCGTAAGACACCGTCTCTGGACTACGAATGAGGACACGTACCTGATCCAGGTGAGAGGTCCTCTCAAATCTGCCCTCAGTGAATTGCTCTATCTGTTGCTTGATCTCGCGAAGTGCAGGTAACCCATGACTAGCAGGTTCTGGCGTTGCTGCAGATCGCTCAGCGGAACTACTCGCTGTGCCATCGGACCCCAAGATCATGTCGTCCCAGCCCTCGATTGTCATACCCGCACGGTAATCAGGCCCTGATGGAGCTGTTGGTGCGGGAGAGGGCAGGCTCTCGATGACCAACGAGGCTTTGACAGGATCCGTGCCAAAGTCGGATATCCCGAGTATATTTTCCATGCTCTCATGTGTGACACCGCCATGGTAAGACCCTGGAAAAGATGGTGGTACGGGAGACGGAGAAGGGTGATCCACAGCAACTATGGGGGGGTTAACAGGCTCTGATATGGCAGGGAGTTCATGGGGGGAGTGGGGGGACTTGTCGGTGGCAACTGAAGGTTCGTTAGGCCCTTCAGGCTCAGAGTCAACGGGCTTTAAGACGGGTTGCAGAATTGATTTCGAGGTAGAACCTTCTCTTGTCCAAAATGTGGGGTTACTAGTTATGACCTGTGTGGGAACACGTTCAACGGGAGAGTGAATAGCAGGAGTTGATTCGGGGGACTAAAGCAACTTGTCAACCACCGGTTCGAACACACGGATAAATGATCATTACCTTGATGGATGATTGTTGAAGAGCATCAATCTTCAGAAGTGCAGCATCGAGCTGGCACCGCATACGCTTGAGATTGGACCAGGCAGGCAACGCAAGTCCAAAGAGAGCCGTAAAGAGGATGATGAAGAGCACGTCCTTGGTAGGCTGGCCTATGATCTTCAGGAACACCATTTCGACACACCTGTGCAGCGGGGGTCAGTCGATAGTGCATGCTACAAGGGTCCCGTTTGCTTACACTGCGGTGAGAATAGGCCTGAGGTAATCTCGCTCCATTGGATCTAACTTGTCTAGGATCGACGTGATGGATGACATTAAGTATTGAATCTCTTTTGGTACGACGATGGTGACGCTGGAACGTGGTATGGGTTCAAAAAGTCTCTCCGAGTGGGGAGAGTGACGGTGAAATACCGAGTGAACCGGGCATTATCGCCTGAACCCAGCAGCACGCCGTCATCTGGGTCCGACTCGGAGGACCGCAGCGCGTCTCTGTTCTGAACACAGATAGCAATGGTCAACCACGGCATATTTTCAGTTAGCAAACAAACGACTGGGCCCACCAGGTCAGGCAATCCTTGGGGTCGACGGGGTAAACTAGACGATGAGCTAGGTATGTTCGTAGTCATGACCGAAGCGAAGGAAACGGACGGACAAGGGGTGTCAACGAACCCTGGCCAGGGTGCCAGTGTCCTTTTAACACTTCACAGAAGGCGGTGCTCCCCAGCGTCAAACACAGCACCAACCACGCTTGCGCAGCGCACCCTACACGCACATTAAAATTGGAAGTTCGGGCAAATGGACAGCCGCCCGAGCTCGTTGACCGGATCTAGCCTAGCCTTGTCACAAAACAGCCAGTTCCGGGGAGATGGACTCTCTGATTAGGTTTGTGGCGTACTACTACAGTTGTACCCGCCGGCTTGCCTCGCTCGCTACTCCCCTGTCACATTCACCAGCCAGAAGACTCCAGAAGTGCGGCGATCACCCTCCATATGAGGGTAAGACGAGCTGCAGACCCCGTTCTGGCAGAGCTACCACAAGGAATTCCCGAACATGCACGGACCGCCTTGATACAGTGGGGACGCGAAGCTTTCGGACACGTTGAGTGACGTATAATGTCACACCGCCTTGCCTTGTGACAAGTGTAATGGTTCCCTACGTTCCATAGATCGGGGGCCTCAGCGTTGCAGCCCGCCCATTGCTTCTTCAACACAAGCCGACAAACCCCTTTCGACTCATACCCTCCGATCCACCAGACCCACGCATGTCAATAGGAACACAGCAGCACTGGCCCCTGTTGTGCGCCCGTAGTAACACTTGTGCTACATGCATCTCTTGATTCCCCCGCATAGAGAATACAACATTAACATGGGTGACCAATGGTCCCCCCAAGATCGCAATATTGTATTGCACCATCGAAAGATCGGGAATCTGGGTCAAACGATGACAATGAGTGTACAGCGACCCTTTCTTGCAGCAGCACTGCAAGGATCAACAAAGACAAAAGCAACATGAAGACGGAGAAAGGTAGGCGAGGAAAGCGAATGTAATGTCATGTCGGTTTGTGTTTATATGTACCGTGATCAAGTGAGAGATAGAAAGACAAAAAAGCAAAGGACAAAGTAAGACCAAATGGAAAGCGCACATACGAGCCCCAAAAAAGATATGGTCGTAAATGTGCAACGGGGCAGCAGCAAGCAAATAGAGGAAAAGGAGATGACAAATAGACAGAATCAGACGCGTGCAAGTGGGCATGAGAGGTGGAGACGATGTGGGTTGTCCCGTCGTGCCGGGACGAGCGATTTTTTAAATACTTAAAGCAGCAAACTGACGGATGGACAGATAGTGAAACATATAGACATGATGAAGCCCGAGTTGCGATCAGGAAGATGATTGAGCAGATGGACCAGGGAACGTATGGAGAAGAAACGCGGACATGAGTCTATGCGTGCGAAGGAAGCATGGGATGGGTGTGATCGCTATGCCAAGATCTATGCTGAGACAGACACCTCCTTCGAGGTGTCAGGTGCACCATTAGCGACAGCGGCAAACGATACAGAGAGCTTGTGGGGAAGTACAGGTACCGGAGCCGGAGTCGATGCCATAGTGTCCTGTGAGGCAGTCTTGATGGTCTGCGGCTACAATACGACATTTGTTATTGGTGTCGCGCAGCCCCAAAGTGAAGAGCACGTACCTGACCTGCCGTTGGCCGAAACTGTTCCTGCCCTTCAGTAGCCGAAGTGTCCGACTTTGGTGCCTCCTTGCGCACGGCAGGAGCCTGTAACACCTGCGCAGCTGTCGGCCCCGTATGGGTGCTGTACCCGTTGACTTGAGGTGGGGTGGACGAGCCACCAAGGACAGGAAATTCATCTGCATTGGGCACGCGCTGCTTTTGCAGGGCGGATGTTGACTTGGAGGGACGGGCGTGCGCACCATTCGCACCGCGCGGTCCACGCTCAGAAGGCGTCGTACTTCCACTGCTTCCCTGGCGTGGCGCGTGATTGCCGTTCTACAGACACATGCAAAACGACACAGATGTGAGTGTCACGTGAAAGTGCGCAGGGCCAATTGGCTCACCTCCGTAATCGAAAGATTGGCCAATTTCTCTTCGAGATTCGCCTGGTTATTGCCATTTATTGGGTTTTGGGGAGGGGAGCGGAAACGGCCGCCGCGTCCCATTGCGTGACTGTCGGCCAAAATATGAGGGAAGCGACAGTCATCCCTGCAACAAGTTAAACGCCTTGGAATGATGCGCGCGTCTAAACTCTAAATACGTACCCATTTCTGCAGCGGCCAGACGGGAAGAACAAGCACGGCGGCTTGCGACTGCCACCAAATGACGGACGGCGAAAACCTGGACCACCACTTGCGCGACGATCACCACGCTGACCGAAGCCCTCTTGTGGATGTGACTTTTGTGCACCATTTTGTTCGGATGACGGGGGGTAGCGTTGGTGCGTGGCAGACGGAGGCGCGGATTGTGGGTAAGGTGCAGAAGATGGCTGTGGCCCTGTTGAGGCATGCGCCGGGGGCGGAGGAGGTACAGAGAGTGGAACAGATAGTTGGCCAGGGTGGGGGTATGAGGGTGAGACAGGGGACATGGGACCGTAAGGCCCTGGCCCTGGTACGGGTGCTCCCGGAGGGTTGAACGGGATCTGCAAAGGAGGCACAATCTCCGAAGTGTTACGCTGGTTCACAAACTGCGGGGGTGGTGGTGGGACTGGCTGCGTTGCTGACTGCGGAGAGACAGGGGACAGGTGGTGGGGAGGGGGGGCGCCATTCGGGGGTTGGAACTGGGGCTGGGGTGCAGGGATGGGATAAAAGTTGGGAGGGTAAGGCGGCTGTTCATAAGGAGACGGGTACTGGGCAGGCGGGGGCATGGGGCGCGGGTAATACGGACCCTGAGGATGGGCGAAGATGCAAGAGGCTCCGTAGCGACAGGCGGGGAAGTACCTACACGGGATGAGCCGAGCAATCTCGGGAGGGGGAAGGTTGGAGACATTGCTGCCCGCTGAGGGTGGGGATTGGTCGTCCGCCGACGGCGGGGACGACGGGGGTGGGGCAAGGGGTGGGGGATAGTAAGGCATAGCGCCCTCTGGGAGGGGTGGGGCTGGGATGCCGGGATAGTACGCGTACGGGCCGGGGTGTGGCATGTAATAAGCCTTAGGAGGGCCCACGTTAAGATCGTGGATGAATCTCGGGTCCTGGTGAGGGGCGTCAGGATTAACTTTGGCAACCCCGGCCGTGCGCAGCAATTCCACGATGGTAGCGTCTGACGTGTACTGCTCTGGGAGGCCCTGAGTCGATGCATGACCGGGATTAGCACCTAATAGATGGGAACGCGTTGATGAGTTTCAAATGTGGGAAGCAGGTACGGGTGGCACACCATGGCCTAAGAGCGCCTTGACCACGTCATGGTGGCCGTTTTTGACAGCAGCGATGAGAGGGGTCATACCATCCTGGTCTTTAGGAGGGATGAGAAGAAGGGGAGGGGAGGCACGTTAGACGGGATGGAGAGTACGATGAGAGATGTGGGGCAAAAAAAAATAGAAAAGGGGACGCACCTTTTTCTTCGATGTCTAGGGGTGAAGCTTGGGGAAGGAGTTGGTTAACCTTGTTGAGGTCACCGTCTAAGCACGCTTGGGATAAATCAGAAAGCATAATTTTGAAAGAGAGGGATTAGGGGACGATATAGAAGGGGGACGAGAGAGTGGCAGTGGTGGTGGTGGTGACTGGAACTTGGATGAGGCTCAGGTCAGCTTTAGCCGGTACGCGTTGGACCAATCCGGCCGAGCGCTCCCAAAAATTTACCTGTCCCCGAAAAGGAAAATGTCAAACAGATCAAGATCCGATCGGATCATCACCCATCAGTCGCCCTCACTCGGCTAAACCTCGGTCCCTCACTCAGTCACCCTGACTCTTCGGACCGCTCCCGCACTCTCGCTTTTGGTAGCTTAGAACATATTCCATATCATAATCCTGCATATATACGGGTAACGTACGCACATTTCTCTCTCAAACCTCTTCAATCCCCAATTTCCTCATCAGCGCGCGTGCAGGGGCACCTGATTTCCTAGGCAGGTCTAGCTCTTTCACCATCGGCAGCTCTAGTAACGCCTGGGCTTGCTCCCGCACGTTTCGGCCTAAGTTACCGCGGCAACTCAGATGGTCGGCGCATATCATCAGATAACGGCTTCACTGACCTTCATATAGCGCTTCATACACCTGACAAACGCCATTAGATCAACCCACCCCATACTGAAACCTGCAAATTCGACGTACCGCCGTGGCAATTGGGGCTGGGACCTCGAGCTCATCCACAATAGCCTTCAGGCCCTTTGTAGTCGTGACACCCTCTGCGACACTACCGAGGGTCTGCAGTACCTCTTCTAACGTTTCCCCGCGTCCGAGCCTGAAGCCAACCGTGTAGTTGCGACTCGTCGATGAACTACATGTCAGAAACAGATCCCCGACGCCCGCCAGCGACAGAAATGTGAGCGGGTTAGCGCCGTACGCCACACCAATCCGGGTCATCTCGGACAATCCGCGGGTAATTAAACCTTAAAAGTGTCAGGGCACACTTGATGATCAGCCACGCGGTTCGAATCCCCAATAAATCGTAATGACTGACTTGCCCTCGTGTTATTCTCAAATCCCAGCCCTTCCGACATACCAGACGCAATCGCGTATACGTTCTTAAGAGCACCTGCCAGCTCAAGCCCAATCGGATCGTCGCCTCTGTAGCTGTGCGTCCTGTCAGACATCCTCCCCTGCGTGACGGATATGGATCAGACAAACCAGCGGAACCACGGCTGATGAAAGACATGTGATGCCTTCTCAGCGTGATCTTCCGAAAGCGAAGCTATCGAGACCATGGTTGGTTGACGTCTGATAACTGTTCAAGACAGACTTGTCAGCGTAGCCCCTATAGACACACCCTGCACCCTACTTTCTGTCGCGAATGATGGTCCGGACTGGGAAAGTACTAGGATTCAGAGATAAAACCTTGGCGACCAGGCTGGTGTCCCGCTCACAAGGAAGGTTGAGACCCTGGCAATATCTTTACCACAGGTATCCGCAATGATCTCGAGCGTCAGTGCATTGGTATCAGTCTCGATACCCTTGTTTACAAATATGAGCAAAGGGGGGTTTGCTTCATCAAGACTTGGACGCAATTTTGTCAGGAGTACCCTAGGTAAAGTCGTACATATTCGCGCTTGAACAAGTGTACGCGAGGAAAAGAATACCTGAGTCCTTGCGTGGGTATAGCAAAGAGCAAGACATCCATCCGCTTGATAAACTCCGCTTCCGGAAGGTCGGGTCCCACCGCACAGACCGTGCGCGGGAAGCAATGGCCCTTGAGATATTGTGGGTTTTTGTGGTGCTCATTGAAATACTCGACGAGACTCTTTTCACGCGACCACATAAAGACTTCATGTTCAGAATCTCCGAGGTGGTCCGCGAGACAGGATCCAAAATTTCCTGCGCCGAGTACTAGGACTTTGCCTTTTGGGGATGGTGAAGTAGATGGCATCCTGAAGTTACGACAGTATATGTGGACGTATGTAGTGGGAGTATAAACAAGATTCGAGGACGGAAAGAAAGGTCGTGTGAGTGGGGAACTTCGAGGAGGGAAATTACAAAGGAACAATCTATGGGGAAAATGGGGAAACACTCTTATGGGTCCTGCAGGGCGCATGGATGACAATTTCTGACATACGAGTGCCACTTTGCCTTGGTCTCGTGCTGTACTGTGACCGTCACATTGCCAGATTAGGGCTGATGTGACCGCCACTGCCCCAAAGCCGACAGACTGTCACAGCCGTTGAGACAACTAAGCCTCCTACGCTCGTTTCTCTTCTTCATATACCGCTTACCTTCTCTTTAATCCTATATATTTCGGCATGCCGTTACAGGACCGCACAAACGAATTCCTTTCTTGCGTGGAGTCCATTCGCAGTCGCTCCTCTTTGCCGGCAAAAGGTCCCAGCAAGCAACGCCGCTTGGACGACAAAGCGCGCGCCGACAGCAAAAGCGAGTTTACTCGCATGGCCAGCGTGATCGGCAAAGACATCAGCGCCACAACCGTCAAGCTCGGCAAGTTGGCACAATGTGGGCATGTTTCTTCGTTTCTTCTATTAGCTGCTCTGAAACATCCATGGCTTATAGTGGCGAGGCGTAAAACGCTGTTTGATGACCGGCCCGTTGAGATTAGCGTACGTGGCACCTGCTCTGCTGTTCGTCTCTCCCTTAAATTTCCAAAATGACTTTTAGGAGCTTACTTTCGTCATCAAACAAGACATTGCAAGCATCAACAAACAGATTGCAACGCTCCAAGTAGATGTTAAACAACGTAAAGCCCAGAGCGGTGTCAAATCAGCCGAGGAGAAGCAGGTCGAGGAGCACAACCACAATGTGGTCATGCTGCTGCAAAACAAGCTTGCAGATACGAGCATGGCATTCAAAGACGTGCTGGAGGTTCGGACCCAGGTTTGTAGTGAATATCCTATGAGCCGCCTTCGTGACATGTCTGACATCTACCGACTAGAACATGAAAGAATCGAGGGATCGAACAGAGCAGTTCATGTCCTCCGCAGCGGCGGCTGCGGCAAATCAAGCGCCATCAAGTCAGTCTGACTCACCTTGTGGCCCTTTCTCTGAACTGAAATTGGCCCATTTAGGCTCGTTTCTATTTTCGAGTACACAGCGTCAGGATCCCATGGGTGATGGTTCTTCTGGCCGGACTGATACAAAGGGCAAGGGACGAGCAACACCAAACGACGGTGTGCTCGCCCTTGACCTCGAACATGCTGAGGGCGGCATTAACGTGCCGAATGGTGGCAATAACGCATTTCAGCAGATGGAACTCGTAGAGCAACAGGTACGTCCGACACTTCGTTCGTGGTACGGTCATCCTAACTGGCTCATGCAGGATAGTTACATTCAATCGCGCTCCACCGCCATCGAGTCGATTGAGACCACAATTGCGGAATTGGGCCAGATTTTCAACCAACTCGCACACATGGTCGCAGAACAGCGTGAGACGGTCCAGAGGATCGACGCCGACACACTCGATATCGCGTCCAACGTCGGCGGCGCGCAACGTGAGCTACTCAAGTATTACGCGAACATTTCGAGCAACCGGTGGCTCATGCTCAAGGTCTTTGGCGTTCTCATTGTTTTCGTGCGTTCTTCTCTTTCTTTTGTGGTATTTTTGGGGGATATATGCTGACTGCTTTCTCGCAGTTTTTGATTTTTATCTTAGTTTCATGACGGACTTTTTCCAGCTGTGGCTGCGCCTCGCTGCGGTTATATATCATGTATATACGCACCACGGACTATGGCCACATAGACCTAACTCACATGCATACATCAGGAGTCACTACCCAATAGGTAGTGCGTTCACACCCGTGCCCCAGTTTTTTGTCCGTGTCCCGCGCTTCTTTCCTGCCTTCGTCCTCCCGCGATGCTCACCGCCTTGGTCGTCATCACCGACAGTCCAAGTACGTTTTGTGCGCGGTACATCGCCTTCCCCTGAGGTCGTTGAGAAACGTTGCGGCTGCAGGTGTTCGTGCTGAACAGCATCCTTTCCTTGTGCCGTTGCCCCCTTGACAGTCTGTCGCGTCTATCAGGCAACCGTCAGCCCTTAAGTTTGTGTGGGAGGAGATTAAGAAAGATGGGCGTACACGCTGTGCCGAGAGGAGCTTGTTCCGCGCCTTGACTTTCGCTAGACGCGCGTCGCTTTTCCCGCCGCCCCCCGCGGTGAGCTCGACGTTGATCCGCCGTCCTTCGAGTTCAGACTGGTGTAGGCGTAGCGCTGCCTGCAGCGCGGGCCGTGTTGTGAACTCGAGGAACGCGCAGCCTTTGGACTTCTTGGACTTGGCAACTGTCGTCGCACCAGCACGTGTGGCTTTGAGCGTGAGGAGGCGTACCGTCGGGGGTGGGTCTGGGTACGTGGGGCAACCGCGTGGGTGTTTGGTGTGGGGCAGGAGAGAAATGTACGCACCGCATTGGGAGAAGTGGTTCTGGATTGCTTCGCGCGTTGTGGTGTACTTGAGGTTCCCTTGATGCGCTCAACTCGGTCAGTGTTCGGAAGGGGGAGGAGAGGGGCAGAACATTACCGATAAATAGAATATACCGCTGCGTTTTGCTCTCTTTGTTATTCGTTTTCGACCCGTCCCCATCCTCCCCATCGTTCACTGCATTCACGCTCGCCGCGCCCTCCCCTTCGGGAGGAGGAATTTCCTTAGAACGGCGAGCAAGCCTGGCCTTCTTCGCCGCCCCTGGCTGGGCCTCTCCGTCCTCCCTCCCCCTCTTCTTCCTATTCTTGTTCTGCGTTGCCGTAGACTCCACCGCGATCTTCGGAACCCTGGCGGCGGCACGACCCTTTGCATCGCCCTTCGCATCGCCCTCCGCATCTCCAGCCATCGCAGCCAGAGCTTGATCCTCGTCCTCCAGGGCAGGAATCGCGTTAGCCTCGCCGAGGTCGTCGTCGTTGTCGTCGTCGTCAGCATATTCGCCGTTATCTCTGGTGGTGGTCAGAGAAGGTCGTGAGCGTCCGGGTGCAGGGTTGTTTGGCTGCTGCTTGCCCTTGCCCTTGAGTTTGCTGCCACGTTCCCGGAAGGCTGTCGCCTTTTTCTGCTTTTTGGTTAGGCGTGCGGGTTGTTGGTGTGAGGGAGGCATGGGGTTAGAACGACTAGCTAGATTGGATGATCTTTGTTTCTTTTCCCCTGGCTATTTTGTGTAGTTTAGAATGAGCTCGCGAGCCCTTTCTTTCTCTTCGGTCTCTGCAAGGGTATGGATTGCTGAACGGCAAGCGCCGAAGAAGCTTTGACATCGCGAGACGCGAGCTGAGGATCGCCTCTCCGCCTAGGCTTGGTTAGTACTGTAACGATGCCTGGCCAACTCAACCTGGGCCTTGCCGCCGTCGCTTTCATCTCCCCACAGAACCATCCAATTCTCGTACGCGCACTCTCCGGCTCACCCGACGACCACCTCAAATACCACTACATCGCCCACACCTCCCTCGACGTAATCGACGAGCGCAGTTAAGCCCCCCTCCTTCCCATCTACCTATCCCCCCATGTCATTCACCAAAAATCAATCAAACAACGGCACCCGCAGTCGCGGCAGCGCCGCCCAAAACCCCAACAGAGAGCTACCTCGGCTTCCTGTATGCATTGGAGGACGTCGCCGTATACGGCTACGTGACGCCGCTCAAACTCAAGATCGTCCTTGCCCTCGCGTTGACCGACGCCGTCGTGCGTGACGCCAATATCATCTCCGTGCGCCTTCCTCCTCCCTATCCTACAGTATATGATTTTGATTTGAAAGTCCAATATAGATATTTAAAGCGTTGCACTGGGCGTATTACCGCGCCACGGCCAACCCGTTCCTCAAACTTCATACGCCGCTCGACGCCCCGAACGAGCACGTTTTGGAAGTCGGCAGTCCACAATGGATGTCTTTCCGTCGACGGGTCGATGAGGTCGCGCGTGCCGCTGGTGCACTGCCTGTCGATTCTAGCTCATAATGAAAAGGGCTACTTGTTCTTTCTTTTTTCCCCCTTGAGTAGCGCCTCTCTGAATGGCAATGAGCGCCCGGCATTCTCATATTTGTTCTTTTTTTACCTGTCGGTTTGGTTCGGCGTACCGCCACAGTTTCGCAGATACAAACTGCGGTGGGGCTGCGCGGCTTTGCTTGCAAACCTAGGCGAACCTAGAATGAGCTCGCCTTTCAGTTGACTCAGCTCTCACAAAATCACAAGAGTTGAGACAGATACGAGGCGCACATCGACCGCTCCGCGAGGCGCTGTGATACATACAGGGAATTTGACAAATATCGGAAAGGACGTGTGCAGATTGACTGTATGAGATCGTGCAGTAGAGTACAATGATGCGTAAGATACAGAGAATGGGAGCGACAATACCAGTATGCAAGAAAAGAAACTACGCAAGATCATAAAACATGCCTCACCCAAGAAAAAAAAGAAAAGACCCTGACGGATTCATGCGAGGGAGAGTCCATTGACAGCCTCTCCGGTCCCGTCGACTTCTCGATCTTCGCCGTCCACCCGCCTGCTCATGCGCTTTGGCCGCGTGATTGGGCTTGCGAGGCCCATCGATGTGCGCATGGTCGGACTTGCAAATGGCAACGTTCCATTGTGAGAGATCGGCGATGATGCGACAGATCCCGCTGCAGAAGACGTGATAGGCACCGGGATAGGCCCACGCGATGAAGAGCCCGAGCGCGGGATATATATCGGAGAAAGAGACGTGTGATTCTCGCGCAAAAAAGAGACCGAGGGGGAGACTGCACGGCGTTTAGAGGAAGTCGGATACGGATCGAAGCGGTCATCATCTAAATTCAAAGGGGGTGCGTGCGTCAGCAACGGGAAAGGGGAGGAAATGATACAAAGGACTTGCATTTTCGTTTACTTGTGCGCACGGCTGAGGATGATGTTGGGGGTGGTGTATACCTCCAATGATGAAGTGAGCCCGCGGCGGGCGAGCCAAATAAAGATGGGGGCTGCGGCCGCATGATCTTAGCATTACATCGAAATAACGACAAAACGGGGAACCCTGACCATGTCAATATCCATTGCAACGCCGGGGCTATGAGCGGATATATCATCACCACACAGACTCCCGCTCACGCTGGCCGCCGGGGTGCGTGTCCTGATCGTGATCGGCTCTTGTGTCGGAGGGGCAAAGGCAAATGGGATACTATCCGCTTCTTCGTAGTCGCTGTCATCGCTGGGTGTCTGGCAGCGTTGAATATCCCGCTCTTCAGAAGCTTCTTCGGGATAGCGGCCTCTATCCGATGGCGCTCGTGGCGTGCGCGGTTGCATTGGTAATTCGGAAAACGAGGCAACCAGTCGTTGAAACTGTGCCTCGGACTTGACCTCGTTCTCATCCGGGCGGGAAGATTCTCTAACAAGATTCAGTATTCGCGGGAGTTTAAGCTGGGGTATATGCATAGGGTCAGTGTATGCATTGAGGACAATAAGCATCACGTGACGTACAGGATGCGAAAGGCGACGAAGATGGGGGATATATGAGGATTCGGCAATGACGTCCATGCTGGACGACGATGGATTGCGCGGCGGGGGTGTCTGAGGTCTGCTGGTTTTCATGGCACTGTCGCTATCTGCGTCCTTATCTGCCTCGCTGCCGTTAAGTGGTGGGGTGGCGTTCTCGGAGCTCTCAGAGGCAGAGCGAGAGTCCGCCCATATACGTTCCCGATCGACGTCCGAAGCCGAGGAGGGGCGCAGGGGCGAAGTCGACGAAGTGGCTAGCGGGCTCGAGAGGCGTGAATCGGAGAGGTACTTGGGGGCGAGCAAGCTGGGGCGGCGAAAGCGATAAAGGAGGGGGTTCAGGCCGTTGAAGTCGTCGGTGGGCGATTGGAGGGGAGACGAAGGGGCTCGGAGGGCAAAGTCCGTGGACGAAGTGGGAAGAGAAGATCTTGGGCGGTGGGGGCTCTTGGACATTGTGAATTTGGGGGTCACGTAGTGAAAGGCACAGCGCGCGGCCGTCATTCACTCTAACTTGCCCTTCCGCCGAGGCATTCAGTCCGACCGGCCCGCTCCCTCACGTACTGTTTCAATCACAACGCCGTGATCGGTCATTTGCATCCGCCTACTGTACTATAACTATGTCGGAGCCTACCAAGACGGATTGCGTGGGTGACAAAGACTGAGTAATAACGCACTAAGAAGAAGCAGTTTCCGCCGAATAGCGCTTTACGCACTTTGCAAATGCACCCCAAGCCCACGGTTACTCCATGCAGCCTTAGTACATCTTCGCTTCCGACCTCGTTGCCAGTGCTACCCGAGTTGGGGTTTTACCGTTCTTCCATCAATGTCTTGATCAATATCTCCCCGCGGTCTGCAAAAACAGGGAGACAATAACCGTGGCAATTGCGAACCCGCTTTCAACGAGCAATCCCCGCTCATGGATGAATAGGAAACCTTCCAAATATCGGGTCCAAAGCGACTCTGTCAACGTGACAACGTCACCCAGTGAAATGCAGGCGTTGACGTTATAGTAACTCGTGGTCATACAATGCCAGTGTGCTGTACAGTCGGACTTCCGTCGCAGTGATCATGAAGTGGCTCACTCCAAGGCCGTGTCACTTTGATATGCTCTCAGCGACATACACAGCTGGGTTTGACACAGACGGCCCTTAATGGTGTGTTTGACAAACGATGCGGCAACATAACTGACGCTCGCGACCGCACCGGATTGCGAGCGTCTGCGTCAGGTACGGTCTTACGCGCCCGACCCTTACAGTACTCCTCTCTCTTGGCATCATCCAATCCGTCTCCTCGCTTGTATCATTCGCTAGCATCTTCTACGCCTCTGAGATCGCTCTGAGTGGATCTGTATGTAGGTGCATCCGTTTCCATGTCCTTCATCTTGTCCAGATATTGCCCGAATCATATTGCTTGGGAGTCCGACGCCAAAGTCCGCCAACTGGATGAACTCGTTAACAAAGCGGTTCCAAATTGCAGCTCAAGAATGTGCCTGCTACATGGAAACGACTGGGCAGTCAGACACTTGGAGTTTTCCAAGCGTCTTTATGGGTGGAGCGGATAAAATTTTCATGTTGGAAATAGCCTTCTTCTGCAGGAATTTGTCCCAGAGTTTTCCATGGTAAGTACTGTAGCTCAAAGGTTCGCTGCAG
The DNA here is from genome assembly GCA_015178965.1 of Russula ochroleuca. NCBI lineage: Eukaryota > Fungi > Basidiomycota > Agaricomycetes > Russulales > Russulaceae > Russula > Russula ochroleuca. The sequence goes on along the minus strand of WHVB01000006.1, from coordinate 1,028,538 downwards.
GTGCCGCGGCATGCACTCTTCTGCCCCCAGAGCTCTGGCTCAGGTCGGGGATGAGGTTCGTCATACTCTCCCCATAAGAAGAAACATCGATGCGACCATCTTTGACGAAAGGTGCCTCGGCATAAGAATCTAGCAAGGCAGTCCACTTTCCGGCGGGACTGAAATGCTGCTACAGTAGCGGGTTTAAACTGGATGTTATTACACCGAGGATTTCCCATTGAAGAGCAAAAATCGCGACAATGGTTCATCCCTACAGACGGTCAGAAGAGATGTCGAGTTGCGACGATAATGCGCGCCGGAGTGGATGGATCTCACTGCGGCAGATGGGTGTCCCAGTATGGTGAGTGCCGTTGGACGATGTGTGATAATACATAATCACCCGACATGACCATCAACTCGTGGCAAGACACACACTGCGCTCGTGGACAGAAAATTATGGATTTGGGAATACTATGCTCATGTAAAGCTAACATGAGCTTACGCGTTCTCCGACCTGAGAGTATCTTGGCTCGTGAACGATAATTGCCGCTATGCCACGTCAAGCAACGATCTCATAGTTTAGACACCAGCTTTAATAAGGTCAAACACCACCTTTCCAGAAAGAACAGTCAGGACTGCGAACAGATAAGTCAGAAGCGCTGCAATCATAAAAGGGAGGCTCTCACCAGTCTGCGTGAAGAAGCTAAGCTTGATCGGAAGAACGCGCTAAGTTAAGAGTACGATTCAGATACCAGGGTAACTTCTGAAAAGAAAAACAAAGACCTTCTTCGGCTCTCCAGTGCCATAGCGTATCATGTAGAGAATGCGCGTGACGGACCAAAACCCGCATGCCGCCGCTGCAAAAATTGGATAACGAAGACCACCGATGAGAGTCCTGTAAATTGCCAACAAAATTGTAAGCTCCCTGGAGGTGCGTGAGGATAACAGAACCCACGTCAGGATAACCTCCGGGACATTCTCAAGCGTGTTCTGATGCGCGCCTATGAAACCCTCAGATAAGAAGCAAACGACAACATAGCAAATGAAGACTCACGCTGCTTGCAGTTGAAAATCTTTGCGTCCATCGAGGACTCCTGCTCCGCTTTCTCAGCGTATGCTATACCATGTGCCGTCAGTCTAAAGGTAGAGAGATTATTCGGCATAACACAACTCACCCTGGGGATACGGTATACTGGCCTTCTTCCTCGCATTGCCAACGGATATGCGTTGCCATTGCAGGACGATGGCCACGGAGACAAGAGACGCGGCAACCCAAGAGAAACTAGGTGGCGTAAGCTGCCTATTGCAGGATGGTGAGTGAGGACAAAACTTTACCCTGTGGGGACGTAGATAGTCGACATGAATGACTGTTACGCTCGAATGGTGATGGAGAGATGTCAAGGATGCAAGGTTGTTTATATACAACAGCCATCAATAATATAATCCGCAACCCAAAAATAACCAATTAGAGCTTGCAGCACCGCGGGCGGGATAATTGGCTAATGGCCATTTGTCATCAAATGATCGATACTGTGCCCCTGACGGCTCTTCACCACCACAGCAACTCTTCATTGGCCCAAAAGAACATGCCGAAACATGCAGCAGTCGATGCGCAACCAGGTCCAGACAAGGCCAGTTGCGGCGCCAGTAGCCAGACACGCGAGAAGCCTCCCGAGGATGAGATGGGCGAATTCGAGGATGCCCGGAAAGACGAGATCGAAGGCGATGATAATGATGACGTGGCGCAGAGCGATGGTGTACGTGTGATCTTTTGCTCCCAGGTGCATTACACATGCGCAGGGGGTGTTTGCGCCCCGCGCGGTAGGATGACAGCTGACGCGCTGACGAGTCGCTCAGACTGGCCGTCCATTCTTTCGACGTGCTCCGTGATGACGACCGCGATCAGCGACACTGAGCGACAGGGCTTCCCGGCAAGCGCATACATCGTCGCTGGGACGCAGGCCGACGCCGCGACGAAGAATCAGTTAACAGTCTGGTTTTCTTTCTTCACACTCTGGTGGCCTGGGAGGCTGAGCGCTGAAAGCGCTGAACCGCTGAAGGTCGTCGAGCCAAAATCATAACGCTGTCACAAGTAGTCACGGGTAGTCACAATGTTTTATCAGCACAACACGCGCGTCGTTACGGCAAGCGGCTGGCAATCCGCTGTGTCTGTTACAATTTCCCCAACGTGGTTTTCATCATGGCAAGTGCCTCAGCTGCCCCTCAAAAAGCATAATGGGAGAAAGTCCAGCTTCAAAAGCAAAAAGAAGATCATTCATTCCAAATTTCCAACAACTTTCTTAGCCTAGTAAACCTACACATTCGTTCTCCTTAGGGTTCTGCTTGTTTGTGTCAGAATTACTGGTCTTCTTTCGCCGGGCTATGTGTACGGTAAAAGAGTGGGTGGTGACAAGGCCTTGTCACGGTGGAAGGCGAGGCGAGAGAGTGCCGAGAGGTTACCGGAACCGAATGGGACCACCCATTCAGCTCCGCTTTGCCTTCCCGAGCCATAGGCTTTTAGATCACGCCCTTCTGCCATCATTTTGGCGGACAGCTTGGCCGGGACCAGGGACCAATCTGTCTCCTAGCTTTTACCGTTCACCCACTTTTCTCAGTGGCTACCATCTTCTACGTCTCTGCCATCGCTCTGAATGAATCGGTGTGCAGCTGCATCCGCTTCCATGTCCTTCATCTTGTCAAGATGTTGCCGGAATCATATTGCTCGGGAGTCCGCCGCCAAGGTCCGCCAACTGGATGAACTTGTTAACAAAGCGGTTCCAAATTGCAGCTCAAGAATGTGCCTGCTACATGGAAACGACTGGGCAGTCAGACACTTGGAGCTTTCCAAGCGTCCTTTTGGGTGGAGCGGGATAAAATTTTCATGTTGGGAATAGCCTTCTACAGGAATTCGTCCCAGAGTTTTCCATGGTAAGTTCTGTAGCTCAAAGGTTCGCTGCAGGTGCCGCGGCATGCACTCTTCTGCCCCCAGAGCTCTGGCTCAGGTCGGGGATGAGGTTCGTCATACTCTCCCCATAAGAAGAAACATCGATGCGACCATCTTTGACGAAAGGTGCCTCGGCATAAGAATCTAGCAAGGCAGTCCACTTTCCGGCGGGACTGAAATGCTGCTACAGTAGCGGGTTTAAACTGGATGTTATTACACCGAGGATTTCCCATTGAAGAGCAAAAATCGCGACAATGGTTCATCCCTACAGACGGTCAGAAGAGATGTCGAGTTGCGACGATAATGCGCGCCGGAGTGGATGGATCTCACTGCGGCAGATGGGTGTCCCAGTATGGTGAGTGCCGTTGGACGGTGTGTGATAATACATAATCACCCGACATCACCATCAACTCGTGGCAAGACACGCGCTGCGCTCGTGGACAGAAAATTATGGATTTGGGAATACTATGCTCATGTAAAGCTAACATGAGCTTACGCGTTCTCCGACCTGAGAGTATCTTGGCTCGTGAACGATAATTGCCGCTATGCCACGTCAAGCAACGATCTCATAGTTTAGACACCAGCTTTAATAAGGTCAAACACCACCTTTCCAGAAAGAACAGTCAGGACTACGAACAGATAAGTCAGAAGCGCTGCAGTCATAAAAGGGAGGCTCTCACCAATCTGCGTGAAGAAGTTAAGTCTGATCGGAAGAGCGCGCTAAGTTAAGAGTACGATTCAGATATGAGGGTAACTTCTGAAAAGAAAAACAAAGACCTTCTTCGGCTCTCCAGTGCCATAGCGTATCATGTAGAGAATGCGCGTGACGGACCAAAACCCACATGCCGCCGCTGCAAAAATTGGATAACGAAGACCACCGATGAGAGTCCTGTAAATTGCCAACAAAATTGTAAGCTCCCTCGGGGTGCGTGAGGATAACAGAACCCACGTCAGGATAACCACCGGGACATTCTCAAGTGTGTTCTGATGCGCGCCTATGAAACCCTCAGATAAGAAGCAAACGACAACATAGCAAATGAAGACTCACGCTGCTTGCAGTTGAAAATCTTTGCGTCCATCGAGGACTCCTGCTCCGCTTTCTCGGCGTATGCTAGCCATATGCCGTCAGTCTAAAGGTAGAGAAATTATTCGGCATAACACAGCTCACCCTGGGGATACGGTATACTGGCCTTCTTCCTCGCATTGCCAACGGATATGCCTTGCCATTGCAGGAGGGTGGCTACGGAGACAAGAGACGCGGCAACCCAAGAGAAACTAGGTGGCGTAAGCTGCCTATTGCAGGATGGTGAGTGAGGAGAAAACTTTACCCTGTGGGGACGTAGATAGTCGACATGATTGTAACTGTTAGTGATGGAGAGATGTCAAGGTTGCAAGGTTGTTTATATACAACAGCCATAACCAATTACAGCTAGCAGCAACGCGGGCGGGATAATTGGCTAATGGCCATTTGTCATCAAATTTGATCCGACGGATACTGTGCCCCTGACGGCTCTTCACGACCCCAGCAACTCTTCATTGGCCCAAAAAATTGTGCCAAAACGTGCAGCGGCCGATGCGCGACCAGGTCCAGAGAAGGCCAGTTGCGGCGCCAGTAGCCAGACACGCGAGAAGCCTCCCGAGGATGAGATGGGCGAATTCGAGGATGCCCGGAAAGACGAGATCGAAGGCGATGATAATGATGACGTGGCGCAGAGCGATGGTGTGTGATCTTTTGCTCCCAGGTGTATTATACATGCGCAGGCGCTGTTTGCGCCCCGCGCGGTAGGATGACAGCTGACGCGCTGACGAGTCACCCTGACTGGTAACTGTACTACCTATGGAAGTGAGTCGTGCCTGCGATCGAAGACTCTGACGAAAAGCCTCGGCCGCCGAAGGGTTTCATTCCGGGCTTGCGCACCCTCGGCACGGATGAGATTCTCGAGGCTGACGAGTCGCTCAGAGTCTCAGACTGGCCGTGCCATTCTTTCGACATGCTCCGTGATGACGACCGCGATCAGCGACACTGAGCGACAGGGCTTCCCGGCAAGCGCATACATCGTCGCTGGGACGCAGGCCGACGCCGCGACGAAGAATCAGTTACTGTAACAGTCTGGTTTTCTTTCTTCACACTCTGGTGGCCTGGGAGGCTGAACCGCTGAAGGTCGTCGAGCCAAAATCATAACGCTGTCACAAGTAGTCACGGGTAGTCACAATGTTTCATCAGCACAACACGCGCGTCGTTACGGCAAGCGGCTGGCAATCCGCTGTGTCTGTTACAATTTCCCCAACCGTGGTTTTCATCATGGCAAGTGCCTCAGCTGCCCCTCAAAAAGCATAATGGGAGAAAGTCAAGCCTCAAAAGCAAAAAGAAGACTGCATTCATTCCAAATTTCCAACAACTTTCTTAGCCTAGTAAACCTACACATTCGTTCTCCTTAGGGTTCTGCTTGTTTGTGTCAGAATTACTGGTCTTCTTTCGCCGGGCTATGTGTACGGTAAAAGAGTCGGTGGTGACAAGGCCTTGTCACGGTGGAAGGCGAGGCGAGAGAGTGCTGAGAGGTTACCGGAACTGAATGGGACCACCCATTCAGCTCCGCTTTGCCTTCCCGAGCCATAGGCTTTTAGATCACGCCCTTCTGCCATCATTTTGGTGGACAGCTTGGCCGGGACCGGGGACTAATCTGTCTCCTAGCTTTTACCGTTCACCCACTTTTCTCAATGGCTACCATCTTCTACGTCTCTGCCATCGCTCTGAATGAATCGGTGTGCAGCTGCATCCGCTTCCATGTCCTTCATCTTGTCAAGACGTTGCCGGAATCATATTGCTTGGGAGTCCGCCGCCAAAGTCCGCCAACTGGTTGAACTGGTTAACAAAGGGTTCCAAATTGCAGTTCAAGAGTGGGCCTGCTACATGGAAACAATTGGACAGTCACGCACTTGGAGTTTCCCAAGCTTTTTTTGGGCGGAGCAAGATAAAATTTTCATGTTGGGAATAACCTCTCTTGCAGAAAGCGTTCCCGTTCGTACCAGAGTTTTCCATGCTAGTAGCCCAAAACTTCGCAGCGGGGGCCGCGACATGCACTCTTCTGCTCCCAAGTTGGGGATGAGGTTAGTCATACTCTCCCCAATGAAGAAACATCGATGCGACGATCTTCACGAAAGGTGCCTCGGTGAGGAACCTAGCAAGGCAGTCCACTTGTGGCTTGCCGCGGACTGCGATGCCGGTGGCAGATTTAGATTGGATGTCATTCCACCGAGGATTTCCCATTGAAGAGTGTAAAACGCGACAATGGTTCATCCGTACAGAAGGTCAGAAGAGATGTCGAGTTGCGACGATAATGCGCGCAGTGGATGGATCTCGCTGCGGCGGATAGGTGGCCTAGCATGGTGAGTGCCGTTGTACGATGCCTGATAATACATGGTCAGTAGAGATCATCATCAATTCGTGGCAAGACACGCGTCGCGCTCATGGACGGAAAATTATGGATTTGGGAATACTATGCTATTGTAAAGCTAACGCGTTCTCAGACCCGATAGTCCCAGACCATCTTGGCTCTCGTAAACGATAATATGCCACGTCAAGCAGCGATCTCGCAGTTTAAACACCAGCTTTAATAAGGTCAAACACCACCTTTGCAGAAACAACAGACAGAACTATGAACAGATAAGTCAGACGCGCTGCATTCATAAAAGGGAAACACTCTCACCAGTCTGCGTGAAGAAGCTAATCAAGATTGGACCACTGCGCTAAATTAAGGGTTAGGATTCAGATACCAGAGTGACTTCTGAAAAGAAAAGCAAAGACCTTCTTAGGCTCTCCAGTGCCATAGCGGACCGTGTAGAGAACGCGCATGAAGGACCAAAACCCGCATAGCGCCGCCGACAAAATTGGATAACGAAGACCACCGATGAGAGTCCTGTAAATTGCCAACAAAATTGTAACACCCTGAAGGTGCGTGAGGACAACAGAACCTACGACACGACCATCACAGGGGCATTCTCAAGCGTGTTCTGATGCGCGCCTATGAAACCCTCAGATAAGGAGCAAACGACAGGATAGCGAATGAGGTCTCACGCTGCTTGCAGTTGAAAATCTTTGCGTCCATCGAGGACTCCTGCTCCGCTTTCTCGGCGTATGCTAGCCATATGCCGTCAGTCTAAAGGTAGAGAAATTATTCGGCATAACACAGCTCACCCTGGGGATACGGTATACTGGCCTTCTTCCTCGCATTGCCAACGGATATGCCTTGCCATTGCAGGAGGGTGGCTACGGAGACAAGAGACGCGGCAACCCAAGAGAAACTAGGTGGACGTCAGCTGTCTATCGCAGGATGGTGAGTGAGGAGAAAACTTTACCCTGTGGGGACGTAGATAGTCGACATGATTGTAACTGTTACGCTCGAATGGTGATGGAGAGGCGTTAAGGCTTTAAGGATTCAAAGGTTGTTTATATACAGTAGTCATGGCCAATTACAGCAGTTCCTATGCCCGTACGGGACAGTCGGCGATTAGTGGCGTTATCCATTGGTCATCGAAATTTGATCCGAGGGACGGATATCCCCGACGACTCTTCAACTTTGCATTTGCCCCAAAAACATGCCAAAACGCGCAGCGGCCGATACGCGACCAGGTCCAGAGAAGGCCAGTCGCAGCTCCAGCGGCCAGACACGCGAAAAGCCCCCCGAGGACGAGATAGGCGAATTTGAGGATGCTTGGGAAGACGAGATCGAAGGCGATGAGGATGATGACGCGGCGCAGAGCGATGGTACGTGTGTGATCTTTTGCTCCCGGGTGCATTACGCATGCGCAGGCGGTGTTTGTGCGCCGCGCGGTGTAGACTGACAGCTGACGCGTCACCCTTGACCGGGTAATTGTATGTATAGCTATGGAAGTGGATGACCAAGTCGTGCCTGCGATCGAAGAGTCTGACGAAAAGCCCCGGCCCCCGGAGGTGTTCATTCCGGGCCTGCATACCCTTGGCACGGATGAGATTCTCGAGGCTGACGAGTCGGTATACGTCATGCGGCATACAATGAACGCGGACTGGCCGTGCCTTTCTTTCGACGTCCTCCGCGATGACAGCGGCGATCAGCGACAGCGCTTCCCGGCAAGCGCATACATCATCGCTGGGACGCAGGCCGACGCCGCGACGAAGAACCAGCTAACGGTCTTCAAGATGACGCAGCTGCACAAAACACAAAAAGATGGACGAGGTGCTTTCTTCACTCTCTGTTGGCTCGCAAGGCTCACATTGCCAGAGAGTGATGACTCCGACTCTGACGACGATGATGGTGACAACCTGGATGAGGACGCCGTCCTCGAATATCGCTCAGTCCCACACTTTGGTGGCGTAAATCGTGTGCGCGCCCAGCCTCTTCCTGCCGGGCAACCACTCCCCGCACTGGCGAGGCCATATTATGTCGCGAGCTGGGCCGAGACCGGTAAGGTGCACATCTGGGACGTGCGCCCGCTCATCCATGCGCTTGAAACTCCTGGCGCAATTGTCGACAAGGAGCGCACGGAGACCCCGCGATACACCGTTGATGCCCATGGCCGCACCGAAGGTTTCGCGATGGACTGGGCCGCATCGGACACTGGTGCATTGCGGCTGCTTACTGGCGACATTCATTCAAAGATCTACTTGACGACAAGCACGCCCACGGGCTTCATTACGCAGAAAACACCGTTTACCTCACACACGTCGAGTGTTGAAGATATTCAGTGGAGCCCGAGCGAGGCGACCGTCTTTGCATCGGGCTCTGCAGATCGGAGCGTGCGCATGTGGGACGTGCGGAGTAAAGGGAGACAAAATGTCGCAGACATCGAGAAGGCGCATGACAGCGACGTCAACGTGATCAGTTGGAACCGTAGTACAGCTTATCTCCTTCTCAGTGGCGGCGACGAGGGTGGGATCAAAGTGTGGGATTTGCGAAACGTAAAGAAGCGCGGGTGAGTCGTGAGAGGCATCGTAGTTGTGGTCGCAATTAAGCGCATAATTTGACCAGAACCTCTGCCCCCGATCCCACACCGGTCGCATCCTTCATGTGGCACCGAGCACCTATCACATCTGTTGAATGGCACCCTACTGAGGATTCGATTTTCGCTGCATCTGGAGCGGACGATCAAGTGACACTTTGGGATCTCGCTGTTGAGCAGGACGACGAGGAGACTGGGGCAATGGACGACACTCCTGAGAACGGACAAAACGTTCCACCGCAGCTGCTCTTCGTCCACCAAGGACAGAAAGACGTAAAGGAGGTCCATTGGCACCCCCAAATTCCGGGGACAATTATCAGCACAGCACGAGACGGGTTTAATATATTTAAAACGATCTCCGTATGATAAACCAGCCTATCAGGGATGCTTGTACCAAATTAGATATGGCGGATGGCGAGCGTCGTCCAGTACGATATGACAAGGAGTGCGTACCACGAAAAAGGGTTAATATAGGCCAATGCCATTATTACCTTTCGGTGAACGAAGCTATGAATGAGGGTTAGTTGAATTTCCCCACTGATCACGAAGGGGACCAGAGTTACCTTGGTGATGTTCTTGTGCAGTATATCCATCATGACAGCATACACGTTACGCAAATCGGAGAGGTTTTGTCTTGCAATGTATAACTGTTTGTCATCGTGTTCCCTTAATGCCAACTACAACCAACTGCGTGAGCCATGGTCCAGCACGAACAAAGAACACGAACGGTATAGTCCTCCAAATGAGGATATTTGATGATTTTCGAGCAGATCTTAGCCCTGTTCAAATGGTTTTGCCGTATACCGTCTCGCATATTATAACCGCTCTCTTGAGAACGGTGCAGTTCACTTAAGACCTCTGGGGACGTCGTCAGAATTATTGAGCCACCAGGAAAGTTGAAGATTTATACCTTCTTGAATTTGTACACCTTGAGAGATATACTGTGAGCGGAGGATGGCTACGTGCAAGATAGGTATCAACGTACCGAAATTGTCACCACTGGTATATGGAGTCATGAGTAATTGAAAAGTGGGAATAGGAGACGTACTCCTCAATTCTGTATCAAGTGTCAAGAATGCAGGGGTGACAATGGAATGGGACGTACTTGGGCATGGTCAGGTTTATCCACAGCTTAACTTTGTCCTGATGACACAAGGTAGGGAAGTGCACTGGTACAAAGAAAAGCAGAGCTCACCGTGAGCTCGATTAGCTGTTCACACTCCTTCTTTAGCGTCTCATTCACTAAGAGAAGATGCTTATTCGTGTGAAACACGTTTGGGTACCGCGCGTGCTGTGTGTCACTCAAAACATGGTCGTTGGGCTCTCCGGCTTCCCGCTTTCGTTTCTTCTTATCTGGCTCTGCGGTTGAGTTAGGGGAATTTGGTGGCGGGTGAACTGTCAAGTCTGTGGACCCTGCCGCATGTGACTGATGGAAAAGCGATGACGGCGATGAGGTTGACTTGATAAGCGTCTGTAGCTCCCTGAATGAACGATATCAACAAAGGGAAAATCTAGGCTTGGTATGACCCTACACGATCTGAATGTGGGAGAACAGGACTTGATAAAGATATTATTCGGTGATGAAGGGGCCGATTTACCTTGCTAGGAAAGATACGATATATCACATCCTCCGCATCAGCATTCACGGATTTACGAAAGTCCTAAAGGGGGTTGAGAGGGGAAAACCTGGGAAGGGGCAGGATTATTACCTCAAGTTTTGCAGCTGTTTCCTTGTCAACTTGCGGATCCTTGTGCTTCATGGTAGTCGCACGTTTACGCTTATCCGTTGCTGGCTGGTGCCTGCAATTCCGTCCACGCGACACGTGAAAGTTCTTTGTCGCTGTTTATGGTTTCAGGGGCTAAACCCCAACCCTAACCTTAAGTAATACGGGCCGTCGCGGGCCGTATTCGTGCTCTGCTTCCGAAGCCCAACTGTCCGTTACTCAGTGCCCGTCAAGCTTCGCGTGCTCTGAGGGAAGCCCGAGAAAGGTCTTATCCCCCTCTCCCTCTCTAGTCACACGATCTCTTTCAGCCAATGTCGAACGAAGTGCGCTTGCTCCTACCTTGTTACTTGACGCCAAGTTTACACCTTCACAGGATGACGCCGTATCTGCCCTCACGGGGTTTTCTCTCGACCACGTCCTCTCGGATCTCTCAATTCCCAGCACGGGCCTTTCTAATAAACTCGGAATCTCAGGAATTCCCACCCTCTCCTCTTCCCAGATCTACAACGAGAAGTGGGATAAGGATGATGGCGCGGTTGGTGCCGGGGAGGGAGAAGACTTTGAGGACGAGGTGGATCGCGAGCTCAAGGAGGAGGAGGAAGAGGATGATTCAGTGAAGATGGAATTCATGTCACCAGTGGGTCCGTTCAAGCAACGGCGCGTGCGCGTCATCCGACGCCTTGTCGAAAGACCCAAGACGGTCTACGAACGCTTTCCTTCCTTTGAAAAGAACAAAGTACTCGATTTTACGGAGCTCTTCCAGGGGTTTGCTGTCAAGAAGTCTCGTGTCGTGAAACGCCCGATACAATGTGCGTATTTTGCATCCGTTCATGGATAGCTGACATCGGTTTATAGTGGAATCGGTCTACCCAAAGAAAAGGGACATTCCTAAAAATTTCCTCGACGTAGTCGTTGGGGACACGAAACGACAGGTAGAGAATGAGCGTGTAGAAGAAGTAGTATCATCAGGGAGTATCGACCACGATCTTCGTGCTGCTCTTGAGGTGTGTCTTTCGTGGCCGATTTAGGGTGTTTTCATGATCATGATTATCGCATGTACTCAGCGAAAGCATGGCGGGGTTGATACATCCCCCACTATCCCCCTTCATGACCGCTCTTTCGACCTCGTTCTGTTGTCCAGTTGGGAGGATCAGATCACCTACGAACCCGAGAACGACCCGCGATTAACTGAGCAATCGCGGACAGATCTCATGGCTCCTGTCAACAAGGCGCTTGAGGCCGGGGCATGGACACAAAGCATTATTTGGGGTCCCCGTACACCGTTTCGTGACTTCACTCAAATTGAGTTCAACAATGGTGATGACATCATTCCAGAAGAACGTCCTCCCGGTTCGTATCTTCTGTCTCGTACCCTCATCGTGCTTCACTGTTTTAGTAGCCCACGAAGTCAGACCTAGAAAGCGTCTACGCTTTGACAACGCACAGGTCAAAGACAAGTTCAACTTGTCCAATGACCAGTTCTATGACGTCTCAAAGGATGGTGGGCGGCATCGCGTCCGGCAGACCTTCGGGGACCTTGTCGTCGAGCACGCCTACCCAGCTCAGAAGCTGCAGCTACCATTCGTAAGCCATTATTTGTGGGTTTGATGCGGACCAAGTCATTTACAGACTCGTCTGTTCAGTATAAGACACGGTTGGGGAAGCAGGAGTCACGGTCTTTCCATCGACCGGCCCTGCAAATACCTGCGAACATTGAAATTCGGTTCACCAAAGTGCGCTCGGCAAAGAAGAAGAAGGATAAGACCGGTCGGAGGCTCGGTCGCGGGGGCAACGTCGGGGAGAATCTGAGAAGGACAAGTGACCTCAGCCTGCGCGATACCAGCAACTACGTATTGTGGGAGTTCTCAGTGAGCTTTCACTGCTCTCGTTATTATGTACACTATAATTCGTCGGCACCAGGAAGAACACCCACCCATCATAGGGAATTTTGGAATGGGAAGTATACTCGTCAATTACTATCGGAAAAAAAGCGAGAAGGACGAGCATATACCCAAGGTGGGTCTAGATAGAGCCTGGCGCTAGTCCACTGATTCCTTTGTAGGGCGACCTCGGAGAGCCATTTGTATTAGAACCACAGGATGAATCACCTTTCATGAAGTTTGGTTATGTACAGCCAGGACAAACCATACCAGCCCTCTACAGCAACCTCATCCGAGCCCCGTTATTCCGACATAAGGGTTATCCAACCGACTTTCTCGTTATAAAGTTGGTAATTTTTTTTCTGCACGACCCTGTCATTTGACGGTGCCGCAAATAGGAACACCGTCAAGGGCGAATCAAAATATTTCATTCGCGAGATTAAGAACCTGTTTGTTGTCGGGCAAACGTATCCTGTTACAGAAGTGCCAGGCCCCCACTCACGAAAGATCACGAACACAATTAAACACCGTTTGCAAGTTATTGCGTACAAGCTACTAGCCAAAAGTCCCGGCGAGCGCCTGAAGATATCAAGGTTGATGAAATACTTCCCAGACCAAAATGAGCTGCAGATGCGTCAGCGTCTCAAAGTCTGTCCTTTTTTCACTAGTTGCGTCAGATTGCTCAAGGGTGTGTAGGAATTTATGGAGTATCATCGACGTGGCCCCCATCAGGGCTTTTGGCGTCTTAAACCCAATTGGGTTGTTCCTAACAAAACTGAGATGCTGAAGATGGTGGGACCAGAACAAATTGTGCTCTCTGAGAGCATGCAAGTGGGACAGCGACATCTGCAGGACGCAGGCTACAGTGGCACGCAAGATACGGGCGGGGACGATGACGACTCGCATTTATCTATCGAGCAACAACTTGCTCCGTGGATCACAACGAAGAATTTCATCTTTGCAACCCAAGCGAAGGCCATGCTGCGGCTTCATGGCGACGGAGATCCAACTGGTCGTGGCGAAGCTTTTAGTTTCATACGCGTATCGATGAAGGACATCTTCGTAAAGGCTGGCGAGGATTACGAGCAGAAGCTCGGTCTGTCATGTTGACACCCCTGACCAAGTACCTCAGCTAATAGTTACGCTTTTGTAGCGGAGGCCGAGAACCGCCCAAAGTCTGCGCACAGGTACAACGTAGCCGAGCAACAGCTTATCTACAAGTCCGAGATTGAGCGCATTTGGAAGGCGCAATTTGCGTCACTGAGCCGCAAGGACGAACCACAGCTGAGTGACGACGAAGACGATCGCAAATCTCTGCCCCCTCAGCGCATGGCACGGAAAGAGAGCCGCGCGCTCTCACCAGCCACCGCTCTGACAGGACCTGCCGTTGTAGCATCACCAGGGCTCAGTCGTGCGTCATCGATTGACCGCGACCGGGATGTGAGCGTCGGACCTGACGGCGGGCGGCGAGTATTGCGCATCAAACGCTTCATCGATGACAAATGGTGCACGGAAATCGTGCGCGACGCAGCTGTCATTCGTGCGTATATACGACGACGACAGATCATTGAGGACGAGACGACGGGTGCTGACACGCTGGCACCGACTGGCGACATCGACCGTGACCTACGGGCAAAGAAACGGTGTGTCCACTCTCATGGATACAGACTTTGTCCCTTTCCGCTAAGTTTTGCGTTACACAGTTTGGAGGAGGAGATTGCACGGATGAAGAAGAATCAGGAGCGCCGACTCCATCGCAAGAACGCAAAGATTGCGAAGGAGGGGGGCACACTCATGACCCTCAACCGCCCGATCAAGCCCGACACTACGGTACGTCCTCCCTCCTCGCTTTTCTCACCGCGGATCTTGTCGCCGTTATGTTTTTCTTTCACCGCTAACCTTTAACCCATGTGTATGACTGATGTCATTTCTGTCATTGTCTAGAGACGATGCGGCCACTGCGGCCAAATGGGTCACATGAGTGCGTCACCTGCCTCTTCCAACAATCCCATTTTCCGCAAACTGTGCTGACCGCGCATCACAATTTTTTTTTTCCCTTTTCCCTCTCAGAAACGAACCGCAAGTGTCCACGTTGGGCGGAGTTCAACTCGGCCACGCAACCACCAGCTACGCCCACGCCGGTTACGGCTTCTGCGTCTGGATCCGCGGGTAGTCCACCGCCGTTGACGCCCAGCCTCAGTAACTCGCTTGGCTTGGGGCAGAGCAGCTCGCTTCACGTGCCCTCGCCACTTGCGACAAGCCCACCTGTGATTGCTGCGGCGGGTGATGTGCCTACTGCGCCGAAGATAAAGCTCACGCTTAAACGGTGATGGACATGTCCGGGTGTGGCAGACGGGATGGGGTGCTAGTATGGCCAAATGACTTTACACTATAGTGATATCATCATATTAATGGGTATACGGATGTAGGTACAGACAGAATGTGTGTCCTTATCCAGTTATCGCAGCATGCATTAGAAATTCCATCTCTGCCGTGCCCGGCTGGAGATCGCCCTGTGGGGATTTTGATCTGGTCTGCATCCGTGCCGTTGGCTTCCAGAAACAAACCACAAGCGTCCACGTTGGGTGAAGTTCATCACTGGCAGGCTCGGCAGCTACGCCTACGGCTGCGGCTGCGGCTGCGGCTGCGTCTCAATCCGCGGATAGCCCACCATTCGTACCCATCTAGCCTCAATAACTCGCTTGGATTGGGAACGACCCAGGGCCTTTCCGAGTGCCTTCACTACGACAAACCCTACCTGTCGTCGCTACGCCGAGCGTCACCGCGTCACCAGCTGACACAGGAATCATGCGCCTGTGTAAACGGTAATGGACTGACATATCGGTGCAGCAGGCTATGGAGTGGTAGTTATACAGCAAAATGAATCAAGATAGTAGACAGTGATATTGTAATGGGCAGGGCAGTACAAAAGTGCGAGCATGACAGAACAAAACAAATGAAACAAAAAGGAACAAGTTCTGCAGTTCCAACAACGGTACAGTTCCAGCTCAATGTTCAACTTCGCACTGCAGGTATCTCGGCATCGTGTAATATGGGTGACGGTGACGAGCGTGGGGGAACAGGCGTATACCGTGTTCGATATCGCTCATTGATCGTTACAAGTAGATCACGGATAAGTGCTGCATGCTGTGCGCGATTGTCGTTGTTTCTTCCGTTAAGCTTCAAACTGTCCAGCCGGCGGGAGAGGCGCTCATCTACGCCAGACGTAGGAGTTTGTGAGCAAGCGCTCGCAGCGACCTCGCGCAAGCTGGGGAGCACAGGCATCGTTATTTGGTTATGAGCGGGGGAGGATGGTGGCGAGAGCCCTGGGTAACTCTGCTGCAGCGGTGGCAGCTTGAGGTTCTTGTCGCCTGATGTGAGGAGCGGATATAGAGGGTGTGCAAGGCGTGAACTTGGTGGGGGCGGTGCCAGTGACGAGGGCCCCAACGTTGATGACGACGAGCTGTCTTCCGAGTCATCCGGCGATGGGCTGCGATCTGGGATGGATTTGAGCTGGACGGTCTTGTGCATAGCCTTTGTTGTGTAATCTACGGGCGCAAGGACTGCAGCAGGGACCACGGGGCGAGAGCTACGCTCGTATATGGAATCGGTGAGACGCACATGGGGAGGCGTTGAATTGGAGGGTGAAGATAGCGATGAGTGCGGCGAACTCGAATCCAGCGGGGGGGTCAGGTGTGCGTGGTTGAGGGGTGAAGGTTGCTGATATCCGTTAACTTGGAAGGGTGGCGGGGCGAACGTGCCATTGGACATCCGACGTTCAATGCTCGTTGCCGAGGGAAGACCCTGGTTAGACAGACCGTTCATGGATGGATATATTGATCCACCATAAGAACTGCCTGACGCATGTTGCTGGCTTACTCGCACGCTTGTGGTGGGTGCATAAAATGGTGTGTGAGAAGAATATTGACTACTTGGACCGGAGTAGTTATTCTGGTTGTTGGTCGTGGTGTTCGACATAGAAATTCCCGGCATGCCCGTCAGGCCCAGCTGACTAAGTTCACCATAGTCGAAGTAGTGGGAATATGGTTGGCCATTTGAACTGGAACGGGATTCCTGAACCGAAGCAACGTCGCGTCCGAGGGTCAGTAAAAAATGGTTGACGGCTTCTAGTTCCTCAGGGGACCTGATATCCAGGGAAACGGACCGCGGACTGAAGGTGCTATTCGAAGCAGAGCCGGCGACATCTGTGTAGGCAAGGCTAGTCAATCGGTCCGCCATATCTGCTGCATATGAGTCACAGGTTGTTACCGAGACGGAGGTTTAAACGCATACGAGAGTCATAAGATGGAATAATGCGACGCTTCTTGACATCTTGGAGAAAGTCATCCACATTGATAGTGTATTCGTGCGATCTCTTAATGCCTGTGGACGGTGCTGACGATCCATCAGGACGAAGAGTCTCTAAGGCTAGAAGTTGCGTCTTGAAAGTGGAACGACTGTGAGCATCTAAAAAATAAGAACGGCGAACTATTTACCTGCTGGTGCATCGCCTCTGGGGAAGGAGTGAGCAACGCACTACCGAAATTGCCAGCTAAAGTCTCGTGAGGGGTGTGACAAAACATGTCGGAAGATGCAATTACCGTCTGCGAAGTGACCATGTTGAGACCTCGAACGAGAAGAAAATCGGGATCCATCGTCTACCGATTGGCAACGATTTCTGGAGACCGAGTCGGGAACGGTGACGGCCTTGGAGTGCTTATGCTGAACATGATGCTCTTCAGTATGAATTTTCTCGTGCTTCTTGAGGTCTTGGGGTCGCTTGAAAGTCTTTTTACAGATCTAAGAATACGATAAGAATGGTGGCTGTAAATGAGGGGAGTACAAGGACCCACGTCGCACACATGGGGTTTGAGAGGCGTATGAACTGTAGTGAGTGATGAGATACGGTCAAGTCGCGTGGAGGGGAGAAGACAAAGACCTCTCAGATGGCTGGTGATATGATCGCGCTTTGAACAGGTCGTTACACAGTCTCTCCATTTGCAAGCGAGGCAAAGGTTATTAGTGCTCTTCCTGCCAACGTGATCGTTGCATAGATGGTTGTAGAGAGGCTCAGGTTCAGTGAAAGATTTAGTACAGTCGAGCCATTGACAGTTGTAGAGAGATGAGGAGTCGAGTGAAAGAGAGTTGTGGGGAGGGCGAGGGGAGGGCGAGGCCGAGTTATCCGCGTGCGGGGGAGTTGGGGGAGACATCAGAGAAGACGAATCTGACCGGCTTGGGTTTTAATTCAATCTGTTTTCTTGGCACTTGATCCCCTCCTTGGCGCCTAGAAATGCCGAGACTTCGCCAAGCGGGTGCCAAGCTCCCACCTACCTTGGCATTCTCTTTGCGTCATCCGGTTTCCTATTCTCCCCTATCATTCCATATCTGGAATATCATAACTATTTTGCATTCACGGGGTCACGTCTTCCTCATCGACAGAACACGCTCCCCGGAAAAAAGATCTGGCGGCCTCGTGGATGCTGTCTTCGATTTCGACCTCAAGCTGTCTAACCCTGTCATGCAGTGAAATTGCAACATACTGGAAGCTGTCCCGAAGTATGGAATTTGCTCAGATGAACCGTGTGCTAAAAATAAATTCCCTTTGAGCTAGAGGGACAACAGAAAGAGGTGACATGCTTGGGGTCTCACCGGCAGCGAGGCACCTGGAGGCAGCGGCCATTCTGTGTTCGTCAAATTGAATCCATTTGTCTTTCCTACGCTACATTCTTGCTGGCCTCGCGGTAATGGCCAATACCTTAGTTCCCATCCATCCATGTGACAAACCGGTCTCCCACTCGCTTAAATGACCCATATCTCCACAACCTCGGACTATCTTCATTCCAAATCATCAAATCTGGGGTCAGGAAGTACACCCCTCAGTTCCTCTGTTGTCTCTGCTGGAATTTGGCGAGTTGCGATCCATTTCGCTAACGTGTTCGGTGCCCACTTGTCTTCCGACTCTTCCCACCCTTACTCCACCTTCGTCAGCGTGTCTGATTTCGGGATATCATTGATGCCTCCGCTCAGGAACAACGCGGTTGCCCCTCTTCCGCCGTGGTCTAACGTCACTTGAAAACTTCGTGTATCGCGGTCACTGACTGGCTGGTTACTCTGCCAGGTTTGTAGTTAATACATGCACTCGGTCCATGTGTTAACCTTGTGGTAGTCTATATACCTTACCATGATTGTTCTGCAGTGAATTGCTTCTTACAGCCATGAGACAGGGAAAAAGGGTTATTTCCGCGGACTGTTAATGTAATCACAACAGCCCCCGTGACAGCACGGTAGCGACACTTCAGAGATTCAGCGAAAACTCGTTATTGGTGGCCATCTGACGACATGGAACTCGTGATCAAGGCACACCTACTTTCGACTTGCTTGAAAATCTGGTGACCACTGACTACGGATTCGCACTGGTGCTTGTGTAATTGAGCCACTGGTGACATAGCTCCCATTCGGGGATTTGAGGACCTAGGGCCATATCCTAACAGCAAGCTCGTTATTCTTCTGATCTTTTTCGAAGGGTCGACACCTTCACCTTGTACACATTTTCACTGCCAGTGGTCTTCGTTTGGCCATCGCACTTGGCTCCCAAAGCTGAATTAGCACCGTGAAGGTTGTCTTGGCACGTACTTGACCGGAGACCAGCAGCCGGACGCGCAGATAATCAATCCGTTTATATGTCCCGTGAAATTTGGAGCAACCCAACTCGGATCACTAGCAGGTCCTTATTCTTGGGTCTGATTGGAACCCAGATAACCCGCCCCCTTCCACACCCCATTCGGTTCCCACCTATAAATATTTTCTCGATGCGGTCATGGGACCTTTCACAACAGTGCTTGGCTTTGCGCCATCAGTCCAAACAGTCTTGGTCGTGCCTGCACATCCACGTTGAACGCTAATCGATAATTGCGCTTGGCAGGCTCGGCCTCCATTCTTGGGGTCCATAAGCCCATGTGTTACATCAGTCACATCATGAGGTTCAGTTCAAATTTCGGCCCGGGTTATTCACGGCCAATTACCCACGACACGCGTCCATAAGGTTGTTCAATCCTCCATCCCACATATCGCCGCAGTTGAGCTCGAAAAGTCCGGCGTTCCTATGGTGACTTATCGCGAGTCAGGGGTCGGAAGTTGGTAATGTACCAGTCGACGAAAGCTGCGGCGCGGATACAGTATATTACACACCTGCTGTGCACGCGGTTAAGCCCTACTCATACCCTCTGACACGTCTGAGCGCTTCCCGGACATCCAGCTGCCGTTGCTTTTGTGTTCCTGGTGACCGAGCCAATGGGATTTTCGGCATCGGCAGCAAGGTAGCAGTGAGCAGGCCCAGTCTGCTTTCTCGGGCAATCCACGAGCCGTCTCAGGAGCCGCCTGTCTGTCCTACGAGTGTCCTACGTTTACACGTGTGCCCACGCCTGTAGTGCTTGTTGGACTGTATGGCTTCACGCAGCAGTGGGCGTACGAATACTTCCTGCCGAGGTTGCGGAAGCACTTGGGAGCTTGTGCGGGGCCTATGACGTCTTCGATTCCAAATATGGTTGGGAAGTGTTGTATTCTCGGCACCATATGGGCATTTTATTCCCCGACTATAATCATGGATCTTCCTAGCATGTGTTTAACAATGAGTAGAGCGGGCGTTCCTCAGGTGGTGTGGAGGTATTCAGAGCCGCACACTAATTCAGGGTCGGTGGCATTCGATCCTAGTCCTAGCTTCAGGGCAGTCACCAAAGTTTCCGGGGCACGAATACCCACAATGGATTCCGATCACCTCGCGTTCTGGTTGGGGCAAACAGCTGTTGTAGATGGGGTCACGTAGGTCCACGTGTGCTCGGGATTCGGATGGCGCCGCCGCAGAGGTTAATTACGTAAACGATGATGGGGTTAATTGGGTAGGCGAGGGTCAGAAAGGCTTGCAACTGCTCCTCCTACCAGGATGTCGAGCTGCCACTTCTCGAGTGGAATCTGGCACCTCGACCTCGCCTGCGCCCGATCCTTTTGGGGGGCTCTCATTCCCGCAGCGTTCGTCTTCTTGCTCTGCGTCGTCGCTCTCCCGCTTCCCACGTGGTTATCCAATCTCATACGTCCCATCAACGGATATTTATCCCCCTTTCTAACCCTTCAAGAGGCGGAAGCTCTCGATGCAGCCGCCATCGCAGAGGCCAAGGTTGCGTTGGGCGAAGCAGGACAAGGCGAGCCCGAGGCAGTAGCCGAACAAGTTGAATCGGCGCACTTTTGGAAGTCGCTCTTGTTATCGTGGTTTGCGCTTGTCGAGACTCTCGCATGGCTCGGTGTTGCCTCCTTCACGATCATTCAAGACGAAAAAGACCCAGTTTATGTCGCAAGTCCTTTCGTATTAGCATTGACCTGGCTGTTCGCGACCGTGCGTCCTATCGTCCGACCTAAACTTACCCCGCCATACGATCTCTTCACGCTCTATCTCATCTGTACCGTCTCCGAGCTAGTATCCCTGGGCGCGTTCGCATATAACCATCACGCCTATGGCACTCCCCTCCCGCCGCCGCTCACTCTCGCTGCGCATATACTGAATCTATGCGTTCTGTTCACTTTGGTCACCATTGTTCTCAGCATGCCTCTTGCCATCCCAAGTCGCAGGGTTGAAAAGTCGAAGATTGTAAGTCTGTACGATGGGTCACTTTACCGTGTTAACCTACAGGCATGGCCCAGGGAATGACCGTTTCTCCTGAAGATTATACGACGCTTTGGGGTTGGGTCACATTTTCGTGGGTGTGGCCATTAGTAAAGCGCGTACGTGTTCCGCATCTGTTTGATTGTGCGTGAAGTCGAGGTGTCTGTTAGGGTACGAATATTACGCTGAACGAGGATGACGTCTGGGCCCTAAGCCCGACAATGCAATCGCGGTCCGTGTTTGTGAAGTTTAGCAACGCAAAGTAAGCATGCCGAGGGTGGTATTATCTAGGTTTGTTCAATTTTTCTGCCAGACGCGCTACGCTACTTCGACAACTCTGGGCGGCCAACTCCCTGGATCTAATGTAAGCTGATCTATTTCGGAATATACGTTAATTTCTGACATTTCTTACTTTGAACTCATCCCTTACGACTTCTTTGATAGCCTGGACTTCATTCTGACCCTCATCAGTGTAGTTTTTAACTACACCAGCCCATTTTTCCTCAAGTAGGGTTCGTCATGTTTGTGGTTAGACCTCTATTTATGGATTTCTAGGCGCATACTAGATGCAATTGAAGATAAAACTCCCGTCACTCGCTCTCGAGCTTATGTCTACGCATTTCTGGCTTTCCTATGTGCTGTTTGCAAAGTTCGTCAATAATTTTCCTCGGTCATTTTTGCTCATCACTCGTATTCCACAGGCTGAGGCAGACGTCCAACATCTTTGGTATGGTCGGCGGGCTGCGACGCGTATGCGATCGCAACTTATGGCTGCGATATATGACAAGGCACTCAAACGCAAAGACTTCTCCGGGATTGTGAATAAGGAAAAAGACTTAACTTCAGACGGAAAGAAGGATTCAAAAGCAAGTGCCGAAGCCAAAGCCAAAGCGGATGATCCCAAGGCAGGCGCGGACGTAGGGAAAATCGTCAACCTGATGGCGGGTGACGCGAACCGTGTCGCGATGACGAGTTCGGCAATGTACTTCATCTACGGAAGTACGTCTTGCCAACCTTCGTTCTCATTGCCAGGCCATGCTCATTGTCACGGTTAAGGTCCATTTGAGCTCATCATCGCGGGTGTCTTCCTTTACTCGTAAGCGACTGAAATGCGTTTATGGCGGGCGCTAAATATCGTTATAGTTTGCTTGGATGGTCTGCATTCGCGGGATTCTTAATACTAGCCCTTGGGTGGCCGTTGAACAGCTACATCGCGAAGCGTAGCATCCGCATTCAGAAAGGCTTAATGGCCACGCGTGACAAGCGGATGGGTGTGTTAAATGAACTTATCAGCGCGGTATGTTAGATCTCGCACCTTTTACGGTCCGACTCTAACCACCGCCTAAAGATCAAATTCATCAAGTTCTTCGCCTGGGAGGATCGTTGGATTGACCGTGTATCAGATTCCCGCGCCACCGAGATTAAATGGATGATCAAAGCTCGCCTTAACTCGGTCCTGTTCCAACTTCTCTGGTCTTGTGCCCCTGTGCTTGTGTCCATAACATCGTTTCTCGTCTTCGTCGTGCGAGGGAACGAACTAACCGTTAGCATTGCATTCACGGTAACGACTTTTTTTGTTTTGTACCAATTTTTTTCTTCAAGAACTGATTGAATGCGCCAGGCGATTGCCCTATTCAACATGGTCAGGCTTCCTCTCAATATCATCCCAACATGGATTGTCCAAATTTTGCAGGCAAGCAGTCTTCAGGGTCTATGTTTCTATTCAACATCTTGTCCTTCCAGACTAAAGTAGCTCTTGACC
This sequence comes from Russula ochroleuca, assembly GCA_015178965.1. NCBI lineage: Eukaryota > Fungi > Basidiomycota > Agaricomycetes > Russulales > Russulaceae > Russula > Russula ochroleuca. Next base: position 1,005,620 of record WHVB01000006.1, on the reverse strand, counting down.
GCATTGCGACCTATCTCGACGAAGACGAGGTCGACGAGCAAGTGTCCTCCCTGAAAGGATCACATTTTGGCGCATCAGCAGGAGATGACGATACCACGAAGGGTCTAGGTATTGAGAATGGAACGTTCAAATGGAATGAGGTTGAACAAAAGGATGATGACACCGCCAAGACAGCGGAGAGTGTAGTCTCAACTTCTACTGACGATGTTGTGCAAGGAGCGTATGACGAGACTGAACGTGGCTCAATCACAGCGAGCGATGCTAGCAATCACCGTTTCGAGCTCAGGGATGTAAATATCGTGTTCCCCGAGCGTCAACTTACCGTCGTAACCGGCCCCACGGCAAGTGGCAAGACCGCGCTCTTGGTGAGTTTGGGAGAACCCTTCATCAAATGTCGTGCTGTATTCATATGGACATTGCTAGATGGCTTTGCTAGGTGAAATGACGACACTCAGCGGGAAAATCATCATGTCAAAACGCTTGTCCCATGTCGACGAGTTCGGATTGACCCATTCTATCGCGTATGGTGCCCAGTCTCCATGGCTCCGACATCAGTCAATCCAGGACAACATACTGTTCGGTTATCCGTATGATGACACCCGTTACAATGCTGTTATCGAGGCTTGCGCTCTGAGGCCCGATTTGGATGTGCTTGAGGATGGCGATGCAACAGAAATTGGCGCAAGGTCCGTGATCTGGCAGTTCCTATTTTCCCATCTTGTCTGCTCATAACAATGCCATGCAATAGAGGTGTCAGCCTGTCTGGAGGCCAGAAAGCGAGGTATGGTATAAATTAGCCCGCAACCTTTGTCCCTCTGAGAATTATCTCTCTAGGGTTGCATTGGCTCGCGCGGTCTACGCACCGGCAAAGTACGTCCTTTTGGATGATCCTCTGAGCGCGGTGGTATGTGAATTGGGAAAGGGAGTTAGAACTGCACCTGACAGCGGACGTCACAGGACAGTCACACTGCACGGTTCTTGTTTGAGAAACTCCTTTGCGGCCCCCTACTAGCCAATCGCACTGTGGTATGGGCTTTTCGTTATCCATGACTTCGACATTGAAAATGACGAGTGCAGATTTTGGTTACCCATCATGTCGAACTCGTCCTCCCCGGTGCCTATTATCTGGTCCGCATGCTTGATGGTCGCATTGATACTCAAGGGACTCTCACCGAGCTACGCGCTCAGGGGGTTCTTGATGAAATCACGAGCTCCGAAGAAGTTCAGGTTCATGAGGATGAACAAGAGGCTGCAGCGAAAACCCCAGATGCCGAGGAAATAGCAGCTGAGGCGGTCGAGGGAACCGATCTCGCGATTGAAACGAAAAAGCCTAGGAAGCTAGTTAAGGATGAAGAACGCCAGGAGGGTGGCGTCAAATGGGATATATACAACACATATCTAAAAGCCTCGTGCGTCCGATTTATTACTGCATTGATCGCATTTTCTCAAAGTGGCCTGTAGGTCTTACTGGACGTGGATTATCCTCGGCTTTTTCATTGTTCTGTTTCAGGTGGGGCCTTCCTCCCAAGTTCAGGGACGATTAGCTGACATCTAACTTCAAGCTTTTAAGTGTGTCCGAGAAAGTCTGGATCATGGTATGCAGCCTTGCCGTGTGGTCTATTCAAACTCTTAATTTTATCAGTGGTGGGGCGAAGCCTACGGCAAAGGGAAGGTGACCATAGCACATGCGTTCACGACATCGTCACATGCCATCGAGCAGCAAGTCGTTACTATGGATGGACTACTCGGCTCCCATCATCTCACACATAGCGTCCACGGTTTGCAATCTTTTGATGCTCCTATCATCAGCTTGCCCAGCGCCAAAGAGCATCCGCTCTTCTATATCGGTGTTTATTCTGCATTGGGCCTCGGTTCAGCATTTCTCGGTGTCTTGGCTGCCATTGTGCAATATACTGGCGCGCTTCGTGCTTCCAGAGTGCTTTTTAAGCAACTCCTCGTCTCCGTAGTACGCGCAACAATGCGGTGGCATGACACAACACCTCAAGGTACGCCCACTTGCATTTCATTTGACCAACTCATTCACAGACGCCTGACTAGGTCGCATGCTTAATCGGTTTAGCAAGGTGAGTAAAGCAATTTAGAGCTCTCCGCCTTCGAAATGACACAATTTCAGGACATCGAAACTGTCGATTCGTCGCTAGCGAGCTCCCTTCAGGCCGTCAATTCATCACTCGCAACCTTTGCTGCGTCCATCATCACTGTAGCGTGAGTTGCCTTTAATCTCTTCCGCTCACTCCATTGACTGTCCATTTCCAGCGTAATTTTCCCATTCTTCCTTGTCCCTGCCTTTCTCATTGGCATCGTATATCGCGTGCTTGCTATTGGCTACCTGAACACGGGACGAGATTTGAGACGGATGGAGTCGAACTCGCGCTCTCCGATCTTCTCTGGCTTTGGCGAATTACTTGAGGGCATTGTCACGGTCCGCGCATTTTCTGCCGAACAACAATTCCTTGACGGCCTTCACGCGAAAGTTGATCTGACCACTCAAGTAAGCATCATATTCGAGTTCTAGTCTGTTCCTGTCTACTCACGAAGGCATAGATGTGGTATAGCTTTTGGATGACGAACCGTTGGCTTTTGCTGAACTTTGATGCCCTCGGCGCCTTGTCAGTGCTTGTCACAACTCTATTCGCGCTATCCGGCCTGGTGTCTGCTGGCATCGCAGGTCTTTGTATTACGTCCGCGATGGCCTTCACGAACAGTATCTACTGGGCCTGCCGATTCTGGACAGGCCTCGAGCTCGACCTCAAGTAAGTGATCTTGAACTTTCGGGGTCGACTACAACGCTGAGATTTTTTGTAGCTCTGTCGAGCGAGTTGTTGAGTATCTCGAATTACCTCGGGAGCCCCCCGTCATTATAGAGTCTTCGCGCCCTCCTGCATATTGGCCGTCCGCAGAAAGCGACAACCTCATCGTTGTAGAGGACCTTATCATCAGATACGCTCCTGAACTACCGCCAGTACTGCACGACGTATCTTTTACCTTGAGGGGGAGAGAACGCGTGGGTTTGTTGGGACGAACAGGCGCGTCCGTATTACATCGCTCTTAATTTTCCTTACGTTGGTCTTCTAGGGAGCGGGAAATCGACTTTGGCTATGAGTGTATTGCGATTTGTGAGTGGGCATGACGCGCTGTTTTGAGTATACTAAAGGTTACACAGGTCGACCCTGCCAGCGGCAGGATCCTTATAGATGGCATAGACATTACAACGATCGGTTTGCACGATTTGCGTTCTCGCGTTGTGAGTGTTCAGTTGGAATGTTAAAGTCGTCCAGGTTGTCTCACAGCAACGGCAGACCTTCATCCCACAGGATGCCACCCTTTTTTCTGGCACTCTACGCGAAAATCTCGATCCATTCAGTACGCTGTCGTGGCCTCTCCTGCATTGATAGCACGTATTCATAACCACTTCCTGTAGATGAGCATGATGACCTAGAATGTCTGGATGTTTTGCATCGCGTTCAAATGATCACAGACAGCGCCTACGAATCCCAGCGTACCTCTCGTCAAGCTTCTCGCGCAACGAGTCGCGCAGGTTCCCCTAGCCGAGAAGATCAATCGCCTTCTCCTGGTTCTTCCGCAGCCGCATCTTCCACCGAGGTCGAGTCTAGGACAGTAGTGACTATCGAGACACAAGTATCGCCTGGTGGGACAAACTTCTCACAGGGTCAGCGGCAGCTGATCGCGATGGCGCGGGCCCTATTGCGGCGAAGTTCGATCATCGTGCTAGACGAAGCTACGAGCAGCATCGACTTTGCGACCGACTCTAAGATCCAAGCAGCTATTCGCGAGGAATTCGGTGGCGCACTACTGTTGACAAGTGATTCTCGACATTTCAACCTATGGACAGAATGCTGACTCGCGCCTGCTTCTGCCGCTTTTTAGTTGCACATCGTTTGAGGACGGTAATCGACTATGACAAGTTGATCGTGCTCGACAAAGGCGCCATTGTTGAATTTGATACCCCATGGAACCTGATCCAGAAGGAAGATGGTATCTTCCGCAACATGGCCTTAAAAAGTGGTATGTTCGCTGAGCTTGAGCGGATTGCCAAAGACAAGGCGATGGGCAATGCGTAACAACGACTTGTCTGATATTTATCTGTTTCTTAATTGTCAAACAATCCAAGGAATATTTATCATCTTTCGGCATTCATAGCCGGAAGTCTCTTAAGTACCCGTCACCTGATGGAGCTGAGGACACGTCAAACGGCCGGCAGAGGCTGTTCTGGTGGGCGCCTTGTCCGACAGTCCGACATTTATAAGACCTGCAGCCGCATGCGTGCGGGAGCATCGCACTTGATGTCTGAACCAGATAATATCTCAGCGCCGCAAGGGCCAACTCAACTGAGGCCCAACATCCCGGCCTTGGACGAGCGTTTGTACGACCTCACTGATGAAGAGCGTTCCTTCTTCAGACAACAAACAGGGATCCAAGACGACGACGAGCTCAAGGCACACATTCTTCAAGTGCAAGCCGAGGCTTACAAGGTTTGCAACCGTGAACCCCTGATGGAAATTCATGTAATAATTTCATGCTTGGTTTGTCCAAACAGATTTTTCCTTATCCTTGCATCCGCTGGTTCCATTTCGCAAAGTGAGTCCTAGAAAGAAAGTGGAAAGCGGAAGCAGTCATTGAAATGTGAAGGCTCAAAATGTGGCGCCTGTCCCCATACCAGGATTTGCTCAGGACGGGCAAATCACGCAAGGACGCAATATTTTTAGATATCGGTTGCTGCGGTGAGAATCGTGGCAACTCTTCCATCTCTCCAAAAATACTCACATCTTCATAATAGTCGGAAACGACGCACGCAAGCTCGTCGCGGACGGATATCCACTCGAACAAGTAGTCACATCTGATTTACGCCAAGGTGGTATTTTGTGCTTAGGGTCATCGAACTTCTTTGCTTACTTGTTTTGTACCTGCAGAATTCGCAGACATCGGGCATAAACTCTTCAGAACGACACAGGGGACATACCCGATCGCATTCGTCCCCGGTGACGCCTTCGACCCAAAGCACCTCGATACCGTCCCACCCTTGGCGTCCGTCCACGAGCCTACCGACTCTCCCGAGGGTTCAGCTCTGGATCTGTGCAGTCTGACTTCGCTCAACCCATTGCAAGGACGGGTGTTCGCGATACACGCGTCGTCCTTCTTCCATCTCTTCAGTGAGGAAAGGCAGCTGTATGTCGCTCGTGCCCTCGCGGGGCTGCTCTCCCCAGAGCCAGGCTCGGTGATATTCGGTTTGCACGTAGGCAACCCTGAAAAGGGCTTTATCACATCCCCGGGCATAGATCGTCCGATGTTCTGCCATTGTCCGGAGAGCTGGGCCCAGCTCTGGGATGGCATCGTCTTTGAGAAGGGTGTGGTGGATGTGAAGGCAAAGTTGGTGCAGATGGGAAGGGAAGAGCCTGATGGCCAGCAAAGCGCGATCTTCACGGTATTAGTGTGGTCAGTAACGCGCTTGTGAGGAACGACTGTCATCCATCGTTCCCCTTTCCCTGTGGGCACCCGCCTCGTTCCTAGGGAGCCCTTAGTAGGCTCTCTCTTATTCCTTTGATAGTTACGGGTTCGTATGTATGAAAGCCTCGAAGCTGCGATGATGTAGGACTGGATAGATATGGGAGAAAGCCAGCGACCACATTCGAAAATAGAATTTAATGGTGGAATTTGCTCTGCGACTTGGACTCGGACTTGATGAGACGCACCAACGGCTTTGGCTTGCTCGCCCTTCCTGTATTTACTAGTATACGATTTACTCGTATCATGACGATGCATCAAAGGGAGTGGAGGAATATCTATTGGAGCCGCATACATACATTGAATGGGGCACGCAACACGACTCGCTCTGTGTTGGGCAGGGATTCAAAGTGGCCAGTACGCGGCGCCCACTTGCTGTCTAGATCTTGAAGCCCAGACTCCGCATACACGCTAAATGTTCTTGCACGAGCGCTTTACAATTTTCGTCGGCCTCGGACGCATCAAATTTGAGAAAGCAGTCGTCTCGGGCAGATTTTGTCTTAGGACAAGCACAACAGCTAGGATTGGGATATCAATTTCTCTGTCAGGTCAAACGATCTCGGGAGAAGGTTATAGGTAGACGGGGAAAAGCGACAAGGAGGGGGAGCATGACAATGACGACTTACGGCTTCAAGCCTTGGGGATTAAGGGGGTTCTGTTTGGGGTCAGTAGGGTCATATGGTACTTTTGCAGGCGGCGGTGTTGGCGTTGGGGACCAAAGGGCTGTGATCTAGAGAACGTCCCTGTCTTTAGAATTCGCCGGCATAGACCAACTGGACTGACTCTCTCAAACATGATGTAGGGGTGCTGAATAAACGAGTTGTAGGAACGAGGCCACACAGTCGCGGCAGTCACCAGCGGACGCGGATGAGGTAAAAGTTAGAAGTCAGATGCAGGCACCAATGAGCGCTCGTTGAGAGTGCCTTTTTCTCCACGCCAGTTGATCACTCAATCTTCAAATGCCACGAGGCGGACGGAAAAGACGGAATTAATTATGGACCCTCCCGCAGGGCCACAGAGACGTCGAAGACGTCCAATGACGCGGGGTGTGCACAACTTCGGATCTTACACCGGCTCAGCCTGCCAGCCCTGCCGGCGCCACCTACCCATCGTGCTTCATCGGCAGGTAAAGATCCCTGTCCCCTCAAGTGGCCTCCTTCCCCTGGGCAGTACTGTACCGGGGCAATGTGCTTATTACGTGGCCAACTTTATCTGAATCGGAAGACGCGCTGACGAGCACTCAGATGTGGAGTATGATACAGTAGTATGGTGTTGTTGTTTTAGAAAACCATGCACCGGTCAGGCTTTCCTGTAAAGATCACTGTGATGCGGTGTATTCCTGACTCGGAGGGACCGTAAAGAAAGATGGTTGTATCACTGGTATCAGTACTAAGGCCTACTAAGGACTGAGAACCGAGCGGCAAGATGCGTCGCTTACACGCATACAATCGCATACAAGTCGCACAATGAGCGCCAATACAGACCTTCGAGTGTACACTGGAAATAATGTTCTGCTCCCTGGCTCTCAGGTACCACGCCCAGCGACAGTCCTAGTCTCTGCCAAGACAGGAAAAATAATCGACGTCCGGGAGGGACGACACGTCAGAGCGGACTACGCAGACTACACAGACATTGCAAATGACGACGACCGCTGGATAGACGTCGGCGACAAGTATCTCCTTCCAGGACTCGTCGAGTACGTCGGTCTCATGACCTGTCCTGTGCACGCCGTTTTCCCAACCATGCTGCCTCGTGTGTCTCCAGTGCGCATGTACACCTCAACGAACCTGGGCGGACGGATTGGGAGGGCTTCTGGACGGGCACTCGTGCGGCTGCGTCTGGGGGCATTACCACCGTCGTGGACATGCCGCTCAACTCGATCCCGCCGACGACCACGGTGGAGAACGTTGCCGCAAAACGTGGTGCGGCACGCAATCAGTGCTGGACAGACGTTGCATTCTGGGGTGGCGTTATCCCAGGCAATCAAGTGCGTATTTCATTTCATTCATTCCCATGCCGTGAGTCTAAGATTAACTGCCCTGTCCGCTAGGATCATTTAGGGCCCTTGGTCGATGCTGGCGTCAAGGGGTTCAAATGTTTCATGATCGAAAGTGGTGTCGAGGTTAGAATTTGCGTCTTCACTTGCGGCCTGTCGTGATGATCCAGGCAGGAATTCCCATGTGTTTCCGAAAGCGATCTCCGACCCGCCATGTCTGTGCTCAAGGTATGAAGTTCGCTCGCTCATGCCCACTTGGCTGACGAGGCGCAGGACAAGGAAACCGCTCTCTTGTTCCACGCAGAAGTGGATGACCGCGAGGACCATCCGACGCCAATCGCCAATCCAGGAGACCCGACGGTCTACAGCACATTCCTAAAGTCACGTCCAGAAAGTTTCGAGGTCGACGCCATCTGGCAGATCATCAATCTGCAGAAGGAGTTCCCCACCCTCCGCTGCCACATCGTGCATCTCTCAGCCGCGCGAGCTCTCCCCATCATCCGCAGCGCTAAAGCGGCCGGGCACAAGCTCACGGTCGAGACATGCTTCCACTACCTTTGCCTGGCCTCGGACTCGATTCCCGACAGACATCCCGAATTCAAATGCTGCCCGCCGATCCGGGACGCCGGGAATCGCGAGGTGCTGTGGGCGGCCCTGCTCGATGGCACGATCGACTGCGTCGTCTCGGACCACAGCCCTTGTGTTGCGGAGCTGAAAAAGCTGGATCAGGGTGATATCATGGGGGCGTGGGGTGGCATCAGCACTCTCGGGTTTGGGCTCAGTCTGTTGTGGATGGAGGGACGGAAACGCAACGTGCCCATTGGGACGATCCTGCGATGGGTCAGCGAAAACACAGCAAGCCATGCTGGCCTTGGCGACAGAAAGGGCAAAATCGCAGTCGGGTATGATGCAGATTTGGTTATTTGGGACCCAGAGGCCCAACATACCGTACGGCTTTCCGCTTTCTTTCTGATCTTGCAAAGAGGATTGATTGTTGGACCAGGTCACGAAAGAGACGATTCAGTTCAAAAACAAGGTCACTCCTTACGAAGGCCTGGTGCTCTTGGGGAGAGTGGAACAGACGATACTTCGCGGGAGGCCGACCTACGACGGAATTTCGGATACGTTCTTCAACCTGGAGCCATCGGGAGCACTTCTGTGAAAATTTTCACAACTGATTGATTAGACGATGGCCTCTGTTCTCAGTTCCGACAGATAGTTGTTATTGTGCGACCTGTAATCAAAAGTCCAGGGGAACGATATATGACAGGAAGGGAAGGAATAGACGTCTGGGTCAGGGTACATACAGTTGGATAGGCGTACAACAAATGACCCGCTCTCCTGCACATCGTTCATCAGGTCCACCAGACCATAACATCCACCCTCTTATTTCTTCTTGCCCTTCTTCTTTTTCACCCCTCCTCCTGTCGAGACAGCGGGTGTACCGGGCAATTTGGACGTAGCTTGCGGCTTAGGTGTTGAAAGGGTAGCCGGAGGTACTTGCTCAACAGTGGCCGGTACAGGTCGACTGTTCATCATCTTCTGGATCAGAGAGCGGTTGAGTGCCTCGAAGCGGCCGAGGAAGATGGATGAATGAGTTTTGAATTTCAGACACTGTTTTATTACAGTAAATTTTATGTGGTCAACACAACGTTCTTCGCAGGGTAAGGACATTTGCGAGGAAATGACAGATACGCACTGTCACGTCGTCAGTGATCTTGAGGACGAGTTTACCCTCTGAGGATCTCCATTTTACGCTGTACCGAGTCTTCTCCAGTCCGTCAGCACAATATCGTTTCGTTCGGGCGTGCGCCTGACCGTAATGGGCCAGACGGCGCACCGGGGGAACGCATGGGGGAGTTTGAGCATACCTTTCTGGGTGAGCTGGCGTACAAGTGCTCAGCGGCTTCTTGATACTGTTGCCACGAGATGATGTACACCATGGTTGTGTGGCGACTTCAGAGGAGGCGATGGGACATCAACACGAGCTCTGAGAGTATCGTAGATTTTGGATGGGTAAGTCCGCCAGATGTGGCGCCTGCTTTCTGAGTGCCTCCTCACTAATCCTCACTAGGCCTCACTAGCCTCACTCACAATCCACTGGCTGTAGTTCAATTGACCCTCAAATATTTTCGTCTTTTCTGAAACACACTGGAACCTTTGCACGAGTAAAATCATAAAACTAGAGGGATACTAGTGAAAAAAACCATGGATGGGATAGGATGAGCGGACAACAAGACAACAAGAATCACAAGATGGACGTCATTCTGAACGAAAGGATTATCCTCGTTTTCTGGAAACCCTATTGGGGAAAGGTGGTTAAGTATGCACGGACTGCACAGTCAACAAGATTGTTTCAGGCGGATCATTATCACTGTAGTTATCTCGGATCAGCTTCTGTCTCCATGCTCCACAGTACGGGGAGAGTTAGTGGTCAGCAGAACTCAGGGGAAGGAGGCGGGGGAATCTTCGAAAGGGAGGGGGAAACAAGAGGAAGAGGATACCGGCCATCGCACGCGAAAAAAGATTGAGGACGTTGGCCCAGATTGGAAAACAAAGAAAGTTCATCGATGAAATGATGAAATTCCCCCGCCTTCACTTCCTCGGGGACGGAAAATTTTGATCCGGATCCGAAGCCGATCTCAAGCAGAGTTCAGAAGCAATTGTTGCTCACACGACACGAATATACTGTATCGCCGTCCGAAAAGCGAAAAAAAAAGGCTCTAGATCTATCGAGACTCGGTGCCTACGGAGGGAGACATTTTAGATCAGTGACAGCAGTTGGAAATGACTTGGTCTTGGTGAAGAGGGGATTGAGTACGCAACCAAGACCAGAAGTGATTCTTCAAGTGAATATGCCTTAAAATATGCGTTCAGTATTCTTGAGAACATGAACGCAACCCAGACTACAGGCAGGGACTAGACGTACGATGCCGGAGTCGTCCAGCGGCCTGGGCTATTGTGATCAATCGGTCCCAACTACGTTCGCAGACCGCGGCTTGATGCCAGTCTCGAGCGGTATACAAATTGGAAATACAGAAAAACTTTGGGGAGCGAAGCACGCACATAACATACTCCGCTCGTGCCCTCTCCCGGAGGTCAGCACATGGGGCTCTCCCCAATCAAGCGTGTGGAGTATTCGGACGGATCATTAATGAAATATTTGGAAGGTGCGGTAGCAAAACCGTGGTCGGTTGCGGCCATAACAGCGAAAAGATTCCGCATTGAACCCAGCAGTGACACCCAAAACTCAAAGGGCACTGGATATGACGTGAGTAAGGGGGTATCCAGGCGTGATATTGCTAGAACGTAAGGTAAACATAAAGTCTGCCGATTTCATATCAGAATTGTATCAAGATTGAGCGAGTACACCTTGGAGTACACGAACCGTTAGAGAGTACACTTGTCGGAAACCTAGATACGAAACAGATACTGGACTCAGTCTTACACCTGTGCCTCTGTATCCTCATCGTCTTCATTTACTCGTAGCACTTTCACCCATTCTTTATAGTTGAAATTTCCTTGACGGTCAGTAAACGAGCCTTTCAAAAACCTGTCAATCTGTGCAAGCAAACCCAGTCAGAAACCAATTTTTGGGGCGGCGAGAACGACGACAATAGGACACCTACCTCCGTCTGGCTCATCCTATCGCCTGTCTCGCCCAGCCACTTTTTAATTTCGTCGCACCTGACCATCCCAGAGTCGGACTCGTCAAAAGACGTGAATGCCTCGAGCAGCTCCGCCTCGGCGTCAAACTCAAACAGATGCTCGCTCATCATGGTCAAGAACATAGCAAAGTTGATCCCGCGATCGCGCGGGTCCTCCGAAGCTTCTGGAAGCGTCTGCGCACCACGTTCCCCCGGGCGCGACGTGAGTAGCTCTTCCATCATCTCTGGGGACGGCACGATTCCTAAATGGGAGGGGGGTGAGTGCAGTATGCTTCAGAAGGCAAATGTATGCGCGCACCTAGACTGGTAAACGTGTCCTTTAGGTCCCGCTCCCCGACCAGACCGTCCCTGTCTTGGTCGATGAGGGAGAAGGCTTCCTTGAACTGTTGGATTTGTGGTGGCTGGAAGAGGGAGAAGACGCCTGAGGGCTCACGACGCGTGCGCGATTTCTGGGCCTTTCCGGACTTTGTGGGCGTGATGTTGGGCGAGAGGTGAGCCGGGTAGCGCGACATTGGTTCAGAGATACAGCCAAGTTGCGTTGTGGCGAACACTTCCATATTTGGATGGATGAGATCACCTCATCCTTGCTGTGCCTGGCATCGACTTACGACTCGACTTACGACTCACCCCGCTCTTTGCCGACTAGTGTGTCGTCAACATTGTCAACATCAATGATATCCTCGCTGACACACTGAACGAAATGGGTTCTCACCTGGTGCTTGCCGACCCCCAAAACGTGGTCAGGCTTCTTGCCTTCGTCCGTGTTCCATTTACGTAGATTTAGTGAGGTTCTAGTTCCTCGATGTACCCTTCGACATTGCGGCGCTAAGCTCCGACCAATCATCAATTCAACATGGTGTCTGCCTATCCGGTCCTTCAGGGTTATTCCCACCAATCCCTGCGATTCGTACGTCCGCCTATTGTCCTTTCGCAAATCTCGTTACATCATCTGAATTTTCGAGGACAGCCTGGACGTGAAAACTTTCAGTCTCTATAATTCATCGCCAAAATGTCCAGAGTGCTAGCACCGCGGGGCGAGGTTGTTCGGCGTGCGTTTCGACGATCCAGGAAGGTTATCCTTGATTCAGTTTCTTCATGACGGACTTCGGGTGGATCCGGATTGCCTTCCCAGAAATGGCGATTATCCTGGGCCGTCCATCCTCCCTCGTTGCAATTCCCTCATGCGACATCCAGTCCTGACGGTCTCAATGATCAAGATCGAACAAAATTTGTCACCCGACGACATGCACGCTGCAGCACGCGAAGGAACATGGACAACGTAGAAGGGCTGCGGGTTTTCCGGGGATACATAACCAAGCGCAGCAATTACAGTAGCACAACCACGCCAGCAAAAAAATCACACACACCAGTGCGATTGTCGCACCGTTATGAAATCTGGGCGTGTCTGGACATGCCGAGAATATCCATGGTGCTGAGTGCCTTGTCTACGAAACATGGTGATGTGCGAAGTGCCGTGCTCCGCCTCCGCCAAATTGCTGGACTAGATCGTCAAAGCTTGTCGAGCACGAGGCAAATCCAATTGTAAACCTAAAGACCCTGCGACAGCTCACAGTACATGATTCTCTCTTTCGCATCTTCGTCTCACGTCACTCGCGCCTCTCGCGAGCGGTCCCAGGTCGAGGCCTGATAGGCCTGATCGTCCATACCATCAGTTTGCGCTATCCTCTGGTATATCCAGCCTCTAACAGGACTTTTGAGCCCAAAAGGCGGCCAAGTACCGCAATAATAACTTTAATTTTGCCTCATTAACTACTCCAAAAACTTTAATTGTCATAAACTTACAGTAAATACAGTATCTTTTTTAATTATAATATTTTGTGGACATATAACTCGGCGCTTACATAAATAAGCATTGAACAAATGTCTGGTCAGTTTCAGCGATGGGACCTTGGATGGGACCGATATAATATTATCTTGATGTACCGTGTAGAAAAGACACTATATGTGAACTGCCTAACTTGGGGCACCAGTGCTATCTACCGTTCAATGGCAGCGTCTCTCACTAATGCACAAACACGCTTTGTGAAGTTGAAGTTTGTCCGCGTCCACTGTCTAAGAAATATCACCAAACCACTTCCAAAGGAAGGACAAGACCCATTGACGGGGAAACCACGTAAGAAACCAGAAAAGCATCGAATTTCTACCTAGTGACATGTAACTCGGTGGACTTGGTGCCAGGGCTTTCGTTACCACCCCCTTTGCAAAGACATCAGTTGGCATTGGCGAGGACTGGCTAATATCCCGTCGGGCCAGAATTTTTTTCGTGTACTTCGCATAAAGCGTGTCCGGAGGTGGGTTGTAGCTCTGGTTTGCAGCTATGTTAGACCTGACACTACCTGGGGCGACGAGCAGGACTTTGATGTTGAAAGGCCGGCACTCCATCTCCAACGCGTCAGTGAGCGAGTGCACTGCCGATTTGGTGGCAGCATATATGCCACCCCACGGCAGGGTGCTACATAGCGGGCAGTTTAGGTTTCGGTGGCGTCAACGAGAGGTAGAGACGCGCGTACCAATCCGCGACGACGGAGCCGATAGTGATGAACATTCCTTGCTTGCGAGCGGCCATGTGAGGGAACACTGCACGATTTACGCGCAGAACAGAGAAAACATTCGTGTCAAAGGCAGCCTGGACTTGTTCAAGCGGTAATTCCAACGTCGGCCCTTGTGGGTATTCACAGGGTGAAAATGTGCAGGTTTAGAGGTCACACACCATAGCAACCTACTCCAGCGTTATTCACAACAATGTCTATTTTTCCTTCGTTTGCCATAATGGTGTTGATCACTACTTTAATGGCGGAGTCATCGATAACATCGAGCGGGAGGAGATCGATCTGTAAATGGTGCAAAGCTTGCATGCGTTCTATGTTCCTCGCGGTTGCATAAACTTTGCACCCTTGCGAAGCGAATTCTTTTGCCCTAAAATACACACAATCTACGGCCACGTTGCTCGTTCAGGAGAAGGGGTAGACGTACAAATAAAATCCTATCCCATTCTCAGAACACCCTGTCACGAGAACGACCTTTGGCGACATGCTCGCTTGTCAGAGAAGAAATGAAAATGATTTTACTGAATTGAACTGTCGTGATTGTGTTTGGCACCCCGTGCGGCGCTCCTTGCACCTCCAGACCGCGGTGCTGGCCATTGCCCGTACTCGGATCCGCGCAAACAGCGCAACGCCGCAACTGCGGTCACCCGCATTACCTTTCCCCGTCATCGTCTAGCAAAGCGGTCTCAACTGGTATCAACAAGCCAGCGCAGAGCCAGGGCGACACACACCTGGTGACTATATGCTCAGCTCCCCCTCGAATACTGTTGCCTTGTTGTGCGCCATCATCGCATCTGAAGCATGGGCAAGGAAACCTACGTTCAAGAATAGTAAATCCTAGTGAGGATCACGACGCAGCTTATTTTAAAACCTTCATGGCATCCCCCTTTGGGCGCACTACGTCGACACACAACTTCATCGCAAAGCATGTCGCAGGGTTTGTGTGCCGTCACCGCTCGTATATGCTACTGAAAAATACCCCCACCATCCTCCCTTCTCTCCAATAAACCGCAGCAAGTGGTACGTGGCTAGGTTTGCCTTCAAGTTCGGTAATACTACGGGTCATGGTGCGGGAGAATCCTCTTTGGACCTCGTTACTTTCGCCGTGGGGCGGTTTAGCCGTGGTAGGCTGTTTATCGGGATCGTGTAAATGGAGGATTTTTTTCACTGGCTTCCCCATGTTCTCGTCACCACGAGATCTTATGCAACATGATCCGCCAGCAAGATCTCGCGAGACTCGCACCACTTTGGCTTCCACAAGGTTGCAAGAGAAGTGACGTGGAACCGTACTAAGCGGGGAGGCCTCCTTTCAAACAGCCCGTGGGGCTGATGAGCCAGGACCTTGGGATCCTACGATGGGTTCCAGACCAATCTTCCAATGGAAATATAAGGGACCAGGTGTAAAGCACACGACGTCTTCACCTTCACATTGTACCGACCACGTCTCTATTGGGCACCCGGAGTGCTAAGGCCTCGCTTACTCCCCTAGAACACGAACACGAAGGGTATCACATTGTCCGGCATTTGACCAAGTCCCTGCTCACGCCAGACGGGAGCACCGTTCCACCTTGATGCCTTCTGCATCGTTTGCAATGAAAGACCCGACATTTGAAGACGAGTATTACAAACGATATGCTGTATCTGTGGCATCTACCACACCATCGCAGTATGACTGGGAACTCAAGAAGTGCGCATCGATAGACTCGGAAAGCATGTTGGAGCCAGAGTACCCACGGCCGACACGCTTGTATCAATGCGCATTGGTTCTTGCTGGGTTTTTCGCGACCTTTCAGACAATTGGTTTGAACCAAACTTATGGGATCTTTCAGGCAAGTCCCTTAGCCGAGTCTTTGCCACTATGTCTCCATAAAACTTCTTTCAAACAGGATTTCTATACGTCATCAGAAAGCAACATCATTGATGGTCCCGGTCGATATGCCATGGCCTCGCTCATTGGCACGATAGGAGGAGGTCTTACGTGGAGTGGGAGCGTTTTCGTCGCCATGCTCATCTCAAAAGGATGCGACATGTGTGTCATGTGCCTCTCCGGAGCAGCTCTCATGAGCTTAGGATTCATTCTCGCAAGCCTCGCTACGAGGGTATGTACAAGCAGCACCACAGTGCCTGCGTTCGACTGATATATTCCCCCAATCAGTTGTGGCAGCTCTTCCTTACACAGGCAATTCTCGTCGGCATCGGTTCTTCAATGTTGTATTACCCTGTCATATCACTTACTCCGGTGTTTTTCGACCGTCACCGTGGGTTTGCTATGGGCATTGCTATGGCTGGGTCAGGTGCAGGTGGTCTGGTTCTAGCTCCTGTCACACAGGCATTACTTGTGCGTTATGGTGCACCTGTGACACTGCGTATCCTTGGGGTGTGGAACTTTGTGATCTGTGTTGCTATCTCCTTCGTGATTCGCCCACACCCGGCGTATAAACCGATACGACCCTCCCTAGCACTCGCCAAGAGGGGAGCCTTCATTTTGCAGGTACGTACATTCGCGCGCGTATGTCCCGCCACCCGTTTAACCAGACCCGCAGTTGTTCGCGGCATTTTTTCAGGCTGCTGGCAACATAATTCCCTTATATTACCTGACCACATACTCGACGTATGTGCTGGGTCTCTCACCTACCGCGGCTAGCATGCTTTTGGCTGTGAACAACGGCGTCAACAGCGTGGCACGTGTTGCTATGGGTCTGATAGCTGACCATGTCGGACGGCAGAACACCCTGGTTGGTTGTGTGCGTTCGGATTTTCCCCTTCGGACCACGGCATTTCGCTCTAACGCTTGATCGCTTGTACAGGTCATCTTCTCTGCTGTCTCCGTGGTCACGCTCTGGATCCATGCGTCACATGCACGTTTCCTCGCCTTCATAATCCTCTATGGTATGGCCTCTGGAGGCTACAGCGCCCTTCTGCCCACTACTATAACGGAAATTTATGGGAAAGAACATTACTCCTCTGCGAACGCCGCCATCTACTTCGTACGTGGCCTTGGTGCGGTATTGGGGGCACCTATCGCAGGCTCACTGCTGGGTGCTCACCCAGGGAGTGGCCAGCTCATGGAACCCGTAGGTGAGCTGATGAAGAGGTTCGATAGAGTAGCTGGATATGATGCGGGGCTGCTACTTGCAGCGGGGGTATGCGTTGTGTTCGTAAGGTGGTTCGACTCAAGAGCCAAGGGTAAATGGAAGTGGATAGCCTAGACCTTTTAGCCAGGTTGCCATAATTTTCAATCATCACACACACCCTAGCAGGAAACGGTAGAAAAGACATAGACGCAAGTAGACGTGATTCATACACAGGGACTACTTTACTTGGCACCCGACTACACTTAAAACCTACTTTCTCCTGTTGCCTTGCATAGTGAGAATTTGGACAATACGAATACTGAAAAACGAAGAGCTGTTAGCTATGTCGGGAGTCGAAAAATGGGATCGGCTATACAAGATGTTGATCATATCAAGCTCGAGACCGATCGCCTCCTTCATGGGATCACGCGCGATGACACCACGCTCAGCCAGGCGAGCGTGATGGAGTATTTTTTGCGTACTGCAACAGAGGAAAAGATCAACTATGTCGGCGATCAGAAAAAGCTAATGGACGTACTCGTAGAGCACAAAGCCGCCAAATACTGCAAGGCCGCCATATAGGGAAATAGATTCAGTGATAGCCAAGGCACGAGTGCCGAGAGGAAGGGCCATGGGTGCCAGCGAGGACAGTGCAACGACGGTGACGCCAGCGAGCAGGGGACCGCCCATATACAAATACTTGTCATTTCTGTTGAAACACAATTCAGATGAGTACTATATGAAACAATCCAAAGGGCCCACGTCGCAGTAGCTCCAATGTAAGAAAGCGAGCCTACAACGCCACAAGTGTACAATGCGGCTCGCGATAGTATGGCCGGACTGACGAAGAAAAGCGGACTAAGTGTTGCTGCTTGGCAAGCGTTGAAAGCCTATAGTAGAACGTCTTGAAACATGTTCTGCGAGTTGAGAAGGAGGGATACCAACCAGCCAAAACAGATGCTTCTGGGTCGAGTTCTCAGGTGAAGTGTAGTACACTCCCATCATACTACCGATGCTGCCGACAAGACTGACACCAAGCACGAGCCCTGCGAGGAGAGAATACTGTAGCGTCTCTCGAGCGCTGTGCTAAAGGTGCTCACAAGGATTTGCGGACATGATGCGGAAGGGTAGCCCAGCCCTGAACAAGCCGCGAGCCGCCAAAGCCGTCAAGACGAGCCCGCCACCAGTATACTTGAAAGAATCATGCAGGTACGATCTCTCAGCTACAGTAAGGCTATCCCGCGTATCCCTGTTCAAAAACACCTCCATCCCGACGATAGTACCGACGACCGTGGCCTGCCAAATGCGTCAAGTAATGTATGGGAGGGCAGGACATGCGAGACAACATACAGCTGTGATCGCATAGCGTCTCCAAGCGTCCGTTTGCGAGGGACGAGATACAACCGCAGAATCGACGATACCTCGTGACGACTGTTGGAAAGGCTTGGTAACGAAGTTGGAAGGCCGGTTTCGAAGCACTTCTAGAATCCGTGGTCGAGCCGTGCTGCCAAAGGAGCGTAGAGGGAGAACCCTGAGCCCCGAGCGAGCAGCAACAGGCCCGAATAACGGCCTTGTGTATGCAAAGAGGCCTAGACGGAGCATGAGGGAGATATGGTGGTGGTCGCGGTTTAAGTTGTGCCGCCGGACCAGCTGCGTCATGGGTCGGCACCCGTTTTGGGATCTGATAAGATAAGATGCAGATGTGGCTGCACCGTCCCGTCCAACGCTCCGCCAATTCAGTAGCGCCTTTCACCGCATAATCCAACCTTGATGTCCCAAGCAATAGGCAACGTATATTTTCCCCTCGTACTCACATCGAATCGGCTCAGAACAACTTTATTAGACTGCTCTTGCCTAT
Source organism: Russula ochroleuca (assembly GCA_015178965.1). Lineage (NCBI taxonomy): Eukaryota > Fungi > Basidiomycota > Agaricomycetes > Russulales > Russulaceae > Russula > Russula ochroleuca. The sequence continues at coordinate 986,913 of WHVB01000006.1, read as the reverse complement.
GCACGCGTATGGCATCATGCAGACGCGAAAGAACGTGTCCTTGGAAAATTAGCGGAGAGGATAGCAATTGTGCTCATGGGAAAGCACAAGCCAATTTACGACCCTAGTCGTGCGTTTCTCTTCTTTTGCTCGAGAGTCTGGAAACGTGACTGTAGGGCATAGTTGACTGCGGTGACTATGTGGTCGTGACGAATGCTAGTCAAGTCAAAGTCACAGGGAGGAAGGCGGATCAAATTGTGTACCGGAAACATACACTTTATCCTGGAGGCTTGAAGGAGATTAAATACAGGGACATGATGGACAAAAAGCCCGATGAAGTGCGTTGCTCTGCTGTGTCGCTTGAATATTATCTTTTGACAGGGAAGGCTCTCAGATTATCCGCAAAGCGGTGTCAGGCATGTTACCAAAGAATAAGCTTCGCGACCGACGATTGGAGAGGCTGCGGATATTCGAAGGTCCAGACATGGGCATCTTCCAGAAAAACATTCTCAAGCGATGGGAGGATGGAACCCTCAACAGCTCACAACCTTCATGAGATTTTACATCGTTGTTGACTATCTTACCAATATGATATTTGGTACACTTCAAGATACTATTCACTACCCGTATCTTGTGTGGGAATCAAGCCTCTGGGGACAACTTTCTCATTCCATTATCGAGCTCACTGCGTGGGCCAAGGCGTGGGCACTGAAGTTTACAGAAGCGGGCCAGTGTATATTTAGTCGTGAGGGGTTCTCGGGGTGAATAAACCTGCGTTGGGATGAGTGGTACTGTAACACTCGTACAGAGAAACGAAGGGGAAATACCCCAAGCGACGGACGGATCCGCGGCCCCTCGTTCACGGAACCATTAACATGGTCGACAGGCACACAGGCACACAGGCACACATTCTGGAAATATCTCGGTAGCCAAGTAGATTTACCTCAATGGTTGAACCTTGTGGCCGTGCACAAATACCTTTGCATAGATTCCCTTTCAGTCCTTATCGTCAGAAACAGATTCAAATGAGATATCTTCGTCCTCTGGCTTGTCGCTTTCGGCGGCGTCTAGGATGGTGTCCTCGTCCTCCGGGACGAGGCCAGCAGCCTCCATTTCCTCCTCCCACCCGGCGGGGATATTAGGCCTTAGAAGCATCGATACGTGCTCTTGGAGCAACATGCCTGTGTGACTTCATCATTCAGTTTCGTAAGTTAAATTCTACAAGGATGGGCGTACCAATGGCCATAAGTGCTGATCCGTCCAACGCATTATACATGTCTGGAACGCTCTCTGTGGTTGAACTTTTATCCTCGCCCCTCTCCCGGTCCTTGACAATTCCCTCTTCGCGACAATCTTCTATCCCCAAAACACTTTCACTGTCTTCAACATCCTCGGCGAAAAGATCGTCCGCATCCGCGCCCACTTCTGTGCCTGAATTCGTTGCCGGCACAACACCGACTCTCGCTTTCCATTGCCTCACCTCGCGTCTGTATATGCGCGACTGGTCGGACAACAGACCCCGCGCGGAGTAATACTGGCTCGCAAAGTAATGCACGCATTTCAGCAAGTCCTGCGAATGGTAAGGGAGTGTGAGTTCTATGTAGAAGGAAGGAATGGACAGAACTGGATAGAATTGCGCACCGAGGAGGGAACAGGCCAGTTCGTCGTCGCCTCTCCATGCGCAATGGTCGTGTTGCCCGTAATACGACGAGCACGGTTTCCGGAGTCCCCCAAAAACTCAACATCGTCGTCTATGCGGCGTCTCTTCCTGCGCAGCGGCATACGACGAGGCTTGATGTCCCGTTCTTCATCATCGGCATTATCATGATCATCATGATCGTCGTCGTCGTCCTCGCGTATCACGGTGCGTTTCGGGACTACACCGAGGCCGGCAGCATCTCGAGCAACACGATTGCCGCGCGTGTCACGTCCAGTATGGCGCGTTCGGAAATCAAAAAGACTTGTCGTTGTGGGTGCATTTATCTCAACACGGGATCCATCTGGGTGTAAGCGGAGTGTAGAAAAATCATGCACCGTGCTGCGACGTTTGGCTGTAGACGCAGACATGGTTGAGTGAGCGCAAGCGAAGGATCGACGGCCCGGTCCGCCGTAGCCACACGTCGCCTTCACCAAGACACGGCCAACACTCCAGTCGAAAAGCACTCATATATAGTAAATCAAAAATACACGTGCGAAGGAGGTATATGGCTCAGGACGCGGTACGTGGCTTCTGCAGCGCAGGTATTCGCGTCAAGTCGATCAAACCGACTCTGTGCGACTGCAGGGCAAGAGCAACACGATTAACTCCGCCTTCGTGCTGCTGCTGCCAAGACATCTCAAATATCGCACGTTTTTGGTGTTCAGAAGTCCACGACCAAACCTTCTCCATCTCCTAGTACATCTCAGTGAGTGAAGTGAACGAAATGCGGGGTGCGCAAAACCAGAGCGTACCACTGCGTCATAAAGGTGGAACCAACCGTCGCCCCCGCCGGTTGCGAGCCATCTCCCGTCTGGACTGAACGAAATTGCGTATATCGGCTTATTGTGATTTGTAAACACTTTTAAGCATGCGCCCGTGTCAGCATCCCAGAGCCGCGACGTGGTGTCGAATGATGCACTGCAGATGGTCAGTGTTGAGAGGAGGTACGGGCTAGAAAATTACGTACGTTGCGACGAGCTCATGGCCGTTAGCCATCTTCACAGGACTCCAACTTACGCCTGTGACCCAATTGCGGTGACCCTCGAGCACCGTCATCTCGCCGCTGATGGTCACTTGATCGGTATCAGATGACTGCTTCACTCTCGTTGTCCCCCATATACGCACGGTCATGTCATCCGAGCATGACATGAGGCGTGTTCCCAATGGATTCGCCTTAATCTGGTTGACCTCTCCATCGTGTCCCCTATAGAACCGTTAGCGTCAGTATAGCATAACTCGTGAACACGGGTTCCCCACGTGAGGATAGCAACAGGCTCTGCGCGGTTGACGCTTAACACATGAATCACTTTATCGGCACTACAGCTCGCGAACAGTTCGTCATCTAACCAGTCCAAATCAAGGCAGATTCCTAGAAAATAAGCCTCCGTTAGAAATATCCATGAATCAGACAGCAGCATTTACCTCGGTGTTTGTACTGCATGCGCCTCTCTTTTTTCTCGATGTCCCAGAGGCATACCGTATTATCCAAACTGGCAGTGGCAAGCCATTTCCCGTTTCTAGAGAAGCGCGTCGCGAATATAGGGCCCTAATAAGGATCGACCAGATTCAGTGCTGTTGATTCGCCAGGCAGTAATCCTTACTTTATGCAAGCGACTTTCGAGATACAACTCGGCAGAAACCGTGTAGATACGCAAAGTAGCATCGTAAGATCCCACTGACAAAAGTGTCCCTTGGAAATTCCAGTCCAGGGATGTGAGGTCTGCGTCAGCTTTCGTAGACGAGCAATCTATTGCTTGGTAGGGTTTGATGCTTTTGATTTTGACGCCGGGGGCTTGGGGCAGGTTCCATAGGTGGATGACAGCATCTTTTGACCTGTATACGAGTAGTATTAACAACGCTTGGCCGGTCGGCACATCCACAAGAACTCACCCAGAACTCAGTATATTGTGGTGGGTAGGGTTCCAAGCACAAACGAAGACCTAATCAATTCGTGATAAGCAGCCGGGTTTTTTAGCGCCGCATACTCACGCACCTCTGCCTCGTGTCCCTTTAGCTGTATGATAGTGTCACGGGCGTCTTCATTCTCAAAAGGTGCTGATGCGGGTATTGGAGGTGCGGGTGACTTGGACTTGGGTGACTTCACGCGCCTTGTCCCTCTCTTGCTTGGCTCGACAATCTCACTGTTCGCCCCCCGGACACTGGCTCTCCGCTGCGGAGTAGACACTACTACGCGCAGCGTAAGGGAAGACATCTCGCGGAAGAGCCAACACGCGTTCACTGAAGCAGGGACGCACCGTCAACGTTCTTCTCCTCGACCCCCACGTTATTGGCCTCGTCAATCCGTAGTCGCTTTTCTGAGTGTCCGTCTTCCACAGCAGGTGTGCTCGCCTTGCGCTTCTGCGTTGAGTCAGAGGGCTCGCATTCTGACGCCGACTGGAGCGCTGCAATGATGGGTACGGATGGAGGATTGGCAGACAGCTTGACGGTTGGTTTGATACTTGGGTTCAACGAGCAGACATGTGTCTCCAACAACGAGAAACCGGCGGTGCAGTTGCCAGTCATGTCATTGTTTCCTCTCCAGTGCGCCTCTACTTCGATGTATAGTAGCGCCTTGATTAGGAGTTCTATGAGTTCTCCTCGGGGAATCTGTTTTTCAAGGTGGACGGAGTGGTGGAGGTGACCTTCATTGAGAAGACTGAAGGCGGTGTGTTGGAAGCCTGGAGAGATGTGTGAGCAGCGGAAAAGGCAAAGAAAGGAGGGGAATGACCCGAGTCTTTGAGGTACGCGTAGATGAGGCAGTTCACCTCATCCGCGTTGATGGTTATTGGAGGTGCAGCCATGATTGGCTCTGCTAAGCTTTCACTCTCCTTCATACCCCACGACCCCGGATACTCTCGTCTTCCCGGGGTCCTGAATGCTTCCTCCGGTCCGGTAGTTTCCCGGACTTGCGAGCTGATCGCAGTCGCAGTCATCCCTCTGTACACAATGTCGCAGCATAACGGGGATTCGCAGACAGAGAGGGGTGGAGATGAGCGTTCTGAGTCTGTGAGCATCGGAGAGCTCCTCCGCAGTACGCATTCAATATCCCATCTCGATCGGTACACCACTTACTTGGTCTGAGATAGCAATAGTACAAATCCGTGCCATGGGAACGAACCCTGATGGAGAGGACAGCGCAACAAGTCGGGGGCTGTTGCAACGCCTACTATCACCGGGGTCATTTCGCCTGGCCCACAGACAGGGAGATGACTCCACAACTTCCCGTCGTGCCAGTGGAGACGACAACGACTCGATCGTCGAGGATGATAGTGCGCCGGGAATCCAGGACAATGATGAGGACGAGAACGAGGATGAGGATTTTGATATGGAATACAGCTATTGGGGTCGGCCATTCGCCAAGACCCCCAAATGGTTTCCACCCGTGACTGCGCCCCAAGAAGCAGGGCTTAAACTTCTCATGGGCGGGGAGTTTGGCAGGATTGGCGTCGATGCTCGGTCTCGGAGTGGTAGTGCCAACTTCTCCAGAGCCATTCTATCAAGTCGGAGTAAGCTCCGACAAACACCCAAACAGGACATTACCAATGTACGTGCTGTATTGTGCTTGGGATTTTCTGTCTCATTATCGCAGGACATCATCCCGAACACCGATGGTACGGCTGTCGCGTCGCTGACGGACAACATATACTGTGGTCAATACTCTGCAGGTTCGTACGCGCCCTCAGCTCTACACGCTCAGTGCCTTACCCGCGTTCTTTAGACTCTTCCTTCTATTACACATGTTCCAGAGGTAGTTTTCGTTCTTTCCTCTCGCTTCAGATGATCAGAATTAGATCCTACAACTCTGCTAGATTTTCGCCTGCACATTTATGACATGACCGCACCCCCTTCAAAGCCAACGCAGGTCCTTCGTCCGACCGAACGGTCGTCTCGACGATCAGAGTACGATGAACCGACGACTCTGAATACCATCAAGGTCATTCAGGGCGTATCAGGTGGGTGGACGATCACCGACGCTCACTTGAGCCCAGACAATGAAAGGTATCTTTATCTTGTATTCTGAAAAAATACCTCGTGGCTGATATGCGACCAGGATTATTTACTCCACGATTGTGAGCCGTTTACACTGCTGAGCTGAGCCTTACCTGGATCATACGTAGGACCCAACCGTGCACATGGCGACGACACTCGACTCGTCCACAACCCAAATACCAATACCTTTTGCAGATCCCGTGCCCCCGCGGCGTAGACGCTTATCCACCTTCAGCGAATTTGGTATTTGGAGCTGTAAATTCTCTGCGGATGGCCATGAGGTAGTTGCTGGCGGTGATGGCAAGATATTCGGCAAGTAATTGTCCTGGCATATGATGAAAGAGGGCGGCTCAAGAAGGCTTGAAGTATATGACTTGCTTGCCAATAGGCGAACAGTGAAGATCGACGCGCACCAAGCTGATGTTAACAGTTGTTGCTGGGCCGACACTGCGTCAGGCAACGTGCTCATCAGTGCGTCTGACGACACGTTCTTGAAAGTCTGGTGTGTGCCTCTGCTCGCTCCGTTGATCGCGTGACCTACCTACACAATGAAAACAGGGACCGTCGCTCGTTGGGGTCTTCTCAGAAGCCCTCCGGTGTGTTGATCGGCCACACAGAAGGCATAACAAACGTATCAGCCAAAGGCGACGGGCGCTACGTGATTTCCAACGGGAAGGACCAGGCGCTTCGCCTCTGGGACCTACGCAAAATGCACACGAATGCAGAGTACGAAAAAGTCGCCAACGATTTTTATGGCATCCGCCATTACGACTATCGGTATCTGCCCCCTGCTTTCATTCGCTCATCGCCTCGCATCTCATTTGTTATTATCACCATCGTATTTCAGCTATGGGCAATATCCGAAACCAAGGCATCACGCGCATCCGTTGGACTGCAGCGTCATGACGTACCGAGGGCACGCCGTGCTCCAGACCCTCATCCGCTGTCACTTCAGTCCTTCCGAGACGACGGGAGGGCGGTACATATACTCCGGATCTGCCGACGGAAGAATACACGTTCGTGGTCGCTCCTCCGGTGGGGTGGGGTTTTCCACGTCACTGACTCCGATTTCGTGACTCTTTAGATCTGGTCCCTCGACGGCCGGGTGGTCCAGATCCTGGACCGAAGTAAGACACTTCCTATGTCGTTCGACCCGTCCGCATCCGAAGTAGAACGGCCCCGTGTCACATCCAGGACAGTATGCGTCCGCGACGTGAGCTGGCACTCGAAGGTACTGTAGAGCGGCGTGCACCGCCTCTGCGGTCAATATATGCGCGTTTGCTGAATCACCACGATCACTAGGAACCCGTATTGATGAGCGTAGCCTGGTCAAGCGGCGGCCATGGAGGTAGCGTCGTTGCGCGCCATGAATGGAAAGGCTTGTTGAAGATGCCCGGTGCGCTGGAGGACTTCGTGGAGAAACAGCGCCTTGAGAGTCAAGAGCCGAGCGTGACCGTACCAGGATCCATGCCGGGTCATCTCGACTCGGACGATGAATACATGCCCGAATCCGACGAGGAGGATAATTGAAGTTGGCTGTCTAACTTGTGTGTATTATTTTACCTAACATCCTTGTACTGGTAACGCATGAGCAATCTCACGGAGTGTATGATGCACCGTAAGTAACTACTACCGAGACATGGCCTCGGGTACTGGACCACCTGGGGTTCTGCTGACTGATCCGTGCCAATGTTCACGAAGGCTCATTCCGAATGTCCAGCCCTGGTTGTATTTCACAGGAATGTACCACAATCGATTGGCGTCCAAAACTGTAGGCGTAAAGGGGTGGTATCTGGAAAGGATCCGAGATGGGTAATCTTTATCTCATCTGGTCGCAATCAACAACGCCACGCCAGCCATGGAATGCCGACTACTGATGCATTCTTTGCCGCCGCTCTCGCCAGAACGGTCCCCATTGGATCTCGATGTACAGCAAGGGAGAGACCAGGACACAAAGGCCGCCAAGAATAACGTATGTCCATCCGTCACCGAGTGCGACAAGCATGGGATTTATAATCGATACCATGCCAGCACCCATCAAGCAACGGACAACATTGTTCTAACAGGATACGAGAATCAATGGAATCCATGGGATAGTGGACAACGGCGGACGTACACATGCCGTAATAGAGGATCCCTGGTTTGGCATCATGTCTACCAGCAGAGTCTGGATAGAGTTCAATACAGTAAGGACTGTTACCCCAACTACGTGAATTGTGATGAGACGCAAAACCATGTAGCGCCATGCGGGGAAAGAACTTACTGATAAATTGCAAGATTAGGGGCACCGCAATAGTGACCTTCGATTGCAGTGCCCAACCATAACCGATAACACAGGCGATGTAGACGAACACAACCCACGGCAAAATGTGTAACCGTGCCCTCTCGATGGGGAATGATGGGTCCTTCTCGACGGCTCTGGGATCGGTATCCTTTTCAGAATCTGTTCCGGTTTGGCGGATGAGATCGTCCCTAATCTTTCGGTAGTAGGCGTCCATAAATCTCCCCGAGAACAAGGAACCAACCAACATTCCTCCTCCCATGGCGAGGAAACATAGTCCGACATCCGTTTGGTTGAGATGAGGATAAACCTTCTCAAAAATGACCGACAGACTCGCTGTGACACCGTACATAACGGCATAGATCGTGCCGTTGAAGAAGAGAAGAACAGAGACCTCAGGGTAAGTAAACAGTAACAAAGGGTTTTTGAACGGGTTCCGTGGCAGGAGTTCGTTGGATCCTTCAACGTCACGATGTCTATCGATGATGGAGATAGGGTGTGTATAGATCCATCCAGCAGTGATGCTTCCGTCTCCCACGATAGACCGTAGCGTCTCTGGAAGAAATCTAGAGACGCCATTCAGAATGCAATTTAGACACGGATCAAGCGAGACGAACAAAAAGAGTCCGAGGCCGCACACGGCAGAGCAAATGCACAAGAACCAAAAAATGGACCTAAACAGGCACGGTTAATGCTTGAGCGCGAGTGTGAAGATCAATGGTACCTCCAGCCAAGTCCCTGAGCCAAAGCCCCTCCGATGACGGGACCGAAAGAAGGACCAACCTATCACTCAAATTATTCGAGACTTCTCGAAGCAAGACTATTTGCACTTGCTAGAGCACCCAAAATGAACAACCCAAAGAAGCCACCTCTTTCGTCAGGAGTGGTTATGTCACCGATGATTCCTGCACCTGATGCTACCATCAGCACCCAATCAACTTGCCTTTGCCTCAACCGATTACATACCAAGGGCAATAGTACTCGCAGACCCTGTAGCTTGAAGGCATCGCAAAAGCATCAACAGCCAGTAGGCGGACGTCGGGACTAGTGCAAGTCCGATACAAGACAAAGAAAGGGTTACTAGACAGGCAAACATCATTGGCCTACGTCCCCAGCGGTCGGATAGCGTTCCCCAGAACATCGGAGCTAAATAACGCCGAATGCGACTGGTGAGGTACAAACCGGATGCAATAAGGCCAAGGCGTACATAAGCCCTGCATGACCATGTACATCGTGACGGTAAGGTTAATGAGTTCTACGCTTTTGTGGAAGTCTCTTGAGATGACAGGAATCGTAGGGAAGTAGATGCTCGCAGTGAAAGGACTGTAAGTTACAGTAAGTGAGCGAGCGTCAGCGAAGCAGAGCATAACGGTCCAACTCACCTGAAAAATGCAGCACAAGATGCAATGCAGACGATCAACCACTTCTCTTTGTGGGTATAGACGCTGTAGGGCTTATCAATAGCGACATGATGTCCATTGTCCCCGACAGCAGTCTTGGAGATCGAAGACGGTACTGGAGAAGGCAATTGCTCGACGTCAAGAGGTCCGGCTGACTGTTCGACGTTTGCACCTGCTTCCAACTCGGAAGGCATTGTTCGAGAGATATGACAACCATCGATTCCCTTTTACCCCACTCTTATAGGTCTGACCCTGACCCAGTAGAGATGTTACGTACCTACCCAAATACTGCCTTTTGCTTAGTAGTTGCAGACAAGGGTCATGATCCGAGGATGGCCGACAGTTGAACACGTTGAATGGAAACCATCCGAGCTCGTCACATAAAACACATGACCTTCCTCACCTGAGATAGTGTGGTAACACGTCGTGAACAGGGGTCAATCTGTAAGACTCGGAGTGCGCTTCCATGAAGCCCTTGAACCTGAAGTCGATGTGAGATTGAGGGGTTGGAGAAGTCGTGATGTTGTCAAGATTTAATTGCTCAATCTAGTCATCAGCTGATCCAGTTATCTTGTTGATATTTCGGACATAAATGGACCTGATCACACGTAATGGTAAAAACATTTGCTGGAAGGCGCTGCATGATCTCCCCTTGAAGCTCCCCTAATTTCCAAGGCACAGAGATGACCAGCCGAAAACGATCCGTGTGAACCACTACAAGCGTCATTATCTGGTGGAAGGTCAAAACTAATAAAGTGAAGTCACGAGAAGCTGAGTGAGAGAACTTGCCGTCAGGTCCCCCGGCTTCAATGATTTTGCCATCAGATTGACAGCATTGGTTCTCGTGAGAATCTGTACAAGTCAGCTGACATCGCCCACATACACTGGCCGAAACCGGATGTCGCCCCTGCCTAAGATAGGAAGCACAGGCAGGTAGCGGGAAAGCTGTGCAAACCTGTTCAACTGTTTTCTCGTATTCCTCACATTGAACAGTCCATCACCAGGGCTGAACACCAAACTCGGCCGAGTGATAGTGGAAATGAAAGCGGACCGCTTCTTCGCCCAGTGCCTTTGTCCTCGCAAGGCTCGCATACGAAATTGTGCTGTGCGGATCCTCCCCGATAGCACTGATGTGTACAAGCTTTGCGCCGACGGCTGCAACCCGAGCGACGTTCTCCGCTCCCTTTTGGATCGCTTCGAACTGGGTTGGGGAGTCTTGCAGTATACCCACCAAGGAGACGACCGCATCCCCATTCTCAAACGCTTGGGCAAGAGTTTCTCGGAGACTTTCTCCCCTAGTTACATCAATAGGCACGGGAGGCAAAAGGTGGTCTTATGGGAAGGTCCCTTTCAATTTGGCGTAAACCTTGTGGGGCCCCAGTGGGGCACTGGGGGTTCCTGGATGAGATTTGCATGCGGGGCAAAATCGCTGCTGCCAAGGCTGCTGCGTTCAACTTGGTTCAAGTTTTTTGCACTGCTAACCGCCGTAGCAATGTTCGAACCTAAAATATAACAGGGCCTAGAGGAGAGGTTACACAGAGGAACCCTGCGCTGCATAGAACTACCATGTGCCAAACGAAGGACCTAGAAATGATGTCCCAGGGATCCCGTGATTTTCCGGCCCGACCATACCAGGATCCATGTTCCGACAACGGATAATTGAAGTTAGCTGTCTAAGTTGTGCATATTATTTTATCTAACATCTTCGTACTGAAAATGAGCGACCTCACGGAGTGTATAATGCACCGTAAATTATTGCCAAGCCATGGCCTCTGGTACCACCTCAGGTTCTGCGATCGATCCGCGCCAATGATCACGACAAGGATCACGAAATGCCCACCCCGAATGACAGTCGATCGCAATCAATTGTTTGGCATAGAGGCAGTATGTAGAAATTTTTCGAGATGGGCGATCTTATCTCATCCTGCCTGCAACCGATAATGCCTCGCTGGCCATGGAACGCAGACTACGGATGAGCTCTTTGTCGCCGCTCTCGCCAGAACGGTCCCCATTGGATCTCGACGTACAGTAATGGAGAGACCAGGACGCAAAGGCCCCCAAGAACAACGTATGTCCATCCGTCCCCGAGTGCGACAAGCATGGGATTTATAATCGACACCATACCAGCACCCATCAAGCAACGGACGATATTGTTCTAACAGGATACGAGGGTCAATGAAATTCATGAGATAGTAAACAAAGGCGGACGTACACATGCCGTGATAGAGGATCCCTGGCTTGGCATCATGTCTACTAGCAGAGTCTGGGTAGCGTTCAATACGGTAAGAGCTGTTGCGCCAACTACGGCGGGAAATGTGATGAGATGCAAAACCACCTAGCGCCGTGGAAAGAACCTACTGATAAATTGCAAGATCAGGGGCACCGAAATAGTGACCTTCGATTCGAGTGCCCAACCATAGCCGATAACGCAGGCGGTGTAGACGAACACAACCCATGGCAAAATGTGTAACCGTGCTTTCTCGATGGGGAATGATGGGTCCTTTTCGATGGCTCTGGGATCGATATCCTTTTCCGAATCTGTCCTGGTTTGGCGGATGAGATCGTCCCTAATCTTTCGGTAGTAGGCGTCCATAAATCTCCCCGAGAACACTGAACCAACCAACAATCCTCCTCCCATGGCGAGGAAACATAGTCCGATGTCCGTTTGATTGAGATAAGGATAAACATTCTCAAAAATGACCGACAGACTCGCTGTGACGCCGTACATGACGGCATAGATTGTGCCGTTGAAGAGGAGAAGGACAAAGACCTCAGGGTAAAGAAATATTAGTAGAGGATTTTTGAATGGTTTTCGTGGCGGGAGTTCGTTGGATCCTTCAACGTTACGATGTCGATCGACGATGGAGATAGGGTGTGTATAGATCCACCCAGGAGAGATGCTTCCATCTCCCACGATAGACCGTAGAGTCTCGGGAAGAAACCTAGAGAAGCCAATCAAAACGGAATTTAGACACGAATCAAGAAAGACGAACAAAAAGAGTCCGAGGCTGCACACCGCAGAGCTGATGCACAAGAACCAAAAAATAGATCTAAACAAGCACGATTAATGCTTGAGCGCAAGTATGACGGTCAATAGTACCTCCAGCCAAGTCCCTGAGCCAAAGCCCCTCCGATGACGGGACCAAGAGTAGGACCAACCTATCACTCAAATTATTCGAGACTTTTCGAAGCAAGCCTACTCGCACTTACAAGAGCACCCAAATTGAACAGCCCAAAGAAACCACCTCTTTCGTCAGGAGTGGTTATGTCACCGATGATTCCTGCACCTAATACCACCATGAGCGTCCAATCAACTTGCCTTTGGCTTAACAGATTACATACCAAGGGCAACAGTGCTCGCAGACCCTGTCGCTTGAAGGCATCGCAAAAGCATTAACAGCCAGTAGGCGGATGTCGGGACTAGTGCGAGTCCGATACAAGACAAAGAAAGGGTAAGTAGACAGGCAAACATCATCGGCCTGCGTCCCCAGCGATCCGATAGCGTTCCCCAGAACATCGGAGCTGAATAACGCAGAAGGCGACTTGTAAGGTACAAACGGGATGCAGTAAGACCAAGGCGTACATAAGCCCTGCATGACCATGTACATCGTGACGGTGAGATTAATGAGTTCTACGCTTTTGTGGAAGTCTCTTGAGATGATAGGAATTGCAGGGAAGTATATGTTCGCAGTAAAAGGACTGTGAGTTCAGTGAGCGAGCGTCACCGAAGTAGAACATAACAGTCCAACTCGCCTGAAATTTGCAGCACAAGATGCAATGCAGACGATCAACCACTTCTCTTTGTGGGTATAGACGCTGTAGGGCTTGTCAATAGCGACATGGACCACTGTCACATGGTGTCCTTTGTCCCCGACGGCAGTCTTGGAGATCAAAGACGGTACCGGAGACGGCAATTGCTCGACATCAAGAGGTCCAGCTGACTGTTCGACGTTTGCACCTGCTTCCAAGTCAGGAGACATTGTTTGATATGATAACCATTGATTCCCTTTTTAACCCACTCTTATAGGTCCGACCCTGACCCAGGGGAGACGTTACGTACCCAAATACTGCCATTTGCTTACTTGTTGCAGACAAGGTCATGATCCGAGGAAGGCCGACAGCTGAACATGTTGAATGGAAATCATCCAAACTCGTCACATAAAACACATGACCTCCCTCATCTGAGATAGTGTGGTAACACGTCGTGAACAGGAGTCAATCTGTAAGAGTGCGCTTCCATGAAGCCCTTGAAGTCGATGTGAGAGTGTGAAGTAGTGACGTTGTCCAGCTTTAATTGCTCAATCTGGTCACATCAGCTGATCGCTATCCTGCTGACATTTCGGACATAAACGGACCTGATCACGCGTAATGGTAAAAACATTTGGTGGAAGACGCTGCATGATTTCCCCTTGAAGCTCCCCTAATTTCCAAGGCACAGAAATGATCGGCCGAAAACGACCCGTGTGAACCACCACAAGCGTCATTATCTGGCGGAAGGTCAAAACTAATAAAGTGTGAGTCACGAGAAGCCAATCAGAGTTTGAGTGAGAGAACTAGCCGTCGGGTCCCCCGGCTTCGATGATCTTTCCATCGGCATCATTGACAGCGTTCTTTCTTGTAAGAATCTCTACAAGTCGGCCGACATCACCCACATACACAGGCTGAAACCGCGTGTCGCCCTTGCCAAAGACAGGAAGCACAGGCAGGTAGCGGGAAAGCTGTGCAAACCTCTGATGCGAGATCAAAGCAGGCTCAACTGTTTGCCCGTATTCCTCACATTGAACAACCCATCACCCGGGCCGAACACCAAACTCGGCCGAATGATAGTGGCATTAGGGCAATGAGAGCGGACCGCTTCTTCACCCAGTGCCTTTGTCCTCGCATACGGGATTTTGCTGTGCGGATCCGCCCCGATAGCACTGATATGTACAAGCTTTGCGCCGACGGCTGCAGCCGCCCGTGCGATGTTCTCCGCTCCCTTCCATTGGATCGCTTCGAACTGGGCCGGGGAGCCTTGCAGTATACCCACCAAAGAGACGACCGCGTCGGCATTCTCAAATGCTTGGGCAAGAGTTTCTTCCCTGGTTACATCAACAGGCACTGGAGGCAAAAGGTGGTCTCGTGGAAGGGTTTCTTTCAATTGTGCGTAAACCTTATGAGGGTTCCTGGATGATATTTGCACGCGGCGCAATGCGTTCAAGTTGTTTGCACTGCTGATCGCCCTAGCAATGTTCGAACCTGAAATATAACAGGGTCTAGAGGAGAGGGCTACAGAGACGCTCTGTCTGAATGCGTACCGAGGAACCCTGCCCCGCATAGAACTACTTTTTGTGCCATGTCGGTCAAAACGAAGGATGGAAATGACGTCGTTCCAAGGAATCCCGTAATTTTCCGGCCCGACCGGACCAGGATCCGACAAGAAGGATAATTGGAGTTAGCTCTTGAGTTAGCTGTCCAAGTTGTCTGTATTATTTTATCTGACATCCTCGTACTGGTAACATGATATACCTCACGGAGTGTGTAGTGCACCGTAAGTAATTACTACCAAGACATGGCCCGGAATACCGCCCACCTCGAATGCCAGTCGTGGTTATGGAGATGCCAGTGTATCGTAATCGATTGTTTGGCGTAGAGGCAGAACTCCAACTACTGGTGCTCTCTTCGTCGCCGCTCTCGCCAAAAAGGTCCCCACCGCATCTCGACATACAGTAAGGGAGAGACCAGGACGCAAAGGCCCCCAAGAATAACGTATGTCCATCCGTCACCGAGTGCGACAAGCATGGGGTTTATAATCGATACCATACCAGCACCCATCAAGCAACGGACGATATTGTTCTAACAGATACGAGAATCAATGAAATCCATGGGATAGTAAACAAAGGCGGACGTACACATGCCGTGATAGACGATCCCTGGTTTGGCATCATGTCTACTAGCAGGGTCTGGGTGGCGCTCATTACGGTAAACGCTGTTACGCCAACTACGCGAATTGTGATGAGACACAAAACCATGTAGCGTCATGCGGGGAAAGAACATACTGATAAATTGCAAGATTAGGGGCACCGCAATAGTGACTTTTGATTCGAGTGCCCAGCCATAACCGATAATACAGGCGGTAAAGGCGAACACAACCCATGGCAAAATGTGTAACCGTGCCTTCTCGATGGGGAATGATGGGTCCTTCTTGATGGCTCTGGGAACGATATGCTCTTCCGAATCTGTTCCGGTTTGGCGGATGAGATCGTCCCTAATCTTTCGGTAGTAGGCGTCCATAAATCTCCCCGAGAGCACTGAACCAACCAACATTCCTCCTCCTGGGGCGAGAAAACATAGTCCGATGTCCGTTTGATTGAGATAAGGATAAACCTCCTCAAAAATGACCGACAAACTCGCTGTGACACCGTACATGACAGCATAGATTGTGCCGCTGAAGAAGAGAAGGACAAAGATCTCAGGGTAAAGAAACATTAGTAGAGGATTTTTGAATGGCTTTCGTGGCGGGAGTTCGTTGGATCCTTCAACGTTATGATGTCTATCGATGATGGAGATAGGGTGTGTATAGATCCACCCAGCAGAGATGCTTCCATCTCCCACGATAGACCGTAGAGTCTCTGGAAGAAGCCTAGAGAAGCCGCTCAGAATGAAATTTAGACACGGATTAAGCGAGACGAACAAAAAGATTCCGAGGCCACACACGGCAGAGAAAATGCACAAGAACCAAAAAATGGACCTAAACAGGCACGGTTAATGCTTGAGCGCGAGTGTGAAGATCAACGGAACCTCCAGCCAAGCCCCTGAGCCAAAGCCCCTCCGATGACGGGACCGAGAGAAGGACCAGCCTATCACTCAAATTGATCGAGACTCCTCGAAGCGAGGCTGCTCGCACTTACTAGAGCACCCAAATTGAACAGCCCAAAGAAGCCACCTCTTTCGTCGGGAGTGGTTATGTCACCAATGATTCCTGCACCTGATACCACCATTAGCATCCAGTCAACTTGCCTGATCAGATTACATACCAAGGGCAATAGTGCTCGCAGACCCTGTCGCTTGAAGGCATCGCAAAAGCATCAACAACCAATAGGCGGATGTTGAGACTAGTGCGAGTCCGACACATGACAAAGAAAGGATTATTAGACAGGCGACCATAATTGGCCTACGTCCCCAGCGGTCGGATAGCGTTCCCCAGAACATCGGAGCTAAATCATAAGACCAAAGGCGACTGGTAAGGTACAAACGGGATGCAGTAAGACCAAGGCGCACATATGCCCTGCATGACCATGTACATCGTGACGGTAAGGTTAATGAGTTCTACGCTTTTGTGGAAGTCTCTTGCGATGACAGGAATTGCAGGCAAGTATATGTTCGCAGTGAAAGGACTGCGCCAGATAAGTGGGCGAGCATCAGCGAAGTAGAACATATGTATATTCAGCATATTGAACTCGCCTGAAATTTGCAGCACAGGATGCAAGGATGACGATCAACCACTTCTCATTGTAGGTATAGACGCTGTAGGGCTTGTCAATAGCGACAATGTGTCCATTGTCCTCGACGGTAGTCTTGGAGATCGAAGACGCTGGGGAAAGCAATTGCTCGAAATCAAGAGGTCCAGCTGACTGCTCGCCGTCTGCACCTGCTTCCAAACTGGAAGACATTGTTCGGGAGAGATGACAGCCATTGATTACCATTGTTACCCCGCTCTTATAGGTGGAGATGTTACGTATTACCCAATACTGGTTTATGCTTGTCGCAGAGAAGGTAATGATCCGAGGAAAGCCGACAGTGGAACATGTTGAATGGAAATCATCCAAACTCGTGCATAATACACGTAAAACATAATTTCTCCATGACCTCCGTCACCTGAGATAGTGTGGTAGCACGTCGTAACAGGGGTCAATCTGTAAGAGTGCGCTTCCATGAAGCCCTTGAAGTCGATGTGAGAGAGGAGGGACTGGAGAAGTCGTGACGCTGTCAAGCAGTTGTTCAATCTAGCCATATCAGCTGACCCGGCTGTCCTGCTGACATTTCGGACATAAACCGACCAGATCACGTGTAACCGTAGGACTTACTGTATGTTATGAGGGTTCTCTTACCCGTATCCTAGATGAGATTTGTGCGCGGCGCTGCCGCCAGCGCGCAAGCACACCGTTCAATGTTCGCACTACTGATCGCTGTAGCAACGTTCGAACCTAAAACAGAACAGGGTCTAGATGAGAAGGCTACAGGGATTCTGTATGAATGCGTACCGACCCTGCCCCGCATGGAATTACTTTTTGTGCCACGTCAAGTCAAATTGTCACGCCTGCAGTATCCAGTATCCTAGAAATGACGTCATTCCCAGAAATCCAGTGATTTTCCGGCCCGACCGGACCAGGATCCGTTGGCATCCGAGTGAAGTTAGCTTTCCAAGTTATTTTATCTAACACCTCGTACTGGTAATGTATGAGCAACCTCATAGAGTTCAGTTTTGTACGGTGAACCGTAAGCAATTACTACCAAGATATGGCCTCCTCACGCCAGTGACATCGGGTTCTGCTAATTGATCCGCGCCAATGATCACGAGATGTCCATCCCAAATGTCCAGTCGTGGTCATGGAGATGTAGCACAATCAAATGCTTGGCGTGGAGGCAGTATGTAGAAAAAATCGAGATGGACGATCTTATCTCATCCTGCCTGCAACCAACACTGGCAATGCCTCGCTGGCCATAGAACGCCGACTACTGAAGTGCTCTTCGTCGCCGCTCTCGCCAGAACGGTCCCCACCGCATCTCGACAAACAGTAGAGGAGAGACCAGGACGCAAAAACCGCCGAGAACAACGTATGTCTACCCGTCACCGAGTGTGACAAGCATGGGATTTATAATCGATACCATGCCAGCACCCATCGAGCAACGGACGATATTGTTCTAACAGGACACGGGATTCAATGGAATCCATGAGATAGTGAACAAAGGCGGACGTACACATGCCCTGATAGAGGATCCCTGATTTGGCATCACTCGCGCACGTTGGGTCGGAGTATACCGGTCTCCATGGTACCACGGGTGAGGCGCTTCGTAGCCGAAGCCGCGACGGTGGCCTTGCATGTTGAAGTGGGAGAGCCTAGTACGCCTCAGGGTAGACATGCTCATGCATGTGTCCTCTTCATCCTCTTCGAGGACAAACTGCGGCGATTGTACAGCCCTGGTACGCGCGGCCTAGTGGGTTAAGCATATTGAGGGAAGGGCCACTCAGGCTGGCAGAGATGGCGGTAGGCGGCAACTACGCAAACAGAGAACGTGGGAATGACTCATAAGATCTTAAGATCTTAAGCTTCTTAAGACCCGTCTACGCGGGTATAGAATCACTGGGTGGCTTAGGGAAACGCACCTGCCTTGGTCAAGGTGCAGTAATTACCCTTATCCCGAATGCTTGGCCCAATGCCAGTGTTAGGTGAACCGTTGACCTAAGGGTTGCACGCTGAGCACAGGTCGGTCGATGATGACCTAGTTCGGAATCTATTGACCTCTATTCTACATAATCAGATGAGTCTGATCATCGTGATGTTACCGTAAGATAATACTGTGACTGACGTCTCAGATCTCAGGAGCCAAGCAACGAGTCTCAAGAATGGCGACTGGTAAGTAGATGACGCCAGAGCACAAATGAGATAGAAACAGAAACACTCATTCTCTAAACTACTACTCTTTAAAGCGAGAAATGGTAATGGGGTGATCGGCAAGCTGTCGTGCGGAAACAATCTGCGCAATGTTTTCCTGGACAAGTTTTGAATCTCCCGAGGGGTCTGACTCCTCCAGGAAAAGACTCTGCAGGGCGGGTAACACCTCTGTCACTCTTTCCCCGACAAGCTCTTGTAGGGCGTTCGCGATTTGTGGCGTGAATATCCGGCATATGTAGAGATCCTTTACGGCGGTAAATGGATGTAATAGTTCCTGCCATTGGTTGTTCTCGATGTCCTCTTCCCAAAGCACAGTCGCATGTATACACCGGATGGAGAGGTGTTCTACCATGGTAATGAGAGCCTGAGGGAAGGACGACCTGAAGACCTGTGTCAAAGACAAAAGCTGCCAATCTGACTTTCCGCATGAGATACTGAAGTTGAGCACTCCACTGTCAAATGTCCCCGGAAGTCTGACACAAACGCTCCCCTTGTAAAAGACCACTTGTGCTTTATCATGAGTCTTGAACTTTGGTGTGCGACTGATGAACTGGGCAAGTTGTGAAGTGTCGTTTGTCAGTTGATGGAAGAAGATTATTTCCAACGCAACGAGTAAAGGGGCATCGATCCGGGCCACGAGGTCTTCTAAATATTCGCTGACGCCTTTGAACCGCAACAGGGTGAGAGCAGGAAGGAGAGTGCGTGACAGCGGAGGTGGACGTCGGCTTCTCCGGTCGGGGTAACTTCGAGGGGATTCCAATTCAATCTCGAGAATGTCGAGGCTGGTCAACACGGAGAGGCAAGTGACCATCGCCTCGGGCGAAATGTATCCGGAATGAGGAATTCTCCGAAGGTGAAGGTCGACAAGGTGAGTGGCAGACAAAAGTAGTTTTGGTAATCTCGGAAATGGAATGCGATACAGGACGAGTCTTTGCAACTGTGGTGCAGATCCACCCAAGAACGAATCGGAAACGACCGGTACAGTTTCTTCATCTCTGGGCCAAAGCCGCAAATGTGTCAGTGCCGGGAATGGCTGCTGCGTTGCTGCCAAGACTTTTTTGAATTCCGAACTTGGGCATTCGTCGAGAAACAATTCACTTATGCGATCGTTGTGCTTGAGTACCGGAATGATGTTATCCGCGTCCCGCATTTCGTGAATGTTGACATCCCACATATTGTGGGTCGATATGACGATGGGTAGGACTGGCCAGATGTACAGCATCTCCCTCGCGGGGGTTCTAGCCGTGCAGTAAAGTTGCAATTTCAGGCGACGTGGTGACCCGAAACCAACGTCTCGCCATTTTCGGCACACGTGCACCAGTATGATCCACTCCTCTATATCTTCGTTTTTATGCAGATAGAAATCAAATATTTCTAGGAGGACAACATCGGGGAGCATGTCGATTGTCACCCGGGCTACATCACACCAGTCAGCAGTCTGTGCAGGTTGTTTGTGCAAAAGATGTACGTACATCGGCCTCCTTCGGTAGATATCGATTCTGATAGATGGCCATCTTGAAGGTTTATTGACCGAAAAACAGGCACCTCATGGGACTGGGAAGGGTATGTTGGGGAGACTGGATATTCGAGACGGTCTTGATCAAACCTATTCGACCTAGTTACTTCAGTAGTCCGCTGAGTAAATTTCCTTTGACATACCGTAGTGAACTCATCGATGAGGATTCAACGTCGAAGGCGAAGAGTTGAATTTATCCACCGCTGCAGTTTTACACTAAGCACAAACCCTATTACACAGCCCTCCAGATGACATTACAGTACCCACGCCTTGAGCCCGTGATCCTTATGAAGGAACGCTCTCGACCGCCCACGATGAGTCCACGTGCTGTCTAGAGCCGCAACCGTGGGGGAATGGTTATGTCCTAGTAGAGCGCTGTCAGCGCTCGCTCAGCACGCCGTCGCTTGATGCGAATCGCGTCATCGCGTTGTACCTGCTTGGCCTGCTCGCCCCGGGTGTACCGGCATCGAGCCGAGACGATGCTGCAGGCCGCGGGATCGTTGACTGATATATTCGCGGATGAGCGCGCACCCGCCGAGGCCAACTTCCGCGCGGGCAATGTGCTCGAAGCATTGGCGGGGGCTGTGGATGGTGTGCGACGGGCGGTTAAGGGTATTGACCGTAAGAAGGAGGGTGGGAGACAATTGAGGAGACATGGGGGGGAAGTGAGGGATAACTTGGTCGCGTTCAAGGCTTGGCGCGATACCGGAGGCCACGTCCAATTATTGCCCCTCATTCGACACTTCCCTCGCCTCGTCAACTCCCTCAAAAAGATTCTGTATGCTTAACAAGACATCGCTCTGTCAGTGCAGGACATGGTGTGGTGAAAAGGTTGTGCCACTGGAATGCATATACAGTAACTTATGTATTACAGCAATGGGAAAAGAGTTTCATTATAGGTTACGTATGTTGTGGAGGGTTCTCCAGGACTCGGACGTAGTCAAATTTCGCGTCGGACTATTTTGCCACCTCCAGCAATAGAGTTTTGGTGATGGAGTTGAGCAAAACATTGGATGACTTGAGGCTTTGCACATTTCCTCGCCCAAGTCACCGTCGCGGCCATTGTTGCGTTCGTCCCGATCGAATACCTTGGTAGGTACCGTAGGTGTATAGTACCCGGAAAACTAAAGACACACAAATATCCCATATACTAGAGTGCCGAGTAAACAAAGTGGGAAATAGAGCACGAGGCAGACAAAGAATGGCCGCGGTTATTCGGAGGGGAGGTCACCCGTTTTGGTTGAACGAGGCCAGTTATCAAGAATGACTCCATGTGCCCTACGTAAGGAAAAAAACTGCCTGTGCAGATCACATCAAATAGGGACAAGTCCTACGCGGCCAATGCCTTTGTCCTGAGTTGTGATGAGTGATCCCGCAGACATAAAGAAGTGAGCTGGCAGATCTGTTTCTTGGGCTTCTGTCAAGAAACAAAGTCAAGATCATCAAGATAGAGATTCGACACGTGTAAATCGCCCATCGCTGCGATTAGGGGGATAGCCTCCGAATAATTACTGCCTAGGTGTTACAAAGCGCCAACATGAGCAGCTAGGGCTTCGACGCTATCTATAAGTCGAAGGGTGGATTGCTTGCGCGTACCAACCGATTGCAGCGGCCCAGTGCCAGCACCAGTTCACCATGATCCTTGAAAAAGATCATGTCAACTAGACGGGGAGTAAGTGGCTCTGTCAGTGGCGAGCCGTCTTTGATAGAATCCGTACTGCCCTCAGCCCCCGATAACCAGATGTCAACTGAGGGGGAAAACGCAGGGCGTAACCCACCTGCGTTCGAGATGTTTGCGCTGTTGATCGGTATAGCAATGTTCGAACCTAAAATAGTAGAAGGTCTAGATGAGAAGGTTACAAGAGTCAATGACTCGGAACCCTCCGTTTGAAGGCATACCGAAGAATCCTGCCCCACAACCGCGAAACACGCACGAAGCCAACAAGCCGACCGCCCAGTATCTCGTTGTTCTCAAGAATTCCGTGATTTTCCGCGACTGGACAGACCCACGACGACGAATACATCCGACGAGAAGGTGGCCGACCTGTATTATTTTATCTGACATCATTTTACTGGTAATGCATGAGCAACCTGGGTTCTGCTGACCGATCCACGCCAATGATCACGAAAATGTCCATCCCATCCCCAGTCGTGATTATGGAGGTGTATCACAATCAATTGTTTGGCCTACATGCAGTATGTGGAGGAGATCCGAGATGGGAGATCTTATCTTATCTTGCTTGCAGCCGACAATAACTCGCGCCGTCGAACGCTGACTACAGCTGCGCTCTTCGTCGCCGTTCTCGCCAGAACGGTCCCCACCGCATCTCGACATACAGTAAGGGAGAGACCAGAACGCAAAAACCGCCGAGAACAACGTATGTCCATCCGTCACCGAGTGCGACGAGGATAGGGTTTATAATCGATACCATGCCAGCACCCAACGAGCAACGGACGATATTGTTCTAATGGGACACGATAATAAATGGAATTCATGGGATAGTGAACAAACGCGGACGTACACATGCCGTGATAGACGATCCCTGGTTTGGCATCATGTCTACTAGCAGAGTCTGGGTAGCGTTCGATACGGTCATAGCTGTTACGCCAACTACCGTGAATTGTGATGAGACACAAAACCATGTAGCGTCATACGGGGAAAGAACATACTGATAAATTGTATGATCAGGGGGACCGCAATAGTGACCTTCGATTCGAGTGCCCAACCGTAGCCAATAACACAGGCGGTAAAGACGGACACAACCCATGGCAAAATGTGCAACCGTGCCTTCTCGATAGGGAATGATGGGTCCTTTTCGATGGCTCTGGGATCGATATCCTTTTCCGAATCTGTCCTGGTTTGGCGGATGAGATCGTCCCTAATCTTCCGGTAGTAGGCGTCCATAAATCTCCCCGAGAACACTGAACCAGCCAACATTCCCCCTCCTATGGCAAGGAAGCATAGTCCGATGTCCGTTTGATTAAGATAAGGATAAACCTTCTCAAAAATGACCGATAGACTCGCTGTGACACCGTACATGACGGCATAGATTGTGCCATTAATGAAAAGAAGGACAAAGACCTCAGGGTAAATAAACATTAGCAGAGGACTTTTGAATGGTTTTCGTGGCGGGAGTTCGTTGGGTCCTTCAACGTTACGATGTCTACCGATGATGGAGATAGGATGTGTATAGATCCATCCAGCAGAGATGCTTCCATCTCCCACGATAGACCGTAGAGTCTCTGGAAGAAGCCTAGAGAAGCGGCTCAAAATGCAATTTAGACACGGGTCAAGGGATACAGACAAAAAGAGTCCGAGGCTGCACACGGCAGAGAAAATGCACAAGAACCAAAAGATGGACCTAAACAGGCACGGGTTAATACTTGGGCGTGAGTGTGAAGATCAACGGCACCTCCAGCCAAGTCCCTGAGCCAAAGCCCCTCCGATGACGGGACCAAGAGAAGGACCAGCCTATCGTTCAAATCATTTGAGACGACTCGAAGCAAGGCTACTTGCACTTACTACAACACCCAAATTGAACAGCCCAAAGAAGCCACCTCTTTCGTCGGGAGTGGTTATGTCACCGATGATTCCTGCACCTGATACCGCCATTGGCATCCAATTAACTTGCCTTAACAGATTACATACCAAGGGCAATAGTGCTCGCAGACCCTGTAGCTTGAAGGCATCGCAAAAGTATCAACAACCAGTAGGCGGACGTCGGGACTAGTGCGAGTCCCACACAAGACAAAGAAAGGGTTACTAGACAGGCAAACATCATTGGTCTACGTCCCCAGCGGTCGGATAGCGTTCCCCAGAACATCGGAGCTAAATCATAAGGCCAAAGACGACTAGTAAGGTACAAACCGGACGCAGTAAGACCAAGGCGTACATATTCCCTGCATGACCATGAACATTGTGACGGTAAGATTAATTAGTTCTACGCTTTTGTGGAAGTCCCTTGAGATGACAGGAATTGCAGGCAAGTATATGTTAGCAGTGAAAGGACTGTGCAGGTTAAGTGAGCGGGCGTTAGAAAAATAGATCATATAGATATTCAGTATATCGAACTTGCCTGAAATTTGCGGCACAGGATGCAAGGAAGACGATCAACCACTTCTCTTTATGGGTATAGACACTGTAGGGCTTGTCAATAGCGACATGGTGTCCATTGTCCCCGGCGGTAGTCTTGGAGATCGAAGACAGCACAGGGGAAACCAACTGCTCGAAATCAAGAGGTCCAGCTGACTGTTCGCCGTCTGCACCTGCTTCCAACATGGAAGATATTGTTCGATAGAGATGACGGCCACTGATTCCCATTTTTCCCCCACTCTTATAGGTGGAGACGTTACGTATTACCCAAATGCTGCTTTATGCTTACTTGTTGTAGAGAAGGTAATGACGATCCGAGGAAAGCCGACAGTTGGACATCTTGAATGGAAATCATCCAAACTCGTGCATAAGTTGCAGCATAACACACATGAGTGTGGTAGCACGTCGTGAACAGGGGTCAATCTGTAGGAGTGCACTTCCATGAAGCCCTTTGAAGTCGGTGTGAGAGCGAGAGATTGGAGAAGTCCTGACGTTGTCAAGCTTTAGTTGTTCAATCTAGTCATATCAACTGACTTAGCCGTCCTGCGGACATAAAACGGACCCGATCACGTATAATGGTAACACCATTGGATTGCTTCGAACTGGGCTGGGGAGCCTTGCAGTATACCCACCAAAGAGACGACCGCATCGGCATTCTCAAACGCTTGGGCAAGAGTTTCTCATTAACAGGCACAGGAGGCAAAAGGTGGTCTTGTGGAAGGGTCTCTTTCAATTGGGCGTAAACCTCATGAGGGTTCCTGGTTGCACGCGGCGCAAAAGCCAAAAGCGCAGCTGCGTTCAAGTTGTTTGCGCTGCTGATCGCTGTGGCAATGTTCGAACCTAAATAGAACAGGGTCTAGAGGAGAAGGCTACATGGATGCTCTGTCTGAATGCGTACCGAGGAACCCTGCACCGCATAGAGCTACTTTTTGTGCCATGTCAGTCAGTCGAGGACACAGTGCAACGCCATTCCCAGGATCGAATACATCCAATGTCAGAACTGACATTTTTAGAATCTGTATTGGTAGCACCGTCACTAGCACGTCGTGAACAGAGGTCAACAAGGAGGTCAATTCCATGATGCCCTTGAAGTTGACGTGAGAGTGGGGGGTTCGAGACGTGGCGACATTGTCAAGCTTTAGTTGTTCGATCTGATCAGCCGACGCACACCAACGGACCTGATCAGGCGTAATGGTAAAAACATTTGTTGGAAGAGTCAGGCTAGTCAGGTCCCGCGGTTTGAACAATATCACAGTAATGACGTCATTCCTAGGATTCACGTGATTCTCCGGCATATCATCTGTACAACACTCGACGTTGTACAGATCGCGTCTTGTCTCAAACCGAATACCATGGTTATAAAGGAGAGCGATGAAAAGGCCTCGCCTAACGACTATGGCTTCCCCCTGGGTGATTTCCTCTTGCGTTCTGTGTCCTCCGGGCGAATGCTAGATGTCTCCTCGGATTCAGTCCAAGATGGCGCACCCATAATACTATGGCCAGAGAAGGATAACTCCTTGGTGGAAGGCAAGTAATTGATAGTTTATGATGCCTTTTACGCAGGGCTGACGAACGCATAGGCCTCCGCAGGCCCGAAGCCTGCAATCAGGTATGTATGGCATTTGGATGTTCTCATGTGTCGCCATTCACCATCCCCGAAGGTCTTCTTCATTGACATCAATGGCGCACTCTGTGCACGCGCATCAGGACACGCACTCGACGTCGAAAGTCAGTTATTTCCCTTCCCTCCCCTCCCCTCCTTGAGTACTTCACCATTCATCTGGGCGCTGTAGACGGACGTCTTGTCCTCAGGCATCGCCGCCCCATGACACAGCCTTACCCAAATGCATATTCACATCCGATCCCGCGGTTCCGCTATCAAGGCGACACGGGACGTATCACCGCGGCGTTCGAGAACGACCCCGAGTTCGCTGGCGGCACTGCTTGGCGTGCCAAGACCTTCTACCTAACTGCGCTTTCCCGCCCCCGCCCACGCACGCTTCTCGACAATGCGACAGACGTGCTATCCTCTGCGTTGCGTTCTCCACTGTCCTTGTTCGGTGGCCCACCCATACCGGCTCATGACCCCATCGCCGCTGGGACGGACGATACCTTTAACCTGCGCCAGGAAGAGGTGGAGGAGCAGGATCGCGGCGAGGACGCTGAAGATGACGACGATCCTGCTCGTGATCGTGCTGTCCGTGTTATTGGACTGACGCCCGAAGAGCATCGTGAGCTCGGCCCCAAAGCGTGGGCACGCCGACAGTGGGCGGTGTTGCCTTTGCGCAACACCGCGGCTCGTTACTCTGCCCGGTCGTAGAAGTCTATGGTTTTGGTTTTTCTTGCGAAGTTCTAGTATGTGATCTCGTTGTAAATTTATTGCTAGTTACGAGAGTGCGTCATTATGTACGAGGACGGACATGGACACACAACGCGTTGCATTACCTCAACTTTCTCAGCTCCAATGGGCGACTACACCCGAGTCCAAGGTGACATACACTCTTTCATTGTGCTACAGATGACAAATATTGGCTATACTTGGCCATTGGTGGAAACAGTGAGAAGAGCGAAGCCCTTCTGGTGCGGCAATTGGACCAGCCAATAAATTGTCCAATTTCATCAATACAGGAGGGTTTCATCATTAGAGGACTGCGTGCCGTCTCGCAATCACAACTCTATTTTACGTATCCGCCATCTGTATATCTCCCTCTGGGTCTCCCAGCGCACGGAGCGCCTCAGCAGCACTCTTCAATACTGAGATCTTTTCCCTCATCACCCGAATAGCTTCGAGCGGAAGACGTTGCGGTTCATATGGTCCTTCTGACTCGACGTTGACTGAGGAACCCTCGGTGCATCAGGATGTTCGTCGCCTTCCCCACATAGGAAAAGAGAACGTACAGATAAAATGATCCCGTACTCGCGCGAGCTTGACGAATTTTGCGAGATCGGGGTGGCGCAGCACCTCACGACTCATCGTCTCGCCGCGTACACCGCGCTTGTCAACAGAGACTTTTTTTGTGCGGGGATCGACGTTGATGACCCTAGGTGAGAAGCAATCCCGGAAACGATCCGCAAGATGGGATGGCACGGGATTTGCATCGTCCAAAATGATGTGTGGCAATAACCGATAGCTTGCCGTTGCTGCACCAGAAACTCTACTATTGAGAAAGGAGCGGGAGGAGAGAAGGACTTTGAGCGTACGCACCGACAGGACTAAATTTAGCATGTTCCTTCCCAAGACCCTTGACTGCGTGCATCTCCATCTCGATCGCCTGGCCAGGACGCAGCTTTATGAGGACGATTTCGGGGATTGTAGGTGCTGGCGGGCGTGCAGCAAACACCTCCGCCTGCTCGCCTTGCGGAACCCACTGCAGATGCGCGGCCAGCACTTCCGAGTTGATGTAAAGGACCGCAGAGTCTGTGCTGTCCCGTGGTGCGGAATTATTGCGCGTGCACTCGATCTGAAGTTTGAAGACGATGGTGTTCCTGTCTGTGGCCTGGTCACTGGAGTTCTCCTTCATCTCGAGTAAGGCTGGGTCTACGTTCAAGGGAATCATCCCGAGTCGGTGCGAGAATACCTCGTCCACCATGACGGAGGTGTTGTTCCATACATAGACATATTCTATCGCAATTGTTGGGACCTGCGTGCGATGTCAACGACGCGACGCGTCTGCAAGACATGGAAATTTACGACACGTACCTCCGCGATGAGTATCCGTCGTAGTGCATTGGCAATAGAAGCGTCGACGCCGACGAGATCAAACTCTATAGACCGTGCCGAGAGTTTTTGTATCTTGACTTGCAATCTCTGCGCGTTCCCTAAGCTGAGTGAGATAGTTGACACCACAAACAGTTCTGACACACTTTCTTGAACTTTGTGAGATCCCACGAGTGGTCCTCATCCGGATAATGGCCAGGAAAGTCGGTGCTTGAGACATTGGTGACACGCTCTTCCAACAATCCTACATGCAATCTTGGGTTGTATTTCTTAGACTCGGGTGTCGGTGCCATTCCTTAGAAAACATTTGCCGCCACGCCTTGATTTTAGGTTGCTTATGTAAACGTGTTCAACTCTCCCCCTTCCTGTCGCCCCACGCTGGTAGGCTCTCCCTTCCGGCGCACAATGACAACACCACTTCGGCAACCACCGCGTGATCCAAGTCTGTCCGAGACAATGGAGCGTGAAGTACGCCGTGGAGCCCGATTTCGTTGTCACAGGCCTCGCCTTCTCGCATCTTCCCTACTTCCGCTGCCTCGAAGGCATTCTATCACACCGGATCACCACAAGCCACGATCTTAAATTAAAGTTTGGCCCGGCCTTTGCTGTGCAGGGAAATGGGATGTGAGAGGAAACATATGCAATTCCTTTCAACGCCCCGCGGCACCACCAGTCTCGGCGGGGATTACCCTATCGTCCTTCCCATCCTTCGTTCGTTGTACGAAAGCTACGGGCGCATCTCGGTTATCCCGGTACTGTGGTCCCCACAGGAGCCGCTCGGATCACGCACAGCAGCTTCTTTTGTAGGGCGCGCGCGAAGAAGGCTCTTGTTAATCACGAGCGTGTACACGCCAGCATCCGGCGTAAGATGGCTGTGCGTTCAAACCTGGTTTACTGGCTGCAACTGCGCGCATGTTGTGACTTCTGACTACGCCCGCATAGCCGGTTTACGGTTTACTGACACACAAGACGACATTGTCGGAATCAAGATCATTTCGATTGCCGACATATCGGTATTAACGAGGTGTTCTGGCACATTCGTGCGGAGCACTCCTCAGGCGAATATGTCACCTACTCTTTTTGTTTCTACGGATAGCTGCTCACTGTGGTTTCCGATCGCCAAGCCTCGACATCGATGTTATTGTAATGCCTCGCTACTCGTTCTTTCATAATGGGAGACCTAGGTTTGGCACCAGCTAGCGAGTCCTGTATACACTTTTTTCACCTTGCAGCTGGAACTCCCGAGGCGGGTGGTTGTAGCCGCTGGACAACACGCGAGGCCAAGCGGATTGTCCCAATTCCGCGTACGTTACAGTAACCGTTTCGCAAGCTCAGCAGCAAGCCGCGTATTTCTCTCACCAATATTTACTTCACTCAGTGGCGTAGACGTTTCTCAAGTGGCACCCGAAATACGTCACGCTGACAGCACGAGTATCGCCGCAGCACAGGACTTCCTTTGCTCCTTTTATCGGCTGGGCCGCCAAAGTTGCGAAGCGATCGCCAGCTGCGGAATGACGGGCTCTGGAGAGCCACCGCATTGTACTGAAAAGACAAAGGGTATCCTATGCGTGAGATGCTTCATTGCTACGACTACAGCCCAATACAAGAAAGAAAGTCCTTCGTCATACCAGCACCACGTTAGGGTGTATACTAACTTTTAGCAACTCGTCGATAGCGTGGAGTGGATACAGAAGAAATAAATAAAAACTCGTCCATGAGGGATGTGAATAACAGGAGTGAGAGAGGTAGTTGACAACCTCAGCATCCCTGCCTATCTATCGCTTGCGTGATCTCGTCCCGATGTTCGCATGGCTGATCCCCATTCCCGGCCCCTCGTCGTACATCGGTGGACTATCCTCATACGGTTCAGGGCTCGGCAACCTCCCGGCCGGTGGGCTCTCCAAGCCCGTATACACACTGCCTGAGCTCGGTGTCATGACTTCACCAGGGTATGGCAGGTAGCCTCCCGAGTTGGCACTCGCCCGGGGATCGGGCAATGCGGGCACGGTGCTGTCACCATAACCGCCCCCACCGAGCGTGTATGAGCGAGACTGCGCCGCCGTCTGGGCTTGTGGGGTATAGTATGGCGAGGCGGGCTCTGGCATTGGGGGGCTGTATGGTTGTGGAGGTGTCGACCGCGGCGGGGAGAAGCGCGCAGCGGCATTATACGTGCTCGGATTAAGCGGGGGCTGTGTTTGTGGGGAAGTATACGCCCGGAAGGGATCTACGCTAGAGCTGTTAGATTCAACACGCGCATGCGGTGCATTGTCTAGGTGATGATCTGTCAATCACTCTGATAAAGGATCCGGCGAGGAAAGACCTTACATGCTGGGGTCGCAGATCGTCCATAGTCATTAACGTTTCCATAGTGTTCCGAACCACGTCTCTGACCAACATTGCTGGCGTATTGTTCGTGTCCGTACCCGGTACTTGCTTGGTATCCGGTATTGTCTGCATTGAGGTACCCAACCGGGGCTGGAGGTCCTGTTGATATAGCCGTGGGACCTGAGTAGTTAGACGGTGTATAGCCCGACGTTTGCTGTGAATGGACATAGCCCGTCTGTTGCGTACGTGCTGATGACCCAGTTGGCTGTCTTCTCGGCGGGTACGCATTATTTCCTGCTGCGTAATACTCGTCTACTGCGCGTGTGCCGACCGGGGCAGCAGCATACTGCGCATCGCGGTATGGAACACGTGTCGATGTCTCGTGCTCGACGTCAGCGGTGAGCGGCTGTGTCGGGTCGTACTCAGGGAAGGAGGGTAGTCCAAGCTCGGTTTGCTTTC
The DNA here is from genome assembly GCA_015178965.1 of Russula ochroleuca. NCBI lineage: Eukaryota > Fungi > Basidiomycota > Agaricomycetes > Russulales > Russulaceae > Russula > Russula ochroleuca. The sequence continues at coordinate 955,797 of WHVB01000006.1, read as the reverse complement.
GGGCCTTACGGTCGGCTTCGGCCTTGACCGCGTCGAGCCGCATTTGTTCTTCGTATGTCGGTCCAGTCGATGGTGCTGGCAGCCACCGACCGCCGTCCGAAGGAGCCATGTCGCGGGGACGGCGGCGGATACAGCAACGTCCGAAACTATAGAAGCACCCTGAAAAGAATAAGAGAAGCCAGGCGGTGAAGGTAAGCCATATGGCGTTTCCCATGGTTGCGCTGCCGCCCTTGACGGAATTAATGCGATCCTTCGCAATGAAGAAAAAGGCGAGGTCGAAAATGAACGCAAGTAGGGTGATGACGGCGCCAAGGCCAGAGATGCAAGTAGAAAAACAAGACATGGAGAACTCCCTGACATGGGCAAGGAGGCCGAAAAGAGCGGAGATGGAGGCCAGGATGAGGGCAACGACATGTAGGAAGAGGGCATAGGTGATCCACTTGACGACAACCTGAGGGATCTGGATCTTAGTATTGTCTCCCACCAGCTTGTCGATATCTATGGATAAGTCGTCGGTTGATGAACGAGAACGTGAAAGAAGCAGAAGGGGTCTTACCCAGTTCGTAACCAATAGAGGGCTTGGAACAAGTGGTGCCATTGCTCAGCTGGACACAATATCCAAGGACACCAAAAGTGATGGAACCACTAACTCCTTCTACTGAAAGTGAGGCCTTGAGGAAGTACACGAATTTGAACCATGGCACGGAAAAGGAGACGAGGGCGAGGAGGACGGTAGCAATCAAGGTCACAACAAAACCTGGCGTCGCGGGTCTCATCTGGGAGGTATCCTCGAGATAATGGCCGAAATAGAGGAAAATGTAGGGAAGTGTAGGAAAGTGTAGTGAATGACCGGTCGTTACAGAAAATAAATGAAGGACTGTGCGGGGGCTGTGAGCTTACTCGCCGCCGTGGGAAATATTGGATGGCGCGCGGAGCCCTTGGTTACAGCAGTAACAGCACATTCTGACAGAGTTCTGATGCACCCAGCCTCGCACGCACGCGAATGTTCATCTGTGTATCTATCAAGCTCTCAGCGGCGTGCATACAGCCACTGTGGCCGCTTTCCTATGACGAGATGGTTCAAGATAATTTGAAACATGTTCGTGTCAGCCCTCTCGCTGGAGCCGGAACACGCATGCCTGCCATGCTCCAGATATTCGCGACCCCGGTAGCCTGGCATTATTCATATGTCAAATAGAGGTATCCTGCGTGAGCCACAGTATGATAGGGCAGTGATAGGGCTTGGTTTGTTCAAAGGCCCAGCGTTCAGGCATTGTGTCACGTGTGTTGTGTCAGCCTGCCCTAAAGCGAGGACGAACCGCACAATCGATAAGGTCATCTTTTCTCCTCGCCATCATCGTCATCCGGCAGGTTTCTGCTCTTTGAAAATCCCTGTTGTGCTTTACTACTGTAAAATCTTGTCATCATGGTGTACGTCTCGTGTCTTGCACGTATTTTATCTCTTACTCATCCCCTCTAGTAACTTCACCGTTGGTCCGTAGTGATCTATGCGGGTGTCTTCGCAGCCTGACACCCCTGCTACTTCTTAGATCAGATTCGGGCCCTCATGGACAAGCCCACAAACATCCGTAACATGAGTGTTATAGCTCATGGTACGTCGTTTTGCGCACTCACTTTGCGCATACTAACAAGCAGGCCCAGTCGACCACGGAAAGTCCACCCTCACTGACTCGCTCGTCTCGAAAGCCGGTATCATTGCCGGTTCCAAGGCCGGTGAAACTCGGTATACAGATACAAGAGAGGATGAAAAAGAGCGAGGTATTACCATCAAATCTACCGCCATATCTATGTACTTCGAAATCGACAAGGAGCAACTTCCCTCTATCAAGCAAAAAACAGAAGGTGCGACACTCTCACCATTCCCTTTGGATTGTGTTTGACGCTTTCTTATCAACTCAGGCAATGAGTTCTTGATCAATCTTATCGATTCCCCTGGCCACGTCGACTTCTCGTCAGAAGTCACTGCTGCCCTTCGCGTGACAGACGGTGCCCTTGTAGTCGTAGACTGCGTTGAGGGTGTCTGCGTGCAGACCGAGACCGTCCTCCGGCAAGCTCTTGGCGAGCGTATCAAGCCCGTTGTCATTATCAACAAAGTTGACCGCGCCCTTCTCGAGCTTCAGGTTTCCAAAGAAGACCTTTACCAATCCTTCCTTCGTACCATCGAGTCTGTGAACGTCATTGTCTCTACGTACCATGATGAAGCCCTGGGAGATGTCCAAGTTTACCCTGACAAGGGCACCGTCGCGTTCGGATCTGGTCTCCATGGCTGGGGCTTCACCCTTCGCCAGTTTGCCGCCCGCTACGCCAAGAAGTTTGGTGTCGACAAAGACAAAATGATGGCAAAGCTATGGGGTGACAACTTCTTTAACCCCGCCACAAAGAAATGGTCCACAAAGTCTACCGACGCCGATGGCAAGCCTCTTGAGCGTGCCTTCAGCCAGTTCGTTCTCGACCCGATTTTCAAGATTTTCGAATCCGTTATGAACTTCCAGAAAGACAAGATCGGACCAATGCTCGACAAGCTCAACGTCAAACTTGCACAAGAAGAACGAGAGCTTGAAGGGAAAGCCCTTCTCAAAGTCATCATGCGCAAGTTCCTTCCTGCTGGTGACTCCCTCTTGGAAATGATTGTCATCAACCTTCCCTCACCTGCCACCGCCCAGCGGTACCGTGTTGAGACCCTCTACGAGGGTCCTATGGATGACGAATCGGCAATCGGTATTCGTGACTGCGATCCCAAGGGTCCCCTAGTACTCTACGTCTCCAAGATGGTACCGACGTCCGATAAGGGTCGCTTCTACGCCTTCGGTCGTGTCTTCTCTGGTTCCGTACGGTCCGGCCCGAAGATCCGCATCCAAGGGCCAAACTATGTCCCCGGGAAGAAAGAGGACCTGTTTGTCAAGTCAGTACAACGCACCGTGTTGATGATGGGTCGCTACGTTGAACCGATTGAGGATTGCCCTGCTGGTAACATTGTCGGTCTCGTCGGCATCGACCAGTTCTTGCTCAAGACCGGTACTCTGACGACGTCTGACACCGCGCACAATATGAAGGTCATGAAATTCTCGGTGTCGCCCGTCGTACAGGTCGCTGTTGAGGTCAAGAATGCTGCCGACCTCCCGAAACTAGTAGAGGGTCTCAAGCGTTTGTCAAAATCTGACCCGTGCGTGCAAGCGTGGATCGCGGAAACTGGCGAGCATATTGTCGCTGGGGCTGGTGAGCTGCACTTGGAAATTTGTCTGAAGGTGGGCTACCTTGTTCTACGATTGATACTTTCTGTCCTAACATATACTCCATGAACCAGGACCTTCAAGACGATCACGCCGGCGTGCCACTCAAGATTTCAGATCCTGTCGTTGGTTACCGTGAGACGGTCAAAGCAGAGTCATCTATTGTAGCGCTCTCGAAGTCCCAGAACAAGCACAATCGATTATACGCCAAGGCATTGCCACTTGAAGAAGAGCTTACAGTTGCTATTGAGAACGGCAAAGTTTCTGCGCGTGATGATTTCAAAGCACGCGCTCGTGTGCTTGCGGATGATCATTCATGGGATGTCACCGATGCGCGCAAGATCTGGTGTTTCGGCCCCGATACCACGGGTCCCAACTTACTCGTTGATGTGACGAAGGGTGTACAGTACCTGAACGAGATCAAGGATTCTTGCGTGGCTGCATTCCAGTGGGCGACTAAGGAGGGTGTCTGCGCAGAAGAAACCATGCGCGGCGTGCGGATAAACGTTCTTGACGTTACGGTGCGTTCTTCTCTGATGTCTGTTGCAACCATTTTGTATGCTGATAGTCTGTCTGTAGCTACATGCCGATGCCATTCACCGTGGAGGAGGACAGATCATCCCGACATGTCGTCGTGTGACGTATGCTGCATGTTTGCTCGCAACGCCCGGCATTCAGGAACCCGTGTACCTCGTCGAGATCCAGTGCCCAGAGAACGCCATTGGCGGTATCTATTCGGTGTTGAACAAGCGGCGAGGACAGGTATTTTCTGAGGAGCAGCGCATCGGCACGCCGATGTTCACTGTGAAGGCGTATCTCCCTGTCATGGAGTCATTCGGCTTCAACGGTGATCTCCGCCAGGCAACTGGTGGACAGGCGTTCCCCCAGTCTGTGTTCGATCACTGGGAACTCATGAACGGCACACCACTCGACAAGGGTAGCAAGATCGAGGAGATGGTCAAGGCCATCCGTATTCGCAAAGGTCTCAAGGTACAATTGTCCTTCTCTCATTCAATAATACAACGCTGACTGTTCTCACTTTTAGCCCGACATTCCCGCGCTCGATACATACTATGATAAGTTGTGAGCACATCAGCGTACAAAGTTGGGAAGCAATTACCGTCATGAAGTTGTTGTTGTCATCACTATTTTGTACTTGTCACTACACTTACTGTTTTCATAAAGTCGTGAAGGCATAGAGATGTAGTGTGATACTAATTCATTCCGCGATGGATGTACTACTAAACTACGACGTCAATGGGCAACCGACAGATCCCGAAGACGTCCTTAGCCACCCCGCTCAAACATCTTTAAAGGGTGTATTCCTGCGAGACAGCAAGCTTCGTCTTTCAACTGTACCTCAATACGCCCGACGGGCCCGACACTCGTTCTTAAATTTCCCTGCTTGCGCACCCGACGTTTTCTCCGTTCCCCTTCTCACGCGCGAAGGAGATCTTCGGCGGGAATAGGGATTGCGCACGGGGCGGAGGCGGAATCGGACACGGATCAGGTTACAGTACTCCCTTCCTTTGGGCAACGGGCGAAGGAGACAGAGGCCGCCCGCTGGCTGCGCCGCGATGCAGATCAGCCTGAGAAAGGTCAGTCGCGCTCAACAGCGATGCGTTCATGCGCGCAACTCTTATGGTTTGTTTTTGTTGCCCGGGCCAAACCCTGGGAATGTTCTGGTTTTGGTGTGAGGTGGTGGAAGAGATTTGGCAAGGGTCTGGTCGTCAATTGGGGGAACTCAACTAAACATTCAAGGCGGCGGGTCTGGTGGTAGCTAGTTGTTGGGCCGGCTTTTTTGGCGTCGTTACATCGTGGTGTCTATTGTGGCATCCTCGGGAGTTTATGCGCAGACGTGGTTAGCGAGACCTTGGCCTTAAATGGGGGGAAGCACTTGGCGTGCACCTTGCGGTCGACTTGACATGCGAGGATAGGATGGGATTGCGACAATAGTATGAAGTGGGGTAGGGCCGATGCGTGCTGTAGTTCTAGTTTTGGATGATTGTGAGGTATGGCTTCGCAAATGGGGGGAGATACAGATAGGACCCGGACGGACGAGGAGCCTATACAAAGGTTTCGTCACTGAGTACAAAAGGTGGTCCGGCTAGCTGGCCACTCTGTATATGCAATGTCGAGGTATTAGTTTCGTTGAGGACTTCGGCCAAAAAAAATTGAATAAGACGCCGCGCACGCAACGACAGAGAATGTCTTGGGATGGAAGACCGACACACCCTGACCTTTCCTTGTCGAGTAAGCTCAAGCACGACGCGCCAGGGGGGGGGAGAAACAGGGTGCGAAAGGGCCCACTCTCGTGGTCTTGGCTTCCACTGGCACATCAACACGTGCATGACGTACGTACGAGTGTCAACCGGATGTCGTATTGCGCAGCACTTCCAGTAAAGTTTTTCCCAATTGAGATCCGAGACCGCCAGTGCCACTGGCGAACAGGGCCAGGCGCTCATCCCGTCCGGGTAGTAGCTGCGCCATATGATGCCTAGCCTTCTAGCCAGCCCCTATTTTTAGCACAGAAAGGTATAGGCGGGCGGTAAAGGCAGGGCTGGGACAGTCTGGACCCGTGCTGCGGTCGTAAGTACTGTAGTACGTGACCTTCTGGTTTGTGCTTGGCCATACACGTGGGGTAGGGACAACATTTGCGACGTGCGATGCCTTTGAAACAAGGTGGTTGATGGCTGCTAAGACCGATTGTCTTGTTTGGCGCTGCTGGAGTGGTTCGTTCCAGGGTTCGAGGGGTAGGATTTTCCCCCTTACTAACAAAGGTGTTAGATAGACGTGTTTCACGGGTGATCGACGCATTGACCGATGTCCTGGCAACAAAGACAAAAGGTACCATTTATGCACCAGCTCAAGCATCGTCGTGATCAGAGTCGTGTGCGCGACTTCCTTGTATTCGGCTCGCTTCCATAGCCCCTCTTCGTTTGCAAACCCGGGCTGGGTCTCAACGACTGACAACAGAGATCGACACCTCTTTGGTTGATCCTTCGCGGCCGGTTTCCCCCCTAGTTCCCCCTGATCGTTGACGGCGCCGCGTCTCTCACGCCAGACTGTACAGCACACGACGACGTCTCATCTCATCAGCGAACAATACATATATATCCTCGACACGTACCCCGAGTAGAGAACATTCTGCGTTCACTTTGACAGACGGGGCGCCCTGCTTTCAAAATGCGTTTACTTGAGATCGACACCCATGACTGATTTCCGAGCTATGCTCACACGCCAAGGTCTTTCTGTAAATGTGGATTTGCCCAAGGCTGACCTGCAACGGCGTTGACATGTTCTCACCCGACCCTGGCTTGGTTTTACGTCCCCGTGACATACCGTACAGTATCTTGGCAGACCCGGAAAATGAAGGTGAGTCCGTGATGGTAAAGGGGGGGAAGACAGTGTTTCGGCGGGAATATGACGCGCCTCGAGAGGCGTTGTGGTGCTCCAAGAGAACGTAAGGGGGGGGAGAGGATACTGTGTTTCGGCGGAAATATGGTGTGCCCCGCGAAACCTGGAGGCACTTCAGGAGATCCCTGAAGGCGGTGAGGGTGTACCAGCTGGAAAGCTCAGGAGACGAATTACAGACGAGAAACGCTTGCAGTGGGAAGGGTCCGTGTAAGGGGCCTCGGGTTCGACTCAGGGAGGAAGAGCGGAGATGTGGGTTCACGCGCGCATTTGCAGGTGGGGTTGATTGAGACGATGAGATGATGGAACTCGACCGCGAATGATACCTCGGTTGACTCGTGGAGGGGGTTTGATATCTATGAGTGGGAACAACAAACATCATTGGCAACGTTATTACGTGCCAGCGCTTTTCAGTACCGTGAATTCTACAGGCACCCATTCAGGCCAATTTCGCGACTCTCGCCCTTCTACTCTCGCCGTCAGTGCACCTAGAGCCAAAATTCAGTGATATCGCGTTTCAAAATGCTCTGTCCGCACATGTTCACCGTAGTGAGAAGAACTCACATGAAATCAGTTGAAGACATCCGAGTAGAGTAACATGGTACCGAAGATAAGGAAGATTGAATTTGTCCCGTGGTGCAGGGTCGGGATGTGCTAAATGTCCTTGGAAAACAAGGTTGCCAAATTGTAATAATGTAGATAAAGAGGAAAAGCTAGTGCATGTGTTATGATAAGTCAGCATTTGCATCAGGTTAGCTCCTCGGTGTTCGATACCACGCATGCTTGGCGCCAGCAATGGAATGGACTACATGGTACTTCAATCTAAGCCTGTTTCGACGCGTGTATGCCGCGGAGGACCGCAGAGCGATAGCAGGGGTCGTTGTGGCTGGGTTTGCGTGGAAGAAAGCTTTCTTAAGCTTTCGTTCTCTGGCACGAGTCGTTCAGTCGCAGTTTTCAGATCTGAGTTGGCTCACGTCATGCTGGGAGCGACCCTGGATTGACGCCTTCTCTAAGCGCTTCAGCGACAAAAAAAGAAAAGGTTGCGCAGCAAAGGGAACGTATATTATGTGATCTAACGAGAGGGTCTAATCAGACTTAACCTATACTAGAGTGTGTCTAGCCCCCAAGAAACCTCAGTCCAAAGTCAGGGAAACGTCAGTGATCCACCTCGTGAACATATCCTTTTGGTAAGGTGAGTCAATTTCCAAATTATTCGTTCCGGTGGTGACGAAGAACTTACCAACGATGCTTCAGGTTGGTCATGTGGTACCATATGTCTACAAGGAGGCATGCAGTCAGTAAGAAGAGAGAATTCGAGCCCACAGAAGAACAAACCCGGCTTCGTATACGTTTACGAATGTAACATTACCCGCACCGAAGCCACGTCCCCCAGCCGAACGGACCTCACCAGCAACACGACCTTCACCCGCGGTTACCCACTGGATAGATGGTGCTTTCTTGAATTCCTCGTGGAACTTGTTTTCAAGATTCTCCACCCAAGCCTCATTTCCCTGAGGGTAATAAGTCAGCAAGCCTTCGCGCACCCCACATCAAACGCACGATATAATTACACATCATATCTGGAGACGGGAATGGTGAAAATCTGCAATGAAGTAGCTGCAAAATACCAAGCCACTCACCGGCATTACCAGCGTACACAAGGAGACGAACCCCATCGTCAATCAGCTCCGGAAGAAGCAAAGCACTGTTGTGCATGCTATCACCCTGATACATGAACGCCTGGTTGATCTCCATACTGCATGACTCAAACGTCCCCGATGGGTTAGCGCCAAGTGCAGCCTTGTTCTTTGGGTCGTTCATCCACGTTTCAATCCAGTTCAACTGTTTGTAACAAAGAGGACCGTCTGCATCCTTGGAACGGTCACACTTGCGCCTCACATCGTATAGGTTCAAGCCAGTTTCTGGAGTACGCGCCCTAAGTCCCAAAACCAGTTGGCAAGGAGAATAACTCACGCTGCAGGGGGCCAAAGAGTTGACCAAAGCAATACAACGCCGCAGGCACGCAAGTTAAGCGCGAGCCAAAGTCATAGCACGCCTTGGTAAGGCGTTGGCACGTGGGGACTTTTGACCTTAGCGCCGTACATTGGGGACCCTCAGGGTCATCGTAGATCGGGTATGGGCCATCACAGGCATAATCAGGGACTGAAGCCATCTGGATGTATGGATCTGTGAGACCATTTGCAAGGATGACAGATGCGAGGTTGATCTTGGCCAACTTTGGCGTAGGCGCAAGAGCAAGTTCCTTGTTCTTCTTGTGGATGACGGATGCAATATTCGGCGCGAATGTACCACCATAGCTCTCCGCAGCAAGATGGAAGGGAAGACTGGCATACTTGGGAAACCGGGTGATGAAGAGTTCAAGGAACGCATAAACATCCACCCCCGCGACCGGGCTCGTGTTCACAGTTGAACCATCCGATGAGTACGAGTACCCGACACCGACAGGCTGGTCAAGGAAAATGACATTGGCACGCTCGTTCCAAGAGTAAGGGTTGCGTGTTGTGTTCTTTCCCTCGTCGACGATACGGCACGGACCAAGTTCGAACAATAAACCAGTAGAGGAGCTACATCCAGGACCACCATTGAGCCAGAGAACAAGCGGGTCTTTGCTTGGATCATTCCTCGACTCGAAAAACCTTGTGCGAACGTGATAAATGGACCCATCTATTGGATTGAACAATGACTCACCAAAAGAACAAGTGCTTTCCGTCAGTGATATCAAGGTAGCCGGAATACTGCTTGACAGATGGGTCACAAAGATGGGGCTTGGTCGTCCTGAGGCGATGATTTGGCAATGCTGAGTGTGTCACCAACTCGTCTTCACGATGGGGTGAGTTAAACCAGCCACAAGCCAGGCCACTAAAAAAACGTACACACTAGCCCATTTTGCTTCACATACTCCCTGCCCTCCTCAACCCAAGTTTCCACCTTGTCTTCGTGTGAATCGTTTTCAACATTGTGTATGCCACTTCCGATGACATTCCCTTCCGTGGAAACGAGACCGCCACGTGAGGCATCAACAAGTGCAGCAGTTTCATCGAGAATAATCTGCGCGTCACTTGCCGGCGCTGCGAGCGCAGAGTGTATGTAGAGCAGGGGTAGGAGCGTCAACGGCCTCATGGTCAATGTCGGCAGAAGAGACGCGGAAACAAACACTATTTCATATTCCGCTGCTTTCTCGCTCGGCTGACGTCAGCCCATAAATATTTAATTTTTCGATAACACGATGACAAGTCACGTTCAAAATGCATGCAGCGTACAATTAACAGATGAGAGCGAATGCAAAGGTGCAGGCAGATGCAGAAAGAAATCTCATTGTTGAAGAAAGAGGGCACTATGCGTAAAACCGAGAAATGATGCAGATAGTGGCAGAATTGCTGCTCGTGAGATGAGATGCGATGGGTTTTGGATGGTCGAATGATGTTGAGACAGATTATGGGCGTGTGCTACACTTTATGACAGAAGAGATTCTTGGGCTTGATAAATTCCGAAATTTGCGTCGTTGGCTGTCGATGTTGGTTTTGCCTTGAAATGTTGCAGTGGTTCGGGTGGTGATGTGCGACCGAAAGATAAAGTGAACGAATAAAACGATTTCCATAGGTCAGATTCCGCCAACCATCCTTTTAATAGCCGTAATAGGCACGCTCCAAGATGAGATCGCAGTCAGAAACATGAGAACGTTCAGCAAGCAGAAAGTTCACCATTCTGTCACTGAGTGTTCGAGATTGAATAAGCAAGACAAGCGACATCCTCGACAATGTCATATCACTCACAATAACCAAATGACTTTTGAACCCGTCTTACAACCACGCAGAGTGACGATATGCCCACGGATCGACTCGTACAAAAGTGTGCGCTGGTCCTTGTCGACCTAAGGAAGTTGTGGTTAGATCTAGTCCACGTGGGTAGGGATGGGTCTACACACGTTCGGGAGGACAGAGGCAATTAACTGGCTCCCAGTAACAGACAAAGCTAAATCAACGATTATGGCTCTGCGGCCACTGTGAAACTGATGTATGAGCGCGCGTATCTGGTCGCAATGAGAACAGGAGGCACCGCCGTACCCTTTTGTGGATTCAGCCATTCGTTTCACGACTCTGTCGAGCGTCTCCTTTCCACCTTCCTTGAGCGCTTTTGTGACGGACTTTGAACCCTGCTCATTCGTAGCAAATTCTAGAAGCCCCGTGACAAGATGATCCAACGCCATTTGGCGATGTTTGGCCGAACCATGCTCGAGAACTGAATTGGTGCAAAATTGATAAGTGTTTTATCTGGGGATAGCATCACCATGCGTACTGTGCTGGATGCAGTAGGAGCCCCACTGATTCTTGGCAACTTCGCCAAAGACGACCGGGCCTTGATTAAGCAATTCTTCAACAATCCCGTCCTTGGCAGACTCTTCTAGATTTTCAAAAGCATGCTAGATCTGACATTAGGAATCGAAAGCTTGCGTGAATACACATCCTACCTGTACCACGAGTGAACCCGTCTCATGACAGGCAAGTGAAGCCCATTTCCCCTTCAGGGATTTATTGACGCTGAATCAAGGCACATTAGCCGACCCTCGTCTGGAACGAAGCGAGACGTACTATGTAAAGATTGGCGGAGCGGGGGGCGTCCACGTCAGCTCCATTATCTACCGGACTCGTTAACACGTTCAAAATTCAGATAGTCATCATCGGGTACCTTGCTCCAGACGTGCGATGCATGCTTATTTACAAGTGTTTGCGCGGGATCGCCGAGTAACAGTTCGGAAACGATAAGCAGGCGAACCTCTTCCTCGCAATCTAAAGCCTTCTGGAGAACGTGGCAACCATAGCAATTGCAAGCAAGTTCGACGATGCGCCCTCTGAATAATGCAGAGCTCCATTCAGTATCATCCACGCGTTAGGCTTCAAATTATCAAAACACACCTCATGCACTGAACGATCTTCCGCCTCTCATCGATGCTAGAAGCTGCTTCCAAACACCGCTGGACTGCCCAGTTGCCGAAGCTATCAAACAAAGCATAACACAGCGAGTTAGGCCCATCGGCGCCATCAGTCATACAGAGATGAAATTACCGGTGAGCCATCATCTCGAAACCTTTGGCGCATATGGCATCAATGATCTTGGCGCGCTCACCAGAATCGGCGATCTTGAGTTTCTGCTGAAGAAATATAGACGCTTGCTGGTCCGAGAATTTAATAATTCGCGAGACAAAGAGGTGATACGGTGGGGACGAGGAAGGGTGCAGGAGCGAGAGGAAGTTAATCGGCTGGAGTTGCCCGTCAGCAAAGCGCATTTGGAATAATGAGCTGAGAAAGGAATACTGTACCTCGTTGCCCTGCAGGATACCTTGCGAGCCCTGAGGCGAAGTTGACACAACCTTCTGAGACATACTGGATTCTTCCGCGACGAGCCCAGAGCAGCGGTCCCTGACGCAATCGTCTGGACGAAGCCAATCAGTGGGGGGCTGTATTCTATCGGAATACCACGGTAAATCCGGAGGGATACGTCGGTCACCGGCATGCATTGGGTTGGGAACAGGAGGGGGGAAAGTAGAAAGAATAGATGGCCTTTCAGAGAACGGCTCGTACAGCGAAACTCCGTCTTGTGGCTGATACGGATAGCCAAGCTGAGGAGGTGGGAAACGAGACGATTGAGTGGAGAATATGTCTTGGGCGCGATATACTCCAGTTTGTAGTTGCAAACCCTGAGGAGAAGGAACAGACGAGTGATGGTCATAGGGTATGTCAATCTTGAGACACGATGTCCTTGCAGGTGAGTCGGTGGGTGTCAGCAACGAAGATGTCCCAGAAATGGGAGATAAATCTGGAGAGGTATTGTTATGCAAGCCAGGAGGCGGAGGATGCGCAAACGGAACAGGGGAGTTGAGATCCAGCGCACGGAGAAGCTGTTCAATGTGCTGAAGTCAAGGATCATAAGCCAATGGCCGTGTGAGAATAACAGTAGAGCCCACGTTACTGACAGCGTCAGGGCTAGTCTTCTTCCTACCGTCGCCGATCGCTCCAACGTTTTTTTTATGATCGGCCTGAAAAAAGTCAACGGGGCCGAAGACATCTTCGCCTCTATCGGGGCGTCCAAAGGTAGGGCCGCGTCTGTCGTCGGGCTTGGACCTGACCTTTTCTTCTTCAGCGCTCTGGGAGAAAGAGGTGATAGCTTGCTGCCAGGACACTTCCGTAGGGTGGGGTTGAGGGGCCCATATGGAGGACAAAAGGCTGCGTGATGGCGGAGGAAAGTCCTTCAAGACCGGGAGGAATGGCTGAGAGGACCCCATAGTGATGGGAGTCAACTGTATGCAAAGGTGGGATTCGGTGAGAGAGTCGCGCAGTGATGATCCATCCTTTTTATACAGCCTCTCAACTATACATCCAAAGTGTTCAACTTTCGAGCCCATTTCAGCAATACACTCACCATATCTGGACATTTCACACAGTCACACACCACAGTTTGGCATGTTTCCCTTCTTCGACTGACACTTCTAGATAACACGACCAAATGCTTCTTGACAGACTGAAGAGTTTCCTATCATGCGGGGGAATATCGAGCGAGGGCCACAATTGAACCACCGTGCTATCGTTTATCAGCACATGGGCATGTCAACGATAAGATATGTTCACCGAGTGAGAGCGAGTGTGGCGATCCCCGATAACGATAAGTGAGGGAGATGGAAGAATTCATGATTCATGAAAGAAATGGATCGTCAGGAGTTGTGACCGATCATAATAAGATCGAGTTACAGATGCACGCTTGAACGAAATAAAGCAAACGCCCGCAGAAGCGAGACGGGTTGAAAACTGGCGCCTCTGGTGCTCTTATGGATGATCGCATCGGTGGGGGGATCAGAACTCCTCCTGAAGACAGCAGATGCATTTGATGGGACCGAATATGAAACGAGGAGCCAAACCAGAGTACGGGGAAGCGTCTCGTAACAGCACTAGACGAAAACGCCCTCCAAATCCACAAACAATAGGGATTCAGACCAGAGTCGAATGTCCCAACTACTCATTGTGCCACTCTGAATAAGAAACAAAGCGGGTTGATGTCCGCTGAACCTAACACATACGAAACATCAGAAGAGGGGTTTCGATCCCATAGCCTTTTGCCTGATGGGCTAGCGATCTGTGCTATCATGGAGCCCAGAACGCATCAGGAGACCACATAATACCAGGAATACGCACAAGCGGCTCTACATAACGTTATGAGGCGCGAAGGGGAAACGTAAGGATACCAGTTGTAGGCACGCCGTCGCTGTTTTGGAGGAAGCACGTTTCTCCCTGGTCACTAGGTACCTTGGGTATTACAATAAGAGACTAGGGCAGCGTCGCCACTACGACGTAAGTCGTCACAGCAGAGCGATCAGGCCATGTGTCGATCGCGTCAGAGCTAAGATTAAATAACGTACCCGAAGTCCAGTAAACTTAAGAGGACTAAATATACTTTTTCGCTCGTGTTTGCCGTAAGCGACCTTGCGCACATAGTCGGGTCGTATTTCCAGCTCGATTGTCCCATCTAACGACGATCGTATGGAATACTGTCGGTACACACACTGTGAGACACAGGCATTCGGGACGTTTCTCACAGTGCGTTGTCTCCACTTCCCCCTTCCAGACCATGCAAGCGACGCCACAAACAAACGTAGAGACCAAACAAACGTAGAGGGATTGATCACGGGCCAACGGTACTGCTTAGGGCACCGGAGCGTGCTTGTCCCTGTCAGTCAAAGTGTTTCTGTTTGCAGTAGGAGAATGCCACGCACCACACTCAAAGACGGCAACGGAACAAAATGACGATCCATCAGGTGATCTGGGCGGACCTTCGTTCAAAACAAGGTTTCGTTGTTAGGAGGAAGGGAAGAATGGTCACAGCTCGCTCATTACACCGGCGCACATGTGAGGCGGTGGTAAACAAGAATGAAAATTTCATGACAGCGGCAAGACAGAACGAATCTTACGGACCCAATTCCGCACACAGCGTGACTAAAGGCAAGACGAGCTTGGCAGACAGAAGGAGTAGGGCATAACGGTAAGTTGGCTCCAGAACGTACAGCCAAAGGAGTGGAAGCCGGCCAGGTCAGGAAAGTGCGTACGCCGGTCGGCTGTCGAAACCGATTGCCAAAGACAGTTCATGCGTAATATCGAAGAATCGAGGATTGGGTCAGGGGTGTATGCTGGTGAAGGGATCTGATCCATCGGACACATGGTGCGCGAGTGGACAAATGTGTGGACCTTACAGCTTACGGGCTTACCCTTGACTCTACAATGAGGTGAGAAAATCAAATGTAAACAGGGGGCCACCCCCTGCGATCGGACGGGCTTCCGAAAGGAGTAGGGAGAAATTTCTCCGGTGATGGAACCAGAGTGCCCGATGGGATGGTGACAAGTCGAACAGCTATGGGGTCTTAGCATTTTGCGAGTGGCGGACTGGCGGTCGCCGGATTTTGATGCTTCGTGATAATCAGGGAATGACGACGGAGCGCGCAGCGACGCACAGGTACGTCCGAAGCGGAAGATTACGACAGTGAAAAAAAGTAAATATCAAGATGGAGGCACGCGGGAATAAGCTGTACATGGCCATAGATGGACAGTGGAGGGGAAAAGAGAAGTGATCATGGGGGAGAGGGAGATGTGCTAAGCCAGCGTGCAGGGGCAATCGAATCAGAGTTGTGAGTACAGTATGTGTTTTTGGATGAAGGATCGATTGTGTGAGAAGATCGCACCCAGCTGGTTGAGGCCCTCCAGTCACTTTGGCGCGTGAGCCACTGCTGCGACGTTGTTCTGCCGAAGTAGACGGTACGGGGATCCGTAATGACGACGAGAGGAGCAGGTGGGGTAAAGTAGAGTTGGAGGAGATGTGAAATAGAAGTAGAAAAGCGAGGCACGTGTGGAGAGGGGAGGAGTGGTGAGTAGGAGCGGACAAGAGGAGTTATGAGGAGAGAGGCTATGACAGCAGTCAGGTGAAGGCACGTAAGTATGACGGGCTTTTAGAGGGGCCATGTTAGGGTTATTGGGATGAGGTAGTTGGATTGCTGAATGAGAAGGTGGGACCATCGAGTGGGGACAAAGATGCCATAAGCTGTCGGATGACAGCGTCAGACACAAGTTTACGTCAATGTGTTTTCGCGAAGTCAAGATTGTGGGATGTACTTTTGTTTATGGAAACGGGGATTTGAGGGAAGGGGAGGTCAGAAGGGGCCCGGGGCAAGGGACGGGAGAGGGAAGGGAGAGTAAGCGGGAACGGAAGACGGAGGAGGAGGAGTTGGGGAACGAGTGCGAGGCGGAAATGAGAGGACGATCCAGGGACCAGGAGTCCGGTTCCGGGCAATAATCGTTAGATAAGACTCAATTTCCATATATACTCTGTGCTCCCCCGACTCCCTTTTGCACCTCCCCCTCCCTCCTCCGCGTCCATGCTCTCCTCCCCTTCCCCCCTCCTCGCAATTCCACAGGAACTCTTGGAGCGCATCGCTCTCGAGGTTGCTCTCTCCAGCTCGAGAGGTCCTCCCGTCAACCTCGTCGCCCTCCTCTGCACGTGTAAATATGTACATCACACCCTCAGTTCAACCGACCTCTACGCGAAAATATTCAGAGGCATGTTCGATGCAGACGCTCCCCGCCGCAGGTTCGGCCCTCGCGCCGTCCATTCCCGTTTTCTTGCCTCCCAACTGAAAACTTACTGTATCGCCCTCCGCTGCATTCGTCTCGGAGACATCTTCGCGCCAAACGTTGAGGACGTACTGCGTACCGCTTTAATCCTCTTGACAGAGAACGATGGGAAGAACCGGGCTCAGCTTGAGTGGGCGAACACCTATACTTTTGTCAACACCTTCGTCCGCCGTCGTTTATGGAACGACCCTGTCAATGGCTGGCCCAGGGACTCACCTCTACATGCGTTGGTACTGTGGGTCATGTGGTGCATGACAGATCAAAGTGCGTCTCATCCCATCTTCCTCCCCCCCTCCTCTCTCTTACGCGATCTTTCGGCAGACATCCTTACACATGAAACCATGGACGACCGGAACGACCTCATCACACACATCCTTCCCTATGTTGTCATGGCCTTCAAGGTATCTCAGTTTCTCGCTCTTTAATGTATTCGCGGTTCTCATATCCTTTAGTATATTTCATACTTTGCTCCAGACGACCACTTTGTCCTACCCCTCCCAGAAGAGTGGGAACACAATGATCTCGTCTCGATTCAGACCGCTCACGGCGATTACCCCATGCTCCCTCCTCGTGGGGATGCTACCATAGAGGTGTTACACTTTGATCGCACCATACGCTTCCGCACACCGCCCATCACTACCGCCGCTAAGCTCATCTACTTTTCGCGTCGCGAGGTAACTCCTCTCCAGACCCCTCCCGACCTTCCCGTCGACAGACCAGCCGCTCTCGCGCAAGGCATCAGTTGGGGCCAGACGCAAGCTGACATTATCGAGGTCAACGCGCACTCAAGTGCACAATTTGTTCCTGCCTCGGATTGGAACTGGAAGTCCACCCTCACACCAGAGCAAAGGCAGATCGAAGAGGACGGCGTATGGAGGCGTGACCTTCTCTCGCCAAGCGCTGCGTGGGATAATGATTGGGAGCGCTCCACCGCATGCTGGGACCCCTGGGCACAAGTTGATTTGAAGGGTACTGTGTACACCTTTGGCTCCATGGATGGCCTTTGGCAAGGTCGATTGTTGGTGCGTCTTAACCTGCCTCCCGTCCTTTCTGGTCCAATTCCTCGACCCTAGATCCCAGAAACGGAAGGGTATTTGGCACTTGTAGCTAACCCTCACTACCCCGAACAATTTGGCGAGGGGAACCCGTCCATTTACACCTGGCCGCTCTTCATGCGTTTAAAGGAGCACCATTGTATCAGCCCACAAGAACCAGTGCCCGCTGGGGGCCCGGAAGATGATGCACTGGATGATGGTCTCCGTAATGCGTGGTTCCCTTCAGTAAATCTTGTCACGAAACAAGTATGTCGTCCTCGCCTCCAAAGTCGACGCCATCCGAACTTTGCTTGCCTCGTCAGGGTCGCGCGATCCTTACTTATCTTCATGGGGGCGAGACGCAGAGAACGGTGCACGAAACGTTCGAGCAAGGCCAGCCCAATTCTCATGATGAAAATACATGTATAACATGTCAAGCTCGCCGCGAGTCAGAAGAGCCTATGCGCGGCATCGAAAGTGTCCCTGCTCCACGACACTCTGATTTTGAGGAAGATTTCGCAGGGGCTGGTCTTGGCCAACCATCGTACAATGACGATAACGAGGAAGACACCTACGAGTCGAGTTGCGTAGGTATACGGGATATTATTTTCACCGGCGAGGTACGCCATCTCTTGTTGCATCGGCCCCTTGATATCGAGAAGTGACTGTTTTGCAAAGACGGACCTGAATCACGGCATGGCTTGGGGACGATATACCTTCCTTGGCCGCGTGCGCCCGTGGGATGGCCTGATTGCACTCGTGCGTCTACCGGTACGTGTCCGCTTGCCCAGCAACTGTGCTCTGGCTCAAGATTGACCCTAATCGCATCCTCTTTTGACGGTTAACAGGCCGACCCGAGCCAGTGGGGACGAACGAGGTGGGTCTTCCGAGGATACCTCCACTACGGCAAAGTGCTCGTCGGCAGCTGGCGTGGTATGACAACAGACGTCGAATCCATTCCTTGGGAGGGCCCGTTCGTGGCTTCGAAGCGTGCCTAGGCAAATTATTCTTGGTTCTCTTTTTTTTAACCCTGCTTGCATTTCTTGTGCTGCCATCTCACTTGTAAGTATACTTATGCACTGTCCTGCCCTCCATCTACGCTACGCATCGGACCTGTTTCCCGGTGTCGGTATGGCGAAACGAATGGATTTTCATATATTTGTACTACTCTATTTTGACCACCATTTGCATATCACTATTCTTGCTCATCTTCCACGCGCTACGATATCCCCCATGCATACAGACACGTACAACACACCACACAGCACACACCCCGTATGTATCCCATAGAATCTTCTTTATCTAGCAGAATGCGGAGCTTGCCATACATGTAGATAGAGGCACACATAATAATTCAAACACGACATTCATCCATCATTAAAAGAGATCAGACATCAATCGTAGAGACGAAAAAAAGGGCGAGTTGCGGGTTCTTTACACGTTCGGTTATCAAGGCATGATGCAGTTACGGTAGCGCCCACTCCCTGGGGCAAAAGGCCGTGTCCATTTCCGGGTATCCTGCGCAGCAAGACGCGGCGTTAGCACGTAGGCTCAGCGCGCTTGCCACGCGCGCAAGCGTATCCGCCGCATGATTGAGAACGATCTCGTCACAATCCCTCCCGTGGGGCGCGGGCCCCGGTCCCGAGGGCCAACAACAAGGCTCGTAAAGCCGGTCATCCTTCCCCGCAATAACCACGCCGATTTCCCCCGCCGCCCAGATCTGGGCGCCGTACCCCCCGTAGATCCATCAACCCATTCCACCCCACCCCTTTTTTCCCGTCTGCGAGGGTGTTTTGCCCCGCGCGCGCGAGCTCACTTGACCGGCGAAGGTAAACGGCCGCGTTCTCTTTCACCCAAATTAGAGCCGTGCGATCCGCGGCGCGCGTGCATGTATGGTTTGCGGCACGCATTTCGGCAGGGCTGGCTCAGTTTATGAATGGATGACATGCATGGATGAATGGACGAGTGGACTGGGTTGGGCTGGGCTGGGCTGGACGATGGAGTTTCTCCGGAGCGGGTGACGGTGATAAACGTGAGCTCTGGATGGTGAGCTCGCGGGTAAAAATACATGAAGGGAAGGTTACATCATAAGACCGTTCAATGGATGCGGGTGCGATGTTATCTCCCTATCATGTGGTAACGGTGGTGTGCACGCGGGTCCGTGTGGGTGATTGGTAACAACGGCGACAACGCTTTACGGACCTTGCGGTGCGAAGCAGAGCGGACGGCTGTACGAAATCGAAACACTGTTTGTTTTTGGGGGTTTGCATGATCGTGCCGATGTCATGAATTGCGTGGCCGGGTGTCCCAGGTTGGGCGAGGTTGGGCGAGGTTCCCGGTGGCAGATGATATCAACCCCAACCCATGACATGCGTGGACAATTCACGTCTGGGCGGCGAGAACCCGAGCTTATCTGTCTAACCTCTCCAGGCGATATTACCGTGAGTAAGAATACGTTGAACGGTGGAAGTCGACGGGGATGGGAGATTCTGAAACAGCTGGGAAAGGAAGGTGGATCATGAGATGTCGTGATGAAATGACGGTTTGGCTGAAACCGGGGATGTGAAAAGCACAGAAGAAGAGAAGATCACGAGTCACAAAAATCTCCGAGCGTACCTACTTACCGTCATACTCGCCCGTCTCTCCATCTGTCATTGTCGAAAACGAGGGGGAAGAACAAGAAGACAATCACCTACAAATAGGGTCTCGCTCGCCGCCGGTCGAAACTGACTCATGAGGGAAAACAACAAAAAGCATGTTCGGTCTAGAAGCCACCCACATACGACAGGCCATGGCGGAACTTAAGCAGGAATGAATATTACGACACCCGTGATGATCGCCGTTGGCAGCAGCGCGGCGGCGACGGGCTGCCAGTGGAGGCCTTGCCAATAAGGATAAGGTTCCAGGCATAGGATTCGACTGATGATGCCATTCAACACTGGCACCGTTGATGGCAGTACGAGAGCAAGCATTCATTTCCCATGCACGACAATCCGAATTTACGAACGAGCTTCGTGGAATGCCCTAATAATTCGTGGGAAACCGAGGGCGGCGAAGCCTGCGAGTCCTGATAAGTAGGTCCGTTTGGTTGGCCAGCCGTCAGGTCTTTCTTGTTATTGTACGGTATAGCACCGTGCCAGAAATAGGACCGCAGCATGGACGTGCGGACCTGTCAAAGGTAAGATTACAGACGGACGCTGCTGTAGTAGGACCATCACGGTACCAATTACTGATTCTCGTCAATTTTTTTGATAGGGAGACGGTGACTTCAACACACAACACCGAACAGGACATGACACGGATCAGATACGTTTCCTGTCAACAACGGCAGCCGTCGAAGCAGTTGATGAACACATTCATCTCGGACAATGACGATTTCAGATCAGCGCCCGGGAGTAACTTGGAGGGGCGAGCCTTGGAAACCGGTCAATGACCCCGCAATTCTGCTCCCTCCCACTCACGCCGCTACCCCCAAAAACTTGCTGCTGGCGGCGGATGCTACTGTCTTGGAATTATGGAATTGCGTCCGGAATAAATTAACTAAGATTTGGGCCTGGCTACTATCGAAGAAGAACTTTCTTCCTCTTCTTACGGCCTTACCTACATGGTCAGTCGACCACGACCCCACACTCCACTGGAACGTCCCCGTCTAATCATAGATTTTACGCCCGGTGGGCTTCTTCTCGAAACTGCTGAAGCGGGCCACCCTTCTGCCGCACCACCTCCTCACGGCGTGTCTCTCTTTGGGCTAGCCCCTCATCTCTGACGTGCGATGTGCAACTGGACGGCCTCGGTGGCAATACTGCCATCCCAATGCTTTCTCTTGCGAACTCTAATGTGATCGGTGGGCGTAGTCCCAGGAATTGTCGCACATGCGCGTGTTCATTGGACATTTGGTGGCTTGTTTGTTGTTACGGCCACCTTGGGAAAGTTCCTCGGTCTTGTTCTGCCTCAAGGCATTCTTGTCCTCTTCCATTATCGCGGCCGAATAAGATACAACACCCCCTTCACAACCTATCAAGATTGGGCGGAAAACGCACCTAACACCCAATTGATGATCGTATGTGGGCTTCCCCCCCTCACACATACTCAAACACACCGTGGGAGGATCGACTGAACAAGGAGAGTGTCTGAGCAACGGCGTTAGCGCCACCATCATCCCCCCTTCCCCCCTGCAGTCCTCACCGATAGCACTGTAAACTCACAGGCAGCATTTACCCTTGCCCATACCCCACTTCCCCGCATTTTCCGAGACCTTGGGATGGTATAGGAGAATAGGTGGGAGGGGAGATACCAACGCTGTTCTACAGAAAGGTGTTTCTGGTCCATCCCCACTCTCCCTTGCCTGGCTCCTGGGCGGGCGCATTGGGTCCGCGGTGCTTCTGCCGCGCCGCCAACCTCATTGTATTCATTGGCAGCTATAATGCGTGCGTGCCTGTTCTCCCTCCTTCTCCCAAATCCGCGGGGCTACATATCTCGGTAACGATCTCATCCCCAATCACTGATGTTGTAGGATCCAGACTCCCTGATTTTCTAGAAAGGGGGGTGTTGCCTGGTATCAAAGCCGCCAACGGGGTTGAGGTACGAAGGCGAGAAGGGCGACGACTAAATTTATGCCGTTGGCCAAATGGATCATCAACGGCCGCAGCATCCGTCCGTACCTTTTGCTTCCCGCTTATGGTTTCACCCCATATAGACGTACGCTAGTAAGCACTAGCGCAAGGACCGTCAACGACAGTTCAAGTCCCCCCCCCTCCCGCCAGGCTATATCACCTGGTCGTGTGTGACTCCGACATCATTTATCACCTCAAGAACTTCCACGTCCATTCTTGCTCAGAGAACATCGAGGTAATGACCGTGGACATTACCGACCGTGCCAATGTCCAATGTCAACGTAGCCGTGCGCAGTGCACACCCAGGACGGGGCACGAGGTGAGCCATCACATCTAGCCTCCAAAGGGACGTCCAAGTAAAGTGTACCGTACAGCATTTCACAGTATTTCATCTGCTCGAGCGCGGCGCGGCATGGCACTAAACTTGAACCAACCACATGACGCCCGAACACTGGCGCCCCGCCAGCTCCGCGAAGCCCCTCCGTATCAGTGGCCAACTTTATCCGAGATATTACAACAATTATAGCCTTACTGCACAATTGCATCGGGTGCCGTCACAATAGGAAATGAATCCCGAGGGCTGGGTTACGCGATGGCGGAGTCTAGTTGCCAGTGGCGCACGTCTGGCACCCATTGTCCTTCCACTGTGTTAGCATCGGCGGGTTGACAGTATGTACGTTCAACGGCCTGAGAGCGTAACGTTGGTCAGGGTCGCTTGGCTTGCGTGCATGATCTGCGCAAGGATGCGTGTCTTTGGTAGGCCATGGAGTGGAGACTGCGAATACTATTACAACAAAGGAGGACGCCCTTGGACATTTTTGGTCTTGAGGTCATAAGCCCGAGTCTCTGTTGACAAAGGGCGGGTACATTTATGAGCTTAAGTACCAAGAGGTTCTTGTTCCCTAGACACACAAGGCATACACCAGAATGTTTGGGCCCACTTCCACTTGACATCCGGGAGGTGGTGCCAACAGGTCATCATACAAACCTCACGGTGATTCCATCCATCCACGCACAACGATAAAGTATACACTAGTGCTGCAACGGCACTCATATCATTATCGGGATACTCAACATTGGGAATAAAAGAGATACACGAATAGAATCCAGTCCAGGTCAAGGAGTTAGGCACCGAAACCGTACAACGTGCGACCTGAGCGCTTTAGAGCATAGACAACGTCGAGCGCAGTGACAGTTTTGCTATGACGGACATCAGCCACAGCACCTAGAAAGGGTAATTTGACACCAGGACTTACCGCTTTGCATGCTCGGTGTATGTGACAGAATCACGAATAACGTTCTCCAGGAAGATCTTGAGAACACCACGAGTCTCCTCGTAGATAAGACCCGAGATACGTTTCACACCGCCACGACGAGCGAGACGGCGAATAGCCTGCGGAGTGTCTATATCAGGAACAGAAGAACGGCGACGTGGCAGGACTTACGGGTTTAGTGATACCTTGAATATTGTCACGAAGAATCTTACGGTGGCGCTTGGCACCGCCCTTGCCCAAACCCTACAGCGGTGATACGGTGTTGTGATGAGTGATAAGGTTGTAAAGGTGACCATGTCATATCTGCATTTACTCACCTTTCCACCTTTGCCACGTCCAGACATATTTGATTCAGAGGATGAGTTGAGGTGTTATGAGTTGAGGCCCTTGAGGGGTGTGGTGATGGTGGTATGAAAGAGAAGAGCGTTGACTCAAGTCGCGAGACGCGTTGATCGTTTAACCTCTCAATTAAGAGTCCGCTACTGATCACGTGTCGACGTGCCCAGCACGCGCCGGATTACAGCAGTATTACAGCCAATCTAGCCAATGTCAAGTCCTCCTCAAATCCTGAGTTCTACCCTCGGTGTTATACCTGCAGATGTAGAACAAGGGACAGCACCCCTTCCGGATCTCGTGCCATTGGACACCACGCGTCCGTATGTTACCCTCACATTTGCACAATCGATCGATGCGAAAATTGCTGGTGCTGGCGGAAAGCAACTCATTCTTAGCGGTGAAGAAAGTATGAGAATGACTCATTGGTGCGCAATTACCGCCCATATTTGATACATACGCAATTCGCAAGACAGGATGCGGACAATGCATGATGGCATTTTGATTGGTATCGGTACGGCCGTGAACGACAATCCCCAGTTGAACGGTGCATATACCCTTATCATTTCTGCCTGCTGTACAACACCGATTAATGATTCCTTTTGGTAGTCCGCCATCTCCCATTTCCGGTGCAAAACACGCATTTTCAGCATTACCACCACCCGCGTCCGCTTATTCTTGACCCACATTTGCGACTTTCACCCACGTGTAAGCTCATTTACAACGCGGCGAAGGGTGTAGGCGTCGCACCGTGGGTAATCTCCGCACCTCCGCCCAAGATCGAGGGGTTCTTCGCGAACGAAGATGACGGGAACAAATTGCAGGAATGGGAGGCCCGTCGCGAGGCACTCCAAGCTGCCGGTGTCACTGTGATTCTTGTGGAGCCAGAGACCTTACGTCCGTCTATTCTTCCTTTATCAATTCACGACGCCGCTGACGCCAGGCAGATCCCGATCTCCCACCAACCACCACCAACCTCCCCCTCCCAGCAGTTCTGCGTACGCTTCGCGATGAAGGTATCCGCTCAATCATGGTCGAAGGTGGGGCTCGCATCATACAGTCATTTCTCTCTGAGCGCCTCGTCGATGCCCTAATTGTGACTACGGCCCCTGTGCTCGTGGGCGGTGACGGTGTGGGATATAGTGAGGGCTTTCAACAGCTTCCGGGTTTGAAATACATTCACACAGAACAGCTGGGTCGCGATACAGTAGTTGGGCTGAAGCTCATGTCGTGATCCCCTACTGACGTTTTCGCGGGCTATCTCCATTTGCCCGTCATTCATTTGATCACCCTGTTGTTTAGAAACCTGAACTACTGTCGCATTATCATGCGCCATCAATGACACGATTTGCGCAGTTGCACCCTTACTATTCAACCCAGTCTGACACTATAAATCCATAATGTTAATGCTCCGTCCCCGAAACGTCGAGGCGTTGATCTGAACCGCATGCCTCGATCAAGGGATAATCGATAAACCATTTCCAGAGTGTCGGACAATCATGAATTCAAATATACAACATCACTTGGCTATCGTCTTTCCCCCTTGGCATACATTAGAGTGCTCCACAGTCACTACAATTGGTCGTAAGGTGAGTTCCACGAGGCTACCGCATGCAGCTGCACACGCAACGGCAAGTACGTTCGCAGCCACGAAGCGACTCCGATAAGCCACGACTCCACGGCCGAAAGATAAGCTCCCCGTGTGTCGGTCCTCCCTGCGTGTAGCATAGAAATGGCAGTGCGCATCAGTCACACCGGGTTACCCAAACCGGGCACTAAGCAAACGACGAAATGGTATCCACTAACGAACCTCTTGAGCCAGTTGTCAACCCACGAAGCGCATCGTGTCGGCAATAATGTAGTATTTGGCCACTTCACCAACTTTGGTGGGCGCAGTGTTATCAGGGACAAGCATAAATGTTTGGCTGAACACTCGTGGGTGACCCTCGATCACTTTCTTGTGAGTCGAGGGAGGGTTTGCGCCAGGCCCACCGCCATGCGTGACATTTCCGGAGACGGTGATCAGGAGAGACGGGGGCTGGCTGCCTGTCTCAGACGTAAGCGGTCCTGCAGGAGAATAGCGCAGTTGCGCGCGATGTGTGTTACCACTCACCTGGAATCGGGTGGCAGTCGAACGACTGCACTTCGTGCTGCGATTTTGGCATCTTCGCTATGAGATCACGCACGCCCTGCGATCCCTCGTATGGATTCCCATTCCAGCTCACGGCAGAGTTGGGACGGTAGAAATTCGGCAAATCGTCGACGCGCGTTGAGGAGTCGTATGCTGAATAGTAGAGACGAGTGAAGTGGTCCGCTGCGCGCGTCGCAATCTCGATGCTATTGTTTGACGTCACCTCGTTGATCAGCGTTGTTTTAAGTGAGGCAACTCGCCAAGCACTTACTCTTCGTTGGTGAGGTTGGCCATGGCACGGAAGGCGAAGGACAAGGTGACTCGGACTCGGAAGTGGCAGGATCAGCGCCGGAATATGGCACGTGGTTGTCGCGTGGCCAATCCCGGTTGGCACCCTTCCCTCCTGTCTTGCTCCGACCGAATTCCAACCTCGCAAAGACATGTCCCCCACCGAAACACACATTAACATATTCTCTCTTAATTGTTGGCAAGTACATCTCAGCTCAGGAGCTGCCACACGCCCTGACAATGACTTAGGGGTCTCAAATATGTCTCTCGGCATAGGTCCGAACGCATACAGGCCATCACCCGATACCTTGAGAGCTCTCAATTTGACATTATTGCCCTTCAAGAGCTCTGGGTTTATGCGGACTATGATATTGTTCGGTCCCGCCTTTCGAAATGCCTACCTTTCTCAAAATTCTTCTACAGGTGCATAGCCGCATATAACTTCCCCTGGACCACACCTCTTACAGTTTCGGTCGCAGCGGTGCACTCGGAGCAGGTCTAGCAATATTCTCGAGATTTCCGATAGTTGCCGCGACTATACATCCTTACTCTTTGAATGGTTCTCCTCTTGATGTCATTGCTGGGGATTGGTTCGTTGGCAAGGCCGCCGCCAGCGTCCTGATTTCGCACCCAACTCTTGGACAAGTTCAGGTATTTAATACTCACGTGAGTGCGCAAGATCTTATGCTAAGACCAAGTAACTGAAACGAAGATTAGCTCTTTGCTCAAGGTGGCGAAGGGGGGCCCGAACACCATCGTGCTCATCGACTGGTGAACGCATGGGAATTTGCCAAACTTGCGAAGCAAGCCGCAGAGCTTGGTCGCTATGTGATAGCTGTAAGGGTTCTCAATCTCTATGACTAGGACACATTCTAATAAGCAGAGTTAGGCGGGGGACTTCAACAGCATACCGACGACTCTCCCAATGACAGTCATCCGCAACCACGCTTCTTTGTCCGACGCTTGGGAGGCAACCCACCCACCGTCTTCATTCACCTCCGCCACGTCACCCTCCATGCCATCCCCTTCTCAAGCCATCGAAATGTTTGGCGTCACAGCTGACTCGCCCCTAAATACCTACTCTGCTGGCAAACAGCTCGACGTCCATGCACGCGCATGGCAAGGAAAGCGCCTCGATTACATCCTTTTCCGCGACCCCGCACCCCCGCTAGCCCCAGCTGCCTCATTACCCACACTTGTCGCGACCAACGCACGTGTGCTCCTCACGGACCCAGTTCCTGGGTCACCATTTTCTTACTCGGACCATTTCGGTGTCTCGGCAACATTGCAAATCAAGTACCCTGGCCATGGACGCGATCCCACGATGTCCAATATCGAGCTGCGCACGGCACAGAAACAGCCACAGTCCACCATCCCTGCTCTGGCCGCGCCTGGGCCGGCCCAGAGCTCTACGATGTTGGCGGCGGCCGACGCAAGAGCCGTTATAGGAGCTCTTACTACATGTTACCGTTATTCTCGCACACGTGCGAAGCGCCACTTGTCCCTCTTTGGACTTAGCGTTGGGGCACTAATATTCCTAGTAGCCACCGCTACTCTGTTCCCAACTGTGGCAACTCCATTTATCGTACTAGGAGGCGCCGCCACCACTTGGCTAGGAACAACGATGCTATATGCCGGTTTCGTATATGGGCGCTGGGAGGCTAACGCGCTCATGAACGTAATCGAAGAACTCGAGCTATACCAGAAGAGCGTGGAGGTCGCCGCAAGCACGGGCGAGTTAGAGGCATCGATCAAACCTTAGATGATAACTCAGAACACCTAAGCTTAGATAAAACAAATACCCAGTGATTTACACGTTTGCGTTCGCGTTCTCGGTCTGGATGACGATATTAGTCACATCTTCTCAAATCCTTCCTCCTGGTACGGCACGTCCACCGGCCCCCGGCCAGAAAGCTTAGCGAAAGGACATGCGTCGAAGGCTCCAAGCGCGAGATGTAGGACAATAGTCAAGCATCTAAGAGTACCGGAGGCCAACCAAGAAATAACGAATCTTTCGAACATCTGGCCCGCAGATTCTTTGAGCAGTGGTTGCGACGATATCGTCTGGTAAAAACAGATTCGCTCTTGGGCCGCGACGCTGGCTGCAGCATATGACATAATTTCTTTGATTCGATTTGTTGGGATTTCCACGATTGGGGCCATTCTCCCGCTCGAAGTTTGGTCCCTTGGTTGGACAGAGAAGAGGACGTGAGACACCTTTCTCGGATCAAATTGGAGCATGTTAATAATAATTAACATGCTCCAAGTTGATCCAAGAAAGGTGGGGTTCATGACAAAAGCCACTGCTGCCATTGATAAATGGGAGGTGAATGGGAGGTATCAGTAGCAGCAGTGGCTAAGGGAAGACAAGCATGGCATGCTTGTCTTCCCTTTCGGGCATCCGTGATAACTACACACAACTGCTTGCCGATGTCATACCTCAGCTTTCTGAGCCCAGCGAAGAGGACAAACTTGCCATCGCCATCGAATATGACAAACACGAGGAAGATGTCATTGGCATCGCGATTTTCGTCGTCAGTGGTTCTGCCGCGGTCGCAGAAGCCGAAATCGCTCTCGAAACAAAATGTTTGTCGAGGATCCATGGTAACAGTTTGCGAGCATCGCGTTTTACGGTCTGGTGAGGCCGTGTTCGAACGATGCGAGCAGGCCAGGAACTTGTCCGTTAGGAACGGGATGGCTTCTAAAATGACCATGGGGATGAAAAGATTACGCAGGTAAACAAGGTACAACGGTGGACCTCGCGCCAGACCTCGGACTAGACATCTCTCGACCCGACCTTCTCGAAGTCGGAGTATGTCATGCGGGGTTCAAAAGCAACTGTGAAGAACAATCACTGAACAATCCATCCGAGGCGCAGGGACAAGGCATGCATGGAGAAAACGTAAACTGTATTGCGCGAGCGGGTTTTTAGAATCATGTGCGAATGGCAAACGCATGGATCCCGCAGAAGCGTGTCTGGTGGGGCTTGCCAGGACTGGCTAATGGAAAAACTGTTTATGTTCATAGGCTAAAGGTAGGAAGTCACCCTATCACATTGGTAGGCTGGTCTCACTCGGTGACCGATTTCGGATATGGCAGCCGGAGATCAGACCGTTCAGCCTTGGAGCCATCTACGATACCATCGCCCGTGAAGTGAGGACCGCACCACTCAAGGCCATCATGCCCAATACGCCGTGTCCATCAGGTAAATGTCATTCCCAACTCTGAGCTGAAGGTGTCATACTTGGGAGTTCTTCAACAATCTCCGAGTGACGAACCCCGCAGAAGCCCAAAGGGGTCTTCCTTCGACCTTCGACGGCTAAGCCAACTGGGGAAGGAACTTCAAGGGAGATGATATGGATTTAAGGATAAGAGAATAACAAATGGTGGCGAGCAGGGAACGCCGCCACAACTGCATGACGGGAGGAAGCACGCCTTGGCTTCGAGTTCTTCAAGTGCTGCCTCGAAGACCACCCGAAGACAGCGTACTGCAGTAGTACAGCCGGCATTCTTTCACCAGGGCAGCAATGCGTGTTCCTCCCAGAATCGCACCATGGTTTTCTGCAGGGGGAAAAGCCCGCACCACGCGGGGAACGCGGTGGTGGTGGTGGTGGTGGTGTTGGTGGCGGTGGTGGGGATTCCTGAGGAATGGTTCCTCTCCTCTCGTACTCTCGCACGAAAATCACGGGCTCGGATTTGGATTTGTGTGTGAAGACCGACGAGTGAGGACAGTAGCATTCTGTAATGCGAGGCCAGTTCGCTTTTGTCCCTCCCCGCCCGCCCAAGCAAAGCAATTATAGCAATCGCGGGGCTGTGGAACGGGAAAGATAGAGAGTCCCGTCCTGTTCTGGGGGCGAGGCAGTGGGGCAGTAAAACGGCTTTGTCAAGGCGTTTGACTTTTCGTCTCTCCGTTGCCTTCTTTTTTTCATCGAAAACTCCGCACTGGCCCCGCCCATTCTAGACTTGGTGATTGGGGCTCGTGGTGAATAGGCTTTTTAGACCTAGACTATAGACTGTGCTGTGGGTGCGCAGTGGTGGCTTTTCTAGATCTTTCCCGTAGCGACGACGTACCAGTGCATGGACCATCCATCATCAATCCATGATCATGGGTTCACTGGCACGCGCCCCACTGTGACGGAAGAGAGACACGAACGTGAATGCAATATGGGGAAGTATTTCGGTTGCGCCTATGGGATGGCCGAAAATGACCGGGCAATAGCGCCATTAATGGACAGACTTGTGCGTCCATAGTCACGCGACCCAAGATTTCAGACACAACGGGGGATAAATCATGTCTGGTCTGGCTTCTCAAACATTTCAGCTCCACGTAGGGACAGATGTGGCGTTCACGGGTGGGGCGGGATGGATAAAAATAGCCAACGCAATGGGAATTTTATCGATTTGTCTTTTTTTACTGTATGTTTTTTTTTTGCTGGAATTTGTAGGTCCCTGCCACCGGGCTCGGCGATTTACAACCCGCCACACGGTACCATATCGCGCAGTCTCATTTTGTTGTTTTTTTCTCTCTCGCTCCCAAGACCCACGGGGTCAGGTGTGCCAAGAGAGCGTATAATTGCCATTGGTTCGATGGTGTCCCACTCTGCACTGCTGCTCAGATCTATCCCCTCCTTCCCCCAGATTTCATTCAAGATTAGCCCCCAAACGACACACGACACGATCAGCGTGAACACAACACCGACGGGGAATTATTATTATGCCCATCTTCCATCTTCTTCTCTTCTATGCTCGATGTTCCCGAGAATGACGGCGACGACGACGCGTGGAGGACTGTAGGACTGGAGGAC
The DNA here is from genome assembly GCA_015178965.1 of Russula ochroleuca. Taxonomy (NCBI): domain Eukaryota; kingdom Fungi; phylum Basidiomycota; class Agaricomycetes; order Russulales; family Russulaceae; genus Russula; species Russula ochroleuca. The sequence continues at coordinate 924,965 of WHVB01000006.1, read as the reverse complement.
TAGACTGGGCTGGACTTGGCATTCGTATGTATGCGATGGCATCAGCAACAACGTTTTTTCTGATGGTGGAAGAAGCGGCGATTGAGCGAGCCTCTTGGGGAAAGTACAATACAGTATAGTATAGTACATGGAGTCGCGTCGCATGTCCGCCCGCCCGCGGTGGTGGTGATTGATGTGTGGAACATGAGGCAGACTAGGCCTTCAACCGGGATGAGCGGCGGCCAGAGCTCTGCACCCTGGTGAGAAAAAGGAGATATCGGGTCCCAAAAAACAATAGATTTCCCCTGGAGAAAGACGCGCGTATTCCGTAAAGCCGACGTCATTCCCGACTCTGCCCCTACGCGAGCTGCGTTCAGACGCCATCCGGCACAACATGAAAGAACAATTTATTTCCTCGTGTGACTGACAGGCGACAACAAGGCACCGGGGAGGTGTACGTACTGTACTGTCCCACTTGGACTAGCTCGAATCAACAGCCTTATGATCAACGGGTGCCGCAGCGCCACATACTGTAGAGGATTAAATATCGTTCGATTATGAGTTACTACATTACGCCACTCAGAAGGGGTTGGATCATGGACTACATTGGGTATCGGTGTGCATTGATTTGGGTGTTGAACGTCGCTGCGCGGGTCGCTTGACACAGATGACGGCACACGTCAGCATCCAGCTCTGGGCCAGGAGAATCAGCCGTTCTGAATTCGACGACGTCATGGCGGTCAGGGCGGGCGCCCGAACCACGTAGATGGATCAGGTGCGGTGATAACGACAGTTCGGGGGGTTTCAGATTGCCGCACTGGGAAAATGGAGGGGGGGCACGCAGGCGCGTTGGGTACAAAAAGTTAGCACTCAGCTGATGAGTACAGTAGTAGTCCAATTTCGTTTTGCGGCAGAGAAAGATCGAAAGAATGAAATGGATCTGAATTTCCTTCTTTTTTGCCGGAGGTTGTTGGCGACTTTATACATTACACAACGCGCCGTTCGTGATGCGAATCGTCGGGAAAACGGTCTTTTGAACCCGACGACGTCACTCGTACCTTACCACGGTGTGACATCACTGATGAATTCGTCGGTGAAAGAGCTCCGAATTGGTTCCTTCGCTTGAATAATAGAATACTGTATCTCTCGAGTCGTCATGTCAGATCGTTTCAACCGGTAACTGCTTTGAATTGTCAACATGCGGTTTCAATTGCAAGAGATGCCTATGGTCCGCAGAGACCCATGTCCACGTACTAGCGTCCCGATTACGTGCGGTAAGGCTTGTGGGTCTCATCCTGTGCAACGCAAGGAGCACTGGCTGGTGAGTCAACAATAGGGTCTAGATTCAAATGGTGAGATAGTGAGACGTCGGCCCGGAGGTTTGTAGAAAATCGGAGAAAAAAGCTCTGTGCCATGGCACCTCGATCGTGAAGACCCACTGCCGGGTACCTGTTGCGCTACGGGCCATTCCTATCTCACCGTAGTTCCTGTGGGATCGACCAAGCGCAGTTGTTGTTGCAGGCCATAGCGATAGCCTCCATCGATTAAATTTGTGGGCCTTGACTTTTGTGCTCGTCACCAAAAACAGTACAACGAAGCCGTCCAGGCCCGTCCTGGATGAGCAAGCAGGACGAGAAACCAAGCATACAGGAGTCAGCACTGTGCCGTCATCCCGTAGTTTCCAGACCCGACGATCGACGCACATTTCCCTTCTTTTTTCTTGTTCTGACCGTGCCTAGCCATTCCCGCGGTGACCACGTGGCGAAATTGCTGAGTGGATCACCGAACTGAGGCAATTGGTGGCTGAACTCATCTTGTTTAGGGCCGGATTCACCCCACGATCATGCCCACGTGCGCGTGTCGATAGGGCATCTGGTACACTTGATGAGTCCACTTGTTGCAACGTCCGACGTTTCCTCTCCTCAATCACATTGTCGTAAGGAAATGGGTCACATCGGGCTGGTGGATAACGCTGATGGTTTTAGTGATTCATTGCTCTTAGGATGATAAGGAAAAACGATGGGGGGTATATGGTTGTAGTAGATCATCCCATTCTCGTAACGGACAGCCACGAACTCAAGATGAACGTGAGCAAGAACTTGGGACGCGACACGTGGCACGTTTATGGATGTTGGTCCTAGACTCCTACCCTGAGTGGAGGTAACCAGCCGAAAGTTTAAAGTACAATGGGGGCTTGGTCGTGTAGGTACCAGAGACAAACTTTGAAGAACTGGCCGTTAATGGAGGTAATCGGATCCATGAAAGTGTAGAATGGTCCGGGCTGGGACGCCCCAGACGTCTCAAGCGCGCGCGTAAAGCATCCTCGATGTACTGTAGATAACAAGGACAACCAGGATGAGCATTTCAAGCGAAGCTGATCCGATCACAGAAGCATCTTACACTCTACTTCCAATCTATTCCACCACATGAACACTTGATCATGTGCTGGCGGGGCGAAGACCAGTAAGAGCGTAGAAAGCCTATGGCATCGAGGTATGCAATCACGTTCGCAGTGTCTCTACGTCGAACGTGTGCCAGAAATGAAGATCGCGGCGTTGTAACAATAAAGCGATGGCCTGGTCTACGCGCCGGCCTTTACGTCCGCGTCAACATCGGACAGGCATTGGTGGATAAGGAGTGCTGCCTGGTTTAGACGGGGATGCACAAAAGTCCGAGGGAAAAAAAGAAACCAATATCGCTGGCATTTGGGCACGAAGTTGATGGATGCGCGTCAGAGACCGACTGTATCGTCGTGGCAGTGAGGTATCGATTGTCACTGCACGGGAGGGGCAGACTAGTTCAGACGAGACACGCTCTTATCAAGGTTGACAGGTACACAGACGACCAAGAGAAAGCCAGCACAGATACGCCGGAGAAGCAGGATTTGCCAGCAAGTAATGGTACCTTGGACGTGTACAGCCCATAATAAGGAAAATCAACGAAGTTTTCCAGGGTTCGTGACCCGATAAGGTTAAACCGGAGGATCTGAGGAAGTACAGAGGAGACACCGCGGCTTCCGGGTCACGGTCAAGTCAAGCACTGGCGGTGACATCCTGGATGGAATATGCATGATCCACAGAATGAACGACCTGGCCACAGTCTTGTGGGGTTCAAGGGGGACGTGGCCGCGAGGGAGTAGAAGGAGCAGCCCAAGAAAGATTACGTGGGTAATAAATGGACCGGGGTACGAAACCCGAGAAGAAAAAAGATTCGGTGGATTGATAAGTTTGGGGTTTGGCAGGGTAGATTGCGTGATAGGATGCTCTTCGATTTGTTACCGAGTATATGGACTCACTGTTCAGGACATGGCCAAGGTCAAAAAAGAGAAAGGACTTGCCGAGCACTTTCATTCCGATCTGAAACGGAATCTAGATTTGCATTAAATGCTTGAAGAGGGATTGGAAATCGACCAGGTGGCGTTACGTACTTCCACTTCTGGAAGGAAGTGTCGCGATGCAAAGGCGTGCACGGCGCACGCCCTGGCTGAGAGAATGGAAACGGACGCCGGCGCGTACAAATTCTGTGGGAGAGGCGGTTCACGTGCGTCGAGAAAGGAAAGGCGCGTCACGTTCGGAAGAGAAAAAAAGAATGGGAAACGTAATGATCCTGGGAAGGCACAGAGTATAAACGGCTGTGGAGCGGAAGTAAAGTATTGCTCAGATTTTGGTCTGGGTCAGGCCAGGCCCGCTTTATTTTTCTGGCGCGCCTGAGACGAACGCAACTGTAGGGTCAAAAATTTCGGAGAACTTTGGGGAAGGGAATGTAATAGGGAGTGCGGGGGGTGTTTGGAGTGTGGAGAAGAGGAGTACGGGGCTGGGCTGTAGACCGGGTTAAGTAGGCAGGATTGGGGAGGGAAAGAGGACGGAAGGAGAGATGACGTCAGGATTGGACGTTGCCGAGGGCAACTGTCCCGGGGACTGACCTCGGGACAGGGCACCGTGGACCGGAGAGGTTTGAGATATGATAACTTGGCACCTTCCTCCTCTTTTCCCGATGACCCTCCTCAGCTTATCTCCCTCCCTCTGAATGCCCTACGTCGCCTCCCGCCCCCCCGCTACTTTCTCCAACGAGCGTGGCCTCGGTCCTTTTGCCCCTCTTAACTCCCTCCCTAGATCTTCCACCCCCAAAAAATCTCTCTTCCACATCCCTAACGATGATGACAATGACCAACAAGAAGAACATTCACCTCCTCACCGTCCCCATTTTCTTCCGGATACACCCCCATCGAACTCACGCGTAGATCCACCTTCCGTCCCTTTCCCCACTGTCTCCCCCGCAACCCCCACCTCAGTCGACCCAGCCAAATCTTCAAGCCCACCTATCCAGCGCACGCCTTCCTCTACCAGCATAATTCTCTCGAATGGCAGACCTCTCAAGCCATCTCTCAAATCGGCTTCGTCCTCTTCTATCACTGATGACATGGCACCCACCGCTGCCCGTCATACCCGTACCCAATCAATGCCTTCGACTCCAGCATTTGGTCCGAAAAACGTCCATTTCAAAGAAAAAGAAGACGGTCTAGAATCTGTCCGTCTCTTTCGTCGTACCGGAAAACCGGTTTCCGTTTCAAAGCCCACTTCGGACACCGAGACCGAGACTGAACCTGAGCCGTCTGGTTTCCCCTTCGCGCAAAAATTTGGCTCTTCCGGTTCTTCTTCACTTACAGAAATAGCCACTTGCTCAGCCGTCCCTGCTCCCGATCCTTCTCCTTATGCAAATGTGCACCTCGAGTCCGTCACCCTTCCTCCAGCTCGCCCCCCGGTTCTCCGTGGTACGATCCTCGTTCGTAACATCGTGTTTGAAAAGCACGTAGGTGTGCGATTCACTCTCGATGAGTGGACAACCGTTTCAGAGGTACTCGCTACGTACACGGGTCCAGTCGGCCCACTAGAGACGCTAGTTGGCACAAACCAAGGCAAGACGGTGGGCGACCTCATCGGCTCAACGGCCACAGGGTGGGACCGTTTCAATTTCGCCATCAAGCTCGAAGATTATGAAACGTATCTGTGGCAGCGTACTCTCTTCCTCGTCACCCGTTTCTCAGCGCCCGGTGCCGGTGAATTTTGGGACAACAATTCCGGTGATAACTATCGAATTACTTTCCGTTCGCATGTCGGTCCGGTGCAATCAGAACGCAAACGCGGCATAAGCGCCCCTTCGACCACGCCTTTCCTCATGAGTGCATGTCCAGCCTCACCTCTCGCGTCCCGCGTCTCGACTCACGATGAGCCCCGGCCGACCTTTGCTCCCCCTCAGCGACCCCCGACCATCCCGCGCTCTGCTTCTTCTCCAATCCCGGCAGCAAGTACCGCAGGTCTTCGTCTCAACCTTCGTCATTATGCAGCTCCCACCCCTCCGCCGCGTACCCCGATGGCCGTCAACTTGTCTCGCCCACCACCCCCTTCAGGTGCGCCACGTGTCATTATCGGTGGGCAATCCACCATCCCATCGCATCCTGAAACCCCTATTTCGGCTGAGAAGCCGGCTCTTGATAAAGATGAAGTCGACGAGGGCTTCGGGACGGGCTCTGAGGATGGGGAAGTCGCTGAGACTCGCCCGGCCTCACGGCCTCACCTTTCTTTGAAGATCACCCCCCCTACGCCCGTAACCATCCGACAGGTGTCTCCCGTGAGCCCCACCCCTTCTCCACCGCCAAGACTGCGAGGCCCATTTTCGCCAATGCATGAGCCATTTTCTCCAAGATCTGAAGGGCGTCCAGATGATTCGACATATGCAACACTGATTCGCGAGTGGTGCTTCGCCCAAGGGCCAGATACATTTGGTGCGGGCACCATCGGGGCTCAGAGTGCCGTGCCGTGGGTTGGCGGTTTGAGTTGATGAATGAAGCTGTCCCACAATTGGTATGCTTGCTCTCGCACTCGCACATTCTTCCTTGAGGACTAATGAGGTTCTGTTCGTCTAGGCGTCGCATCGATCCGATCATGGCTTGCGAAGATGCGAGTAACGGCTGTTTATAACTATCACTATCACGATTGGCCGCTGGTGCACTTTCAAAAACACGGCACATTCCGTTTTACATCCTTCTTTTATCTTCCACTGATTTCGTGTGAGCCATGTACAAGCCCAGGCTCATTTCTTTTTCCCTCCATCTCATCCACCCCCCATCTTGCATCAATATCCCTCTTATGCATGCACTTATTTACACCTCTACGTGGATCGTGTATACACGTGTCCATCGCACTTTCCTTCCATACATCATAGACATCTGACTCGCCCGTTTCATCCATCATCTCAGTTTCATTTTGTATAATTGTCCCGCTGATCGCCCAAAAGACCTTCTTCTTTCCCTTTTACTCATTCATCCTGTACCATAACCGAATCGAAAATGGATTGTGTCGTATCCCATTATAGATCGGTGTTGGATCTTTGCCGTATCCGGTAGCGAGCTGAGCGTGAAGAATGGAAGATACGAGTAGATGTGACAGAAACTGTAGTCGCAACCAAGTAAGCGAGTGCCTGTCGCTTTCAATTATCCCTCATTTGCATGTCCTTTGCCAACGAGAACAAAAGTGGAAATGATATAGTGGGATAAGAAATGACAGCCACAACACGGTACCAGACCCTCTTAACCAAAAGTCTGACTCGAACGTGCGCTGCGTTTGACCTTCGATAACCGCCACTCGTCCGGTTTCTCGTACTGCGGAGACAGGAGCCGAGTCAGGAAACGAGGAAAAAAGAAGGAAAACGAAACGAAACGATACCTTGTTGAACAGCGGCTCGATCTTCTCCTGGCGCTTTCGCTTACTGATCTTGTTCGCGTCGGCCACCTTGAAGAACTGCGGAGCGACTTCGACGAGCCACTTAGGTTCGACGGCGAGCACGTTATGGCAGTACTCGCGCGTGGTGAGGATGAGCTCGTGATAGATCAGCCACTCCGGCGCGCGATTGAACAGCGCGCTCGCCGGGTGTATGTACACGGGAGTGCCCTCGACAAGCGTCTTGTACCCCTCCTGCGGATCCTTCTTCGCCGCATGCCTGAAGAAGCCCGAGCAGATCGCGCGCCGCACGCGGTTGTAGTCCCGCCCCGCGCTGATGATGTCGTGCTTGTACCGATCCATGATCCCGAGCAGCTGCTTGCGCACATCCTGCGCGCGCCGCATGCTCCGCGCCTGGATGAAGTTCTCGTAGCACCATGGGTTGGAGAAATTGCTCCCCTTCCATCCGTTGTATACCGCGAGCAGCGTCAGGTGGTCCCCCTCTGGCTGGTGGAACTTGGCCTTCTTTGAATCCGCTTGGGCTTGCTTCTCTTTGGGCCGGTAGAAAACGCTCTGCACTGAGAGCATCGCTACGATGCTCAGAATCTCCTCCGAGCATCCGAGTTCGACTGACGCGATAAGCATCTTCGCCAATGGCGGCTCCATAGGGAAATCGGCCATCTTCCGGCCAAGGCGAGTTAACAAACCCTCGTCATCAAGTGCGGAGAGCGCATAGAGCGCCTCCAAGGCAGTCAGCATCGTTTGCGCAGGGGGAGGGTCCATGAAGTCGAAGCTCAGGAGGTCATTGATGCCCATCGCCTTGAGCATCAGGATGGTATGTGCCAAGTTGGTACGCTGGATATCGGGAATGGAGTTTGGCAACATCTCATTGCGGTAGGCAGCCTCGGTGTACAAGCGGTAGCATTTTCCAGGTCCCGTACGACCAGCCCGACCTGAACGCTGCCGTGCTTGCGCTTGAGAGATGGGCATCACCACTAGCGAGTCCATGCCAAGACGTGGGTCATACGCGTTTTGCTTCGAAAAGCCTGGATCAATGACATAATAAATTCCGGGGATGGTGAGACTTGTTTCCGCTACGTTAGTCGCGATCACGACCTTACGGGCGCCTGGTGGAGTAGGTTCGAAGACGCGCGACTGAACTTCTGAAGGAAGCGCAGAGTAAATTGGAAGAATGATTAATTCCGGCACTTTGGGGCCCAACGCTTTCATGCGGTCAAATAAGATCTCGCACGTGGTGTCAATCTCTTCTTGACCTGTTAGGAAAAGGAGGATGTCGCCCGGTGGCTCGGATAGGTGGATTTGCATGACTGTGATGAGTGACGCATCAAGGTAGTCCGACTCCGGCTCTTTGGTGTATAGCACTTCCACGGGGTAGGTACGACCAGGGATAGTAAAGATGGGACAACCGAAAAAGTACTTGGAGAACTTTTCGGCGTCGAGTGTGGCTGATGTCACGATAAGCTTGAGATCATGCCGTCGCTTGATAGCCTCTGCGAACCTTGTCAGCATGCCCCGCCAAATTAGAATACTGCAATAACGCACTTTTCATCAGACCGAACAAAACGTCCGTTGCGATTGTTCTCTCGTGCGCCTCATCCAGCATGATGACGGAATATTGGCTGAGATCTGGATCAATAAGACATTCTCGTTGGAGCATACCATCGGTCATGTATTTGATCCTTGTCTCTGGGCTGGTACAATCCTCGAAACGAATTGTGTAGCCAACCTCCTGGCCGAGACGGCAGCCGACCTCCTCTGCAACACGTTTTGCAACAGACATGGCAGCGACACGACGGGGCTGTGTGCAACCTATTCTACCGCTGTCTGCAAAGCCGTCTTCAGCAAGATATTGCGTCATCTGAGTTGTCTTGCCGGATCCCGTGTCCCCGACAACGATAAGTACTTGGTGCTATCCCAGGCCGTCAGTAAGTCAGTCGAAGAATATCGGGAGTGAACATACATCTCGGATCGCTTGTAGCAATGGTTCACGCAACTTGTATATTGGCAACGACTTTCGTTGGTCCTGAAGGCTGAGACTTGTTATTTCTCCGAATGTTGTCGCCTTGTTGAATGTTGACGTTCTCCAGCTGCTATCCGACTCTAAAGATTGTTGCCCACGGAGATGGCTTCTCAAGTCTTGCGCAAATACTCTCTCCGTTTCCTTCGCCATGGGATCCTGCCAAGGCGCGCCGAAGTCGCGCGCTTCTGAATCCGCTTTATCATTTGCTTCCTGTTGCCTCAGCTCGCGTCGCTCCTTTGCAAGTGCCGCTCCGGCCAAAGCAGCACGGTTGAGCGAGCCATCGGGCGCCTTTACGATCTTGACAGGACTAAGGTCAAGTGTCCGTTTGGTTTGACCGCGAAGGAAGGCTGGCTCTTCCTCCCGAACCTCGACATCCAACTCCTCCTCTACCTCTGCGCGGGCCACCGGATTACTGAAATCCTCGTCAAGGTCAGGATACTCGGATGCGTCAATAGCACCCGATGATATCAACTGCTTGATCTCCCAACGCTCCGGCGACGTCAGTCGCTTTGCAGACCGCACTGGCCCACTATCTTTCACGCCGAGAGGGAGGGCATTGGTTCCCGTGGAAGCACGAGATGCGCGCTCTCGCTCTTCTTCCATGAGCTCAGCTTCCGACTTGATGCGGAGGTGAGGGGTGAGATCACGTCCTGTGGTCTGATCGACGTCTTTCATTGACAGGCCGATGCGGCTGCCAGCCACGCTCATTACTTTGACCTTGACTGGCTGGCCTCTGCTGAGAAGGTCTGCGGCCGAGTTGGCGCGGGCGCCGACCTGAATGTTGGAGATGTGTACCAAACCTGGAGAACAAATTGAGAGAGGATAACATAAGTTCCAATATATGGGACACACCCTCGACTCTTCCTGCAACGCCCTCTACTTGTACAAACGCTCCGAACTCTTTAAGTCCCTGCACTCGTCCGTCGTAGATCTTGAACAGCACAGGCCGTTCATCTAGTTGCCCTCTTGCCCGGCCATTTCTCCCTCTGTCATAGCCCCGGCCTCGTGGTGGGCTCGGGCTGCGCCGTCGAGGAGGTGACAAGGACGTTCGCTGACGTATTCGGGATGGTGATGGGTCTTGACGAGAACTTGACCGAGGACGCTTCGCGGAGGATTCAAACTGAGCCATCATATCATCAACCTCTTTCATCAACACGTCCTTGGCCACGGTAGGTTGCCACTCCTGATCTGCCAGAGCGAGGCCGGGGAATAGCCGTTTCTGTTTGTCTTTCTCGTCCGGTGCATCATCGCTACTGGAATTGTGCTTTCCATTTGCCTCAATAGACCTCTTCTTTTTATGTTTCGGGTGGAGAGTTAAGACGAGGCGATCGATGTTCTCGACAAACGACTCTGGAAAGTCTGCGCCAGCTTCCTTGAGTTTCGCCTTGAAGTCTGCGAGTGTTTTGGATTGGTCATGTAAATCTATGACAAACTCAGCAAGAGTTTTTTCATTAAGGCCTGTGTGGTTGTATATTTCCTGTGTGATTTTGGCGACGAGGGAAAGGAATTCGAGACTGTAGAGGTCATCCTGGGCCATGGCAGGTCAGAGGGGGAGGAGCTGCTGACTAATACAACCTTCATCCCTCTCGACATCAATGCCCGCCAGAAAGGGAATCGTAAAGTCTGGTAACGCTGGAAATTCATCCAAGTCTTCAAAGGAAACTGCAGTAGTGGCAGATGGAAGCCCTGCGCCTTTGTTTCCTCCAGGCTCAAAATACCCGCTGAGTTTATTACAAGAGAGGTTCGTCTCGACACAGTGGCTTTCGACAGAGTGCGGTAGCATATACATAGGTGCACGAAAAATGGTTGGGAGAAACCTATTGTCGACACTGTTTAGTCGCTTTTCCTTTTGTCTCGACGCAGTCATATTCACGTCTTTTTTAGCCAAGGAGAGGTGAAGGCTGGGCTTTTGTCGTCACTTTAACGAAGATCGTTCGGACCAAGAACGGCCAGGAGCGCCAATCTGTGCGCATGGAACCTCATCCTCCCTATACCTGTAAATCTGCCTTGGAGGCTAGACACTGGGGCGCAACGTATGCTCTTTATCGCGTTCGTTTGCTCTTAACTTATGTTCTACTCGTCGAACCTATGAAGCCAAATGCGTTTTTCCACCAGTTCTGCAACGGCATCCAACTCAACCTTGTTCTTCCTCCTGGGCCTCGTGACTACTGGGCCTCGCTGGCGGCTGAACACAAGAAGGCCCCGTCACACCAAAGTTGGATGTACGATGCCGATCCCTTTGCCGCGCGCAAGTCCGTAGCAGATCGTCAGGAGAAAGCGGCCAAAAAGAAAGAAGCCCAGGAAACCGCCGATGCTCCTGCATCCAAATCAAAGATAGATGTATTCGGTGATTCACCTGAGGTGAAACTGTCTGGTGAACTCCGTAGCCTGGTCGAGAATGCCATAAAAATGGTCATCATCTTTAGCAGCCCTTCTTATACTCGTCACTTACGCTTGTGTTAGGCGATGGAAAACAGCCCAGAAGATGAGGACACCCCTACTGTGACTATTTCCGAGGACAGTGTGTCAGTCATCCTCCGACAGTTGGAAGGCCTGGGTTTCAAAAAGACTCAAGCGCGTGATGCCATTACCTTCCTTTCGAAACCTTCTCTTCTTGCCTCAAATTTGTTGCGCGCAGCATCTCCGCTTGAAGCGTGCATCGAGTATCTCGTTCTTCACATTCCAGAGGTTGACTTACCCCAGCGTTTTCTACCCGAGAACAATAGTTCAAACCCGTTCGTGACCAGTATGCATGAAGGTCAAGAGGATATCAAGAAACGCTGGATTGAGGAACGCGCTATCAAGCAGGCAGGGTGGCCGGCGCACATAGTACGCGAATGCACCGCCGAGTCACGCCTGCTTGAAGAGTGGGCCTTGCTCGTAGCCGCACTGAATCGTCGTCTCGTTGGGGAGCCTTGGCTTGACGTCGTTATGCAACCTGACGACGGTGATGCGAAGGAGCACATCACAGAAGACGAGACGGAATCTATGGGCGCAACTTATGCGGATGATCACACCTTCACACTTGTCATGCCGCTTTTCCTTGCACCAATCCAGCTGAATTTTGTTATTCCTCCTGGCTACTCTTATAACCGTTCTTCTCGTCCTCCTCCAATGTATGTCACGTCATCCGCGGTTCCCGCCTATGTTCGGCTACACCTTTTGGCAAAGCTCCTCGATGCATTCAAGCACGGTGCTATCGAGGAATCGACAGAGAGTATTTGTGTCTCGGCTATGGAGATCCTTGAAGAACATTGGGCATCATTAGAAGATCAGGGACCTCCGAACATGTATGACGTTCTAAAGCACCTCGTTCCATCGCAGGAGATACGAGACCCTGAAGTTGATCTGACCGCCGACGCTCCAACGAAAGGCACGTCAAAGGGCACGTCATGGAAGCCTCGCAACAAGTCCAGTTCGGCTGGGCGGGACTTGCGTTCAGACACTGAGATAGCACGGGAGTTCGACGCGGTGCGTCAAGATGTGCGGTATGCCAAGATGTATGAAACCCGATGCCGTCTTCCTGCGTTTTCATCGAAAGATGACTTCCTAGCTACGCTTGAGCGATCTAGAGTGGTTGTTGTGGTTGGCGAGACGGGTTCTGGAAAAACGACACAACGTGAGTGCTTTCCCAGAAGGCAAACTCGCTACATTTAGGCCTGACTTTCCTTAGTACCCCAGTTCATACTTGACACTCTTATCCAATCTGGCAGGGGTTCGAGCGCAAACATCCTTGTCACCCAACCTCGTCGCATTTCCGCCGTGTCGGTTGCTGTGCGGGTCCATGCAGAGCGTTTGAACGACGGTTCTGTCGGCTACGTGATCCGTGGGGAAAGCAAACAGACCAACAAAACAAAACTGCTCTTCTGCACGACTGGTGTCTTGCTCAGGCGACTCAGTACTGGCGATGACTTGAGCAGCCTCACACATGTCATTGTGGATGAGGTGGGCGAACGCATTGAAATCCCACTCTACTTTTATTGAACTTGACCAGGTTCATGAGCGCTCTGTGGGAGGCGACTTCTTGCTGCTCGAGCTAAAGGAACTGTTACAGCTGAATTCTACGCTCAAGGTTGTCCTAATGTCAGCTACAATAAATCATGAGACCTTCGTTCGCTACTTCTCCGATGCCCCACTGCTCAGTATTCCTGGGTTCACATACCCAGTAACAGATATGTGGGAGGCTTGTCTTTGGTATTCAACTAGACGAGGGGAGCTGATGGCTGAGATGACAGGTTCCTTGAAGACTTCATCAACCTGCTCGATTATCGTCCGTCTGCAAATAGAGGCGGAAAGAAACAGGATGATGAAGACTTACCAGCTAATAGAGAGGAGTATCTTAATTTAGGTCTCGATGAACGCAGCGCCACGGCCGTGCAGGCAATTAACCGCTCTGATCGTGTTGATTACGCGGTATGGTTCTACTCGGATGATGTTCACATCTCTTCTCACCTACACGGGCAGCTAATAACTGCCACAATTAATCACATTATCAGTAAGGCTGAAAGCAAAGGGGGAATTCTCGTGTTCCTACCTGGTGTCCAAGAAATCAGACAATGCATCGACTCTCTCCAGGGTTCGCCCGCCGCATCACAGGCCAAGATATTCCCGCTACACGCTAACCTGTCGAGCGACGAACAGCGTGCCGTCTTTCCACCCGCGTCGAAATGGAAGATTGTCGTTGCCACGAACGTCGCAGAGGTGCGTCTCCGCGCCATCATCCGTCATCCACTGTTTTACATTCGACCTCATTACCGCCCGCACAGACTTCTATCACTATTGACGACATCGTCTATGTCATTGACACTGGAAAAGTTAAAGAGACGCAATACGACCCTGAGAGCGGCCTCACCAAACTCGTCGAACAATGGATCACCCGCGCTGCCGGACGACAGCGCCGGGGGCGTGCAGGACGCACGCGCCCCGGTGTGTGCTATAAGTTATATACGCGCCATCGTGAGGGTAAGATGGAGCGATTCCCGCGTCCCGAGATCTTGCGTGTCCCGTTAGAAAGCATTTGCCTGACAGTAAAGGCAACACGGGAGAGCGAAGACGTCAAGGTTTGTAATTTGGACAGGTTAATTAGTCCTGCTTCTGACGCTCCCCTTTTTTAGGGATTCCTATGCCGTGCTATTGACCCACCGGAAATTGCGGCACTGGACAAGGCCCTCTCTGTTCTTGAGGAACTCGGCGCACTCGATCAGGACGGCCGTCTGACCGCCCTTGGCCGGCACTTGGTACGACGAAGGTCATACTTACCATGACCAGCCCACTAACCCTTTCTCTAGGCTATGCTTCCTCTCGATCTCCGGCTTGGGAAGGTGAGTCAGACAGGCTTGGCTGGCTGGCATGTCTTAATTTTTGGGCTTCGCAGATGCTTATTCTTGCGACCGTCTTCCAATGCCTCGATCCTGTCTTGACCATGGCAGCCTGTCTTTCCTCGAAGCCCGTTTTCCTGAGTCCTATGGATAAGCGTGATGAAGCTACAGCGTCCGTATAACTGCCTACTCCATTGGCACTCGTTCTAAACTGAAGCTCTCTACAGCGCACGCACACGCTTTGTGACAGAGAAAAGCGACATTCTCACTGACGCCCACGCGTACGACGAATGCATGCGAATACGCCAAGAGGAGTCGCCCGGCGCCATGCGTACCTTCTGTTCAGATGTACGCCCTTCTCGCTCTTCTACTTTCATTCCACCTAATCTAAATGAAACTTTTCTCACGGCCCTACGCTTCGACTCTGGATCAGAACTATATATCCGCCACGACGATCCGCGACATCAGCGTACTACGCAACGACCTCCTCTCCGCGCTCACGTCCGCCGGGCTCGTCCAAATCGGGCAACGCGCCTCAGCCCCAGAGCTGAACGTGCACGCGGGTGAGCCAGCGCTGCTCAAGGCGCTCCTGCTTGCCGCGCTGTACCCGCACGTCGCACATATCGCCCTCCCGCGCCACGCAGTCAAGTTTTCGCGCATCGCGAGCGGAACCGTCGCGCGAGAAGCGGGCGCGCACGAATGGCGCGCGACGGACATGCGCGGTGCACGTGTGTGGGTGCATCCGGCAAGCATGCTATTCGCCGAGACGCGCTGGCGATCGGGCATCGTGGTGAGTTTCGAGCGTGTCCAGACGGCCAACAGCAGCAACAACAACAAAAACAAAGTGTACATGCGCGACGTCACGGAGGTGCGCTAAATCTATAAATAACGTCCTCGGTTGAGATCGGGAAACCATTGATAATAACAATTAGGTCCCGCTGTACGCCCTGCTGCTATTTGGAGGGCATATCACTGTCGATCATGTACGTGGTGGGTTGACCGTCGGTGGAAGGACGGAAGGGACGTTGCGGCTACGCGCGTGGCCGCGCATCGCCATTCTCGTCCAACAACTCCGGTGCGTCCGCTGTCCCCACATGTTCACTGTCAGCGATTTCAAATTCTATTGCTTTTTTTGGCAGACGATTGTTAGATGCTGCGCTGCTACGCGCACTTGATAGCGCACGAGTGCTCGAGGTGGCAGAAAGCCCCGTGATTGGTGCGATGTTGACCCTGCTGATAACGGACGGGATGGCAACGAATGCACGCGTCGGTTCGTAGATAGACTGGCCCTGACCGGAATCATGTGGGTGGTTTTGTACAGTATCTGAGGGCAGGCAAACATTAGAATACACCACGCAGCCTACATTTGTTGCGACATGAACGGAGGAACTAAATCTCGCTTATCATGGCCCGCTTCTGACAGAGGATGCCTAATTGATTTCACTATCGAAGCCCGAGTTTACAAGCCTATGGTGCTCTTCTGAAACAAGCATCTCATGAATGCAATGGTGCACAAAACCATGACAGCAAATACAACAGGAGGCCGTGGGCTTCTAGGTATGAGGGCAGTATGTATGGTAAACTACGCAGGATCGGATACAATTAGCAAATATATGCACGGAGAATGAGTGGCAATGGTGAATGAGGGACGTCGGATGACAATTTGTACATATGCGGATAACCTCCAACGCCAGTCACCGCAAAGAAACACATCCTATTGTACAGCGGGGTTCGGCATAGGCATGCCCCCCGATCGCTCGGGTTCGTGCCTCGTAAAGTCTTGCAGACTCGGAGCCTCAGCTGGTGCGCTCACTCGCTTGCGTCGTCTTCCGGTTATCAGACGCTCGTCGGCTTCTTCGGCCACAGCCCATGCTCCGGGTGTGGGCGGGATCCAGTTGTACGGGGGGCCATACGGTTGCGTACGTGCGGGCTTGGGTTTGGGTTCTGCCGCCCTATCCTTTTCCTTGCGGGGGCAGAGCTTGTCGGTGATGCGCAATTTTGGGGAAGCCGAGGGAGTGGACATAACGCGGCGGTGCTGGGATTGCTCAGAGCTGAGTGATAAGCGCGATGATACAGGGCTGGGGGAGTTTGTACGCCGAGAAGAAGTGATCGAATCAGGTGATGGAAGAATGTTTGATGTGAAGGAAGCAGGTGAAGGCAGGGTCAGGGGAGGGGGTCGACGACTGCTTCGACTCGCACGCTCAGCTGTGAAATCAACGTTAGATTAAGAACAAATACACCAAAAAGGAACATCATACCGCCGCGAATCCGAACGTCGATCGTCCTCGTCTTCTTCAGAAATCCAAACCTTCCTCTTTGAGTAACATTCGGTCGCTTTTCACCGGCGATAACATGTTCACCAAATTCCGAGACAACAGCTGCCGATGGCGATGACGTCGCCGTTGACCCCATGGTAGAAGAACGGCCCCATGGAAGGACCCGCGTAAGACGTCCAGAGAAGGCCCGTTTGATCTCAGTGGGCGCCTCCGTTAGCGTCTCGGCAGATGAGAGGGGCGAAGTGTCAAGAGCCACGGCCGCACATGCGGGAGGAACCGCTCCGGAATGCACGGTACGGCTCCTACAACGTGGTAGCGGGATCAAACGACCTCGTGGAGATGACGGTGCAGACACCGGCGCTGGGGAGGGCACGGTCGACGCTGGTTCATCAAACGAGACATGGCGCTCGGACGCTGGTCTTGGCTCAGGCCGTTCAGGCTCAGCTTCCTTATAGACCAGCATAGGCAGAGGAGGTTCTTGTGGCTGCACACGGGACGTGCGCCGATGTGGCTTCTCCAATATTTCAGGAGGTGGTTTACGGATCGACGGAACGAGCCACGTCAACGAAAGTACGGCAATGCTCTATTCATAGATAGTCAGATTCAGAGCAACCACCAAGGGCAGAAAAGACTGACCGCTAAAAAGCCCGTGCATCCTGTAGCAAGTACGACTAAAAACACAACCGTAGCATTCATCACCCCGCGCGCCGCATTCGCCCCTTCTGCGAGGTTAAACGCCACGCCGAACCGGATGTTGACATAAAGGCGCCACCTATCGGTGACAGTCCAATCGCTAGGATGTGCCGTGGCACGCTCATCATCTGCACTATCCCTGATGGACTGAACGGAATCCAGCGTTTCGATTTGTCGCGGTGAATCGGTACCGCCCCGAAGGAAGCGCTTGGTGGTAGGGCAGTAGATGCCGAGTGCGATACAGGTGAATGAAAACGAGAAGAGGAAGCACGCCAGCTTGACGATCGTCGAAGCGAGATAGGACTTTGCCTTACGAATAGGGAGACAAAGTGAAAGCCACAACGCCGCTACTTGGAAGGGTATTGGGCAGCGTAGGCCAGATACAGCAGGGGAAGGAAGGGAAGGAGCGTATGGGGTTTAAGGAAGTGGATGATGTTTCCGCCCACGGTAAAGGAGCCTATCCTAGTGGGTGAGGACAAGCTGGGAGATGTCGGTGAGTGTGGGAAGGGAACATGACGAGAAGGAGAGGGATCCTTGTTGTATGACCTCGTAATAAGGGGACCGAATGAGCGCGCCGCGCCGCAGACTTACAAAAATCAGACCACTCTAATATCATAATCAAGCTGACGAAAGATCCCGGATGTTCCCGTATTTCCCCGCGATCAAGTCGTACCACTTTCGCACCCTCTCCTATCCACACTGCCCAGACTCGTCGAGTGCTCGCCACGTTCCCTTGACGTCAACGCGACCTCCAATGGCAACCCCGTTCAGTCTGCTTCCGCAGAGGGCGCAACAAAAAGACCGGAGCCGGGTGAGAGCCGAGGATGTGCGGTATCCAAGGTTTAATACCGATCAAGCGTTTCCTCTTTTGTCTGACTAACCTGCCGGAAATGGGATCACCGCGGTCATTTTAGCCTAAATCGTCCGGTCACCTACTGGAGTGGTTGTGATTTAACGCGTGATTTGATTGAGTTCAGTTCCCAAAAAGGAGGCGGGCGCCAAGAAAAAGGCACGCCACTGTCGGTCGACCCATGTATCCCTTGATCGCGTCCATTCGCATATTTAGGAAAGCTCATTCTTAGCAGAAACAATAATCGATGCGAGAGCACATCAGCAACTCCCAACCTCGTGTCATGCAAGCGTTTAGCGAAGCGATGCGTCAGCGCTACTTGGCTACCGCCGGCTCAACGCGCCGCTTACGCAGTGTACAGTTTACCAAATGGAGAACTCCGCGCGCCGTACGCGCGGAGTTAGAAAGGTCAGGGGAAGCATCAGCCCCCGAAATCTGGAAGCGATTGCAGACCAGACCCAGATTCTTTATTCTTTCTTGCCTTGTACTATGAGAGAAACAGCTCGAAACAGTACAGTATCAGAGCAACTTTGGAAACGTCCATATCGTACTCGTACTACCAGTAAATTTTACAAACAGACGAGACGAATGCTTTTCTTTCTAGCCTTTTAGGAGCACAACTTCGTAATTAGCGTTCTTTACACCAAGCAAAAATAGGGCCGCCAAGCTACCCCTGTAAGTTGAGCGACTCCATTCATGACTTTTCTAGGTAGGTGGAGACACCAACCAATTTATCGCGCTCCAACACGTACACATACGTCATGCAGTGGCGCGACCACGTATCCTTCAGCGCACGAGCGTACTTTGCAGAAACCAAAGACACACTCGACGCTGCGCGCATGAGGGATTGCATTACAATCATAGCTAAAAATGAAATCCAAGTAAGAAAAAAAAACCAGGCAGGGGATGATTGATTTAGGGGTTATCAAAAAAAACGCACACAA
Organism: Russula ochroleuca; assembly: GCA_015178965.1. Classification (NCBI taxonomy): domain Eukaryota; kingdom Fungi; phylum Basidiomycota; class Agaricomycetes; order Russulales; family Russulaceae; genus Russula; species Russula ochroleuca. The sequence goes on along the minus strand of WHVB01000006.1, from coordinate 906,148 downwards.
TGTCGTCTGCGGCACACCCGCCACAGCTATACAGGTCCGACTCCAAGTCGACGCACTCGATCGCGTCGGGGCCGCGCGCGCCGCGTACGGGGCACGCTGACAGCGGCGTAGGACACTGGTCGTCGTCGTCGTAGTCCCATCTCGAACCACCCCAGACCTTCTTCCAAAATAAGTCTTGAATCTGCTGAGAAGAAGAACGCTTGGTGTTGCCACCACTCTCGGCTTGGCGCGGCGCATTCGCATGCTGGTCGCGGCGGCCGTGCGCGACGCCCGACGGCACCGCAGCTGCACGGGGAGCGTGCGGCAAGTCACGGCGCTCGCCATTTTTGGACGACGGTTGAGCACGCGGAGCGTAGTCGCGCTTGTATGGATGGGCCGATGGCGCGGCGGCCGCTCGAGGAACGTGGTCGGCGTTGTCGCGACGATCCGGATTTTTCGATGGTTGAGCTCGCTTGACGTTGCGCTCCAAGTTGGGTGGAGTTACCGGGGGCGATCTGACCCTCGCTGGGTCCCTGGCGGCCACATGCCCCTGATGAGCGCTGTAGCCAGTGGGGACGGTGCTGGCGATTGAGATGAGCACGGCGAGCAGAGACACTAAGGAGGTGCGCATGGTTCGTTGTTCGTTGGCAAGAGTGGGTGGGTGGTTGGAGCAAACGGGTCTAGGGTAGGGGTTGCCTCAGGTAAATAAATACACAGCATGCGGTGCTCGATAATCAGGAGTCGTTGAGAAATGCAACCGAGGGGTTGGCCAAGAATGGTGATCAATAATCCACACCCTAGGGAAGCAACCCAATTCCTGCGGGTACTGTTGAGATGTTTGCGGAGACCATTATATAGGGACAGATAAGATGATACGAAATCACGCGGGAGTTCTAGGAGCCGTGTGGAGATAGCTGGAGACAGTGGGAGACCATGACATATAATGTGGCTGGCCAAGCGGAGGGAAGTATAGATCACCCAATAACGCAACTCCACAACCTTGAAATTTTTAACTAGCGGTGTAGTGTAGGACACAAAGTCATTGCCGGTATGCAACGGAGCTCTTAGCGCTCTTTGTAAGTCCAAGGACCCCGAGGGATGTGCCGATGACAAGAGCTTCCATCTGTGCTGAGGACCCGATGAGGGACCTGATTGTGGTGACGAATACTTGCCCCCCAGGGGCCAAGGACGAAAGCCAAGAAGCGGATGATGGGAGACCAACAAAGGAAGGTGACCGCTTCAAGTTGCTCTTTACAAAAATGGCAAGTGATGATCCCAATACCCTAAGAACACAATTTAGGGGTTGCCATGGCTATCGCTCGACTCTACGGATCTGCAGCAAATGGCCCCTCCCCCTCTGTTCTCTCCTATGCATTCGTCCCTAAGTTTATTTGAAGGCCGTCTAGAGTGTTCTCAAAGTGCGGTAGCAACTCCAGGGAACGCCGCGGAGCGACTCTATAGATAGCTACGTACTGTCATGTATCCAAAGGCTTATGCTGAACTTTTGCTCCGACTTCGTCCTGACTCCTTAACGAGCTGCTCAATATCACTTTTTACTGGGTTTTATCAAGGAAGCTCGTTCTCCCTCACGCGGATTTATTCTTTCTTGAATAAAAGTGCCCCTACTTTGAATCTGCTGTCGAAATACCCGCTACTGGTTCTCTGTTGGACATCTCAGTAAATTTCCGTAATCATGGGCCTAGAATCACATGTACTCACCTGCTTGCCTGTCTTGGATCGCACCAGCGTATTTCGGATGGGCCTCCCTGATTGAAAGTTCGCCTGCTTGAAATGGTCTCCTTTCACTATCACGCTTCTCAACCTTTCGACCTTCAGCGAATACGTGGACACATGCGCTCGCTACTTGGCCTACACACGGCACCACCTGCGCCACATTATGCCCGCGTATCCCTGGACGAAGCTCCAGGCCAAGTTGGGGGACGACTACTCGACGATCAACGAATAGAGGGATCGGAGGACGAGAGTTTCGTGGCGGCATTCGCCAGCTGCACGAGCGCACCAGCCAGTGCCTCGACCCGCTACGCCTATCGTAAGCAGCGATTGTCATCCCGCAATCCCGCAGACACACAGCGCACCCTCATTGCTGTGTTCCAGAACGGGTGGAACAAAATTTGACGGCATTCCATGATCACCTCTGTGCTGCGTGCTAGACGCGGTCGAGGGTTGTGCGGACATTATACTCTGTATGGCCCAGCGAAGAGCATATGATCAGGGATCATTATCCGGTGATATGACAATGGAGTATGCGGGGGCATGAACATGCAGAGAGATAGGATCACTCTATTAGAGATGAGATATCTGGGAAGATAGCTTGTAGGTACAATTTAGGAATATGAAAGCGCCGTACGTGGTAACAGTCGGCCAAGAACAACCAATTATGGCTCACGCTCACGCGTCGTGAGCTTGAGCGCTGAGTGAGTGGGGCTTGAACATTTGCAGATAGTATTCTAATGAATGATGCCACGTCTCACCACTTCCTACCTTGCTGAGCGCGCTCTTGCGCTATCCGATTCTGCTCACGGAACCACTTTTTAAGATGATCTATAGATTCCTTGAACGTCACCGGCACCATATCCGTGTTCTTCTGCCGAACTGGAAGACGCAACATCCGACGAACAACGTCTCGTTGCAGGATAGTTGTTTGCAAGAGCATCGCGGTGATGCCCGACAAGACGTACAGGTTGAGGCCCTTGGAAATGAATGAGGTGATAAGGAAGGGATAGTGACAAGGAGTAGAAGGATTACATACGGATGGGAAATGGCCCATGAGGGGGATGGAAATGACCGAGACGACGCGGAAGGCGTTGATCATGTGAGCCACAGTCGTGCGGTCCGCCGTCGCTGCCATATCGCTTGCGCCGACCTATGGAAATCAAAATGGAGTCAGACAGAGGGCCGTTCTGCACAGGCAGCGGAGAAGCACGTACATGGAGCTGCACGTTCATGAGCACTGCAGCAGCGATCGGCAAGATGTAGTACGGGTCCGGAACCGTGAGATCAGGGAGGAACGAAACACCGCTCCAATGAAGCTGCTCGAGGGGTAGAGTGCATAGACGCTTGACGCTGAAGAACATCCCGAGCGTGACGGGCAGCTGCACGAACGGTATCAACAACATGGGCAACATGCTCACGCCCGATTCCCCATACACAGTGCGCTGTTTGAGCGCAACACGTTGCACCGCGATCTTGTCCCCGGACTTGTACGCCCGGTCGAGCTCCTCCTTGAGCTCGAGCAGGCGCGGTTGGTACGGTGCAAGCGCGGCAGAGTTGCGGAGCTGCTTGACGGAGAACGGGAGTAGGATCAGGCGCGCGAGGAACGTGCCCGCGACGATGGTGTGGAACCAGGGTAAGCCCGTCGAGACATTGACGAGCTCGAGCATCCACGTGCACAGACCAGCGGGGGCCCAGCTGGTAAGTCCTAGCGCAGCGAGGTCACCATATTGGAGGGGCGTGAGCGACACGAGGGTATCCAGAGCGTCAGATTGAGGCAGGGGTGAAGCTGACGCGATAGCCTCGGCGGGAACGGCTTCTACGGTCGGTGTGGTGACTGGCGCGCTGGACGCGACCTCTGGTGGTGCTGGGACAGGCTCGGAGATGGGAGTCTCCCGTGGCACAGTTGCAGGGGGTGCTGCCTCTGTCTTTTTTGAGAAGAGCCATATGCCCCGTGTTGCGAGAGGCCCTTGCACTCGTGGCGGACACGGTAAGAGGCTGACGCGCTGGGGATGTGGTCAGCGTTGTTCGAGCGAGGTCAGCGGGTCGACGACAAACTTACCTTCAACCGCAGTTGCGCCGAAGACGGTGTAAGATACTGCCTCGTAGACCTACGGTAAAAGTTGTAAGCTGGAGAATTTGATGACGATTGGTGACACACCTTGCCCCGACGCACTGAAGTCTCGACAACATGGCAGGTGACCTATAAGGCCTTTTAAGAGAGCGTCTCGGATGTCTAGGAGCTGGTAATATCCCTAGCCAGCTCGCGTTTGACGCGTCGGAGTTGAGCGGGCGAGGGAGACGTGGTTTAACGGAGGAGGACGTCGGCAAGAGCGGGCCGATGCCGATCCCGCATCCTTTGCTAAATTTTTATGACGACTCGGAGGCGGCACAGATATCAGTAAGTTCAGCATACTTCTTTTCTTCCTCAAGTTTTACACGCCTCTTCAGTGGTCACCGACGTGACTCCTTTATTTGCTCAGATGTCGACGAGCTCGTCGAACTGCGTGCTCATCAACGCACCTACAACGGAGCTTATCAGCGAACCGCGCTCGGGATCCTAGGTTATTCCCTGACGGTGCTAAGACTCTTCGACCGCAAGTTCTATCGCAGTATGCCCGACTTACCCTCTTTCTCTCCCTGATCGCGCTGCATCTCTTTCATTATGTCAGTTGGCCTACTATACGCCGTTCTCGCCTTTCTCTTATCTGTCTGCGCATTCCTCCGTGCACGCCATTCGCGGCACGACTATGCAGACAGGGACGACGCCGGCGGTACAGCCAATATCTTAGCTATACCTACTGTTGGACAGGAGCACAAGCAATTGTTCGGACGGCCATTCATGACTGCAGGACGCATCGTAGCTCTCGTTGCTTGCGTTGTAGCTGGGACAGAGATAGTCCTTCTTTTCTTTATTCTCCAGGTATGAATATGCGATCGTGTCCTAATGATGTAACAATAGGAAATCTTTTATACCTGAACGTGTTACTTTCTTTCCCTGCTAGCAGTTGATCTGTAATACAAGCCGATGTTTATTGATGAAATAAACGGAGATATGAACAAGACAGGTGGCACCCTCGACAATAGAGTAGTAGTGCTGTAGGTAGGGTGTGCGGTTTGCGAGCAACCCATATCGAAAGCACAGGTGTTCACAAATAAGAAAGGCATATAAGCACTTACTCACTGAGCCTATCATCCACGGCCATAGGACTCTGAAAGCACCGCATCCCGTTCGATCTGCGCAGTTAACCAGAGTGCCGCCCAGTTAGTACCACGGTGGGGGACCACGCGGGAATCCTGGGTGCCGTGGTTTTCCTTTTTGGGGGTTGCTCACAACACGACCTCTTCTGAATTAACACGACTACGGGATGGTAGAGTGCACTGCTATAACAACGACGGAGTGTTTCATACAGTATTAATTTTCACTTCATTTTCCTCTGCCACGAAACTTGGTCTTATGGACACCTCGAGCGGCCCACTCTAGCCAACGCGTTCAGTGATGTCTGGAGTACTCTGTGCAGACATTCCGGATCCACATCAGCCAAATCACTTCCCAACCCATTTAAAGATGCTCTTATCCGCCCTATGGGAGACGTAGTTCGGTTGATGCTATGCTAAGGAAAGGGGACTTCCTGCCAGTTTTAACCCCGCCAACCATTCAACTTGATTGATATTGTTAGCAGCCGTAGTGACTAACCCTTCTGTAACACCCTCAAGTCGAGATGGATCTTCATGACGACCCTTCCACTGGCAGCTCTAAGTTCGGAACTGGAGTGCTGAGAGAATAAGACTCGTCCTGACAAGAGAGGGAGAGTATCGAAAATGACGGAGGCGACTTGGACGGCGGCTCCATGGCATCAGATCTGAACTTGAAGGCAAGAGGAATGAAAGCGAGAACTTAGAAAACACACACACGAAGATCGTGAAGGGAGAGAATAGGATATCGAGAACCGATGCCCTCCACGATGCGCTGGAGGGCGGGTTTAATATAGCGCGTCGTACCTAACTAAGTTTATCCAAATCTGTAAGAAATGAATATAAAAGAGGGGCAGTGACAGTGAAGTCAGAAGGGAACCTTAAGTGAACGTGAGCGCGGGGTTGCCTTGCACCGGATGCGCAGGAATCAAAGGGGAGATAGCGCAATGAGAGCATACCAAAGAAATAAATGATAATGAGAGTGCGTAGTTGCTGCTTGACGGCGGCTGGGCTAGCGAGAAAAAAAGGAAAAGAGGATCTTTACGGTGCATGGCGCACTTAATCAAGAAAAAATGAAACGAGTATAAAAAGATAGTTGTCGAAAGTTCAACAAATAAAAATAGGATGGTTGTTGAACCGTCCGCAGAGACACTCAGTGAATTAGGAATGAGAAAGTTTTCAGGCCTCAAGTCACGTAAGTTTCGGTGCCTTGTCGATACTTTGCCTTTGGTCTGTACCGTGACCCTGACTTCTCGATACGCATTCTTACGCTCTCATGGAACAGAGGGTCGTGCGGCACATGTCGACCATGCCCAAAATGGAAGCTGTTTTCGCAGTTAATGACACTCTGGGGTCCAACAACTAAACAGGATCTCACCGTAGTCTCTTAACCCACTTGCCTCCTTTTCTAGTCATAAAGGGGTACCTCGTTGGGATGATTTCGAGAAGCCACCATACACGGGCATCTTTCAGTTGGTCGTTGATCCTCTGTTCCACGTCCTCGGCGTCTAGCAGGCTCGAATCATGACTTCGCAGAGAATCCTGGGACCCCTGCCCATTCGTTTCCACACGACCCCCGACTCCTCCAATAGGACTCAGAGATGTTGACCGACTCGGCGATGGTGTCTGAGCGATATTCTTGGGAATGTGCCAACGATCAAAGGCTTCCAAGTCAAACAAAACACCGCAATCAGCTCGTACGAGCTCCTGGATCATCCAGCGAAGCGAAATATTGGAGAGAGAGTTCTCCTTTTTGTTCGGCACTGAACCCCCACCAACATCTACATGCTTTCAGTCCGCATGCTGGTGAGGAGGGGGAGCGATGAACGCACCAGCATGGCTCCCAACAAACCAGACCTCTTTCACATCCAGATCAGGGAATTTCTCATCCGCGGAACCTTCTGGGATAGCCTGCCCTGGCTTATTAGATTTGCTACGATGATAAAACTTGGGGCAAAATTTAGATCGGTGCTGCCAGGTTGAAGTGGAGATATAAGTCAGCCGCCAGGATCAGGCCAGGTCCACCTTCTTGACAAGAAATTACATCACCCATGCTTACCTCATCGAGGGCTAGTGCCTGCCTGAACACCTTGATCGTTGTGTTCACGTTCACAAAAGGTAAGCTCCGGCCCACGACAAATCCGACGCTCGCAACCGTGTCCCTGTCAACACCACGCATATGATCAACTCAGCCAGAGAAGAGGCATATACTAGGTACCCACCAGACACCGACAAATTCAATGGGCACTTGGCGACAGAACGTGTCCTTAAATCCGTCCGCGAGCTCATTGTCTGAGGCTTTTGTAGATGTATAGAGCTTGTATGCGAAAGGGATCTGCTCATAATTGTCTTTTGAGAGAAGGCCAACCTAGTGCACCGTTGATGAGCGTTTGAGCTGGTATTCAGCGGGATACGGCGCGGCGAATCGCACCTTATGCAGCATCCCCGCTAGGGCTCGGGCAGTATATGCGCCGCGAGAGAAACCTGTAAATGGATACCATGTAAGTCGTACTTACATATAACTAGGATAACTAGGATAAAAAAAGCCCACCAAATAAACAAACTTCATCGCCAACGTTGTAGTTTTGCATTAGAAACTTGTAGCCATCCATTACGTGTTGATAGAGGAACCAAGCAACGCCTTTGTCCAATGTCTGCGCTATCCATGTCGAAATTGGGGATACGAGGCCTGGTGGAATGTATGTTCCTACTCCTGCCTGAACAAATATGAAGACTATATCAAAAGGCTAATAAACGACTTACCTGATAGTAGCATAATTGATCTTGTGCTGAGTCCTTCTTAAAAAGTGAGTACAATTTGACGACGTTTGTATTCTATTGGATGTTATATCGGCGAGCTCACTGTGCCCACAAGGGCCACAACGGGTAAAATGGAAACGCACATGGTCATCATATTGATCCGTGGTGCCATCGAAGCATAGTATAAGTGTGCGAGGGTTGCGGTGACTGCCACCACGATGATTCCGAGTCATGGTGAGGATGAGTAGATCTGTCCTGGCGGGCGAGGCAGTCTGTGGGGTAGACAGCCACTGTTACAAGTCTCTCCTTTATAGGAAGGACAGGAAGGGGGGTTTTCAAGTCAGAAATGCACGCTAGGATTCCGCAAGCTTCCGAGGCACCATTGTACTAAATGCACCGACGTCAAGGAGCAAACAGACTGAGACACCTGATGTCCGGAAAACGAACAGCGGAACCCCTCTCGCCCTCTTCGTCCTTCTCCGCGGGCTAATGATTACTGCACTGATGGCTGACTTTGGCAAACGTGTGAAAGCAATGAACGGAGCGAGTACCAATGACTACCACACTCAGCATAAAGTAAGGGGAGAGTTGAAAGGCATCAAAGCACGTAAACACCCCGACAGATAACTCAAAGGCGGCCCAGCGAAAGCAGATCAGATTGCTGTATGGATCGACGGATTAATGTTAGACGGTGTCATGTCGCAGTCAACTTGACAGACTTCGAACGTCACGGTAGAGAGCTAGTAGGCGATTGATGTCGCAGCCGCGAAACCTTATGAGGATGTGCTGCCAGTGGAGAGGCCCGGGGAGGGCTTATACTGAAGACGGAAACTGATGCACTGATGGTCCACGGAACAAGAGAGTAGCTAGAAGGGTCGAGAGCGCCGAATTATCGAGAAGAGAGTGGGTGTTGAGACTTCGGATTACAGCACTGTAAGTCCGAGGCACAATAAGGGGCACAAACTATTCCGTGTCCACTCGGAAAAGGTGCGGAACACTTTCCTGTTGCAATTCCGAATGTTTGCCAACCGGTGCTGCAGCAGTCGAACCGACTCGAACTGTCGACGGAAGACCTCTCGATTGCAATTGCTTGTCAGCAAATATTATGTCCTCGTGTTCCGAGCTCGAAGCTCGCGTATTGTTTCCTTCGTTCTTGGCTGCCTTGTCGAGTCGGTCCATACTGATAAGAAGGAAAGAAGGTAATGTAGCACGGTGAGCGCTGGCGAGAAACAAGGTGAACACTGAACACAGCCGCGAGCAACGGAGGTGCTGCATGTGACACGCACGGACTAGTGGCCAGGCCCACCAATTACCGAATACTAGCCGGTCTTTGCAGGTCCTCAGGCCTCAGTGCCTGGGTTCTGTGATCGTGTTCTGGAAGGTTCATAAGGACACAAATTTTACTGTCATAGCCCACTGACGCGCTGCAGAACGCGCTGCGATTGTTGGTATCCGTTCACATGGTGTTACTTCCAGTTGTTCTCGAGATCAGTCCCCATCGGACCCATCTTTACCAACTCCTTAGCCTATCACCTCGTATTCTTGTACTTCCCCCAGTATTCGCCTTGCCCTCGCGGTCGCTTTCGATAGGCCTGAATCGCATATGCCCAGTCCCGCCCGGGCATTAGTACCGACCTGCACACGGCCCAGGCCGAAATCGCCGAGAGTTCAAGCTTCAAGGAGCGCGCATACAGCTCACCATCGTGAGTCAGGTACAGTTCAATTCCGCCCCACATCTTTTCATTTTATCCGCTGAGGTCTGATGGATGAGATCGGTCTATGAAGGGTGTTCACGCATCGTGGACAGATCGTGCCGCATGCCAGTGTCTACTTCCACTGTTCCACATCCTCCGGGTAGTGCCTCGCTTGTGTTGAAGATATGATGGGATGGAAGTTTGAGTGGTGGCAGTCGGATGTGAGTTGGATGTGTCGTTCGACCGGTAGATGGCGGGTCGGATCGTGAAGACAGGAGTACGTTGAGTACTTGTCATGAGTCAGCGAGCCACTATAGTGTCCACGATGACTACTGGCATCTATTCTGAAAACCGATATCATACAAACAAAGGTCGTGAAAATACTGTGGCGGTGCCACTGGAGCCAAACGATGGGCGTATGAGAAAAGCGAGTGGTAAGTATATGACGCCAACCGTAAATGGGATAGAAAGTAGAGAGCACGTAGCCAAATCCGAGTCACTTTACGTCTCAGTGAGAAATGATTATAGGGTGACCGGCAAGCTGTCGCTCGGCAACAAACTGCCCAATGGCTTCCTGGACAGGTCCTGATGAGAGTGGCTTCTCTAAGTAGAGAACCTGCAGGGCAGGTAACACTTCTGTCACTCTTTCTCCGACGAGCTCTTGCAGGACAGCCGTAATACTCGGCACCGATTCCTGAGATAGGTAGAGATGCTTCACAGCAGTAAATGGATGGAAAAGTTCCAGCCATTGGCTGCTGTCAATGTTGTCTTGCCGATACAATCGCGGAAATCCAAGTCGGATGTAGAGGCGTTCCACCATAGGGATGAGAGCCTGGGGGAAGGACTGCGCCAGAGATGAAAGCTGCCAGTCAGGTTGTCTGCATGAGATCGCCAACTCGAGTGCTCCGTCAAACGCCTGTGGAAATATGACCGAAACTTGCCGATGGGAAAAGACCATATGTGCTTCATTGTGAGTCTTGAACTTTGGCGTGCGGCTAATGAATTGGGTAAGTTGTGGAGTATCAAATACCAGTTGATGGAAGAAGGTTATAATCAAGTTGTCGAGTAGAGGGGCATTGATCCGGGCTACAAGGTCGTCCAGATATTCGCTAACCCCTTTGAATTCTAATCTAGTGAGGACGGGTAGTAAAGTGCGTGTCGGCGGAAGCGGACGTCTGCTATTCCGGTCAGGGCGAGATCGAGGAGATTCGAATTCGATGACGAGTGTTTCAAGTCTGATTAACGCGGAGAGGCAAGTGACGATTGTCACGGGTGAAATGTACCCGGAAAGAGGAATTCTTCGAAAAACAAGGTGGACAAGGTGAGTGGCAGACAAAAGTAGTTTTGGTAATCCCGGAAATGAAATGAATTTCAACCAGAGTGCGTGCAGACGCGGTGCAGATCCACCCAAGAAGGAAGCGGGAACGACCGGCGCTGTTTCATCTTCAGGTTTGGGCTCAAGCCACAGGCGTGTGAGTGCCGGGAATGGCTGCTGCACTGCTGCAAAGACGCATTCCAACTGCGAACTTGGAACATGCCAGAGTTCCAATTCACATATGCGATCGTTATGCTCGAGTGCCGCGATGACATTGTCCACGGCACACTCTTCGACATCATTGACCCTTATGACGATAGGCAACAGTGGCCAGACATCCAGCGTCTCTCTCACTGGTGTGGTGGTTGTGCACTGTAGTCGCAGATGTAGGCGACGTGGTGACCCGAAAACAACGATTCGCCATTTTCGACACACGTGCACCAGCGTATGCCACGCCTCTATCTGTTCTTCATCCACATAGCCTATCTGTTCTCCACCCACATAGAAATGAAATATTTCTAGGAGGGCAACGTCGGGGAGCATGTCGATTGTTACTATTGCAGCAGTGAACAGTCGGTGCAGACTATCGTGCAAAAGATGTACGTACATCGGCCTCCTCTGGTAGATCCCTTCCCAGTCTCATGATGTGATTTCTTTTCGGTCAATGAACCTTCAAAATGGCCATCTATCAGAATCGATGCCCCAGGGTGGCGAGGAAATGATGGCGGGGCGGTGGAGGGGTATACTAGGGGGACTGAATGTTCGAGACGCTCGTAATCAAATCTACTCGAGGGTTTCTTGGTTATTTCAGTAATTCAATGAGCAAATCCCCTCAACATACCGTAGTGAACTCATCGACGAGTATTAAGTATCAGGGGCGAAGATATTGTTTTGAATTCCTACTGGTGTAGTTTTTCGAAACAATGAAGCAACTCTGACACGTGACTCGGAGGCGCATTAGCGTCCGACCTGCCACTTTTGCTTCCGTATTCATTGTCCTGTACTGTAAATACTATTGGGCAAGCGTGCCCTAGATTCAAGCCCCCACCGCTTTTTCTTCGTTGGCTCACATGAAACAAAATCATATCTTTGCTACACACATATCCAAGATACAGTACGTAAGAAATTAGTCAACAAACTTCCATAGTCGCAGGCTCGGAGGAAAACATCAACCAACATCCAAGACATCAACGTCGCATCCACAGTCCAATGTGCCACACCGTCATGGGGACTCAAGACACATAAGTTTCCGAACCCTTCTGATAACGCGCCCTCGGTTTATACTTGAGCTTGGCATCATCCTCACGTATCTTGACGCTCGTGTGGAACAAAGGGTCCGGCGGAAGCCGCCGCCCGCGACCGAAATGGGGCCTGTCATCAATGATCGACAAGGTTCGAGTTCTTATTTACGCCATCGATTACTCACCACCAGATGGTGATCCATTTGCCTTGCGGGTTCTGGTACTTATACCCCGTCGGGATAATTTCAAGGATCCACCACAAAGGGTTTTTGAACAGCTGGTCTGTGATTGGCTGCAGGGCATCCTGAACATCTTGTTCAGTAGCGTCCTCGGTGGCTCCCCCCTGCGACGGGGGCAGAGGCTTGTTTTGCCCAATAGTGGTGGGGATATTCCACCGCGCGAATGCGTCATAGTCCCACAGAATCTGGGTCTCCGCACGCACGATCTGCTCGACCATCCAGCGAAGTGGAAGGTCGGCGAGAGCATGTTGTGCATTGTTCGGTGCGTTACCTCCGCCGACATCTAGGTACCGTCAACCTACTACGCCAGGAAGCCTGAGCGTTCAGAAACGTACCAGAATGACACCCGGCGAACCACACCTCTGTCATATCTGTCTGGTATATCTGATCCCCGATCAGGGCCTCGTCTTTGCCTCCTGGTAGCTTCGATGATTTATCAGGAACTCCACGGTGATACAAGTTTGGCCGGAACTTTGCGCGGTGCTATCAAGGAAATAGAATGAGTCAGCATCCTAAGAATGTCCCAGCTCCACATACTTCGTCAAGAGATAGGGCCTGTCTGAATACCCGAATTGTCGTGTTGACATTCACAAAAGGCAAAGATCGGCCCATCACAACTCCCACGCTCGCAACGGTGTCCCTGTCGATCAATCGCCTAAGCTTTCATGTTAACCATAGTATGGGGTAGATGTCATCCCACCAGACACCGACAAAATCAATGGGTACAGGTCGACAGAACGTCTCCTTGAACCCGTGTGCAAGGGTTTTGTCACTTGAACTAGTAGACTTATACAGTTTGTATGCGAAGAAGAGTTGCTCCGAGTTGTCTTTGGAGAGCAGGCCGACCTGCACAGCCAATCAAGTTGGTATCAGGGTCCGATGAAGTATACGTATATTCCATACCTTGTGCAACATCCCCGCGAGTGCTCGGGCTGTGTATGCGCCACGCGAGAACCCTGGAAACGAGGTGAGCCGCTTTCCATCAGGGCCACCATGTGGACCAGACGAACCGAACAAGCAAACTTTGTCGCCAACATTGTAATTCTGCATGAGGAACTTGTAACCATCGAGCACATGTTGATAGAGGTACCAAGCAACAGCCTCATCCATGAGCGTCGCAAACCGTTGAAAGAGAGGCTTAACGATGCCCGGCGCAAAGTATGTTCCTATTCCCGCCTACGAGCCCATAAGAGCATTGGAAACCATAAAACGGGGCACTCACTTGGTAATAGCACAACTGGTCCTCGACCTTATCTTTCCTCAAAAGCGAATACAACTTGACCACATTTGTAACATTGGTACTGTATTCATCTGCCGTGCCATCGAAACATAATACAAGCGTGCGGGGCTTACGCTTCACCTCCTCAAGAGGGGCGACTGGAGCGGGGATGGAGTAAGAAGGGCCGGTGGACATGGCAGGGGAGGGGGGGAGGGGATATGAATTAAACACACGACAGGTATCGCTATATATTGGGTACAGGAAGGAAGGCTCCCCAATTTACATGGAGCAGGGTCACCATATATCCCGATAGTTCGGAGTCAGACGTCAGGGAATGCGAGTAAACGTGCCAAGTGACCGCTGACTGGTACGCCCACCATGCACCTTGCCGCATGCTGCCGTCATGGTTTAGCTTCATGCAGTGAATACCACAACTGAGGAATGCACTTTTTCGTACCTGTTGTCAGCCGCATGGTGGTCCAGAAATATGGGCATGTGAAGGGAAGCCATCGACCAGCTTCCCTATCGGTAGGGGCCATACAGGGTGAGCATGCCACGCCCCACGCCAATCAAATCAAGGTAGCCTCGAGATGAACCTTGATTGGTCCCGGCCCAAGTCGGCACCAGGAATCAAAAGTCTTGGTCCTGATCAGCTGAGAGTCACTTCTAGCCGAGTCAACGGCTCCGTTGCGTCGTGGCCGCTGCCAATTCCGCCCTTGATTCCGCCTCACTGAAAGGTCACCAGTTGCCGAAGTCGGCCTATCAGCGTCTGTAGACACGAGGCAAGTGCTGTGTCCAGTGTGAGAAGCCCTACGTTCGAGCTTAGAGCCTAGCAATGGTAGTCGCGGTGCTACAGTACTAGTAGTCACGGTGACTGATAGAGATCGCTCTTCCCACGCGTTAGAGGCGTGCTGCTGTGCCATCCACAAGTGGAGCCCCCTCTTCTCCACTCACGCCTGATCATGGCAACCACCAACCCGTCATCGGCGCGTCTCAGTCGATCCACGAGCGATCTGTCAGCTGTCAACCACCAGATGACTTCCGGGGCCTCCTCCTCTCGCGTAGATGGTGCCAAAGACACCCTCCCTCGGGCGAAAATTCAAGCCCTGGAGCAGTTCGTCAAGTTTGGGAGGAAGGGAAAGCAGAAGGAGAAGGAAAAGAGCAACCAAAAAGCAACTGAATTCCCCCCTCCCTCCTGGTTCGACACGACGCCCATTTCGACCGCTTCGCCACCACCAGCAAACACTGCTCTCAACACCGCAGCACGCGCAGTCCCACAAAGTGGTAATTCTTCAGCATTGCCACTACCTCGTACCCCACCACAGCTCCCCCCTCGAACTGACTCTACTACTGGTTTAGAACCTCCCAGGCCAAATCCTGAAATCGCGCTCAACACGTCGCGCCGCGTCACCGCCGATGTTCCCACGGGGTCAGTCGCGCCCTCTGAGACCACTCGCTCACCCACTCTTGAACGACGCGGTTCTTCTTTCCCCAACCCAGGATCGCTCGATACCGAAGACATCGCCCCCCCAGAGCCCCTCACCCTCGCACGGCGCATTCAAGCCCTGCTCAGGCCTCAGACGGCGCTTGAGGCCCAGACACCATCCTTGACAGATGCGACTACTTCATCCGGTGCTGCGCGGTCAGACATTGCCGGTCCAGCCACTCCAGGTGGTTCCATGCCTCCAGGTCCGGTTTCAGTCTCTGATTCGCACTTCCTTGCATTGCTCGGTAACACGAATGTCATGAGTGGCTCCCTCGACAAGGGTAGGCAATCCGTCTTTGCGATCCTCGATCGCCTGCGGCGCCCCTCGGCTCGCGCAACAGAAATTCCTGCCGGTTCTGCGCCCTCTTCGATCTCTGAGGAGGAGCAGGATGACGAAGATTGTGAGGGAGATAGCAGCATCATGCTCTACGGTCCACTTGTTCCTAGCGAGGACTCTGAAGTGGAGCTTGCGGCGTCGGACATCATGTCCGTGTTTGACGACGGAGAGACATTCGAGTTCGAGCAGCCTGCGCGTCCACTCTCCTTTATGGAAGCTGGGGTACAACTGACACCGCGTTCCCCCCCTCGTGCGCTTTCCCCGGAAACTTCCGGTACATCCGCTCAAGACGAGAGACCTGCTGATGCCTCTCAATCTGACACACAAAAAGAGCCCAGCACCGTCAGATGGTTCGACACATGGAAAGGGAAAATGATTGAGGGTGGGAAGCTTGTCTCGGACAAAGTTGTCGAGGGTACCAAGTCATGGAAGGGCAAGGTGGCGCCAGAGGATCGGAAAGTTGTGAAAACGAAGACTCGGTGGGTACCGAGCCCGGACAAGATTTCATTCCAAGCAACCTGGTGGGGTTATCGCCTGTGCGTTTTCGGTCCGAGATTCACGTGCATAGCTGGGCTGAGCTCGTAATCGTGTCAGGTATTTGCCTCCGCCTGTGTTGGATGTGTTAAACAACTCGCGCTTGGAAGCAGCGAAGCGCGCTGCTATCATAACCACGGCACTCCAGTGGTTGCTGGGCCGTGTCCCGCTCTCTGTTGTGCCACCTCAGTTCCGTGCCGGGGTCTTGATCGCGCAACGGCTGGTGCCTTATATTGGCTACATTGGAGGTTTCATGGCGTGGAGCTGGGGTGCGATGAAGTCTTTCGATAAAGGTGCGCGAGATTGTCAGTTCTCTCAGAAATCGATTTGATTCTTTGTTAGGCCACGGGATTGTCTTGACTGCGACTTGGCTTTTACCCGTCGCTCTCATTCCTGGGACGTGGGAAGTAAAGGATTCCTCGCGTCCCCCGTCTCCCGGGGCTGCCACGAGCGCCCGCTCTCCGCTCGACGCATGATGCATGATGTCTCAACGTCAGATTCAATTTCGGCACCCGCGAGATCATCATAAATTGTCATTTTCACGCTGCGTGCGATACATCCCTTGTAATTGACGTACACGAAGCCAAGAGCAGGGCTACTGTATTCTAGTTGTTTCTATTATCGTGCCCCGGACTCTATCTACTTCCTTGTACACCACTTGCTAAATCTCACACCTGTGTATTGCTGAATTGATATCATCATCCGTCCTCGTTGAAAAACCCCGCAAGCCACTTCGCTTCTTGCTCCATGTCTTCGAGTGTCCTCGGCTCGCGCGCAGCATCCGCGTCCATTTTCAGCGGATGCGAGGATCCAGAGTCGTCATGAGACTCGGAAGTCGCCGAAGCGAGGTCCTGCGGGAGCACTCCCTCCTGCTTCTCAAGTTCGACGTAAACGGCATCGTTCTGGGTCCCGGCGAACAGATCGCCCTTCTGGCCCCGCGGGAGGAGGTGGAAGTGGACATGCGGCACGGTCTGCCCCGACGCGACACCGTCCTACGTAGACCGATCTCGACCATCAGACATCATCGATGGAAGAAGAAGATGGTGAAGACGGTACCTGACACGCGATGGTGAGCCCGTCAGCCTTATATGCGCGCTCGACGACTCGTCCGACGCGCTGGATAGCACGCATGAGCTCTGCGAGCTCATCCGTGCGCAGGTCGGTTAGGCGCGGGGCGGGGCGCGTCGAACATACGAGCACGTCTGGAAGGTAAGGAAAGAAGAGAAGAGGTTTGGTTGGTCGATCATTATGGGCTAGAAGTAGTAATTGGTGGGATCGGCGGGGCCGCACGTACGACCGGGGACGATCGGTTTGAGGTTGACGATTGCGTAGGCGAGGGCGGTGCGGTGGAAGGCTTGGCGGGTTACCTCGAATGTAGAGAAGAAGAGTGGCGTGGCCATCGTCGAGAAGTGTTGTCCGTGGGTCCGTGGTAAGTGTCGGGGTCAGCTCTTTTGGGCCAGTTTCGCGTCGAACGATTTCTATCCTACAGCTACACCACACTACTCTAAATTTCTGGGTGCTGCACGCACGCACACACGGGCACAGGGCCACGAAGTCTTGTGGATGGCTTTATAATAGGGTAGGTAAATTCAAAGTATTCCTTCGCCCCAATCCCCATCAATGAGCTCACTTTGGTATATCAAGGGTAATTCACTCATCGAATTACTGAAGTAGCCGAGAAACCAAGAGCGCCTCGAAGATCCAGTCTCCCCAACATACCCTGCCATCGCCCCGATATCATTTCCTTGCCCATCGATTCTGACTGAAGGTTCATTGACCGAAAAGCAAGCACATCATAGAACTGGAAAGAAACCTACCGAAGACGGCCGATGTACGTACATGTTTTGCATAATAGCCCGTGCCGACTGTTGATTGGTGCAATATGCAGCCCGGGTGACAATCGACATGCTTCCCGACGTTGTCCTCTTAGAAATATTTAATTTCTATGTGGGTGAAAACCGGATAAACCGTGTGGATGAAGAACAGATCGAGGCGTGGCATACGCTGGTGCACGTGTGTCGAAAATGGCGAATCGTTGTTTATGGATCGCCACATCGCCTGGGTCTGCGACTTCGCTGCTCAACCAGCACACCAGTGAGGGAGACGCTGGATGTCTGGCCACTGTTGCCTATTGTCATAATAGGTGAAGAAGACGAAAAGTGGGGCATGGATAACATCATTGCGGCAGTCGAACACAAAGATCGCATATGCGAATTGAAACTCTGGGTTGTTCCAATTTCGCAAATGGAAAAGGTTTTGGTAGCAATGCAGCAACCATTCCCGGAACTCACAACTCTATGGCTTGAGCCCAAAGTTGAAACTGCGCCAGTGGTTGTTCCCACTTCATTCTTGGGTGGATCTGCACCGCGTCTGCGAAATCTCTCGTTAGATTACATTTCATTTCCGGGATTACCGAAACTACTTTTGTCCGCCATTCACCTTGTTCATCTTGAACTTCGGAATATTCCTCGGTCCGGGTACATTTCACCCGAGGTGATGGTCACCATCATCTCCGTTTTGACCAGGCTTGAAAAACTCGACATTGGATTCGCATCCCCTCGAAGTTGCCCTGACCAGAAAAGCCGACGTCCACCGACACACACACTCCTACCCGTCCTCACTAAGTTATGGTTCAAAGGTGCCAGTGAATATTTAGAGGACTTTGTTGCCCAGATCAATGCCCCCCTACTCGACAATTTGACGATACTCTTCTTCGATCAACTGACATTCAACGCTCCGAGTCCGTCCGCAACTTGCCGAATTTATTAGTCGCACGCCAAAGTTCCAGGCGCGCGATGAAGTACATGTGGTCTTTTCCTATGGGCATGTTTCCGTCATACTTCCACAGACATTCGACGGCACGCTCGAGTTGGCAGTCTTACGTAGTGGATCCGACTGGCAGCTTTCGTCTCTGGCGCAGATCTGTGGCTTGTCCTTCCCTCAGGCTCTCCTTGCAGTGGAACATCTCTACATCCAGGGTAGATTTCCGCGACCGTATTGGCAAGACGACATCGAGAGCAGCCATTGGCTGGAACTTTTCCATCCGTATACCGCCGTGAAGGATCTCTACCTATCTAAGGGATTAGTGCCGTGTATTGCGCCTGTCCTGCAAGAGCTCGTCGGGGAAAGAGTGACAGAAGTGTTACCTGCCCTGCGTGCTCTCTTCTTAGAGGAGCCACCGCCATCAGGACCTGTCCAGGACGGCATTGAGCGATTTGTTGCCGCGCGCCAGCTTTCCGGTCACCCTATAGCCGTTTCTTGCTGGAAAGGTGTAGAGAACATGTAGGGTGACTTTGCAGGCTGGTCTACTTTCCATTTACGTTTGGCGTCGTCTACTTACCACTCCCCATTCTTCTTAATAACCATCGTTTGGCTCCTGAGACATCAGCCACAGTATTTTCTTAACATCACCATGGCCAAACTCTGTTGTATGATATCGTTGTACAGAATAGATGGTCATGTGCTCTACTACTAGTGACTAGTGACTGGCTGACTATTCAACCGAGTCCAAGGTTTATCTGCGCTCTGTGTCATGGTGTCTCGCTCCGGCTGCCACTTGGGGCCAGGACGTGACCCATTCCGGGTGGACACCCTTATATGCTAGAGACTGACATGGATCACACTGTGTTGCCGTCCGAAACTCGGGCTGGGGCCCGTGTGTTTCTTCAGCAACAATTCGCCTAGTACAGGCTTCAAACGAGCAGCATTTTTGTGAAACGCACCCATGTTAAGTTATATTGGTCCGAAACAAGTCTGAAGTAAGAGTTATCATTGCACCCATAACGCATTCGCGCTGAATGTGCTGACTCGCACCGAGAAACGGCGATTCCTTCGGAGACGAAATAGGCGGTGGTGTCATCAACATGAAGGAATCACGGTTGAAAGACAGTGACTGGTTATCGCGTATGCACGGGGAGCAGGACAATGGACGCAGGAACCCTTTGGCTCATGCCATTCTCCAGCGTTTCTGGGCGGGAGGGGACCACACCCAACAGTCATGATGTGCTGCCAATTGTGGGGCGTGCCGATGGGGATGTGGTGGATTTAGGATGAACCCGCTTTGGCGTCTGCACGGCTCACGATGTGTGCTAATTTCCACCTGTTGAGATCGATAAGGTGCGTAGGATGATCACATAAGGAAGAAAGGAAGATGTGTACACCATTATAGACGCCTTCACATAGGTGATCTTCTTGAACGGCGGGGACTGGTCCTTGTCGGCCAAACGATCGCTGCTGGGCGTCCGCGTCCGGTCCCACCTGTCCTCCTGCCCTCAAGCTATATCTGTACTCTTCGCGCTTGGGCTCACTCACTGTGCACGTACGGCACTGTCTGTACCGAAGGCGCGACTCTCCTGCGTAGAGCGATCTCGTCCATCAGACATCAGTGCCATGGAAGACAACGACGACGGTACCTGACACGCGATGGTGAGCCCGTCTGCTTTGTGTACGCGCTCGACGACTCGTCCGACGCGCTGGATGAGCTCGGCGAGCTCGTCCGTGTGCAGATCGGTGAGGCGCGGAACTGGGCGCGTCGAGCATACGAGCACGTCTGAGAGGGAAGAAGAGAAGAGAAGTGGTGGTTTGGTTGGTCGATCATTATGGGCTAAAAGTAGTAATTGGCGGGATCAGCGGGGCCGCACGTATGACCGGGGACGATCGATTTGAAGTTGACGAATGCGAAGGCGAGGGCGGTGCGGTGGAAAGCTTGGCGGGTTACTTCGAATGTGGAGAAGAAGAGTGGCGTGGCCATCACCGAGAAGCGTTGGCGTACAGTATGGTACGGTGTATGATATGGTGGCTCCTTTCAAGGCTTGGGACGGTTCGGCAACTCGCGGGGGCAGCACGTACACACACCACCAACACGTGGCGGTCCACAAAGTCGCCAAAACGGTTATAGAATAGGGTGGATGGAGCTTTCTAGGGCCTAGGCCCACGAAGTGTACTAGTAGTAATAGGGTTTGTGCTTCGTATAAAGCTGCTACGGTGGGTAGTTCAAAGTAATCCCTTTGTCCCCCTCATCAACGGACTCACTTTGGTATGTCAAGGGAAATTCACCCATCGAATTACTGTAGTAACTGTGAACCGAATAGCTTTGATCAAGAGCGTCTCGGAGATCCAGTCTCCCCAATATACCGTGCCATCATTCCGCCATCGTTTTCTTGCCATCCTGTCATCGATTATGATTGAGACCGAAAAACAAGTACATCATGGGTCTACGAAGGAATCTACCGAAGGAGGCCGAGGTACGTGTTTTACACATCAGCGGCTGATCAGCCTGTGCCGACTGTTGATTGGTGCAATGCAGCTCGGGTGACAATCGACATGCTTCCCGACGTTGCCCTCCTAGAAATATTTCACTTTTATGTGGGCGGAGAACAGATAGACTACGTGGATGACGAAGAGATAGAGGCGTGGCACACGCTCGTGCACGTGTGCCGAAAGTGGCGAATCGTTGTTTTTGGGTCACCACGTCGCCTGGGTCTGCGACTTCGCTGCACATCCAGCACACCAGTGAGGGAGATGCTGGATGCCTGGCCGCTGCTGCCCATCGTCATAATCGGCGAAGATAACGAAAAGTGGGGCGTGGATAACATCATTGCGGCACTTGAGCACAAAGATCGCATATATCAATTTGATCTCTGGCGTGTTCCGAGTTCGCAAATGGAAAAAGTCCTGGTAGCAATGAAGCAACCGATCCCGACACTCACGCGTATGTGGCTTCGGCCCAAACCTGGTGAAACTTCGCCGGTGGTTCCCGCTTCATTCTTGGGTGGATCTGCACCGCGTCTGCGAAATCTCTGGTTGAATTACATTCCATTTCCGGGATTACCGAAACTCCTTTTGTCTGCCACTCACCTCGTTGATCTTCAACTGAGGAATATTCCTGATTCCGGGTACATTTCACCTGAGGCGATCGTCACCAGCCTCTCCAGTTCGACCAGGCTCGAAACACTCGTCATTAAATTCAAATCCCCTCGAAGTTTCCCTGACAGGAACAGCCGACGTCCACCCCCGCTGGCACGCACTCCCTTGCCCGTTCTCACCGTGTTGACGTTCAAAGGCGTTGGCAAATATTTGGAGGACCTCGTGGCCCGTATCGATGCCCCTCTACTCGACAAGTTGTTTATAACCTTCTTCCATCAACTGATATTCGACACTCCTCACCAACTCACCCGGTTCATTAGTCGCACACCGAAGTTGAGAGCACATGACCAAGCACGTGTGGTCTTTTCCGAAGAGCACGTTGGGGTCACACTTTCAAACCTCCAATTGAGAATCTCATGCAGACATTCAGATTGGCAGCTTTCGTCTCTAGCCCAGGTCTGCAGCTTGTCCTTCCCTCAGGCTCTCATTCCCGCGGTGGAACACCTCTACATCCAGACTGAAGATTTGGGAATGCACTGGCAAGACGACATCGAGAGCAGCCAGTGGCTGGAACTTTTACATCCATTTACTGCTGTGAAGGGTCTCTACATATCCCAGTATTTCGCGCCGCGTATCGTGCCCGCCCTGCAAGAACTCATTGAGGAAGGAGTGACAGAAGTGTTACCCGCCCTGCAGACTCTCTTCTTAGAGGAGACACGCCCACCAAGACCTGTACAGGAAGGCATTGAGCAGTTTGTCGCCGCACGACAGCTTGCCGGTCACCCTATAGCTGTTTCTCGTTGGGAAAGAGAGGGCAAGGGCAAGTAGTCTCAGTTGATATCTCATTAACACCCATTGTTTCGCTCCTGAGACATTAGCCACAGTAGTTCCTTGACACCATCATGATCAAATTCGTTTGTATGATATCGTTTTGCAGAATAGACACCGATAAATTTGGGAGTTGGTCATCGTGGACCGTGTGGACGATGCGCTCTAGTAGCGGCTCGCCAATTATTCAACTTTCGAGTCCGCGTTCTGTGACCTCGTGAAATCGTTGTATCTTACATTCCGGCTGCCACTTATTGTAAAAAGCTAGGACGTGGCCCATTCGGGGTGGGTGAAACATGTCTGT
Source organism: Russula ochroleuca (assembly GCA_015178965.1). Taxonomy (NCBI): domain Eukaryota; kingdom Fungi; phylum Basidiomycota; class Agaricomycetes; order Russulales; family Russulaceae; genus Russula; species Russula ochroleuca. The sequence continues at coordinate 883,421 of WHVB01000006.1, read as the reverse complement.
TATATTGGTCCGAAACAAATCTGAAGCAAGAATTATTACTGCACCCTTAACATGTTTGCGCTAAGTGTTCCAACTCGCACGGAGGAATGGCGATTCTTTGGGAGGCGAAACAGGAGGTGGTGTCATCAACATGAAGGAACCACATGGACGTTGAAAGACAGAGACTGGTTATCACGTACGCAGCCGCGGGACAGTGGACGCAGGAACGATTTGGCCTAAGTTATTCACTAGCATTCCTAGGAGACAACATGATGCATGATGTGCTGAAAACGGCACATAAAGGACCGGGGTAAAGCGCCCCTCAGGAAATATCCCCAAGTTCACCCGGAGACCCACCTCCGCGCCCCGCACTGTCTTCACGACCAGACTACTCGCCACACACCCGTCGAGTGACGCACACATCTAACTCACATCCGACTGCCGCCACTCGAATTTCCCGTCTCTCACATCTTCAACACAAAAGCAAGACGCGAAGCACTACCGGGAGGACGTGGAAGTGAGCATGCGGCACGGTCTGCCCCGATGCGCGACCGTCCTGCGTATAGACCGATCTCGTCCATCAGATGTCAGTGAAAAAAAAAGATTAAGTCATGACGATGACGAAAAGATGAAGGGTAAACTGTACTGTACAGTATTGTACTGTGCCTGAGACACGATCATGAGTCCGTCTGCTTTGTATACGCGCTCGGCAACAAAGATGGTACGGTACGCATGAGCTCGGCGAGTTCGTCCCTGTGCAGGCGCGGGACGGGGCGCGTGAGCTCGTCTGGCAAGGAGTAAGTATTGCTGGTTGGCCGGTCAATTATGGGCCAAAAAAGTAGCTGATAGGATAAGATAGTGATAGTGTGGGCTCTGTGAAAATAAGGCCCGATACACATATGACCAGGGCGGTGCGGTGAAGGTCGTCGACAATAGCCGCGGCGAGGCGGGCCGCGAGTCCGTGAGAAAGACCGTCGGCCGCTCCATGTTATATTCTGCTCTTAGTGTGGAAACGGCCTATTCTCGACGTTCCGATCAAGTTGTCGGAGGCGCCCAACTTTTTGCAAGCCCCAGCGTGGCGTGCGTGGCGAGCGAGGCGGCGCGTGTTTTCATTTCATCTGGCACTGGCAACCATCAATCAATCGATTGATTGATTCAACTTGTCACTACTCCCAGTCTTTATTTTTCACCCCTGATGCGACTCACTTGTTTCGTGTTCGTGGTCGCTGGGAAGATTAGGAGGGGGAAAAAAACCGTGCGTAATCGAGACGCTAGTTGGGAGCAGGTCAAGAATATTTATAGGGTATATAGTCACTATAAATGTACGTTACGGCGAGAACAGCAAGCATACAACAGGTCAAAAGCAAATCAAATAGGCAAATCGTTTATGGCACCCCACCGCGAGGACTTCGCGTCGAATAAGAACGGAAGAAAACTGCAGTACAAAGGTGAGCATGAAAGTAATATGTAGAACCTGGCCTTATTAATAATTAGCCTCCATTGAGCCGACTCCGCTCCCTGCGCTTCTTCGAGGAATCGGGATAACTCTCCTTGATGTTCTGCGATAACGGCGTCCCGATATCCTCACCCTCACCTGCTCCCAAGAATCTCTACAACCTTGCCCAGAATTCGTCGTGGGCCTTTTTCGTCTCTCTGCGCTTTTGTATCGGCTTTCTCGGGTGTGACGCCGAGGCACTCGGTGGGCGGATTCCTGCAGTGCTGCTCGAACGAGTCGCCAGCGCGAAGAAATCTCCGCAGTCGTCACAGAAGGTGATCTTCAGCGGGTGTGCCTCCATGGTGTCAGTGACGCTTGAAGTCTTCCCACGTCTTGAGCTGAGTCTTGGGACAGTCAGCACTTGATCTCGCGAATCGCCCCACCTGCCCGGTCGGCTTGTGCGGTCGCGAGCAGTACCTTGTGTCCTGTCTTGAATTTTCTTGGGATCTTGAAGTACTCGTGCTTCGCTTTCTCTTGTTGCTGTAGCTGTTGCTGTTGCTGCATCGGGCTGCCGAAGTCATGCACTGATTCCTCCTCGACAAGCTCCCCATCAACCTAATCAGCTGTCCGCGCACTGCTTCTACCGCCCATCCCTACTGGAAACTTGGTCCCAGCAAGGGTCGATGGTGAATTCCCTGCGCATTCGAGGTCGTCCTGCCTCCATGGGTTTATCAACGAGCCTTTCTAGGATCATGGCCACAGGCTTGTGGCGGGAGCCACGGACCGCCTTGCCGCCCCTGCCACGTACCAGGGCGGCCTCTCGTAGCTGGCCCCGTCGTCATGCGACTCATCCCATCGACATTTTCCAAGGGCCAAAACTGGCGCGGATGTCGCCGGTGCAGCAGGATTGGGCCAGGAATGTTCGCTGATACCCCACTCTGCTAGAGATCTGCAGGCACCAGTATTAGTGAAGCTGGCTGCGGCACTACTTCACATCGGAAGTCGGACAAGATACTCACGTTGTAACCGGCGCAACCAGTCATTTCTCTTCGTTGCCGCTGCTAGAAGGCGGAGAGAATGTGGCGTGCGTGGATTGCCCTATCTCGAAGGGCCAGACCCGTTTATTCTGAGATGCCAGTGGAGTTGCGGAGCTGCTAGGGCTCACAACCTGCTGAAGGCATTTAGGTGAGTCGAGGACTATTCCAGCTATAGCAATCGCACTTACGTTGGGTGCTGCAGCCACTGAGTGGGCTGCAAAGTGAGGAGCACCTGCCACTGGGGGTTGCCAAACAACTGGGGGGCGACGTAACTCGTATCTACGAAAACTTTAGCATCTGGTAAACGCGAAGGATCGTGGAAGAACTATTAATGGGACGTACGTGGGCCCGGTATGGACTAAGCATCGAAGACATTCTGTTGGCCGCGGCAAGGTAAGTCAATATCGACGATCAAACCGTGGCCTACTTACTGGGTACGTATAGTTTGTCTGGGTTGTTGAGTTTGTAAACCTCCCCATCGATGTGGTCGGAGCGGGCGTAAATGCCGTATCATTGACGGCGTTGAAATTGGGAAGATCGGAACCAGCAGAGGAGAGATGTCCAGGTGCGGATATCGTCAAGTCTCCACGAATGCTCTGTAGAAATGAAGTGTCTGAGTGGTCCCTCATGGCTTCGAAGAGATCCGGCCAAGGCGCGGTGGCAGCGTCGACGTCAGTTGAGTCCGAATTGTTCATGATATGAAGTGGGGATACTGAGACGCGTGGAAAACAGGAGGGGCGAGGGGCGAGTGAGAATAGTAGGGGTGGTGATTAGATTGTGGAAGAAGGCGCGTGCTTTTTAGGAGGATGCAGGCTGAAGGTGGCATCGCCCGCGAGGCAGGCTTAACCCGCACGTTCAATAAAGTCAAGGTCGGAGCAGCATTTTGGCCCCTCCCCCCCCACCCCATGAATTGGTCGGAAGTTTGGGAGAGGGAGAGGGGCGTTCTATTCTACATTGCAGCGCGGACACCTGAAGTTATATACACGCGACACTGTACCTGCGCGTCAAAGGGCGTACTAAATGATCAAAAGGAACTAGTCTATGAAAGGGCTTTCACCCGCCTGCGTTGTATGTGAAAGGGAATTGTTTGCAGCTCAAAGGAAAGTAGTGGACGTCCGGTAAACGATAAAAGGCTGCTGAGGCGACGTCCAAGACGCGATCAAGTTTGCACGCTCGGACCATGCACGCTTGCCTCTTGTGCGCTGTAAATACATGCCTATATAGAGTGCCAGTCCGAGTCAAAGAATATAAGAGAAGTTTTCCAAATTCCATCACGCGGACCCCGACGGTGCTATGGTAGTGACCAACTCGTATATACATCGGCCCACGGCCCGGCGAGGCGGCCCGCGAGAGAGTTTGCGTGTCCAGGGCTGAGCATGCTAAGGCTTGTCCCCATCTCCATGTTCTTCAGCACCAAACAGATACAGTAGTACTTGCATTCCTAAAAAAACACTAAGGCACGCTTCAAGCCCCGAGACGGCCTGGGATAAATATGAGCTCCCATTTTCCCGGTATCCTTGGTTGCCATAGCGAACCCATGTCTTCTCAAGTTCTCCTTGTCCGACCACGCCACGCATCTGCCACCTTTAGTTACAAGTTATAGACGCGATGTGGCCAACAGCAGGGAGGAGGGAATGGCGTGTATGCTTAGAGCGTGCCATGCCCGATGGATAAAGGCCTGTGTCACGATTATTTACAATGGCGGGATGACTTTTGGTTAACAAGATATCATTGTTGTGTATCTTGCTGTGTATTACAGTAATGTCGTGTGAAGGGCTGTGTAATAGGGTTTGTGCATCGTACTGTATAAAACTGCAACGGTAAGCAATCAAAAAAAAATGCCCCCGACGCTAAATCCTCATCGATGAATTCACTGCGGTATGTCAAAGGGAATTTACTCACTGCCTCGGATTCCTGAAATAACTAATAAACCCTCGAAAAGCTCTGATCAAGAGCGTCTCGAACATCCAGTCCCCCCAGCTTGCCCCGTCATCGCCCCGCCATCATTTCCTTGCCGCCCTGGGTCATCGATTCTGATGGATGGTCGTTCATTGACCGAAAAGCAAGCACATCATGGGACTGGGAATGAACCTACCAAAGGAGGGCGATGTACGTATATCTTTTGCACAGCAACTGCACCGACTGTTGACTGGTGCGATGCAGCCCGGGTGACAATCGACATGCTCCCCGACGTTACCCTCCTAGAAATATTCCATTTCTATGTGGGTGGAGAACAGATAGGCTATGTGGATGAAGAACAGATAGAGGTGTGGCATACACTGGTGCACGTGTGCCGAAAGTGGCGAATCGTTGTTTTTGGGTCACCACGTCGCCTGGCTCTGCGACTTCGCTGCACCCCCAAGACACCAGTGAGGGAGACGCTGGATGTCTGGCCGCTGTTGCCTATCGTCATGAGGGTCAGGCGTGTCAAAGTCATGGATAACATCATTGCGGCATTCAAGCACAACGATCGCATATGTGAATTGGAACTGTGGCATGTTCCAAGTTCGCAAATGGAACATGTCTTTGCAGCAATGCAGCAGCCATTCCCGGCACTCACACGTCTGTGGCTTCGCGCCAAAGGTGAAACAGTGCCGATCATTCCCGCTTCATTCTTGGGTGGATCTGCACCGCGTCTGCAAAAACTCTGGTTGAATTACGTTTCGTTTCCGGAATTACCCAAACTACTTTTGTCTGCCACTCGCCTTGTCCGCGTTGATCTTTGGAATATTCCTCATTTGGGGTATATTTCACCCGAGGCTGTGATCACTAGCCTCTCTGGGTTGACTAGGCTCGAAAAACTTGGCATTGGATTCGAATCCCCTCGAAGTCGCCCTGACCAGAAAAGCCGACGTCCCCTTCCACAGACACGCACTCTCCTCCCCGTTCTCACTAAATTAGAGTTCCAAGGGGTCAGCGAGTATCTGGAGGTCCTCGTGGCCCGTATCGATGCCCCTCTACTCAGCAGCTTGGAGACAACCTTCTTCCATCAACTGATATTCGACACTCCCCAACTTACCCAGTTCCCTAGTCGCACGCCAAAGTTCAAGGGACTCGATGAAGCACGTGTGGTCTTTTCCCATTGGCAAGTTTTGGTCATACTTCCGCGGACGATTGACGGGGCACTCCAGCTGGCAATCTCATGCAGTCAGCCAGATTGGCAGCTTTCGTCTCTGGCGCAGATCTGCAGCTCGTCGTTCCCCTTGGCTCTTATTTCCGCGGTGGAACACCTCTACATCCAGAGTAGATTTCGGAAAATGCATTGGCAAGACGACATCGAGAGCAGCCAATGGCTGGAACTTCTCCATCCATTTACTGCAGTGACGGATCTCTACCTATCTCAGGAATCAGTGTCATGTATTGCGCCTGTCCTGCAAGAACTCGTCAGGGAAAGGGTGACAGAAGTGTTACCCGCCTTGCAGACTCTTTTCTTAGAGGAGAAACTCCCTTCAGGACCTATCCAGGATGCCATTGGGCAGTTTGTTGCCGAGAGACAGCTCCCTATAACCATTTCTCACTGGGAATAAAAGTGATTCGGAAAGTGTTCTGTACTTTCTATCCCATTTACGGTTCTCCTGCATGGTGACATCGTTGAATCTTGCATTCTGGCTGCGACTTGGGGCTGGGACGCGCCCACTTATTTAAATGAGAAGGTTGTAATCATGACAATTGATCTAATCTCTGTGGGTGCTCGCTAACCGAACCACTCCCTGATCTTGGTGCCTGAAAGAGCTTTCTCGTCTTCTTGCAGCATGCGACCGCGGCGATCAAAACAGCCGTCTCTCGACAATAATGAAATCATTGTCGCAATCTTGATGGTTAAGAGAAAGAGACTATAGATAGTTTCGGAATTTCTGGGTGTCTCTGCGCCTCCTTCCACCAACAAGTAGCTCACTGCAGCGCATCATATCAACAATGAGAGCATACATGTGATGGAATGAACTCATACCGATCACCTTCTCTAAGCCTTCCACCGTCTCTTCGGGTTTGATTTCAAGGAAGGCGTGCCGTGACATGCGGAAGAAGACAAAGTGACGTCGATAAGTATGGTATTGAGCTACCGGAACTTTTGCGTCATCGTTTGCCCGCATGAGCTGCGTTCATGCGATCAGTGCCGTCGCTGATGGGCGTGCTTGACATCGGGAAGGGGTCGGTTACCTGAAGGCGTTGTCTGTGGCTCTTCCATCTGTACTCCACGCCGTCACCTCCCGTGAACACCCCGCCGCTGCTCACCAGTCCGGGCCAGTCCCCAGTCAGGACGGCACAAGGCCAAAAAAACCCAAAACGAACAAACTTGCACGCCCACCGCTTTTCCAAGTCCCAGCTCATGAAATCTAGTTCGTCGGTCCATTCTGCCTCTTCGCCGCCGAAACGCACCCGGACGTTACTGCCTGGCACACGCTCAATCTCAGCGACGAGGATCATCTCCCGCGTATCCACGTCAAGCTTGAAAATCTTGGTTAAATGGGGGTGCCAGAAGTGGGTGACAATCTCATAGTAGAGTGTGTCGTCCTCGACAGAGAGTGTGGTGTTGCGTAGGCTGTTGGTGGTGAACACCATGCGGAGGTAGGCAGCCGCGTTCTCCTTGGGGGCCATGACTGGCGTACAGAAGAAGAAGAAAAGGAAGTAAGAGAGATTCAAAGAGCAGTGAAGGACGAGGGCAGAGTTTTAAGGGGGTGGTGGCGAGAGGAGTAGAAAAGTCCGCAGGTCTGAATGCAAAGATGACTAGAATTCCTACAGGATCTACTGGTCCTATCAAACTGGAGTGTACACGAGAAGGGTCCTGTAGCCGCACTGGGGCAGGAGTGCTAGGGAAGAAAAACTGCAGCTGCAATCCATCATATCTACGAGTGCAAGATAGATGCTCACTCATCCCGCAAGCTATGATACATTCCATGGGAATCAAAAAAAAACAGGCGCTGTTGCACAGTCATTGAGAGACGTGACGTGCGTGATGCATGATGCATGATGCAGTGCACTGTTCCTACTTCCGACTCCCCCGGGTCTGATCAATCAATGCACTCCACTTGCTGCCCCATTCTTCTTAACACTCATTTGCCGTTCTTCTCGACACATCGTTCGGCTCCTGAGATCCTGAGACGTCAGTCTGAATCAGCCTGAATTAGCCACAGTATATTCTTATGGTAACACCACCATATACTACAGTACTTCGTCACCGCAGGATGCGGAGTTGCTGGAGATCCGCAGGATACGTCATACCCTTTACACACCTCGTCGACGAACCACGTCTGAGGCCCGATGGCGATGTCAATTCTATGCAACCTGTGAGAGGTGATGACGCGTACATTGAAAGACGACAGACTTGATTATAACATCGTCCACATTCTGACCATCATTCTGAGAGGCTGATTTTGACATCCTACCAATCGTCCTGTGGGAAACAGAGGAGGAGAACAGGGAGCCAACGAAAAACATCGTACTAGATCCATGGTGGGGCTGGGAAATTTCAGAGAATTGGCCAAAGTTTGCATGGCGAGCTATGGGTTATCTCTGCACCTGTAGCGTTACTACTCGAAGGGAGGCCGAGTGGGGTAGTGATTTGAAGAATAAAGGGAAGTGATTTACTGTAGGGAACACACTCCAGTACGGTATGAGTCAACCCTTGACTCAGGCCACGCCTCACAGCTCTCAATCGGCGACATCAGGCCAAAAAGAATTGCCGATCCTCATCGCAGGACTGTCAAAAACCGTTTTACCAAAAAGCGGTGAGATAGTCTGTGATCAGATACAAGTAGCCTAGTAAATCGGCTCATATCACAGTTTCCTGGAAGGTTCAAGTCATCCCGCGCTGTGTTTGGAACATCATTCGGAATTAATTGTCTCCGTCACGACAAGACATTAGTAAGATATTCTATACTACAGAGCGACGCAGATACATCGAATTAACTTTGGTTACAAACCCCAGGGGTAGCTGCCCTGCGAAGGGTGCAGCGTGATCGTGCGCTTGTCCGTGAAGCTGTCAACGTTGACTCTGCCGTAACCACTCGAACCTCTGTGTTATTCCCGTGAGCTAAAAATTTGTTCATCATAAGGCCCAAACATACCCAAGCCCGGTAAGCCCGAGTTCATTTTCAATGTTAAGCGTCGAGCCGTTGATGTTTACCGAACCTGCCGTTCAAAAAGGGGATTTAGGGTCAGGCTATTAAAGAGCACACTATGTATAACCACACACCTGAACGGATACGCATCGCAACGTTCATCGCGTTGTATACATCCTTGGTCCAGAGGGAAGCCGCCAAAGAGTAGTCGGACGCGTTCGCAAGCTCGACGGCCTCGTCGATTGTGTCGACGACTGCCAGGGCCAGGACGGGCCCAAACGAATCTTGCTGCCAAAGTCTCGTCTCTGGCTTGACCCCAAGAATGATGTGAGGTTTCAGTAGCGCAGGGCCAGCTTTCTTCATGTCACCGAGGAGAACCTCAGCGCCGGCCTCCTTTGCCTCCTTGACCATCGCGATGATGCCATCTGCGTGGCTCTCTGTAAAGAGCGACGAGAGGTCAGAGTTCTTGGGATCGCCAACAGTGAGAGTGCTGAGATGCTGTTTGATAGCGGAAACAAGCGGTTCAAGGACCGGTCGTTGCACAATCACACGCTCTGTAGACACGCAACTCTGACCGGAGAAAAAGAATCCACCAGCTACGATGGCCCGCGAGGCTTGCTCGATGTCAGCGTCTGCGAGGACCTGCACAACACCGCATGTTAACATGGCTGAAAACGATCAGAGTTGCGTCACGCACAACTGAGGGTGCTTTGCCACCAAGCTCAAAGACGCAAGGTTTGAGATGCTTGGCCGCCTCCATTGCGATTATCTTGCCAACGCGGTCAGATCCGGTGAACTGATCGATGGTCCATGTCAGAAATTATACAGGAGAGAAGGCCGGGAATATGCACCGTAATCTTCCTGACTGCCGGATGTGCGATGATTTCCGACGTCAACCTGGGTATGCTGTCCTTGGACATGGGCACAAAATTGAGGACGCCCGCGGGAAGACCAGCCTATCGTGAGCATCAGCTTCTACCATGAGTCAGTTCCAAGTATTTATTACGGACCTCATGCAGAGCATCCACAACGAGGGAAGAGGAATACGGGCAAAATTCTGAGGGTCGAACCACCACCGTGTTGCCGCAGACGAGCGGAATAGCAACGGTAGAAACTATAAGGGGGACATGAGCGTTCCACGGGATCACCGAATATCTGCCGCTTTGATAAGCTCAGCGCGAAGACAATAGCCGCGTCATCAAACGTACATGACCCCTTGCGCACGCCTCTGTACAAATACCTGTCCTCCTGGGACCACGCTCGGAAGAGTTTCGCCCTTCAATTCGTTCACCAAAGTGGCGACACTCCTGAGCAACTCAGGTCCAGCTACGAGATTAAACATAATGTGCGCTTGTGGCGACGCCAGTTCCGCTCGCATGGCAAGGGCAGCCTTCTTCTGCCATTCCTCCGACTGCAGCGTCGCCGCTGCACGAAGAAGAATATCTCGACGCGTTGCGTAACTGGTGGCTTCCCATGCGGGGAACGCTCGATGTGCGGCTTCGATGGCTGCACGACAGTCTTCTGAGGATGCCGCGGCAGCAGCCGAGGCGAGGGAGCCAGTGTATGGGCTGTGAACCGAGAAGGTGGCACCTGTATTCGCAGGAAGATGCTCGCCGTTGATAAGAAGGTGAGCAAAAGGGACGTCGGGTTTGCTGGAATCAATAGAGTGTGGAAACATTTGAAACAGGCGTTGTGGGGATGTGCTCTGAAAAGGCTTTGAAAAGGAACTGAATTTATATTGTACAGCGATCCGGACCAAACCATTCTCGGGTTTGAGGGTTGGATGCCGGCGGAACGTTTTGGCAAAATGTCGTATACACCCTTGGGGGTACTACGGTTGTTGGTATCCCTTTGGGGTACCATGCTGTAGTGTTGGTCATGAAACTCGACAAATTGCTGGGCGAATTAGCTAGCACAAGGGTCAGCACTTGATCCAGAGTTTCACATGCACTCACAAGTTTCACATCCGACTGCCGCCACTCGAGTTTCCGTCTCATTACCTCTTCAACAAAAAGGCGAGGCACGACCCGGAGAATGTGGAAGTGGACACGCGGCGCGGTCTGCCCCGACACGCGACCATTTTGCGTACACCCATCTCGTCCATCAGACGTCAGTGGAAAAAATAGAAAGAAGACGATGGGGAAAGATGTGGGGTGGAACTGTTTTGTATGCGCACTTGACGACATAGATGATACACATGAGCTCGGCGAGTTCGGCGAGTTCGTCCAGGGCCATGCTTTGTGTAGGTTGGTACTTCAACATAAAGGCGAGGCACGGCCCGGAGGATGTGGAAGTATACATGCGGCGCGGTCTGCCCCGACACCCGACCGTCTTGCGTAAACTCATCTCATCCATCAGATGATCAGACATCAGTGGAATAAATAGAAAGAAGACGATGGCGAAAGATGTGGGTGGAACTGCTTTGTAGTATGCGTGCTTGATGACATAGATGATACACATGAGCTCGGTGAGTTCGGCAAGTTCGTCCTCGGCCGTGCTTTGCACAGGTTGGTACTACCGTACTGCGCGTCGAACACACGAGCATGTCTGGGAAGAAGAAAGTCAGTATTGCTGGTTGGTCGGTCGATTATGCCATTATACACAGCAATGATATCTTTTCGCCCCCGACGCTAAATCCTCATCGATGAGTAATCTTCGGTATGTCAAGGGGGATTCACTCGTTGGATTGCTGAAATAACTAAGAAATCTAATAGTTTTGATCAAGAGCATCTCGGACATCCAGTCTCCCCAACGTACCATGTCGCCTGGACCTGCGACTTTACTGCAATGCCAGAACACCAGTGAAGGAGATGCTGGATGTCTGCCAGTTGCCTATCGTCGTAGTGAACAAAGATCATGAAGTGTGGGCCCGTGGGGCGTGGATAACATCATTGCGAGACTCGGGCACAACGGTCGCGCGAAAATCGATCTCCGACTGTTAGAGTGATGTGTTGTGGAGTGCCAGTGGGAGGCCGTCACGCGTCACGCGTCCTCATCGGACTTCAAGTTGTGGAGCTGCGGCACGGCGCCACCAGTGCGCCACCACGATATCCGTTACCATAGGTACAGATCAAGCGCGTCAGCGCCGGCGCATCGGTATTGCTCTCGTGCGCTCTGCCGTGTGGCATAGGCCTGATAATCTCTCATATTCTCTTTCTTGTTTCCCTCGGACTGCTTTTCTCATTTTCTTCTCATTTGTATCTATTGCACTCGTGGTCTGGTGACCTGTACCTTACCATGAGAATGGAGCATGGTGTGCGCCAGAATGAATTAACTTGTTCGCGTTCTCTTTTCCCCCGTGTCTGACTACTCCGAAGTCTCCCTTCCTTCCTCAGTCGCTTCTCTCACCCACTCGCCTGTCTGCATCGTCACTACCGACATGCTCCAAGTTCACAATTGGAAAAAATCTTGGCAGAAATGCAGCGGCCATTCCCGGCACTGACATTTCTCTGCATCTTTGGCCCGAAGATGGGACTGCGCCAGTTGTCCCCGCTTCGTTCCTGGGACTCGGAGGATCCGCACCGCACCTGCAAATAATCCAGTTGAATCACTTCCCACTTCCAGGATTACCGAAACTACAGTACATCTTCCGCTGACATAGTAGTCTCTCTTAACCCTCAGGGTATTCCTCATTCCGCGTACATTTCGCCCGAGGTACTTGTCGCTTGCCTCTCCATGTTGACCAGGCTTCAAAAGACTTGACATTGGATTCGAATCCCCTCGAAGTCGCCCTGACAGGAGAACCCGACGTTCACCGCTGACACCCACAGACCCTGTTCTCACTATTAGACTCCCGAGTTAAAGCGCGCTCGAGGTATGATATAAGACTCCCCAAGTTAAGATACACTCCGAGTCGGGGTATGATATAAGACTTCCGAGTTATTATAAGACGCGCTCGGGGTATGGTATAGGATTCCTGAGCTAAGGCACGCTCGGGTATAATATAAGTCTCCCGAGCTTAGACATGCTCGGGTATATCAGACGAGACTGCCGAGTCGAATTGAAGCCCGGAGATTTGATCCGACTCCCGAGTTGGAAGGTATACAACGCGATGATGGTCATGTATGATGCATGAGAAAAGGAAATGCAACGGTTAAAGCTTAAAGGGCCGCGCGATATGACTTTCATCGAAACCATCCACGGCTAGCCGCTGATGACACATAGGCTTCAGCGCGGAATTCCTGATGCATGCAAGGGAAGTACTGTCGAGCTGTCGAAGAGCTTGAAATGGCGAGAGATGAGACGACAGGATTTGACGATTGATGTCCGCGCCGCAGTGCACGAGCAGCGAGTTCCGGATCGAAGCACTGCATTAACAATGTTATATGGATGAGTCGGAGGATGACATGAAGTGCGGCAGTAAAAGAGTAAGACACGGAGACAAAAGTGGATGGCAATATATATGACGGAAACAGTGATGGAGCGGGGCGGTGTGGAGAGCATCTGGCGACATAAGATGACGAGAAATTAATTTGGACGACATCACGACGAAGATTGACTTGATTCACTAGGTGACACGAGATGAACAGAGCCATAAACGTAGCTCGCTTGGACGACTAGAGGGGTGACCATTGGCCACTAAAGGTGGTCGTTGATGATGGGCGGAAGACGTCCGCCTACGGTCTTGCTTTCACCATAACTTTCCCTGGCGCGTGACACGGAACGTTCAATTATTTCGACGACACGCGACCCGACGATGTAGGACATCATCCGAGTCAGATATGCTGATTTCGGACTGCGCAGACAACTGCGTGAAACCCTTAATGCGGATCAGAGATAGCGACCATCGGCAGAAAGGTAGTCAACTGCTAGCGTCGGAGATGATGCCAACTGCTTAAGAGGCACTGCCTTTCTTTGGAGGTGCGTTTGATGACATGTTTGAGCGGATTATATCGGCTCGAGCCACTTGGAAGGGAAAAAGCATGGCAATATGTGTCGGATACGATAACGTGATTGCCAAGGTGATTGTCGTGGTGCATAAGCGGCTGTTTTCATCAATCAAAGAGTCGAAGGCAGAGGATGCGGCGCGCATGGTGCCGAGAAATAATGAAAATATGAATGATGATGCATGATGCTTTGCAGACGATGCGGAGCTCGCTTCAAGTTCTGCTCATCAGAAAGGATTGCTCCGACTGGCAACTGCTTGGAGTCTTGGACAGCCCAATACAGGATGAAGAGGACGATGGAGTCGACTGGCAATGGCTGTGGATTCGTAGCCAATATTTTGACCCCTGAAATCTTAACGGTGAATAGGGGAATGGTTCAAGCGTTCGTCGACCTTCATCCCGCAAGCTTCCATGGGAGTCAAACATTAGACAGAGATGTTGAAACGTGATGCATGATGCAGGATGAACGTTGAATGTTGAACGTTGAACCACTCCATGGACGGTTTCGCCGCCCTCATATTTCCGATTCCCACGGGTGCGGCTGCCGCGTTCCGCCGCGAGTCATCATCGCCAACGTGATGATCTATCACAAACGTTTCCCCCTTTACTTTAAATCTTATCATACGCCCCTCAATTGCACATGGACAATTCCTGGGACGAATACGACGCGTACGATCTTTCGGAATTCTCTGCTGCAGACCTTGTCCACATTGACAACAACGCCGGCACAACCGCCACCACGACGCGTCACAACCACACGACTGCATCGGACGAGGAAGAGGAAGTCACTGGCGCGGCTCGGAGACGCGTCGTCGGGACGGGCGGATCTGGTGGCCTTCCCCAGGTTGCTGTTGCGCTAGAGCCTGCTGCTGACAAGTCTGTCGTTATCAAGGTCGCTGGAGGTGGAGGTGGAGGTGGAGGCGGAAGCGGAAGTGGGAGCGGGGACAACGTCGCAGTTCTTGACGCGGCGCCGCGCAGTCCATTCGAGCTGTTCAGATCGCGCGGAACCCTGAGCGTTTCCGACTTGGTTGGGCCTGCATGGTACGTCCTCTGGTTATCATCGCGGTGCTCATGGATGAATATGAATGAATGGGTGGATGTATGCGCTAACAGGTGTGAGGTCCAATTTGACTATGGGCTTCGTCAGGGGCGGTCGCTTGCCCTTGCCCACAGACCTGACTCCTTCGTCTCGGCAGGAGGCAAGGCAATGACGGTGGACAAGAAATTAGCAAAGGTCAACGAGAAAGTTTTAGAACGTGGACGGGTGGGTTTCCTTTTTGACCTCATGTGTTGCCCCACTCACGGATTCCCCCACCTTTGGTCATCGTCTAGTCTGTTCACGAAAAATTGGAGCGCGAAGTATTCCCGATGCCGGTCCGAGTTGAAATTAATTTGGAAGAAGAGTTCTGGGCGGCACGGTAGATATTTCCATTTGATCGTTTTCCTACGACTAGCTGCTCACCCACCTTTTTTTAGTCTTGTTAACATGTTGGCGTGTCTTGGCACTCTCGCGCAACTTGGTTATTCTGTAAGTAACCACAAGAAAGGCGGTATCGTGATAGTAACCCCTAGTTCCAGCGCGAGATGCCAGTGTTCGGTATCGTGCAGGATCGTCCTATCGTTGGGATTATTGTATGTATGGGTTCGATCATCTGTGGTATGACTACCTACTTCAGAACAGGACGAAGTTTTGCTCAAATCGATACCTCAATCCGAGGCAATGCCAAATTCCTGGAACAAGCGTGCACCAACCTCGCCCGGGACGCCCCAGAAGTCCAAGAAGCAACGGGAATCGTCACCGACGCAATCCGACCCCACGGATTTTTTCGCTTCCCCGTCCAAAACCAAGGCGCGTAAGTCGGTATCCCCTCCCCGACCTATGGTACACGAACTCTCTCTGATCGATACGAAAACCCGACGATCCAACTCGCTTCCATCCGACGACGACGCTTTCTCCGCCCGCATGCAACTCATGCTCTACCACCACTTGCTCTCCGCGCTCCTCTCCCCCACGTTCTCATTCAGTGCCTTCTGGGAGAAGGTCCAGGTCGACCCTTTCGCGCAGCTTTCGGACGCATTCCTCTTGCAATCCGGACTCGCGCGTGAGACGGACGGAAAAACAGCGAGTTAACGGTCAAGTGCCAAAGATCAGCAAGGTCATCGAGGCATTCGGCGCACCTGCAGCGAGTTAACGGTCAAGTGCCAAAGATCAGCAAGGTCATCGAGGCATTCGGCGCATGCCTCGATGACCTTGCTGATCTTTGGCACTTGACCGTTAACTCGCTGGGATGCGCCGAATGCCTCGATGACCTTGCTGATCTTTGGCACTTGACCGTTAACTCGCTGCAGGTGCAAGGCGTTTCTCCGACTCTGGAGATCATCTACCGCACGCAGCCGAAGCGCGGCGCGGCTGCTGCTGTTGCTGTGGCCGAGGTTTCTCGCCCAGGCATATCGGACGACGACTTTGGCGCAGCAGACCGAGAGGCGCGCGACATTGCGCGCGCGATCGAGGCAAGTCGGCAGGAATACGAACACGATTCTGACCTCCAACGCGCAATAGTGGAGAGCTTGCGGGAGGTCACACCTAGGGAAGACAGTGAGGCTGAGCTTGGCAACGGCGGGAACTCGGTTGCGGATACTCGGCCCTCTTTGCCAGACATGCCACACAACCGTTGGTACGGTCGGAGTGTTGAAACAAAGAGTACACAGTCTGAGGCTGTGGAGAGGGAGGGAGAGTGTGGGACGGCTAAGCTAGGTACAGGAGCCAGCAAGCCTGAAGGACCTCAGCCAAAGGCGTCGAGTGTTATCGGACGGAAGAACTTCGCTTTTAGTGAGGCGGCTATGCAGACGTACGTGAAGGACGTATTGCAGTGGTGGCGTGGTGAGCGTCCGCCGCGCGGCGTCGACGTCGAGCACTCCCGCCGTTGCTTGTAAGTATCTATACACCGCGCTGCGCCGCCCCGTGCTGACAATTTCGCACACAGCTCATGTGAGTATAGAGAAGACTGTGAATGGCGAGAAATGAAAGCCAAAGAGGCCCGCGAGAAGTACGTCGTACACAAGTTCCGCTAAATGGAAGAAGATGTGGGCCGTTTCGATCCGATCTAGGCGGGGTTCGCTTTGCCCCGTATACAGTATATTTTCATCTGCGCCCACGTCAGAAGATGCATGAGCGTAGATGGCGAGGTCAAGTCAGTGTCCTGACCTGGATAGGCTCCACTTGTACACAAACCACGGTGGCGACGGTGGCTTGCGTTGCCACACGAGAAGCAAGTTTGACAGGAGCACCTCCATTAGTTACAACGGACGTCATTTACTAGTGTCTCGATGGCTTGCGGAAGCGGAACCGCGGAGGTTTTCGTATGGACGGAAAGTGATGGCAATGTGGCAACGAGTGGAGATTGGCAAGCGAGATTATACCGGGTAACCATACAGATCGAGGCTACTAAAAGTCCCTACCGTCTTATGTGCGATAGTCGCTCCTTCCATAGTCACTCCTCCCACCCTCTTTTCATTTTCTTCATACTACACTATACCCCCTCGGACAATTTCATTCTATCAATCAATCCATGCAGATGGACGGTTGGGCAGATTACCTCCATACTTCCTTAAACGGAGAGCACGCACTCTTTCCAGCCCTCCGTCTAACCTCTTTCGGCGCATTTATATCGGCCGCCACTCTCTCCGCCTCCATCTGTCTCGCAGAACGGTGCGTCTCTGAGTGGGCCCTTTCGCACAACAACGACAACTCCGAGAAAAAAACCTGAACTTTGACACACAGCTCCTTGACCTTTGCGCTCACGCGGCATTGGATCCCCTTTCGAGCCGTCCGCCAGTCACGCATGCACAGTGCGCTCTGGCGGACAGGCCTCTACTCCCTAGCGACGCTCCTACGACTGTGCGCCCCCACACCCGACTTATTTACCGCCCCGCTGAGCCATTATTCTTTCACAGACTCTACATGCTGCTTTCAATGACGTTTCACGTCTGGTGAGTATTTCCAATACCGTACTGCTGCGGACCGCGGCCCCCAACCCTTAATACTTACTCTCACGTCACACAGGCTCATTCTCGTCATCGTACGCGGCCCATGATGATTGTCGGCTCTATCCGACCGCATGATTGTACAAAGTTATGCTGATTCGCACCACACAAAACGGTTTTTTTTTTGCCCAAATGACAGGTCCTCTCGCTCACAGCGGGTCAATTCATAATTGAGTACTACGAGCAACCCCATGACCACAGCCCAACCCACCAAAAGTACGTCCCTCCTTTCCTGTCTCTTCTCCTTTGCTTCACACAATCCTCAAATTCATTCCGCGCGGCGCACAGCGTATACAACCGCCACAATGTCGCCCTACCCATCTCACGATCGCCGCCTCGAATGCGCAAGGCCCGCGGCGGCAAGGTTAAGCCTGCGGGGCTGTTCATCCACCCGAACAACTCGAACCTTGCACGCGCGGACGCCGTCGCGGTTGAGCTTGGCTTGCACCGCTCGACGGAACGCGTCGAGGTGCTGCGGACGTCATGTGATAGCGATGACGGTGGGTTGGCCGCATGGGGACAAGGCCGCGGCCGTGATGCTGCGCGTCATATGCTTGGGGGCGCCACACAGCAGACACGCGGGGAGATTCGGGCTCATTCGAGATCCAAATCTCAACAGAGACTATTCGAAGTCGGGGACAGCGAAAGCGATGACTAGACATCTGGTCGCAGCACTGTAGCTAGAGCCTTGTGTGTGTGAATCCCTTCCTTTTTATTTATCTGCATCCTTGTTTTTCTTTTCCATCTATAGTGCTAGACATCGTCATGTACAAATCAGCTGCACGTTTTAAGCAAACTTTCGATCTAAAGGGAAGAAAGGAGAGCACTAGTCCAGGTCATTTAAGAACAATAACTTCCTACCCGTGTGAGCTCGACGCGAAAGAAAACCCCAAATGGAGGAAAGTACCTAATCTTGCGCTCCACGACCCGCGATCACGCCTGCGCGTCGCGGCGACGCAGTCACGCCCGTTCCTGCACCTCCACCACCTTTGCGCCGCGATACAGGACTCCGAGGCACATCCGCATCCGCAGTTTTACGCTGCCACTCATCAATCAACCGCCCCACGCCCTGATAAGGCTTCTCCGGCGCCGGCGACTGCACTTCATCACCCGTAGGAGGGGGAACAGGGGAGAAAGAGCGCATCGGGATCGGTCTCACAAGAGTATCGAATCCGCCGCCTCCGCTGCTGCCACCTACGCCACCCGTAGCATCGAGCTTTACTGGCGAGCGACGCGCGCTATACGATGCTGACGATTTCCTCTCCCTCGCGAGGCCAGGGAGACCGATCGGCGAAGCGTGTTCTGTACGCGGCTTATCCGAAACCCCGATGCCACTCGGCGGCTTCTTCGACGGGTCCGTCGCGAGCCCCGGTAAACCCACGGCGCCGAGCTGGCTGCGCCTCGGGGTTGGCGAGACGTGCGTTGTTGTAGACCGCGAGAGGGACACTCCCAGTTGCGCGGTTTGCGCGGAACTAGTGGGTTGCCGAGAGGCGGGGCTCGCGGTTGCGCTCCCACCCATCGCCTCGTAGCGCTGGACCATGTCTGAGATGGACGTGCGCCTCGTGCGTCGTGACCGAGTGTCCGGAGAAGGCACGTCGAGGTTGGCGCTGCTGCTATCAGCGGGAGATGACACAGGGAACTTCACGGCGGCGGTCGTCGGAGAGTTGAGGAACATAGATTGTGGACGCGGACGAGCCGAGGCAATCACAGCAGATGCAGAGGGTGGCGGACCTGCATCACGACCATTAATGGACTGTTTGCGGTGTCTGGGTGAACTTCGCGGCGTAGAGGATAGATCATGTCTCGTGAAGATAGAGTCAGCAGATATCGATGGGGACATCAGCGGCGACGGCGAAGCAGTGCGCGGCTTTGGTGATTGACCAGCAGGCGGGAACAACAGAAGTTTGCTCGAGCTGTTGACATCTTCCGGCTCTTGTGAGATTGGCTTCGATCCTGTGGAAGGTCTGCTGTCCCCACCAGAAGACTTGGTGCGTGTGCGTCCTTCTTTTCCTCCCCATAAGTCAACTAGTTCGTGCACGGAACCCTGACGGCTCTTCGACTTGCTCCTCCTGCGACCACCTGCGCTAGCACCGCCAGTTTTCTTGACCTCGACCAGCTGAGGCTCGCGAGTTGCATTAAGCCGTGGAGGTCCGTAACCCGTTGCCTCTTCCGGTCCATCGTCACTGCTCATCGTCGACGTCGTATCTTGCCGCTTATGCGTCGGTTTCCAGCTGTCCACCGGGGGGGCAGAGACACGCGGTTCCGCCGACGCCGACGCCATTCCGGACTTTAGCTGCAGAGGCTGCCGGCCACTACCCGTTTCCGCGTTGGTTTGCTTCATGGCCATGATCCAGGATGACGTTGTTCTTGGTGCGGGAGTTGGCGACGGTGGCGGCGACGCTTGCTTCTCAGAAACGGCAACGGCTTCCTGTGGACTGGGGATTGTCGGGGCACGCTCTACGATCACCGAGGACCGTTTCCCAGGCGATTCTTTTAACACGGCTCTTATCGTTGTACCACTTGTCAAGTCATCCTCTGGTCCGGTCAACCAATCCTGAGGCTCAGGGCGACCCATGATCTGGGCGGGAGAAGGTGGCTCATTGGACTTGAGGCTCTGTTTGACCGGTGGGGTATGCAGGGCGAGGGATACCTGACGCTTTGGTGGCGCGGCACGCGTTGGGAGGCGCGGGATACGCGAAGGCGACAGCGCTGGAAGTTGCGATCCGGTGCGTTCACGTTTCGGTGTCAACGCATCGCGCGACTCGAACTGTACGGAACCAGTGGTCTGTTCAGATTGAATGCCCCCACCATGACTGAGCGATTGATTGTGTTTACTTCCAGGACGCGGGCTGCGCGGGCCGGTGAATGCGCCGGACGAGGGTTTGGGAGGAAGGCTGGAAGGGGTGCTAAGCGGGCTTTTCTTCTCCTGCGACGGAGCCAGCATGGAGGCGTGACGAGGTGGTCCGGCTGTCAGCAATGCACTGTCAAGGTCCTCGAGTGCAGGGAAGCGCTGCTCCACAGTAAGATCAACCTTGGGTGCATTCGACTGCGCCTGCGGGAGAGGTAATGGTCGCCAGGACGTCGAGGTAGACGGCGAAGGAGATGGGCCTTTTGACGACAACCGCGGCGACGGTGAAGGACGAGGTGAGCTCGTGGACGATGTTCCCCTACCGGGAACGGTCAAATTGGCAGAGGAAGATTCCACGGCGCTTGGGCCAGTCCTAGCTTTTTGAACATCACCAAGAGTTGGGACAGACAATCTGTCAGACGGAAGTCCCAGCCCGTCGAACGCATCCTTCGGCTTATTGGGCGCACGGATACGACTAGTCGTCTCCGAAGGCCGTTGAGTAGGTGGGAGAGGCCTGGCGCTTGGCTGCGGTGACAGCCAAGGGCTACTGGACGTTGAGACGGGTCTGGCAGTGGTAATCGACGGTAACTCGAGCCCGCCCTCGAATGAGTCTCCAAAACCACCCGGTGAGACTTGGACTGTCTTGCGACGATCACGGTTCTTCGCCTTGTCGGCATCTGTGCCGGATCCTCCCGCAACATTCCAAGCGTCATCGAGGGACGTGACTGGCGGTGGCCATCTAGTTGGGCTCATGAGACCGGAGCGGTGTCCGCGTACGGCCCCGCGAGCAGCCTTCCATGACTCGTCTTCTGCGTCCTTAAATTCAAGTTCCGTCGATTTGGGTCCAATCTTCTCCCTCGTTGGGCTCGAGGGACCCGTGACATGATGAAGAGACACAGGCGCTGGTCGTCCACGTCGCAAAGGCGCGATCGCCTCGAGGACCTTTTCCCGTGCCTGAACGCCTGCATTCTTATCGGGATTAGATGCCGGAGGCACTTGAGGGACAGATGACGTAGATGAACGGTAGGAGACAAGCCCGTCCAAGGCACCTGATGTCGCAGGGGCGCGCTCGATATTTAACTGTGGAACCAACTGGGAACGAGATGGGACACTGTAGTTGAACTTGGACTTGGTACCACGTATACGGTGTACCATGTTCAGAATCTCAAATACCGTCGGACGCTGTGATCCATGCTCACGTAACATAGATGCTGCGCAATTCAAAGTCTGCATCTATCAAAACCGGATACAACACATGACATACCTATCAGTGAATTCATCTGCGCCGAATAGACAGGGTATGGTGGAATCTTGTATTGGACATTCAGGATAGCGAGAGGACCGTGTTCCTCGAACGGTGTCGTGTAGTAGCAGAGTTTGTACAAGAGGACACCCAAAGCCCAGACGTCTGACTTCTCGTCGATCGGACGTCGCAGATAAGGATCAACCATTTCAGGTGAACGATACTGAAGTGTAGTGTGTCGATTGAGGTCAGCTTCGACGGCCCTTATTTCTTGGGTGTTGGCGGGAAGCCGGGTAGCCACCGGTGCCGCAGAACCAAAGTCGCATAGCTTGTATAGTATGTCGGAGGACTGAAGAATGTTCTCAACCTTAAGATCGCGGTGCAGGAGGGCAGGACGAAGGTTGTGCATTGCAGCGACCCCTTCGCAGACATCAACAAAAATCTGGAGAATATCGGCCTCGGTAAGGCGTTCGCGTAATCGCCTGTTCATCATGTCGATGATCCCGCCGCCTGCCCAATAATCAGGTGAGGGGAGAGCGTATACTGTGCAACGAACCAGGACAGTATTCCATCAGAATGAAGACTTCGTATACTCCATTAGAGGTTCTATTCCAGGCCGCATCGATGAGGTGGACAATATTTGGGTGGCCTTTCAGGATACGCTTTGGTCCGTCGATTAGAGACACGACAACGCGAGTCAACGGCGACGTACCATGATGTCGACCTCCTTCTTAACCTCGGTGAGCATTGACTCGTTTGGAACTGCGATACGCTTAAGGACATGATGTGTTGTTCCGTACACGGGCGCGGAAGTCCTGACGAGGTAGACATGTGCGAATCCGCCTAACAAGGGCAACGTTACCACGGTTGACAGCAGTAGAAATGAAAGAGAAAACCTTGGCTGAGATATTTCTCTACCTGGACAGTATAATTGTTGACGGATATTTTTTGACCCGGGACCAGGGTGCCCTTGTTGCTGGCCTGCTGGAGGGCCATAGTTGTAAAGTAGTGTTCACTTTCGACCGGAAACGAGAGGCAGAGCCTCTTTCGTAATCTCGCGTCGAAACCACGTGGCGAGCCATATATAGATTCCGCCAGCTCACCTGGACTCGGAGTTACAGCAGTGCTGCCAGTACAGTAAACAGTAAAACGATGGCCGACAAACTGCACGTACCGCTCGCCTCACTAGGAAAAGGCCTAGTTGCAGGCCTGCCATACTCGCGTCCCCAGACGCCCGGTCTCCCCGCCCAAGTACAACTCGGATGGATCGGGCTCGGCGCGATGGGCTATCTCATCGCCCGCAACCTCGCCAACTATCGTGCGGCCCACCTCGAACAGCAGCAGCCCCCGCTGCTCGTGTGGAATAGATCTAAGGAGAAGAGCGAGAAGCTTCTGCACGAACTGGGCGAACACAAGGTCGCCATCGCGCAGACCGTCGTGGACATCGGGACGGCCAGCGACATCATTATTATTTCGCTTTCGGGCGACGATGTCGTGAAATCTGTGTACGAGGAGATCGCAGCTGCGCTGCAGGCGCAACCCCCGACGAAGCGCAAAATATTTGTAGAAACTAGTACTGTCAGTAGTCAACGCTCCACCACAATGGTTATTCATCGTCGCTGACACACGAAATTACCAGATATATCCCAGCGTGGCAGGCACGCAATAAGTTTATCTCGCACCGAACCCTCACTGCGCTGACGCAGCGTCTCCGTTTTCCAGGCGAGATTGATGCTCTTATATCTGCCATCCCTCACTGCCATCTGGTGTCCTCCCCAATCTTCGGCCCACCTGCCATGGCAGAGAACGCAACCCTCATACTCGCCCTCAGTGGCGATTACCGCTCAAAGAAGGAGGTGGCCTACACTCTCGTACCCGCCATCGGCCGCCGCGTCCTGGATCTTGGCGGAAACGTCGAAAAAGGTGATTCAGTCGTGCCAATCTTTGTTCGCCTTTATTGATACAGAACTACCCTGCAAGCACCGACATTCAAGCTTATCGGCAACTCTCTGGTCTTGGGCTCTCTCGAGCTGATTGCGGAGGCATACACGATAGCAGAAAAGTCAGGAATCGGTCAAGACCTCGTCTATGAATATATCAAAGGTGAGGCTCTCGAGCAAGGACCCTTCTGTCCGCTGAAGGCAACCTTTCGTAGAATTGGTTCCCGCCCCTCTGTCAGTACAATAAAACTTGACATCCCCCCCGCTTTCCCAGCATAACGACCAATTGATTCTACTTTTCTTTCATTTCATTTTTGTTCCCCTTCACGCGCACGGATATGATATACCATACTTCGCAGGTGGATCTCATACGGCGACAAGATGCTGCACAACAAGTTCGACGGTACCGTCGGCTTCGCCATCGACGGCGGCGTCAAAGACGCATCGCACATCCGCCGACTCACCGCGGAGCACAACTCGCCAATGCCCGCGATCGATACCGCACACCACCATCTGCTCACAGCTCGCGCACTGCACGCCGCCCAGGCGCGCACGGGCACGACCAGCTTCCCCGTACTCGACTGGTCCGCGCTGATCGCTGGAACCCGCGTCGCGGCGGGCCTGGACGCATTCGATGGTGGAAAGGCATGAATCCCGTTCAATGTCCGCTTCATCCTATGAAGATCGCTGATGAGGATTTTACAGCATTCCGGACCTGTCCCTGAGCACGAGTAGATGATTTGAGCTGGGCAGTGACATGTATGATCTCGGAGTATAGTTGAAATGCTGCAGTCGTGTTATAGTCGTTAAATAGAAATGTGTAGTCTGTAGGAACAGCATATCATAAAGAGTCATCGCCCTATAACTCGTATATTATCGACATGACGCGAATCGTAGTGGCTCGGCCAGGCAGAGGACTTATGCTCTACTAGTACATGACCTTTCGTCCATGGTTGCGGCTCTTGACAGCTGTTATCATCAGTGCTATGATGTGGGCGGTCGAGAACGTTCCTTCATTGGGCTCAAGGGGTACACTCATACTGAAGTGCAAATTAGGGTCTTTTCAATTCAAATTCATGTGGAAGGCTGTGTAATAGGATTGCTTGGTATAAAACTGCAGCGGTGGGTAAAATCAACTCTTCGCCTTTCGACGTTGAATCCTTATCGATGAGTTCACTACCGTATGTCAAAGGAAATTCACTCACCGGATTATTGAAGTAACTAGCTCAAAAAGGTTTGATCAAGACCGTCTCGAATACCCAGTGTCCCCAGCATACCCCGCTATCGCCCCACCATCATTTCCTTGCCGCCCTGGGTCATCGATATCGATTCTGGTATATGGCCATCTTGAAGGCCCATTGGCCGAAAAACAGGCACACCATGGGACTGGGAAGGAATTTACTGAAGGAGGCCGATGTACGTACATCTTTTGCACAACAACCTTCACAGAATGTTGACTGGTGCGATGTATAGCCCGGATGACAATCGACATGCTCCCCGATGTTGTCCTCTTAGAAATATTCGATTTCTATTTGCGTGAAACGTATATAGAGGAGTGGCACATACTGGTACACGTGTGCCGAAAATGGCGAGACGTTGTTTTTGGGTCACCACGTCACCTGAATTTGCGACTTTTCTGCAAGGCCAGAACACCAGTGAGGGAGATGCTGTACATCTGGCCAGTCCTGCCCATCGTCATATCGACCGTCGAAATGCAGGACGCGGATAACATCATTGCGGCACTCGAGCACAACGATCGCATATGTCGATTGGATCTCTTTGGATGTCCAAGTTCGGAATTCGAAAAAGTCTTGGCAGCAACGCAACAACCATTCCTGGCACTGACAAAATTGGCTCTTTGGCCCAGAGATGACGAAACAGGACTGGTCGTTCCCTCTTCGTTCTTGGGTGGATATGCACCACAGCTGGAATCACTCGAGCTACATCGCATTTCATTTCCGGGATTACCAAACCTACTTTTGTCTGCCACTCACCTTACCAATCTTTTTCTTCAAAGAATTCCTCATTCCGGGTACATTTCGCCCAAGCTGGTGGTCACTTGCCTCTCCATGTTGACCAGCCTCGACAGTCTCACCATTGAATTCGAATCCCCTCGAAGTTGTCCTGACCGGAATACCCGACGTCCGCCTCCGCCGTCACGCACTCTCCTTCCTGCTCTCACCTTTTTGCGGTTCAAAGGCGTTAGCGAATATTTAGAAGACCTCGTAGTCCGGATCAATGCCCCTTTACTCGTCAACTTCGATATAACCTTCTTCCATCAACTGATATTCGACACTCCACAGCTTGCGCAGTTCATCAGTCACACACCAAATTTCAAGGCACATGATGAAGCACAAGTGGTCTTTTACAACAGGAGCGTTTGGTTCAGACTTCCACCGGCATGTGACAACGGAGCGCTCCAGTTGAGAATCTCATGCGGAAAGTCAGATTGGCAGCTTTCGTCTCTGGCACAGGTCTGCAGCTCGTCCTTCCCTCAGGCTCTCATTACCATGGTGGAACACCTTGACATCCAGTGTGGACGTCCGTCTCTGCTTTGGGAAGACGACATCGAGAACAGCCAATGGCTGGAAGTTTTACATCCATTTGCCGCCGTAAAGGATCTCCACATATCCCGGGAATTCACACTACAAATCGCGCACGCCCTGCAAGAGCTCGTCGGGGAAAGAGTGACAGAGGTGTTACCCGCCCTGCACAGTCTTTTCCTGGGGCAGCCAAACTTTTCGGAGGAATTGAGACCTGTCGAGGAAAGCATTGGGCATTTTATTTCCGCACGACAGCTTGCTGGTCACCCCGTTACCATTTCTCGCCGCTATAAAGCGTAGTGGTTTGGAGAATGATAAGTGTTTCTATTTCTATCTCATTCGCGCTCAGGCATCATGTACTTACGAGCCGCCATTCTTCTCCACACTCGTTTGGCTTCTGAGGTTGAATCGCGCGATTCAACGATTCACCTGAAGATTCGTTCCCACTGGCAGACGATTCAAGGCGGATCCACCACGCGCGTTTCCCCCACACAACGACACTCTCGTCTTAGTATGCCTGTGCCCCAAGCCCAATGGTCAGGACGATTCCCTGACAACCATACCAGCCTATTATTATATGGTGAACGGCACGTAACATTTGGTTGACCCGTACCCTATCCCTCACCACAATTAGTACTTACGGTCCTCGCGGTCTGTGGGTCGACTGTAGTCGAAAACCTGTGTGGCTTGGAGACGCATGGATGCTTCCTCGTCGCTCGACATCGCTCCCATCACCTTCTCAACCCGGCATGCAATCTTGTCTCGGGCCCTCGGCGCTCACCCCTGGTCTTGCCATTCTCTGGTCATACTATTACCTCAAATGGCTGTGCTTCCGTATCTAAACGCCACAACTTCAACCTCCCGCGTTTGATCCTACCAGGCTGCATCTGGGCCGTTGCCCCGGCAAAGCTGGCCTCTTCTACTGCAGTGCTCAAACATATCTATCCATCACCCACGCCGGTCCCTACCCACTGTTTCTGACCTTCTGCACACCCTCCGCTAATCCAGGACCTGAAACTGCTACGAGCGCCACGACTCCCCTCGACAACACCGGTCCACTGCCAGGTCCGCCACCGACAACGAAATGGCCACAGATGTTCTCCACTTCCTCCGGTCACATTCCCTCTCCAGCCTGGCGGGCGGCCTCGCAGCCTTTCCCTTCCTCATCGCCTTCGAGGCTCGCCAACGCGCGCAGGTATTCATATCTGGGTGTTTCGTGCAGCGTGAATCGGAGTGCGGTAGACCGACCAGGATCCGGATCCGGTGCCACACATGAGGGTACTCCCGCTACTGTACCGACACACTGGCATCAGCGACAGCGAAGGCTGCAGTTGTGGTACAAGTCGCCATCGTCCTGCGGGAGCCGCATGGGCGCTGCCCTGCTACTGCTCAGCTTGGACGTGACACTTCTCTTCCTGTTTTTTCTTCCCCCGTATTAGTATTACGAACAGTCGCATGTCCATGCTCACGTCAACAAGTCATATGCGTCTCCGATTCCCAAGCGCCACACGTGCGAGGGACATATTATGTTTCTCTCTTGCGTGCGGAAATGGTCCCCACCCTCCGCTCTTCGACGCGCTTTCCATATCCCCCTTCCCCCACTGCTACGGAACGCCCTCCACAGCCCCCGCCAACGCTTCGAGCACATTTCCCGCGTGGAAGGTCGCCTCGGGGGCTGCGCGTTCATCCACGAATATATCAATCAACGATTCCGCGGTCTGAGGCATCGTCTCGGTGCCGGTACGCCCAGGAACAAGCAGGCCAAGTCGGTACAACGCGATGACGCGATTCGCATCAAGCGATGCAAGATCTGCGTGCTGCGCGAGCGCCGACAGCGCTCCAATGCACTTGACGCGCACCGCCTCGTCCGTACGCGCATCGCACAGCGCGATCATCGACCAGCACTACTTAAACCTGTGCTTCCTCTGGAACCTGCATACAGAACGACAGAGAGCAACACGGTGAGTTTGCATTACGACCAAGGCATAACAAATCTGACCCACGATCTTTCCAGTCCGATGGTGCCAACGCCCCATAACACACCCACTGCCGACTCACCGCGGAGCACAACTCGCCGATGCCCGCAATCGATACCGCGCACCACAATCTGCTCATGGCTCATACGCTGCACGCTGCACGCTGCCCAGGTGCGCACGGGCAGGACCAGCTTCCCCGTACTTGGTCCGCGCTCATCACTGGCACCCGGGTCGTGGTGGGCCTGGACGCATTCGACGGCGGAAAGGCATGGATCCCATTCGACGTTCTGCTTCGTCTTATCGAGATCGCTGATGAGGGTTTTACAGCATTCTGGACCTGTCCCTGAGCACGAGTAGATGACTTGAGCTGGGCAGCGACATGTATGATCTCAGAGTATAGTTGAAATGCTGCAGTCGTGTAGGAACAGCATATCATAATAAAGAGTCATCGCCCTATAACTCGTGTATTATCGACATGACGCGAATCGCAGCTCGGCCAGGCAGATGACTTATGCATGCTTATGCTCTACTAGTACATCCATGGTTGCGGCATTTGACAGCACGTGGACTCATCCAAATCTTTCAGTGTTATGACGTGGGCGGTCGTGAGCGTGAAAGAGCATTCCTTCATAGGATCACGGGTTCAAACGTTCAAGGGGTAAGGGGTGCTGTAATGTCATGTGGAGGGCTGTGTATTAGGGTTTGTGCTTAGTATGAAACTGCAGCGGTGGGTAAAATCAACTCTTCGGAATCCTCATCGATGAGTTCACCACAGTATGTCAAGGGAAATTCACTCACCGGATTACTGAAGTGACTAGCTCGAATAGGTTTGATCAAGAGCGTCTCGAATATCCAGTGTCCCCAAGAGTGTCCCCAGCATACCCCGCCATCGCCCCACCATCGTTTCCTTGCGGCCCTGGCTCATCGACATCGATTCCGATAGATGGCCATCGTGAAGGCTTATTGACAGAAAAGCAGACACATCATGGGACTGGGAAGGAATTTACCCAAGGAGGCCGATGTACGTACATCTTTTGCCCAATAACCTGCACAGAATGTTGACTGGTGCCGCGGTGCGATGTAGCCCGGGTGACAATCGACATGCTCCCAGATGTTGCGCTCCTACAAATATTTGATTTCTATTTCTCTGGATATATAGAGGAGTGGCACATACTGGTACACGTGTGCCGAAAATGGCGAGACGTTGTTTTTGGGTCACCACGTCGCCTGGATTTGCGACTTTACTGCAAGACCAGAACACCAGTGAGGGAGACTCTGTACATCTGGCCAGTCCTGCCCATCGTCATATCGACCGTCGCAATGTCGGATGTGGATAACATCATTGCGGCACTCGAGCACAACGATCGCATATGTCAATTGTTTCTCGGAAGATGTCCAAGCTCGGAATTCGAAAAAGTCTTGGCAGCAATGCAGCATCCATTCCCGGCACTGACACATTTGGAGCTTTGGCGATATGATGAAATAGCACCGGTCGCTGATTCGTTCTTGGGTGGATCTGCACCGCAGTTGCAATCACTCCTCCTGGATCACATTCCATTTCCGGGATTACCAAACCTACTTTTGTCTGCCACTCACCTTACCAGTCTTCTACTTCTGAGAATTCCTCATTCCGGGTACATTTCGCCCGAGGTGATGGTCACTTGCCTCTCCGTGTTGACCAGCCTCAACGTTCTCGTCATTTCATTCGAATCCCCTCGAAGTTGCCCTGACCGGAAAAGCCGACGTCCGCCTCCGCTGTCACGCACTCTCCTTCCTGCTCTCACCCATTTGCGGTTCAAAGGCGTTAGCGAATATTTAGAAGACCTCGTAGTCCGGATCAATGCCCCTTTACTCATCAAGTTGTATATAACCTTCTTCAATGATATCGTATTCGACACTCCAGAACTTGCCCAGTTTATCAGCCGTACACCAAAGTTCAAGGCACATGATAAAGTACGACTGGTCTTTGACAACGGGAGAGTTTTCATCCAACTTCCATCAGCATCTGACGGCGGAGAGCTCCTGTTGAGAATCTCATGCGGAAAGTTGGATTGGCAGCTTTCGTCCCTGGCACAGATCTGCAGCTCGTCCTTCCCTCAGGCTCTCATTACCATGGTGGAACACCTCTACATCGAAGCTTGTCTGGGTCTTTGGGAAGACGACATCGAGAACAGCCAATGGCTGGAAGTTTTACATCCATTTGCCGCCGTAAAGGATCTCCACATATCCCGGGAATTCACACTACAAATCGCGCACGCCCTGCAAGAGCTCGTCGGGGAAAGAGTGACAGAGGTGTTACCCGCCCTGCACAGTCTTTTCCTGGAGGAGCCAGAGTCGGAGCTGCCCGCGAGACTTGTCCAGGACCAGGAAAGGATTGGGCAGTTTGTTTCCGCACGACAGCTTGCCGGTTACCCCATTACCATTTCTCACTATAACAAGTAGAGAATTACAGTAAAGTGTTTCTGTTTCTATCCCATTTGTGCTAGGCATCATGTACTTCAAGTTACCAGCCGCCATTCTTCTCGACGCTCATTGTTTGGCTTCTGAGACATCAGTCACAGTATTCTCTTACTACAGTAACATCACGATGATCATACTCGTTTGTTTGATATCGTTGTGTAGAGTAGAGGTCAATAGATTTCGAACTAGGTCATCATCGACCGAACGTGTGCTCAAGCGCTCAACGTTCAACGTTCGACCCTCAGGTCTACGGTTCACCTAACATTAGTCCAGGACGTGGCCCATTCGAGGCAATTACTGCACCTTGACCAACGCAGGTGTGTTTCCGTAAGCCACTCAACAATTCAGTACCCGGCACATCCTTTCAACTTCTCAGCTTGTAGTTTGTAATCGACGACGCGAATCATGGTTGTACGATCTCGGACGCCCGACATGCGTGTAGATGTCGGGTCTCAGAGTTATGCCCACCTTCTCGGGAATGCCTGTGTATTTTCAATCAAAAATCAAGAGCACCCCGAACGCGGTTATTCACACCGCCGAACGCCTTATTCGATGTTTCCCTGTACTTCGAATCTTCGACTTGTCAGACAACTCCGAACTCATGACCGCTATGCTACACGCGGGGTCGGCGGAGACAGAAGAAGGCTCCAGTGGTAATCAACTCACGAGAGAGACCACAAAATGATAGTGATATTTTCGGTGAATTCGTATACGACCTTCTGCGTGTTCTCGGCCGGGGCGTCTTTGGAGAGTCGATATATTGCGCCAGAATCGACGAAATCTAGAACAGGTGAGATGAACCGCTCAATGAGAATAGAATGGACAGATGGGTTGTTCGGGCAACACGGTCTCGGGGCGAGCATCAAATTACAGTATTCAAATACACAGACATACTACTTTGGGCACAAATGTTGATAGTGGCGCGAGTATATTTTGTTGTACAGTACATCTCGGCGCAAATTTCATATCCACCGTCCATATGTAGAAGAAGAAAGAAAAGAGAAAAGAGAAGGGGCTCGACCTTTTTGATGATGGGTAGCACGGCCTCGGTCTTGTTGGACGAAGAGGACGGGGCGGCGAGGCCTTTGGGAATTGGGAAGATGGGAGTCGGGAACGCGCATCGGGTTGTGTCGCCGCATGGCTGGGTTTCTTCTGAGACTTGCCCATGGCATGCGTAGGAAAAGTGGTGGATTCGTTTCGTCTCGTGATGGATAATCTCGATAAGATGTTGCCCAGATGATCTCCGATCGTACGCCCTAGTCTTTGTTTGCCAGTGACGGTCCCTGGACGACAACGACGCTTTTTTGGTGAGTGTGTACTGTATGTGTAGAGTGCCGTGCCGCTGAATGAATTCCCCACCCTGCCCCCTCTCCTCCCCCCTGCACTCCTCCTCAGGGCTCGCCCTTCTAGTGCACCGCTCGCACCTCGACCTTGAAGCTTGAAGCTCCGGTGCTCGCACCTCGCCGTGTGTGTTTATTTTTCACCGTGCTATACAGTACTAACGGCACCATTCAAGTCTAACTGATACTAGCGTCGCCTCGAGCTCCCGGCACCTTCACTCCCCTTCTCTGTCACTGGCGGCAGCGACTCTTTCCTCTGTGTATTTATCGAGTTTAACTTACCCTCGTCGAATTCAATTCCGTGCACAACCCAACCGTCCCGTCCCCATCAAGTCGAATAAAAAACAAAACAAGTCAAATCGCGTGATTCGTTCCCACTCTGAGCTCTCTCCGCATTTTGGGCGGGTAGCCTTTCTCTTGCGGTTTCCCCCCTCCCTCTTTTTTCGTTCTTTTTCGTTCTCTTTCTTTCTTTTTCATTTCCGTTCGCTTCCCATTCGGGTTTCGTTCGCGTTCGCGTTCCGTCTGAGCCTCTCCGGTGACCGCGAACGCGAGCGCCGCGTCGCCGCGTCTTCAAACGTCTACACCGGCTTAATGTCGTTGACATTCCCAGTCCTCGCACTCGAACTCGAACGCCCGCCCAAACACCCACCCGATCACCCACCAAAAGCAAAACGAGAGTCGACGTTGGCACCCTTCACGGCAGGTAGGCACCGCGAGCAATTTCTCTGCATGCGTCGAGCCGCCAACCTTGTTCTTCCTCACATTTCACTGTTTCACAGGCCCTATTCAGCTCGTTACACGGTACGTGGGGGACATCGGCTGCGTTCCCCCCGCTACTGACCATTTTCAGCACTTCGAAACGCGCTGCAAGTCGCAAGACGTCGAACGATTCGGCCTCCACGTTGACTTGAAAACGGCCGTGTCTGGACTGCGACTGCGAGGCGTCGGTCACAGCGGGGGCAGCCGCTGCCACCGCCAGGCTTGTTTCCCAGCGCATGGTGGAGTTAAAGGCCGTCGAGTCTGGCCTCTCCCCGCCCCTGTGTACAATCAACTCGGTCACTACCGAATCTTCTGATTCCCCTCCACCATCCCATCTCTCGACTCCCAGTCTTTACCCGACGTTTGGTGTCCACTCGGACCAGATCTTCTGCACACACTTCGCAATTCCGGGACCCGGAACGGCTACGAGCGCCACGACTCCTCTCGACGACACCGGTCCACCGCCAGGTCCGCCACCGACGACGAAATGGCCACAGATGTTCTCCACTTCCTCCGTTCACATTCCCTCTCCGGCCGGCGGGCGGCCTCGCAACATTTCCCGTCCTCATCGCCTTCGAGGCCTCGCCAACGCGCGCAGGTATTCTAGTTTGATATCTGGGTGTTTCGTGCAGCGCGAATTGGAATGCGGTAGACCGACCAGGATCCGGATCCGGTGCCACACATGAGGGTACTCTCGTTACCGACACACTGGCATCGGCGACAGCGAGGGCTGCAGTTGTAGTATCAGTCGCCATCGTCCCTGCGGGAGCTGCAGGGGAGCTGCACTGCTGCTGCTCGACTTGGACGTGACACTTCTCTTCCTGTTTTTTCTTCCCCCGCCGGTATTAGTATTACGAACAGTCGCATGTCCACTCACGTCAACAGGTCATATGCGTCTCCGATCCCCAAGCGCCACACGTGCGAGGGATATAATATCTTGCGTGCGGAAATGGTCCCCGCCCTCCGCTCTTCGACGTGCTTTCATTTCCCCCTTCCCTCACTGCTACGGCACGCTCTCCACAGCCCCCACGAACGCTTCGAGCACATTGCCCGCGCGGAAGTTGGCCTTGGCGGGTGCGCGTTCATCCGCGAATATATCAATCAAGGATTCCGTGGCCTGAAGCATCGTCTCGGTGTCGGTACGCCCAGGAATGAGCAGGCCAACAAGGTACAACACGATGACGCGCCCCGCGTCGTCCGTACGTGCATCCCACAGCGAGATCATCGACCAGCGCTTACACTGTACTTCCTCTGGAACCTGCATACAGAACGACAAAGAGCAACACGGTGAGTTTGCATTACGACCCAGCGTAACAAAATTGACCCACGATCTTTCCAGTCCAGACGGTGCCAACGCCCCATAACACACCCACCGCCGACTCACCGCGGAGCACAACTCGCCGATGCCCGCAATCGATACCGCGCACCACAATTTGCTCACGGCTCGTACGCTGCACGCTGTCCCTGAGCACGAGTAGATGACCTGAGCTGGGCAGCGACATGTATGATCTCAGAGTATAGTCGAAATGCTGCAGTCGTGTAGGAACAGCATATCATAATAAAGAGTCATCGCCCTATAACTCGTGTATTATCGACATAACGCGAATCGCAGCTCGGCCAGGCAGAGGACTTATGCATGCTTATGCTCTACTAGTACATCCATGGTTGCGGCACTTGACAGCACGTGGACTCATCCAAATCTTTGAGTGTTATGACGTGGGCGGTCGTGAGCGTTCCTTCATAGGATCACGGGTTCAAGGGGTAAGGGGTGCTGTAATGTCATGTGGAGGGCTGTGTATTAGGGTTTGTGCTTAGTATGAAACTGCAGCGGTGGGTAAAATCAACTCTTCGCCTTCGACGCTGAAATCCTCATCGATGAGTTCACTACGGTATGTCAAGGGAAATTCACTCACCGGATTACTGAAGTAACTAGCTCGAATAGGTCTGATCAAGTGCGTCTCGACTCGGAATATCCAGTCCCCCCAGCATATCTTTCCCAGTCCCATGATGTTCCTGCTTTTCGGTCAATAAATCTTCAAGATGGCCATCTATCAGAATCGATATCTACCGAAGGAGGCCGATGTACGTACATCTTTTGCACAACAACCTGCACAGAATGTTGACTGGTGCGATGTAGCCCGGGTGACAATCGACATGCTCCCAGATGTTGCCCTCCTAGACATATTTGGTTTCTATCAGCATCGTGAAGAAACATATATAGAGGATTGGCACAATCTAGTACACGTGTGCCGAAAATGGCGAGACATTGTTTTTGGGTCACCACGTCGCCTGGATTTGCGACTTTTCTGCAAGCCCGAAACACCAGTGAGGGAGACTCTGTACGTCTGGCCAGTCCTGCCCATCGTCATATGGACCGACGGAATGTGGGACGCGGATAACATCATTGCGGCACTCGAGCACAACGATCGCATATGTCGATTGGAACTCCACGAAGGTCTAAGTTCGGAATTCGAAAAGTCATTGCGGCAATGCAGCAGCCATTCCCGGCACTGACACATTTGTGGCTTTGGCCATATCATGAAACAGCACCGGTCGCTGATTCGTTCTTGGGTGGATCTGCACCACTGTTGCAATCACTCACCCTGATGCACATTCCATTTCCGGGATTACCAAACCTACTTTTGTCTGCCACTCACCTTACCAGTCTTGATCTTTATAGAATTCCTCATTCCGGGTACATTTCGCCCGAGGTGATGGTCACTTGCCTCTCCGTGTTGACCAGCCTCAACATTCTCGTCATTTCATTCGAATCCCCTCGAAGTTGCCCTGACCGGAAAAGCCGACGTCCGCCTCCGCTGTCACGCACTCTCCTTCCTGCTCTCACCTATTTGTTGTTCCAAGGCGTCAGCGAATATTTAGAAGACCTCGTGGCCCGGATCGATGCCCCTTTACTCATCAAGTTGCATATAACCTTCTTCAATGATATCGTATTCGACACTCCAGAACTTGCCCAGTTTATCAGCCGTACACCAAAGTTCAAGGCACATGATAAAGCACGACTGGTCTTTGACAACGGGAGAGTTTGCATCCAACTTCCATCAGCATCTGACGGCGGAGAGCTCCAGTTGAGAATCTCATGCGGAAAGTTGGATTGGCAGCTTTCGTCCCTGGCACAGATCTGCAGCTCGTCCTTCCCTCAGGCTCTCATTACCATGGTGGAACACCTCTACATCCAGTGTGGACATCCGTCTCCGCCTTGGGAAGACGACATCGAGAACAGCCAATGGCTGGAAGTTTTACATCCATTTACCGCCGTAAAGAATCTTTACATATCCCGGGTATTCATGCCACAAATCGCGCGTGCCCTGCAAGAGCTTGTCGTGGAAAGGGTGACAGTGTTACCTTCCCTGCACAGTCTTTTCCTGGAGGAGCCAGAGTCGGAGCTGCCCGACCCTTCGGAAGATTCGAGACTTGTCCAGGAAAGCATTGGGCAGTTTGTTTCCGCACGACAGCTTGCCGGTCACCCCATTACCATTTCTCACTGTGACGAGTCGCACTTGAAGAATGAAGTGTTTCTGTTCCTACCCCATTGGGCTTAGGCGTCATCTACGTACCAACCGCCACTCTTCTCCACACTCATTGCTTGGTTCGTGAGACATCAGTCAGAACCCCCTACAACATATTGAGCCTGTATTAGTGGCAGCCAAATGTCTCAATTCAGCGGCGATTCAGGTAATTCAACGACGAATCAACAAGCCAAAATACGGGTTGTTTAATCGCGCGATTCAACGATTCACCTGACGATTCGCCCCCACTGGCAGACGATTCAAGGCGGATTCACTACGCGCGTTTACCCCACATAACGACACCCTCATCTTAGTATGCCAACACCCCGAGCCCAATGGCCAGGGCGATTCCCCGACAACCATACCAGCCTATTATTATATATTGAACGGCACGTAACATTTTGGTGACCCGTACCCTACCTGCACCTAACCCTCACCCCACTTAGTACTTACGGTTTTCGCAGTCTGTGAGTCGACTGTGGTCGAAAACCTGTGTGGCTCGGAGACGCATAGATGCCTCCTCGTCGCTCAACATCGCTCCCGTCATCCTCTCAACCCTGCATGATGCGACCTTGTCTCGGGCCCTCGGCGCTCACCTCTGGTCTTGCCATTCTCCGGTCATACTATTACAGCTGTACTTCCGTATCTAAACGCCACATCCCACGTTTGATTCTACTAGGCGTCTTGGCCGTTGCCCCGGCAAAGCTGGCCCCTTCTGCAGCAGTGCCCAAACATAACTATCCATCACCCCACGCCGGTCCCGACCCACTGATTCTGAACTTCTGCACACCCTCCGCAATTCCAGGACTCGAAACGGCTGCGAGCGGTATGACTCCTCTCGACACCACCAGTCCACCGCCAGGTCCGCCACCGACGACGAAATGGTCACGATGTTCTCCCCTTCCTTCGATTCCCTCTCCGGCTCGCCGGACGACCTCGCAACCTTTCCCGACCTCATCGCCTTCGAGGCTTTGCCAACGCGCGCAGGTATTCTAATTCGATATCTGAGTGTTTCGCGCCGCGTGAATCGGAGTGCGGTAGACCGACCAGGATCCGGATCCGGTGCCACACATGAGGGTACTCCCGCTACCGACACACTGGCATCAGTGATAGCGAAGGCAGCAGTTGTAGTATCAGTCGCCACCATCCCTGCGGGAGCCGGATGGGCGCTGCACCACTGCTGCTCGGCTTGGACGTGACACTTATCTTCCTGTTTTTTCTTCTCCCGGCGGTATTAGTATTACGAACAGTTGCATGTCCACGCGCACGTCAACAGGTCATATGCGTCTCGGATCCCCAAGCGCCACACGTGGGAGGGACATAATATGTTTCTCTCTTGCGTGCGGAAACGGTCGCCGCCCTCTGCTCTTCGACGCGCTTTCCATTTTCCCCTTCCCCCACTGCTACGGCACGCCCCTCACAGCCCCCGCCAACGCCTCGAGCACATTGCCCGCGCGGAAGTTGGCCTCAGCGGTTGCGCGCTCATCCGCGAATATATCAATCAACGATTCCGTGGCCTGAAGCATCGTCTCAGTACGACTGCGATGACGCGATTCGCTTCAAGCGACGCAGGATCGGCGTGCTGTGCAAGCGCCGACAACGCTCCAATACGCTTGACGCGCACCTCGTCGTCCGTACGCGCATCGCACAGCGTGATCAGCGCTAAGCGCTTGCATCTGTGCCTCCTTAGGAACCTGCATACAGAACGACAAAGAGCAACACGGTGAGTTTGCATTATGACCAAAATGTAACAAATTTGACCCACGATCTTTCCAGTCCAGACGGTGCCGACGCCTCATAAGACACCCACCACCGACTCACCGCAGAGCACAACTTGCCGATGCCCGCAATTGATACCGTGCACCACAATCTACTCACCCCTCGTGCGCTGCATGCAGCCCAGGCGCCATGGGCACGACCAGCTTCCCCGTACTCGACTGGTCCGCGCTCATCGCTGGCACCCGGGTCGCGGCGGGCCTGGACACATTCGATGGTGGAAAGGCATGGATCCAATTCGACGTCCTTCTTTGTCTTATCGAGATCGCTGATGAGGATTTTACAGTATTCCGGACCTGTCCCTGAGCACGAGTAGATGACCTGAGCTGGGCAGTGACATGTATGATCTTAGAGTATGGTTGAAATGCTGTTATAGTCGTTACAGTAAATATAAATGTGTAGTCGGTAGGAATAGCATATCATAAAGAGTCATTGCCCTATAACTCGCGAATCGTGGCTCAGCAATCAGGCAGAGGATTTATGCTCTACTAACATGACCTCCGAGTCGGTTGCGGCTCTTGACAGCACCGTGACGTGGGCTCATCCAAATCTTGAGTGTTATGACATGGGCGGTCGAGAGCGTTCCTTCATAGGATCACGGGCTCAAGGTATGTGGGGGGCTGTGTAATAGGGTTTGTGCTTCGTATAAAACTGCGGCGGTGCGTGAAATCAACTCTTCGCCTTCGACGCTGAATATTCTCTGAATCCTTGTCGATGAGTTCACTACGGTATGTCAAGGCAAATTTACTCACCGGATTACCGAAGTAACTCGCCCGAATAGGTCTGATCAACAGCGTCTCGAATATCCGGTGTCCCCAGCATACACCGCCATCGCCCCATCCTCATTTCCTTGCCGCCCTGGGTCATCGACATCTATTCTCATAGATCGCCATCTTGA
The DNA here is from genome assembly GCA_015178965.1 of Russula ochroleuca. Taxonomy (NCBI): domain Eukaryota; kingdom Fungi; phylum Basidiomycota; class Agaricomycetes; order Russulales; family Russulaceae; genus Russula; species Russula ochroleuca. The sequence continues at coordinate 844,671 of WHVB01000006.1, read as the reverse complement.
GGGTCCATCAACCGAAAAGCAGACACATCATGGGACTGGGAAGAAATTTACCGAAGGAGGCCGATGTACGTACATCTTTTGCACAACAACCTGCGCAGAATGTTGACTGGTGCGATGTAGCCTGGGTGACAATCGACATGCTCCCTGATGTTGCCCTCCTAGAAATATTTGATTTCTATCCGCATAAAACATATAGTGAGGAGTGGCACATACTTGTACACGTGTGCCGAAAATGGCGAGACGTTGTTTTTGGGTCACCACGTCGCCTGGATTTGCGACTTTGGTGCACACACAAAACACCAGTGAGGGAGATGCTGTACATCTGGCCAGTCCTGCCCATTGTCGTATCGGCGGGCGGAATGTGGGACGCGGATAACATCATTGCGGCACTCGAGCACAACGATCGCATATGTCGATTGGAACTCTACGAAGGTCCAAGTTCGGAATTCGAAAAAGTCATTGCGGCAATGCAGCAGCCATTCCCGGCACTGACAGATTTGCGGCTTTTGCCCAGAGATGAAGAAACAGCACTGGTCGTTCCCGATTCGTTCTTGGGTGGATCCGCACCACTGTTGCAATCTCTCACCCTGATTCGCATTCCATTTCCGGGATTACCAAAACTACTTTTGTCTGCCACTCACCTTACCTATCTTGATCTTGAGAGAATTCCTCATTCCGGGTACATTTCGCCCGAGGCGATGGTCTCTTGCCTCTCCGCGTTGACCAGCCTCAAGTGTTTCATCTTTTCATTCGAATCCCCTCGAAGACTTGCCCTGACCGGAGAAGCCGACGTCCGCCTCTGCTGTCACGCACTCTCCTTCCTGCTCTCACCGTTTTGCAGTTCAAAGGCGTAGGCGAATATTTAGAAGACCTCGTGGCCCGGATTGATGCCCCTTTACTCTTCGTATTGAATATAACGATATTGTATTCGACACTCCACACCTTGCACAGTTCATCAGTCGCACACCAAAGTTCAAGGCACATGATGAAGCACGATTGATCTTTCAAGACAAGAGCGTTTCGGTCAGATTTCCACAAGCATCTGACGGCGGACTTCTCGAGTTAAGAATCTCATGTGGAAAGTCAGATTGGCAGCTTTCGTCTCTGGCACAGGTCTGCAGCTCGTCCTTCCCTCAGGCTCTCATTACCATGGTCGAACACCTCTACATCGAAGCTTATCTGGATCTTTGGGAAGACGACATCGAGAAGAGTCAATGGCTGGAGCTTTTACATCCATTTACGGCCGTAAAGGATCTCCACATATCCCAGGTACTCACGCCACAAATCGCGCACGCCCTGCAAGAACTCGTTGGGGAAAGAGTGACAGAAGTGTTACCCGCCCTGCACGGCCTTTTCCTGGGGACGGCCAAGAAACGCTTGCGTTATGATCTCGTTGAAAGTGACGGCGACGGCGGCGACGACGATGACAACTACAACGACGACGACGACAAGCCAGACCCTTCGGAAGATTCGAAACTTGTCGAGGAAAGCATTGGGCAGTTTGCTTCCGCACGACAGCTTGCCGGTCACCCCATTACCATATCTCACTATAAAGTGTAGTAGTTTGGAGAATGATAAGTGTTTCTGTTTCTATCTCATTCGCGCTCAGGCATCATATACTTACCAGCCGCCATTCTTCTCCACACTCATTGTTTTTGGCTTCTGAGACATCATTCACAGTATTCTCTTACAGTAACATCACGATGATCATACTCGTTTGTTTGATATCGTTGTGTAGAGTAGAGGTCAATAGATTTCGAACTAGGTCATCATCGACCGACCGTGTGCTCAACGTTCAACGTTCAACCCTCAGGTCTACGGTTCACCTAACGTGGCCCATTCGAGGCAATTACTGCACCTTGACCAACGCAGGTGTGTTTCCCTAAACCACTCAACGATTCAGTACCCCGGCACATCCTTTCAACCTTCTTTCAACTTCTCAGCTTGTAGTTTGTAATCGACGACGCGAATCATGGTTGTACGATCTCAGACGCCCGACATGCGTGTGGATGTCGAGTCTCAGAGTCATATGCCCACCTTCTCTGTTTCCGCACTTGCCACTCTAATGTCTTTAGTTGAGATGTGCAAAATCGTCCAAATGGTTTTGCTCAACTCCATCACCCCAAGTATTGCTGCAGGTGGCAAAGTATTCGGACGCGAATTTTTGTCTACGTCCGAGTCCTGGAGAACCCTCCCCACCATATAATGAAACCTTTCCCCGTTGCGGTAATACATACACGCATTCTAGTGAGTGGCAAACCTTTCCATCGCACCCTGTCATGTCCGACACTGACAGCCTATGAGCGTCCTGTGAATGCAAGCATACAGAATATATTTTTGGGGAGTTGACGAGGTGAGGGAAGTCTCGAACGAGGGGCAGTAGCTACACCTTGTGGGACGTCCGGTATCGCACAAACGCGACAAGTTATCCCTCACTTCCTCCCCATGTCTCCCCAGTTCTATCCCACCCCCCCTTTGGTCAATACCTTCAGCTGCTCGCCGCACGACCTCCACAGCCCCCGCCAACGCCTCGAGCACAGTGCCCGCGTGTAAGTTCGCCTCGGCGGGTGCGCTCATCCACGAATGTATCAATCAACGATTCCACGGCCTGCAGCATAGTCTCGATGCCGGGACACCCAGTAACGAGCGGGCCAAGTAGGTACGACGCGATGGCGCGATTCGCATCAGGCGACGCGAGATCTGCGTGCTGCGCGAGGGCCGACGGCGCTGCAATGCACTCGACACGCACCGCGTCGTCCGTATGCGCTTCGCACAGCGCGATCAGTGCTTGCACCTGTGCTTCCTCTGGAACCTGCATCCATACCAAAGGGCAACACGGTGAATTCAGATTACGACCAAAACACAACGAAATCGACCCACGATCTTTCCCGTCCAGACGGCTGGGTGCCAACGCCCCATAACACACCCGCCGCAGCGTCCCACACGGTTGTCCGTGTGCTCCCCGCCGCGGCCTCGAGGAGATTCCCGGCGCCTGCAAGGGCAGCCCAGACCGTACTCCGTACGCGCTGGCCCGCATGTACATTGGACGCCAGAGAGCCCGCCGTGGTGGCAAGAGTAAAAAACGCATTCGAGAGACACTCAAAGGCAGCTACGTGGATCGCGCTGAGGGCGGATGTCGTCGATGCGTGCGGCGATGGGACAAGAAAGGAGAGTTCGGTGGGCCGAAGTGGCTCAAGGAGTGTCAGGAGGAATGACGGCGTGGTCGACGTGGTAATATGGGAATCGTTGGGCTCGAGAATCGCATCGTCGACAGTCATGACGTCATCACGGACGCGCTGTCGTCGGCCGCGCTTACCTCTTCCTCGATCCCCTCATCATCTGCTCCAGGCTCAAAATCCTGATCCGGCAGCGTTGCACACACGCCAGTCAATATCTCAAAGGACGAGCTGTATCGCCCTTAGGCTCGTTTCAACGCGCTCGAGTGTAGGTTCGGTCTCGAATTTATGGTCTGATTTTGGCCCCGTGTTCCATTGATTGGCATCAGACGTCTCTGACTATTCTCCGTCACGTTTAGCCAGCTTGGAATGGAAGAGGGATTGTGACGTACCTGCAGGGCTAGAACCAATTCTCGAACTGTTTCGGTTGCTTCTTGTAGGGATCCCACCAAGACTACCGGTACAGGCATTGGAAGAAGGGTTTCTTTATCGAGGTCGACCGACGCAATAGAAGACGGTGGCGGAATGGTGCGAGGTTTTGCAAAGTACCTGTGCATTTTCGAATCAAACATCAAGACCACCCCAAACGCCCTCTCAGCCGAACCCACCACACTCCAGTATGCCCAGCGTCACGGTGCGCCCTCTGCCCGCAGAGCCTTTGTCCATGATATCATGTATGCCGCCGCGCGCTTTTGCGATTTCGATCAGACATGAGACGTAACTGAAGTTAGTCCGGACTTCGTCCGCAAGGGGCGGTTATCGTCCGTCAAGACGTAGAGGCACTGTGCTTTGTAGGCGTGAGACCTGGCCACGTCAGATACTCCTCTGGCGGAACGAAATTAAAGCTGTGCGACGCACCGGCGGACGTCACCGTCGGGAGGGGTAGTCGATCACGCGACGACAAGAAAGCCATCAAGAACGGAACGAGCGCAAGGTTATTCACGGCCCCGAGCGCCTTGTTCGATGTTTCCCTATACTGTACTTCGGCATGTCAGACAACCCCGAACCCATGACCGCTACGGGCGGTGTCGGCAGAGACAGTAGAAGGGGTGCTGTTCCCGCGGCAATCAACTCACGAGAGACACCACAAAATGGTAGTGACGTTTTCGGCAGATTCGTATACGACCTTCTGCGCGTTCTCGGGCGCCGTCTTTGGAGAGTCGATATATTGCGCCAGAATCGACGAAATCTAGAATCAGGGTGAGATGAACCGCTCAATGAGAATAGAATGGACAGATGGGTCGTTCGGGCAACACGGTCTTGGGGCGCGTATCAAATACACAGACATACTTTGGGCACAAACGTTGATAGTGGCGCGAGTATATTTTTGTTGTACATCTCAGCGCAAATTTCATATCCACCGTCGATACACAAATTTCTGTAGAATCGAGAAGAGAACTTATGAGGGCATTGAATAAAACAATGCGGCCAGTTGGCAGATATTATTTCGAAGGAGAAAAAACAACCCACCGCAGCGCTCCAGCAGCCTCAACGACGACCTCTTTCTCAGAGTCGGTGAGCCGGCCAATCAGCGCGCCGAAGACGTTTTTCCCCTGCAGGAGACGCAGTGTGGACGGGGTCGTTATAGATCAAATTTGACACTGCGACGCATCCGACTTGCGCTAAACGGGGTCGGCGCTCTCCATCTGAAATGAAATGAAATTCCCCGAAAATAACATGCCCATATGTACATAAAAAGGTGCGCAAGATCAGCGGAGACAGGTGATGAAAGAAAGAAAAGGAAAAAAAGAACAGTGCTCGACCTTTTTGATGAAGGCTAGCACGGCCTCGGTCTTGTTGGACGAGGAGGATGCGGCGGCGAGGCCTTTTGGAAGGTGCGAGTCGGGAACGCGCATCGGGTTGTGTCGCCGCATGGCCCGTTTCTTTTGAGATTTGCCCATGGCGTGCGTAGGAAAAGTGGCGGTGAATTGATATTTGTGTGCCACGGCGAGGGCGGCAACGGTGATCCGTCAAAGATAAGATGTCGCCCAGATGATCTCCGATCATGGCGCCCACGGACGTGATAATCACCATCGATCATCATCGATCTTCCATCACAGGCTTGCGAGCATTCACACAAAACACTACCAAAGAGAAACCTCAGGCCCATCTAGGCCAACTCACATACCATGGCGCCATGACGCGCCGTATATATAATGCGAATTTCGGAAGAAAAAACACGCCCCTGTAATCTCAAATCGTAAAACCTCTACTGTACTACACTGCAGGCGGCGGCCGGAACAGAACAGAACAGAACAGAACGGCCATGCATCGAAATGAGCACCTGACAAGCACCTGACAAACTAACTAGGGGTCACCGGCGTAGGTTCATTTGTTCGTACCGGATGAATGACTCGGAAATAGAATTTCCTTTTTTTTTTTTTTGAAAGTGCATTATTTGTACCGTGAAATACCCGAAATAAGTGCTTAATAGCCCTGCTCAGCGCGCTGAAGCCAGGCTGGAGTGACCACGAGAAGAGAGAGTAGAATGAGAAGAAACAGTAGAAGATACTGTATTACTGTAGAAATGGGCGCTATCCATCGGGTCCGACAAATTTTGCAAAGAGTCACGCGTCCAGCCATGATGCAATCCCGCACCCCTTTACCGTCATCATCACAGGTCTCGAACTCGGAAGGACCCCTATCATACGCGTCACTGGAAAGCCGCCGCTTTTCGTTATTCCTCTTTCTTTTTTTCTCCAGTCAAGTACGCGGCGTTTTCATTACAGCGGCTTACATACACACAAATGGCAAATGGGGTTAATCGTGTTCTATTTTTACATGCACTAATACTGCGGCACCAGTGGCACACCACCACTAATACAACAGCCCTCAGGTTTCTGGCCGAGACCGCCGTCAATTTTACTTAGTAGGTATGATGCCTGATGTCATGTCGGCGGGCAGTAGTGTCACCAATTGTGACAGTCGTAGACGTATTAGAGAAGGCTTCTTATGAACCGCGCCTCCCCCATTTGTTTTTACAGTCAACAGAAACAAGACTCATCGATATGTCGTAAATGGGGCATGACAACAGTCTGGATTACCTCCAAGAAGCCTGCAAGTCTTTCCGTAGCTTCGATTGACAGTCGTTACGCCGAAATACGGTAGACCACGACGCTCAGCTGGGCGTAGAATATTCATCCCCCTTCCATCTATCCACTTTAGCATGCATCTTACGCCCTCTGTTGTATTGCGTCATTCCATGTGAAGGGATGGGACAATCTGGACACCGACCGTACGCATTAGAATTTGGCACGCGGAAAAATAATTGCATCATTAGTACAGCGTTAGCGACTAGGTTAGGCTATGAGAGTCCTCATCCCTCATGCAAGGTGTACTCGAAATCCATGGCTCCTATTCACGGAAGGAGTCCATCGACGAGCAAGAAAACGTGGTAGTGGAAGCATGGGCAAGTAGCGTCTAGGCGTGTGTCGTGCCGTCAACTACATGCTCATATTCATTTCCTGGCGGTTGTATGGCACCACCATCCTCCAAACCGCTAACGGTGGTGTCAGGACAATCCTCTGAGTCCATAGGAGGCGCCGAGGGAACGTGCACGTCAAAATCAAGTGGAGGCGCACTAGGTACCGCCTCGCATTCTTCGAATGGCGGGGCAGATGGCCCCAATTGGGGCTCAACCATGGCGCTGTCGAGGCTCACACTCATGTCCAAATCGTGGTAGTAGTCGAACCTTTGTTTCCCTTTTGAGGGCGGCGGGGGAAGCAGGGAGGTAGGCGGTGAATATGGTGGATGTGGCTCATAACTGTACTCATCAAGGCTCGGAGATGACGGCCGCGACCCAGAAGGCCATTCAAACGTATCCTCGTCTTCCATCGAAGGGACAGATGCCGGTTGTGGAATATTCGAACTGGACCCCGGAGGAGCACTAGCCAAGGTTGCCCGAAGAGAGAGAATCGCCTTGTCATCGGTAGCCACATGCCCAGAATGGGAAGTAAGGTGACCATCGGCGGGTTGGGACTGTGTGTGGGAAGATATAGGGGCTTTCAAGGTGCCGGAAGGACCACAGCTTGAATACGTGTTTTCGGGTGAGATGTGTGATTCTGGGGGAGATGAGGGAGGGTCGTAGGCAGGAGGTTGAGTTGGGGGTGGACTTGATGGAGGGGGGAGGTCAGTCGATGTCAATATTCGTGGCGTTTGTATAGGTGAGTATGATGGGTGAATAGATCCAACTGAGGATGAGCGAGCATCTGAAAGGGTTGGTGTTACCGACCGTTGGGTGGGAGTCGGTGACGAGGGACGAGAATGGGATAAGGAACTCCGCCCATCGATACGTTCCTCGTGAGTTAGCGTTGAATAGCTCGTAGCCGGGGCAAGGACTCGATTCGTCCGCCGACGATGGGCAGAGACCCGCAAGTTATCTCGCCATCGGGTCGCAGCCCTGTACCATTTTCTTTGAGTAGCTTTGGCTTCCTGCATACCGCGAAAGCTGTTGTCATTTGAGGTGTCCGAGGACCTTCGCCGTCTTTTTTCTGGATCCCGTTTTGGTGCATGTTTACGTCTCCAGAAGATGCAAGCGAACATGAGGATGATAATGACCAATGCGAGAGCCACGGACAAGGCGAGGACGACGACGATACCACGGTGGGAGGTATCGTCAACGGAAATGGAAGTCCAACCGGTTGGTAAGGACGAGAGGTCAAAGTCATCAAGAGGTGGGGGAGGCGGTCCTCCTGAGTCGTCAGTTGCATTGTCTGGAGGAGTAGATGAAGGCGAACACGGAAGCTTAAGAGAGAAAGGGAGGAAAAATCAAATCTCAGCCGACCTGCCAAGCACAAAAGGGGTTTACTCACGGTGCAATAAGCAGAGCCATAAAGTGACCAAGGAGTTTTATGCCAGTAACCATCATCGCCCAAAACATACTTGTCAGGCAAATCAGCCCGGTCATATTGACACTGCGGTGAAGGAGAAGGAGGTGCACCAGTTGTGGTAGGTGGCGCTGCATTCGACGTGGAAGGAGCAGCCGATCGCTTGGCAAGGACGTTGGTGGGCTCGAGGGCGAAAGGGGGATAGAGAAAAGGGAGGGAAGTTTGTGGGGGATCGAGGGGATAAGCGTGGGCGGACAAAGGGGTGGCGGAGAGGGCGGCGAGCAAGGCGAGGGTGCGGGTGCGGGTACGGGGAAGGTCAGGCGGACGAGATCGAGAGGAGCGATTGAGGGGGGGATGAGATGAGGTGGAAGAGGAGGGAGAAGCCCTGTGATGCCGAGCAGAAGAGGACGACGACGAAGCAAAGAGGGAAGCAAAGGCTGGCTTGGCCATCGAAACAAAGTTATGAACGCCAAGAAAATTCGCTTATCGCTGGGTTGGTAAAATGGGAGAATGGGTCCCAGCTGGGTGGATGTACCTCAGGAATGGGACAAGCACATTCAAAGCACGGGGATTGGACAGGGAGGGGTATAGAGACGGCGTCGAACGGACACGAAGAGGTAACAGGTCGGGGGAGGGGCGGGGGACCAGCGAGCGACAGACGGCACAGCCATTTGTTTATTTAAGCAACCCAATCCACCTAGCTCCCTGTCCTATTTTTAGCCTTCTCTATAAATAAAATTCTCCTTCCGTAAATCAAGTTATTATTACCACGCTCAACCGTTTCCGTCTATCTTCTTCCCTCTGTCTCGCCCTATCTTTCAACATCTTTTCCTCTTCTTCTCCCCTTCTCCGTGCCATGCTCCACTCTGTCCCGCTCTCGTGGAATACTTTATATGTCCCGAGGCTGATGCGAATTCCCAATTCACCCTCACTCCGAATCGTAGACGTCGTTAACGTTTCATCGGAGATCAAGTGTCTATGAATAGCTCTTCAGCACACGTGCCTCCTGGTCTCATCGAAAAAAATATAGATGCTCACCGACGGACAAATAGCCGGGGCTGATGATGCCCCACGCCCACACCTAAACCCTGCACCCATTCCGTGGGGTGTTCTGTCACGTACGAGTCAACGTATTCTCTCCATCGATTTATTGCAGTATGAGTGTCGTCCACGCTCGCTTCTCCCGGCCCCATTAGCTGAATGTGCATAGTTTTGTCCTCGGGGTTCTGTGCAAACGTTTGATCGTCGTTGCCCACAATAGCACTGTGACCACATACCCATTTTACCCGGTACAAGTTATCGTCCGCACTGACATGGTGTTCAGCCTGCCTACGATACTTGATAATGTCTTGCCTCGTGAACGACATTTCACTTCGATGGCGCCTGAGGAACTGCCAAAGCTCTTGGCATTTGTTGTCCGATACGATTGTTTGAACCTTATACACAGTGAAGAACCAAATTTTGAATTGAGCGTCGCTAGAAGAAGGCCATGAAAGAACGTACCTGCTTGATCAGCGAAGCCACAATTTTATCCACGGTGTAGAGCAGGAATGCCTGCGGGCAAGGCGATGTAAGTGACCCGTACTATGCCGTGGTTGCCTGCCCACCTTGGTCCCAAAGAACCATCGCATGTGTTCCTCAAACGTCGCCTGGTCCAGCTCGTTCATGAAGAGCTTTTCGCACGCTTCCAGCATGTACTGGTATAGCGCCTCTTCATTGTCTTCCGCACTGCAATCCCGCAGTATTTGCTCCTGCACGCTCGACGGGCCCTGTGGGTCGTCCATGCCGAGTTCGACCGCGATCGGATTGGCGACCAAATGCCGGAACTTCTGTCGTGCATGTTTGCGACCTTCTTCCTTGCAGCTTGACAGACGTGTATATAACAGCTGTAATACGTACGCACGCCAAATCGAATTTAGAACACGTCAATCAGAACCAACTCGCGGAAGAGGATGCTTCCCGGTGGAAACGCACCTGTAAAAGTCGCAGGAGGGTATAAAACGTCGTGTTGCAGAAAAATGGCCGCGTGGAGACAGGCGCGTCTCGGACGCCGACGGCGTCCTCCGGCAAACATTCCCGTATCCAGACCGCCGGCGCGCTCTCGTCCCTCTCCTTCTCCTTCCCTTTTACGTTCACCACATCGCGGCCGTCGGCCGGAGTCGAGACGCGGGAACTGCCATCCATGGTGCCGTACTTTTCCTGCGCTGCTGCGCGTACGAGCTTCTTGCGGAGATCACCTGCATGAACACCACCACCACCCCCGCCGCCTCCAGCGGTGGCACGTGTGCGAGCTGGACTCTCGTCTACTTGTTGCTCGTCCCCCGAATCGTCCTCAGCGCCAATCTCCAGGGGGCCGCATGCGGCATTGAATGTAGCCGGCGGGAGCATGCACAACAGGGGCATGAACGCCCTGAGGAAGCGCTCGACGCTCCGACGCTCTGCGAGGCTGTACGTCGCCTGGTTGTGGTCGAGATATGAGTACACGAGCTTGAGCGCGTCGTATAGGACACCCGAGTCCGCGAACGAATACGTAAGCTGGAAGCCGAGCGAGCCACGCGTACACGCAGGTCGTGTGCGCGCACGGCCCTCTTCGCGCGCTTGTTGTTGTTGTTGTTCCTGCTCCGCACGCACGATCTCGATCTCCCCGACGAATGCCTTGGTCGTGATCGTCTTCTTGTCATTCTGCTTAAAGTTGATACCCGTGTGGTCGAGAGACTTGTAAAAGTTGCGCGTGTCGACCTGGCGCCACGTGTGCGACCACTCGCGCTGTGCGCGCCGCCATTCCTCATTCTTCTGCTTCAAGCGCGCAAGCACGACAGGCACGGCGACCGCAGGCGCGTCCTGCAGCGCCTGATATACTTCTGTCCCTGCGTCCTTGCCATACACCTTCTTGAGCGTGCGCATGTAGATCCAGCGGCTCTTCCCGCCGAGGTCTGGTTGCAGGCGCAGCTGGCCGCGCTCCTCGGGAACCAATTCATTCAGCCGCGCCGCAAGCGGTTCGAGGATGCCGATCGTGCGCGCCAGGCCTTCAAGCTGGATTTGGTATTCGTGGCGCTCGTCCTCGCATCGGTGAATCACCTCCTCGAATGAGTTCTTCTTGTGTGCCACGAAGCCCGCCTCCTCTGAAGCCCACGTAGGATGCGATACCCATTCGTCGTTCAGCACCGAGCGCGCGAGTTGGTCCCGTCCGGACGTTGCTAACCGTACCTCCTGTATGCGCATACAAACCAGGCCTGGTTAGCCAATAGCGCCAAAATGCATAACGAGTATTCCGCCACTTACACTCTCCGGCAGGCGACGGTAACTCGGACTCTCTGCGTCGTCGACGGGACGAGGCAGCGTTGCATCATGTGGACCCGTCCTAATGCTCCCTGGCGGACCGTAGTTAACGTTGCCGATCCTATTGTCCCAATTAACCAGCCCCTTGAATTGGTTAAGCAACGTGTCATCAGCAAGAAATTTCTCTGCGCGGACGACGAGGGTTTTAAGGTCGATGATGTCGCGCGTGTACATATTTAGTAGCTTCAAAAAGTCGTCGTAGACGTCACGAGCTTCGAGGACACGCTTGGCACGCTCAAAGAAGATCACTGGCAGTTCCTCCTGTGAGGTCGGCCCGAGCGACTGGACCCCGGACGGCCCGGCCTGCGCCACATGGTGACCTTGGATGTTATGGCCAAACTGGGATACACTCTGTTGGCTGTAGTGGGAAGAGCCAGGGAGCGGTGATGGGGTCGTTTGATAACTCGTAAATGTCGGCGACTGCACGTGGCTTTTCGCGGAGGGCCTCGCCACACGTGGGCGCTTGCGAGAATCCTTTGAGAGCGATGAGCTAGTTTCTTCCCGTAATACCTCTACCACTCACTCGTGCGGGCTCAGCCTTCGAAGGCGGTGGCGGCTCTTTCGGCCGCTCTCGTTTTCGTCGGCGCGAAGGGGCTTGAGTACCTTTTGGTACGTTAGAGGTCGTCGACGTGGTTTCATGCGACCACATTGCCCCAGATGCACTCGGACCGTCGGGTGGATAGGGGCGGATACCAACGAGACCCTGCTGGGTGGATGTGCCTGCGATCTCCGGCAGAAAGTCTTTAAATTCGCTGAGGAGGTCTTCTTCGTTTTTGAAAAGCGCCTGCACCTGGATATAGACCTATAACAAGAGTGAGCGCCGCTTCTTGATTGAACTAAAAAAGGAGGGATTTCAGTTCGGAATATGAAAGAATACACACATCATGCATCATTCTTTGTTCTCTCTGCTGATATCCTATCGGGTCTTTCAGAGAGGTTTGTTGTTCCTTTCTGTATGTCTGCAGAATCTCTAGGAACTGCTTGTACGTGTTGTTTTGGTCGTCGGGATAGCGAGTCTTGATCTTGTTGAGATACAGAATCGCATGGTCAAACTCGGCCGCCGGCGCACGCTCAACCTGCGTCTTGTTCCCCATATTTCCGAGAACGGATGCAACAGCAGTCGTGAGCCCCTGTGGAGCGGGCGAGAAAGTCTGAGGTGGCTGCATTCGCGCCAGAGGCGAGTCGGGGCGTGAGCCCGCAGCCGGAGGAGCAAACGGAAGAGGAGATCCAAAATACGATCCTCCAGATTGAGTTCCAGCACCGATTTTGGAGGTCATAGTGCCAAGAGGGGTAATGACGGTAATACGGTTGGGATCGCGAGGGTCTGCAGACGCATTGATGTGGTAGCCCGGGGGGAGGAAGGTATTGAATCCTTCTATGAGGTAGGGATTCCCATGAAAGAGCGTAGACACGCGCTCTATTACTCCGGGAGTATCGATTCTGGATCAAACACATCAATCCCTTCTTGGGACGGAAAGAGATCAAAACGCGATGAGATGGATTTCACGGCATACTTCCTTCCTTAAAAGGCAACTCCATAATTGCAACAAGCGGCCCGTAGGCGGGCATAATAAGCCTCGCCCGAGCAGGTCATCATGGTCAGAGTACCAAGATAGTGAAGGGCATAGTCTGGATATTTCTTCGGAATGCGAAAAAACAATGTGACAGGTGGCTCCAAAATGATGCATCTGCATCTCTCACGATCAAGGAAGTATAGCGCCTCCACCCACGGCGATCCGGCGAGAGAGAAGAGAAGAGAGGGGAAAGTGGGGGAAATGGTGGGGAGGACGTACATCTGGCTCTTAAAGTCCTTCATTATATCCAAAAAGTTGTTGTACACGTCCGGTTTATCGTGGAATTGCACCTTCACCGCGTCCAGGTAGCTCAACGCGTCTGTCACATTTAGCGGCCGGTTATTGCTGCCGCCGTTGCTCTGGACAGAGTTGGCAGCAGGGACAGCGGGTATTCCGTTGCCGTTGCCATTCTCCGCCGGCACAGGATCGGGCTTGACAGACGTTGCGCGCGAGCGGGGACGCACAGACGCGCCCGTGAGCGAGTCGTGCGAACGCAGTCTGGGCGGTTGTGGCGGGGGCTGAGGCGGCTGTGCTGGATTTCCGCTACCGCCATCACTAGCCACCGTGCTTTGAGCTTCGTCGGGGGGCACAGAAGGCCTGGGCGAGCGAGGAAGGGATCGCGGCTCGTGGGCGCCTGCGATAGGAAGCGTTTGGGGTGGTGAGTGTTCAGCTGGGGCAGGTGTATGCTCGGCGGTGGGGATAGGGTTGGGTGGTGAAAGCGCGCGCACTGGGAGAGGAGGCTTGGTGACGGGAAGAGCCTGCATCGAGCGTGATGTAGAGGGAGATGGGGCAGGACAGGCTGTCTGAGCCTGAGCGACTGGTTGGTCTACTAGCCGTTTCCCGGTCGGACCGGCAAACCGGATGCAGGCCATGCGGTGCTGTCATCTAATCTTATCTATCTCTCCTCGAGTCTATCATCGTGGCCAACTGTTTAGTAGGTAAGATCGTGGCCTGAACACCGATCTGTTTACAATTCACTTTTATTACTGTCAAAAAGTACAACTCATTACGCAGACTGGGTCCCACGGAGCGAACAGTACACGCGAGCCCCGTATCGTAGCTAACGACAAGGATCTCATCCCCTGCTAGTTCACCTTCAAGGCTTCCACATCCCCAGGCAGTCTCCGCTCTCTGTGAGTTTCTCCATAAATATGTATTAACATCATGGAGACAATACCAGTAACCTGTGTATGGGGCTTCGCGCCATCTAGCGAATCCGCAACAAATGCCATAGAAGGGCTCCCTTGTTTAAGGCAATTTGTACTGATTTTGTAGCAGAAAAGAGTATACAGTAATCCTTTATTCGTGTTGACGGTACTAAATAAAGGATGACATGCAACAACAGATGAGAGGGCGAAGGGAAACTGATTAGGTAAAGACCGTGGGTGGGGAGGAAAAGCGGTGATTAGGTTTATGGATTTCCACTGTGAGAAAGACCATTTCTCCGACGCAACGGGGCCCACATGCTCCGCATGCATCCACCGGGTGACGAGGGCAGTCGTCGCCGGTGGTCCTCGGGTCGTACCTGAGCCGAGGATAACGGCGGGACGTCAGCACTCAAAACGAGTTTCCGATCGAGCCGTGAATAATCATTGGCCCACGGCGACAAAGGGCTGGGGAAGAAGTATGGAGCCTGATACGGGTCTGTACGATTGCGACTGCGACCCGCTCGTGACGCGGACTCGGAGGGGGGGAACTTCTCGCTCCCTTTGCGTTTGTCACCCTTGTACTTGCGTCCTGGCGATATTGTCATAACCTTCCGCACTGTTTATGGGGATGGGGTTGAATGTCATGTGTCAGGCAACCTCACATTTTGGGAGGGCACCAAGAAGACGAACCTTGTTCTGAAACGGAGATACGACGGTGATAGTGATCGCCACTCGAAGATTTGTTCATTGCCAATTCTCGAAGATGAGGTGATGACGCCGATTTGCACCGCAAAAACCCTGGGGGTGGGGAAAAAACAGGGCGACAGCGTTTGCGATGAAGTGGAAGGTGAGGAAAGAAATGGCTCGAACGTTTGCGCTTAAACCCAGTACTCGGTGCTTCAGACAACTGTTCTTCCTGTGGGAGTATTGAAAATCGAAATGAGGCGACAGTTGGGCCGCCACGTAATGTATTGGGCTGGACGTCAGACAAAGTAGTCGTCGCCCAATGTACTTTGCCGACTTGTGACGGCTCCGGAGATGGGGATTCCTTGAGGGTCCATAACGAAGAAGAAAGTGTGAATAAAGAGGGTCGTGCAGCGCGTGCGCGTGCCTGAGAGGCGAGTAGTAAAGCGGCGTGGTCATTGGGGCTGAGTCCGCTGTCGGCTTCAAGGACGGGGGGAGGGATCAACAAACTTTCGTCAGAAGAGACACCATTGCTGGTAACAGTGAGTATGCAGTAACTACTGTCTCTGCAAAGTGGAAAGTGTTTCTGTGAGGGGTCAGCGAGATCGGGAATGTAATCAAAGCATGGAGGACGCTGCTTGAGGGAAGGAAACAACCGCTGCAGGCTGAGAGCAAGAACGCTCTACAAGAAGAGTCACACGATGCAGGGCAAAGACGGTAGACTCGACGCACCAAAAAGATGCCACCTACAGCGTGCAGTACAGCAGTAATGGCCACTGCAACATGCCGAACACTAAAGACCATAATGCTGGGCAGCCGTGTCGACAGAAGTCAGGATCAGAATTTGTATGCCAACGCTCCAAGGGTAGCCGTTGGCATATAAGGAAGGGCGGAATGGTTAGAAGGACACGCTGACATGACTCTGGTTTGAAGGGGATTGACGGGATTGGTGGACCAAGGCAGAGCTCCGTGAGCTGAGTAATGCGACTAAATGCGATACCGTGACCTGCACCCGGGATGGCAATCGTTCATTTCATACTGCGACGCGTCTTTCTGGCCACATTCTACTGAAGCCCTCCATGACAAAGTACATTATCGTTTCCGGTGGTGTCGTCAGTGGTATCGGAAAGGGGGTCATTGGTTTGTGCCTACAAGCCTATCTTCGCAACCCCGAGTTTGAAACTCCCACATATAGCTTCGTCCACTGGTCTTCTGTTGAAGATGACAGGGTTGAAGGTCACGGCTATCAAAATAGATCCGTACATGAATGTCGATGCAGGAACCATGAGGCCGACCGAGCACGGTGAGCCGTCCTAAAATAGCGTGGAAACAGCGCTGTGAACAAGGCGATCATAGGCGAAGTCTACGTCCTAAACGATGGCGGCGAGGTTGATCTTGACCTGGGAAATTATGAGCGGTACCTAGACGTGACCTTATCCAGGGATAACAATATCACGACCGGGAAGATATATCAACAGGTTATAGAGAGGGAGGTATGTTGTGTTCACAGATTGATGCTTATCGCGAAGGATGAAGTTCTGTATAGCGACGGGGAGACTATCTAGGGCGAACAGTGCAGGTAAATCAGTCCAATCAGGGTTGATTTTACGTTCTGATCAATCAATCATTTGCAAGATTGTCCCCCACGTTACTGACGCCATTCAAGACTGGATAGAAAGGGTATCTAAGATTCCGGTAGATGAAACTGGCGAGGAGCCGGACCTCTGCATTGTTGAGGTGTGCTCCACTGCTGTTCAGTTGCATGCCCTTCTACTCAGTCAAGTGGTAAGCTCGGGGGAACCGTTGGCGATATCGAGTCCGCGCCCTTCGTAGAGGCCATGCGGCAATTCCAGTTCCGCGTCGGTCATGAGAACTTTGCTCTCATACACGTATCTCTCGTGCCGGATATGCATGGAGAGCAGAAGACAAAGCCGACACAGACAACTGTGCACGCCTTGCGCGGACTCGGCTTGCTACCTGACCTGGTCCGCCCACTTCGACTTATATTTATATCAGTTGGAACTAATTCATTCACGTGGATGATGCAGATTGCGTGCCGTCTTATTATCCCTCAACCCTTAGCAAAAGCGACGAAAGAGAAGATATCTATGTTCTGCCACGTTTCATCCGAGCAAGTCGTAGGCGTGCACGACGTTACATCCGTGTACCACGTTCCCTTGTTACTCCAATCCCAGGGAATTGTGTCATTCCTCACACGCCGACTTAATCTTCCCGGTCTCAACCTTACGTCAGAAATGCTAGAGCGTGGCACGTTGCTAGAACGTCGCTGGAAGACAATCACGACTGAGTAAGTCTTGTCACACGGGTCTACTGGAACTCATGATCCTCTTCTGTTGTAGTCAAGAGCGGCTCTTTGATTCCGTCTCTATTGCATTGGTAGGGAAGTACACAGATTTGAAGGACTCGTATATGTCAGTCATAAAGGCTTTGGAGCACTCGGCATTTAGATGCCATCGCAAACTCATCCTCCACGTACGTCCTCCCGTTTATAATGAAATGTCACATATTTACAGCGTTGCTCTACCGGCAGTGGGTGGAATCTTCGGATTTGGAACCAGAACAACAGGACGCAGATCCTAAAAAATACCACGATGCATGGCGAACTGTTGTTGGCGCAAAGTAAGATTTCCTTGGTCATGGCGGTGTAAGTGTCCTCATATTCTGTCTAGCGGTATCCTCGTTCCAGGCGGGTTTGGTGAGCGCGGTATCGAAGGTCTGATACTGGCGATCAAATGGGCACGCGAGCAAAATAGACCTTTTCTTGGCATTTGCCTTGGATTCCAGCTTGCGGTGGTCGAGTGGGCTCGCCACGTCGTAAACCTCCCTGGTCCGCAATCCTTTTATCCTTCCCCCCATGCATCATGTTGACCTTTTGCAGGCTCCATGTCGACTGAGTTCGTTTCAGAGCCTGTGGACCCAGTTGTCATATTCATGCCCGAGATCTCGCGTACTCATATGGGTGGAACGATGCGCCTGGGGCTGCGCCCGACAGTGTTCCAGAAGGATAGTGAATGGTCTCGCATGCGTAAGCTCTACGGGGGAGCCAGTATTGTATGGGAGCGCCATCGCCATCGTTACGAGGTGAACCCCACCTATGTGGAACGATTGCACACAAGTGGGATGGCATTTATCGGGCGCGATGAAAAGGGAGAACGTATGCAGATTATGGAGTTGCCAAGTGAGTCATCTGCACCTCCTACACTACGTTTTATCCATTTATACACACACCACACCGCAGACCATCCCTTCTTTGTTGGCTTGCAGGCACACCCAGAATTCTGCACACGCCCGCTCAATCCATCACCACCGTTCCTTGGCTTTGTGGCGGCGGCTTGCGGCCCCGATGTTCTCGAGCAACAGATGGCACAACAACTAGAGTCGTTCCAGCCCCCGCACCCCAAGGAATCAATGGTTGGGGAACCAGCGCTCATTCAAGGATCACGAGAACAACTACCTCCTACTAGCCGCGAGCGGGTCCTTAGTGGCGAGAGTGGATGAGCCTGGTGATATTTTTGGGGTGATATCCGGCCAAGATTTTATTTTTATCTCGAAAAGGGGATCGGTGTCGTATACTTGCTGTACATGTAAAAACAGGTGATGTCACGATGGGATATCGGCAATCAAGACAGTAAACTAGAGACACATTATCTTAAAACCTCCTCTTGAGATACGACCTCCCCTCAATAGCGCCGTCTGGTCCAATTCAAGTTTATTTGCATCAGGATGTGCGGTATGTATATTTCTGGCTCTCTTGTGCCTCGCATTAATTAAACTCAGCATATGATAAGTACCAACCTTGATGATCGGTGGCCCGTCGCCGCAGGACATGGCGTATAGTACATCATTCTGTAAATGCCGTGCCCCCAAAACGCGTGGTAGAGGTCCACGTGCGTTGCGACGACCCCACAATCGAATGTTCGAAGACATCGTGGTCGATAAGCAGAAACCCGCAAAAAATATTAAGAGAAAGGAGAGACTGGCATAGTGGGTTGATTTGAGGAGGACAGGGGACGAGAAGGGAGTGATGATGACGCGTGATGAGCCTAGTATGAAGACACAGACCAGTACGAGTAGGAATATGACTTCATAATTACCGTGACGATTTTCCTGGTTGCCCGACCCTAGTCCAACTGAATCACCAGTCTCTTGTTCTCTACTCTTTTCAGGTGTAAGTTGAGTTCGGGGATGTTCGGGGATTTCGGAGGATAGCGCTAAGCCACTAGGTGCATATGATTTGATAAACCGATTTGAGTAGGAAAGGGTGAATGGTTGCATTTGACGGTAGTGGCAATGGCAACCGAGGCTGACTGGATGACACGGTTACACCGCAGAATGTGCGGATGGAAGTGAAAAAACGGGCATCACGGATTTTACGGACCGTTGGTGCCGTGGCGACTGCGTGGAGGAGCGTTTGTTCCCAGAAGACCCGTGTCAAACCTAACCTGACCCGACCCCTCAACTATCCTCACCTGCATATACTCGTATTATCTCCACTTCAACCATGCCTCCAAGAGGCAGCAATGAACGACTCGACTTCACTCCTATCCTCACCCACTACCTCTTCCTCTTCACCACCGTGTTTGCTGTCGTCAGTATCCTCCTTCCTGTCCTCGGTCCGACGTATTCCCCACGCTCACTTTTTTCTTTTCCGAAAACTATTAGTTTGCATGGATCATTGCATTTATTGCACAGATAGTCGCGACTGCAAACTGTGAGTATGAATATCACTCCTCAGTCCATATGTCCTCATACCTAGAATCCTGTTCTTTTTCTTAGTGGGTCATGACACCGTCGGCACGCTCTGGTTTGCCATCTGGTTACAGCTGTTCCTTATCATTGGCGTCATTTACACCCTTGCATCGGACTCCATATCAATGCATCGTCTCCAAATCGTCGCATTTGGCTCCGTTGCCATTGTCTTTGCCGTCATCGGCGTTAATCAATCCATATTCTCCGGCTTTGCGTCTCTCGATGCTATCGCAGCCGGCTGGCTCATCCTCGCCATGGTCGACATTCTATGGGTCCTCTATTTCACCTCGGAAGAAGACTCTCTCGCGCTCTACCTTTTCAACTCCCTCGGCACAGGCGGCCTGACACCGCCTTCGCGCCGGCGCCGCACCCGCACAACCTCCGTACACAACTCTGCCGCTTATGGTGGTGGCGGTGGCTATACCGCCGCAGGCATCGGTCCTGGTACATACGATACAAAGCTCAATAACAGCTTTGCACCGGATATCGGCAGCAGTCCGCTCAATAACTTGAACGCGCCAAGTGCGCAGTCGCAGAAGAGCGCCACTTCTGTCGGGGCGCCCGTCAGTCCTGGACCAACGTCGATTGCCCTCGGACAAGAGACGAGTGGTCCACAAGGTGTCAACTCGCCCCTGATGAGCACCCCAGGCAATGCAGGCATCGGTGCGGGTGGCGGGCCCCCGCTTCCTGCTGATACCAGCGTGGGTTCGGACACTGCGTACCCGTACAGGGCAAAGGCGTTGTATGCATGTGCGTGTCAGAATGGTTTTGCATTCGCTCTTGATCCTGAAGATGTGTCACAGATACCGCGTCGCCAGAAGATCCCAACGAGATCTCATTCTCCAAGGGCGAAATTTTGGATATCATCGACAAGAACGGAAAATGGTGGCAGGCGCGGAAAGAGGACGGCACAGTTGGTAGTACGTAGTACCACCATTTTGCTACCTTTCCCTCGTTGCTGATCCGCATTTTCTTTCCCCACATCGCAGTTGCACCGTCGAATTATCTTCAAATTATCTGACGGATAAAGACACGCGCCGGACGCCTTTACCGCCTTTTCCTCCTCCGCTAATGACATCCCAATCCTACCCTTTCTTTTGTTTTGCTCACTCGGGCTCTACTTCCGGTAATGACTATATCTACTAACGCATGCTCGAAATTAGGACTGCTTCATCACCTATTTCCTTTCTCTTGAAACAGCTTATACAACGCAACAAACGGCAGGAAAATGCACGCCATGTGTTGTGGGTGCTCCTTGGATATATCACTACACCATAAGCGTCTCGCCAGCTTGCCACGCGTTGAACATTCCGGTGCCATCGCACCTCTTGCCACACGCCCGCGCCTCGCCTGCTGTTTCTACTACTCCTAGCCCTACGTATTGTACAGACCCACGCATCTGTATGTATGTGTCCAATATAACACTCTCACTCACGCGCGCCTCGGCCCACTGGACGAGCGTTATCATGTCAGACTCTACACGTCGAGATCGTTTTGACGATCGTAATTTGGCTGCCGCGTGTAGTGTAGTGTTGGCATCAGATGATCCCCATGCCTTTCCCCGCTATTATTATAATTCACTCCACATGCCGTGCTTGATGACAGTTAAGGTTGGTTGCAATTATGATTTGCACTGTCCATCAGTGGCGTGTAAGTCGTTGACGACAAGCAACGTGCACCCGTGTGTACGTATACGTACACACACCAATTACATAAGCTTTGCAAATTGAATCAACGAACGCGCGAAACGCGTGATCAACAAATACAACCAAATAACGCGCTTTAATTGGGTGATTCGCGTCTTGTCGCGTCTTCCTTGTCCAGTCCCCAATGAGTCCACTACCGATGCTTTGCACCTTTTCCTCTTTCTCCCTTAACATGCCTTCCCGGAGACCTTTAACGCTCTTGGTCCTCCCGCTCCACCTCTCATCAATGGCCTTCCACAAATCCGTTCGTCACATGCAGCCAACAAGATCCATTCCACCATCTTAAACCTGTGGAATGTCATCTAACCCTAAGTTTTCATCGGCTCCCTCCGCATCCTCCCTCGGTTCGATCTGGCCTTTCCTCCGGTTGGTTTGGACGTGAGCGACAGTCCCACGCGTGGTTGGATTCGCGCTGGCGTTCGACTGGCGTCTGAATATAGAGACAATTGTGCATGGGCTTTTACCATTTTTGACCTCCCTTTACTTGCTATGACTTGCGCACCACCGTCCTTTCGCATCTCCGGAAAGTGTCCGCATGCCACACACAGCCCCTCGCTTCTTGGCGCACATACAGATCCCCTTCACGTGCTGCCTCGGGACCCTGGTTCTCGATCGATTCGCATCTTCCTCCACCCACAGAATGCCGTTGACCACGCGTATTCATTGGGGTAGATGTGGCGATGAGTAACGAGGAAGGCGGTGCCGGAACGAAGCGGGATCACGCGTCAAACGTTGAGTAGGCTGGGCATCGGACACCAGAGATGCATTCGCATTCTATCTCGGACGCGGGGTGTTATACGAGCAAGTCACGTACAAGGTCCGGGTAATACGCCTTTGCAGCCCAGGTCACGTACAAATCGCCTCCGTGCGATTCTAATTTCCTGGTGTCGCTCGGTCTTTACTTTTCTTGCGTCATGCCTTTGCGTTCCTCCATGCCAAATCATTCCAGCGGAAATATGCCAGCGTTTTTCGGAACCGGACCACCGTACTGAATGCGAAGGAGCCTGGGCCCTCGGCCCAACTTGAGCTTTGCTCAACCCGGTGACATTTTTGTTGGATTTGCTCGCCGTAGGCCGCCTCGTCCCCTCTGCTCTCCTCCGCCCAGGAGGCTGTCGCAGGGGGTCGTGGTTGGGGCCTGGAAGCGTTATAGAACGTTGCTTAATCTGCATGGCTTCGTGACGAACGGATGGCTGGGTCAAAAGGCTATTGCTTGACCTGGTGGAGTAGCGGATACGTACAGGGAAGCATGCAACCGGGATGACGGAGGTTGCGCCACTGCACTGCTAGGTGTGGATGAGGGCGCTGTTTGGCTTCCAAGTAGCCCTGGACTGTGCATCGGATGGCAGTGGTCTTCGAACCGTTATACGGATCTTGGGACTGCTGCCGAGTACAATTCGCCCACCCCCAACCGTGACCCTATCCTATACAGATAGGCACACTATGCCACTGCTGTGCAAGTAACCGGTTTCTCACCGTGTGTTCTAACAAGCTCCGATGCCTCCATTCTTCAGACTAGCTTGAAGCTGCCGCTGGCGCACTTCCGCAATCACGCTGCACGTATCCATCCCCTTCGTTATTCAGCCCATCCGCGGTGACACGTCTCCTCGAGCTGGCTTATGTTTCGCGAACGTTCTTCCATCCCTTTTATGACAGTTGAAAAACTTGTCTGCCTTGATTTGGTGCAGTACTAGTTGCTCGAGGAATCCGTCCGCCGAGTGCGTATTCCTCTGCATGTAGCCGCACTCCCATGCGTGCCCAAGCACTCCTGAATTGTGGTGCCCTGTGGGGTGCTGCAAAGAGCTACGTGCTCGCCGTCAGGATTGCTTCGGGCCGCGTGTTTGGCAGTCGCAACGGTTGCATGCGGTGTTGATCGCCAGCAGCAGCACGGACGAGAGCATCTAGCTTATTAGCCCATCCGAGGAGAGAAGTTGTCGTAAGGGGCACGCACAGGAAGTTCGAGCGCGCCGCGTGGTCCAGATCGGAGCGGAGAGCGGGTCCTGTCCGCCGTTGTGCCGTCGCCCTGGCGTAGGCATGGCGGCGAGAAGATCAATGGAGATGTGATGGCAAGCGGAAGCGCGGCAGGCTTCGCTGGATCTGGGAGGTCAAGAGACGAGCGAGGAAGGCCCACGGTGGTCAGAAACGCGCGTGCGCATTGCGCCGTGCGGAGTATGTTAAGAGCAAGGATCCGGCGAACGCATCGCGTGGTCGCAAGACTAGTGGTGTAGCGGGGGAAGCTTTAAGCTTCGAGAGACGGGCTAGCTGTGCTTTTACGCTGCCATAATTTTTTCCACTTTCTCGCTTTCGCAGCGATTTTCTACATCCATCCATGACCCTCACCAGAGGTTGTGGATATATGACAGGTGATCTTTTTTCCTTTTCTTTCCCGCTAGGACCTGTTGTAATTCGGACGCTGTATTAATCATTGTATCAATGCCACTGATTCTGATCTTCTGTACACCCTCCGCAATTCCAGGACCCGAAATGCCTACAAGCGCCACGACTCCTCTCGACAACACCAGTTCACCGCCAGGTCCGCCACCGACTGAGAAATGACCACAGATGTTCTCCACTTCCTCCGGTCACATTCCCTCTCTGGCCCGGCGGGCGGCCTCGCAACCTTTCCCGTCCTCATCGCCTTCGAGGCTTCGCCAACGCGCGCAGGTATTCGAACGTGATATCTGGGTGTTTCGCGCAGCGTGAAGAGGAGTGCTGTAGACCGACCAGGATCCGGATCCGGTGCCACACATGAGCGTATTCCCGCTACTGTACCGACACACTGGCATCAGCGACAGCGAAGGCTGCAGTTGTAGAACTAGTCGCCACCGTCCCTGCGGGAGCCGCATGGGCTCTGCACCGCTGCTGCTCAGCTTGGACGTGGCACTTCTCTTCCTGTTTCTTCTTCCCCCGGCGGTATTAGTATTACGAACAGTCGCATGTCCACGCGCACGTCAACAGGTCATTCCGATCCCCAAGCGCCACACGTGAGGGACATAATATCTTTCTCTCTTACGTGCGGAAATGGTCCTTGCCCTCCGCCTTTCGACGCGCTTTCCTTTTCACCCTTCCTCCACCGCTACAGCACGCCCTCCACAGCGCCCGCCAACGCTTCGAGCACATTTCACGCGCGGAATTTGCCCTCGGCGGGTGCGCGTTCATCTGTGAATGTATCAATCAACGATTCCGTGGTCTGAAGCATCGTCTCGTCGCCGGTACTCCCAGGAACGAGCAGGCCAAGTAGGTACGATGCGATGACACGATTCGCATCAAGCGACGCAGGATCGGCGTGCTACGCGAGCGCCGACAACACTTCACGCGCACCACGTCGTCCGTACGCGCATCGCATAGCGAGATCAGCGCTGAGCGCTTGCACCTGTGCTTCCTCTGGAACCTGCATACGGAACGACAAAGAGTAACATGGTGAGTTTGCATTACAACGTAACAAAACTGACCCACGATCTTTCCTGTCCAGATGATGCCAATGCGGCCCCAGAACACACCCACCGCCGACTCACCGCGGAGCACAACTCGCCGATGCCCGCAAACAATTCCGCGCACCACAATCTGCTCACCACTCGCGCGCTGCACACCGCCCATGCGCGTACGGGCACGACCAGCTCCCCCGTACCTGACTCATTGCTGGCACCCGCGTCGCGGCAAGCCTGGACGCATTCGATGGCGGAAAGGCATGAATTTCATTCGACGTTCTGCTTCGTCCTATCCAGGAAGCTGATGGGGGTTTTACGGCGTTCCGGACCTGTCCCTGAGCACGAGTAGAGGGCAGTGACACGTATGATCTCAGAGTATAGTTGAAATGCTGCAATCGTGTTATAGTCGTTAAATAGAAATGTGTAGTCTGTAGGAACAGCATATCATAAAGAGTCATCGCAGAGGACTTATGCTCCACTAGTACATGACCTTTCGTCCGTGGTTGCGGCTCTTGACAGCACATGGACTCAACCAAATCTTGAGTGTTGTAGGGTGGGCGGTCGAGAGCGTTCCTTCATAGGATCACGGGCTCAAGTCATGTGGAGGGCTGTGTAATAGGGTTTGTGCTTAGTATAAAACTGCAGCGGCGGGTAAAATCAACTCTTCGCCTTCGACATTCAAATTCTTATCGATGAGTTCACTACGGTATGTCAAGGGAAATTCACTCACCAGATAACCGACGTAACTAGCTCAATTAGGTTTGATCATGGGCGTCTCCAACATCCATTCTCACCTGCATACGCCGCCATCGCCCCACCATCATTTCCTTGCAGCCCAGGCTCATCGAAATCGATTCTGATAGATGGCCATCTTGAAGGTTTATTGACCGAAAAGCAGACACATCATGGGACTGGGAAGGGATTTCCCAAAGGAGGCCGATGTACGTACATCTTTTGCACCACAATCCGCACACTGGCAGACTCTTGACTGGTGCGATGTAGCCCGGGTGACAATCGACATGCTCCCCGATGTTGCCCTCCTAGAAATATTTGATTTCTATCTGCATGAAGAAGTATATATAGAGGGGTGGCACATACTGGTACACGTGTGCCGAAAATGGCGAGACGTTGTGTTTGGGTCACCACGTCGCCTGGATTTGCGACTTTGGTGCACGGCCAGAACACCAGTGAGGGAGATGCTGTACATCTGGCCAGTCCTGCCCATTGTCGTATCGGCGGGCGGAATGTGGGACGCGGATAACATCATTGCGGCACTCGAGCACAACGATCGCATATGTCGATTGGAACTCTACAAAGGTCCAAGTTCGGAATTCGAAAAAGTCATTGCGGCAATGCAGCAGCCATTCCCGGCACTGACACATTTGCGGCTTTGGCCATATGATGAAACAGCACCGGTCGCTGATTCGTTCTTGGGTGGATCTGCACCACTGTTGCAATCACTCACCCTGATGCACATTCCATTTCCGGGATTACCAAACCTACTTTTGTCTGCCACTCACCTTACCCGTCTTGAACTTCGTAGAATTCCTCATTCCGGGTACATTTCGCCCGAGGCGATGGTCACTTGCCTCTCCGTGTTGACCAGCCTCGACAGTCTCACCATTGGATTCAAATCCCCTCGAAGTTGCCCTGACTGGAGAAGCCGACGTCCGCCTCCGCTGTCACGCACTCTCCTTCCTGCTCTCACCTTTTTGCAGTTCCAAGGCGTCAGCGAATATTTAGAAGACCTCGTGGCCCGGATCGATGCCCCTTTACTCGTCTTGTTGGATATAACCTTCTTCAATGATATTGTATTCAACACTCCACAGCTTGCACAGTTCATGAGTCGCACACCAAAGTTCAAGGCACATGATAATGCACGATTGATCTTTGACGCCTGGAGCGTTCGGGTCAAACTTCCACCGGCATCTGACGGCGGAGGGCTCCAGTTGAGTATCTCATGCGGAAAGTCAGATTGGCAGCTTTCGTCTCTAGCACAGGTCTGCAGCTCGTCCTTCCCTCAGGCTCTCATTACCATGGTCGAACACCTCTACATCGAAGGCTATCCGTCTCTTCAGGAAGACGACATCGAGAACAGCCAATGGCTGGAACTTTTACATCCATTTACGGCCGTAAAGGATCTCTACATATCCCGGGGACTCACGCCACATATCGCGCACGCCCTGCAAGAGCTTGTCGGGGAAAGAGTGACGGAAGTGTTACCTGCCCTGCACGGTCTTTTCCTGGGGAAGCCAGACCCTTTGGAAAATTCCAGACTTGTCCAGGAAAGCATTGGGCAGTTTGTTTCCGCACGACAGCTTGCCGGTCACCCCATTACTATTTCTCACTATAAAGTGTAGTAGTTTGGAGAATGTAAGTGTTTCTGTTTCTATCTCATTCGCGCTCAGGTATGATTTACTTACCAGCCGCCGTTCTTCTCCACACTCATTGTTTGGCTTCTGAGATATCAGTCACAGTATTCTCTTACAGTAACCTCACGATGATCATACTCGTTTGTTTGATATCGTTATGTAGAGTAGAGGTCAATAGATTTCGAACTAGGTCATCATCGACCGACCGTGTGCTCAGCGCTCAACGTTCAACCCTCAGGTCCACGATTTACCTAACATTGAGCCCGGACGTGGCCGTTCGGGGTAAGGATAATTACTGCACCTTGACCAACGCAGGTGTGTTGCCCTAAGCCAACTAACGATTCAGTACCCCGGCACATTGTTTCAACTTCTCAGCGCTCAGCTTGTAGTTCGTTGAAATGCACAAAGTCGTCTAGACGGTTTTGCTCGACTCCATCACACCAACTCTATTATTGCTGGAGGTGGCAAAGTAGTCCGACGCGAAATTGTGACTACGTCCTGGAGAACCCTCTACAACATATGTAACCTATAATGAACCTCTTTCCCCATTGCTGTAATACATACACGCATTTGTGGCAAATATTTTCACCACACTGACAGAACGATGTCTTGTATGAACGCAAGCATACAGAATCTTTTTAGGGGGAGTTAACGAGGCGAGGGAAGTGTCGAACGAGGGGCAATAGCTACAATCGCGGGCTGAATTA
The DNA here is from genome assembly GCA_015178965.1 of Russula ochroleuca. Lineage (NCBI taxonomy): Eukaryota > Fungi > Basidiomycota > Agaricomycetes > Russulales > Russulaceae > Russula > Russula ochroleuca. The sequence continues at coordinate 816,944 of WHVB01000006.1, read as the reverse complement.
TGACGAGTGCTGGAGTTTCAACCTTTCCGGAAGACTGGCAAGACCTACTGGAGAAGGGGACTCAGACTGATGATTGCTCAGAACGTTTAATACCGAATCTGCATTGTGCTATAGTTACAGTATGAATCTTATATCATGTAAATGCCAAACGAAACATGAAAGACATGGGGGAGGAAAGGGGGAGGGCATTGTGAAAAAACACCAACGCTCAAAATTACAATTTGAAAATCGCAACCCGCTCATCGTCTCCGCACACCATGCGCACCGCCACCTCCAAGCACGACCATCCTCGCGCGACGTCTCCGCCCACCTCTACTACCACCACCAGCGCCACCACCATCACCGTTTCTATTTCCACTTCCATTCGGGGCGCGTTGCTGTCCCTGGAGTTCATGCAACGCCCGATCAAGATCAAGCCCGAATACCCAGTCATCCTCATCCGCATTCACGTCCGCGTCCTCGTCATCGAAGCGCAGTTGCGGACGCAGGCGCGGGCGCGCAGCCGGTGTCGTCGTCGTCGTACCGCCTCCTCTCCCCGCGTTTGCGGCTGCTGCGAAGCTCCGCGCGCCCCATGCTCCGCTTTGTTGCTGTTGCTGTGCCCGAGGAACTGGGGATGGAGAGCGAGATGCGCGGTGAGACGACGTGTCCCGATCCATCTCTTGTTCTTGCTCGAGCTCGAACTCGTGCGTGATCCACGCAGGGTCACTCCCGGTAATAGTAGGTCTGGTCAGTGCGTTCGCACATACGCCGACCAGCTTCTCGCGCTCACGTTCCTCTGCGCGTACCCTCGCCTTCTCGTCGCGCCTGCCTTTCTCTCTCCTGCGCGCCCGTCGCGCCTTGATGGCACCCTCGAACGCGCGCAGTCCCTCAACGCCAACAACGCCCTCGAGGTCCGCTTCGACAAAGACGACGTCTGCGCCTTCCGGGATGTGCGAGAGATACTTGCAGCGCCTCCGCAGATCCGCATCAACGGAGCCTTCACTTGCAGCCTCGACGCGCACCGCGATGCAATCTGGAAACGTGGCATATGCACCAAAATGCGAAGACAGGATTTTGATGTCGAGCGGGTGGAGGAAGATAGGCAAACCGGAGGCAGCCTGGTAGAAGTAGTATGCGGACGTTGACGGCGGCGGTGGGTTGAGGTTCTTGCGTAATTTGGGGCCGCGAGACGTCGGCGTTGACGAAGGTGTGAGTGGATGGGGAGATTGGGTGGAGAGGTAGTGTATAGGGACATCAGACAAATCGGGCGTTGCAATGCCTTCCCGCTCTTGCTTGCGCTGAGCTTGAAGCGCGGTACGGGCCGCCATGTCGAGTTCCAGCTGTACAGCGTGGTCGATGGCGGCATGCAAGGCTTCGGTGCCGAGGTCATTCGCCTTAGCTATCTGCGTGTTCAGCCTCTGCTCGGCAGCATCACAGAATGCGATGCCAAGTGCGTCATCCAACTCGGAAAGTGTGCAGCGCTCAGCTGTCAATTCCGAAAAGTCACGTGTGAGGTTCTCGATGAGATATGACGGGGTCGCAAGCATGAATTTGGCGTATGTGTACACGTCCGGTAAAAAATGGAAGGGTGCCTGGTGAGGCGGAAGAAGATCTGAAGGCCAGGTAGATGTACGTGGAAGAGCCAACGTAGTTATCTGGGGACGCTGCATGAGCCGCATTCGCAGAGTTGATCCTGGCTTGGGCGTCTCCACCGGATTGTCATCAGCACAGGATGATGAAGACGATGGCTGAGGCCGGGAGCCATTGGGACCATCGTCCAGGTGGGAAGGTGGAGTAAACCAATGAACACTCTTGAGCTGTTTCTCGTTAACCGAGTCGAAACAGATCGGACAACGAGCCCACTTGGGATTTTCTGATGTACCGAGATAATGCAATATACACGGAAAACAGAAGACCTGTAGATGAGAATGAGGGTGAGGAGCTGCGATTGACAACATCGAATAAGGAGACTGACATGTCCGCACTTGGTCATGCGAGGGGCTGTCGGAGGTGAAAGACAGATAGGACAAGTTGTGTGCCCCTCTTCACTGGAAGAATTGTCACCACCGCCTGCGGCGGCTGCAGCTAGTGCCGAACTACGAGGAATGATTATCTGTAGTATGTCCTGCCATTGGAAGAAACTGCGCATAATCAGATTGACATCAAGTCAATTGATAATGAAATTTGAGTGACGCACATGTCAGGATCTGCAAAATGCACGGTATAGTCGCCCAATGGGTTCATTACGAACCGGCACTGTGCGTTAACGAAGCCTAAAGATGGGATGGTTGGTTACCATGGCTGGGTCGGCTTGAGTTGGAAGATAGCCTCACGCTCTTTGTTCCAAACGCCGTGGGTTGTCCCATGTCTGCGACTCCTCCTTGGCAGACTCTGGACCTGTTGAGTTTGTCTTGGTGGGAGAGAGAAGTTGAGGAGATGATTAAGAGATTGAGAAGAAGCGGACTTGGCGACCCGCTTTGGAGTGGGCGGGTTTGAAGGATGGGTTGTGCCTTGAGCAGCCATAATTTAGTGGGGTTTCTTCCCTCTCTGAGAGAGAAGGGGTAAGAAAACCACCACTGTGAGCGAGTCGTTGGGAGAGGACAAGCCTGAGTCGGGATCTGTTGACTCATTCCCCGATCCCCGCACCCGCACACGTGCTCTCTTCCACCCGTCATGGCCAAAGGAAAAAACCTCAACCCGGCCGATGCATTTCGTATGGAATTCACTACAGTTCATCCATGAGATGTCTCTGAATATTGTCGTCAGGCAAAGCTCTGCGAAAGAAGGAACTCAAGAAGGTCCGTCGTCTCCTTCTGGGGCAACCTTGAAATGCAACTCACCGCTGCATTATTATCTGCAGTAGAACAAGGCAGAGAGGCAAAAGACCCGAGACTTCTCCCTGGTGAAAAAGGACACATGGGGTATGTCTGTCGCCCGCCTACTAGCATCTGGAGGTTATAATGTTGTACCCTAGATCTCGAAGATGATATCCAAAAACTCTCCTCCACCGCGTCACTTTCAGATGCGGATCAGAAAAGGCTCAAAGATTTGAAGGCAGAGCTTGACAACATTATCAAGAAAAAGGAGAAATATGTTGAAGAACACCCAGAGCAGCGGAAACTAGTATTTCGTTCTCGACGTCAGCCCAACAATGGCCAACAATCCAAGAATGCTACTCCTGCAGGTGGACCAGAGGAGGAAGAAGGTGAACTTATTCTGATATTCATGTCTGTCGATTGATTCGCGTGTATGCAGAGGACACGGACGACGATATCCCCATGCCAGAAGGTCCGCCACCTGGTATGTCGAAGGAGGAAGAGGAAGAGGACACGGACGACGACATCCCCATGCCCGATGGCCCCCCTCCTGGTAGCACATGTAAGTTGTACCTATTCCATGCCTGGTGTCCGCTGATGACATGTCTGGATAGCATCCATATCATCGCACCCCCACATCCCGCTGCCCCCGCCGCCGCCTCCTGGTTTCCCTCTAGGTATTGCAGGCATGCCTCCGCCACCTCCTGGTTTTCCAAACGCGCCCTTCCCGCCTCCACCTCCAGGATTTTCCGTACCACCGCCCCCACCCCCACCAGGCTTCCCTGGCGTCGCGCCGCCCCCAGGCGGATACACTCCCGCGCCAGCGGGGCTCTTTAACAGCCTCCCACCTCCTCCGCCAGGCTTCTTCCCGCGGCACGGGGCCACACCGATCGCTCAAACTTCGGGATCCCGCGCCTCTATTGCCCACGCCACGAAAGCACCTCTACCTGCAGCACCTGCAGCATCGACGGCAACAGTATCGGCCGAAGCGCAGTTGCGGGATTTTAAGAAGGAGAGCACCGCATTCGTGCCTGCTTCACTCCAACGTCGACGTGCTGCTCCAGGTGGCGCCGGCTCTGGGAGGGGTGCAGGTAATGTCAATTCGGCACCTGCTCTTGATGGCGAGAGTAATGGTCAGGCACGAGATGCTGCACCTGCTCGACCGGATCTCGTGAGCACGCTCAGGGGGCAGTTCGGGAGTGCAAGAGAGATAAAGGCTCAAGAGAAACCGAAGGTGAAGGATGACTATGAGAAGTTTGTCGAGGGCATGGGGGACATTCTGGGACCCAGCCTGCAGTAGCTAATAAGGTATCCTGTTTAAATCTAGATGTACAGAACTCGATTATTTGGTACAACCTTTGTGGTAGGTGTAGATACGTGAAATGTTATACACTGAACTCACTCCATCGGCCAACCCAATTGGGGATTCCATAGGCCACCATCTTGGGGGACGCGACGTCTGTGGAGTGGGACACGGCGTCTGCGAAATGGATTAAGTTCCTTCAGACGCTCGAATAGGACACCACGTGTGCGCCTCAACACAACCAGGCTCTCTCGCCACACATGGCTGTCTTCGGCAGATCTCCAAGCGGTTCGAATGTACCATCCGATGAGAGTGGCCACAAGGACCGACATGATCGTGACGAAGGTACGTGTTGAGACGTTTGAGATATTGAAGCAAAGGAGCAATAGAGCAATGGAAAAGATGACCATCCTAACCACGGAAGGATTTCATAAGCGTGAGCCGAGTGTAACGTTTAGGGAGGCGTACGACCACATCAACAATGCCCAGGGAAGGCTGAAATTAATAGCCATCAATTCAAGACCGATGGCTTTCTCAGAGTTCTGATGGAGACATGTCGACAGCACAAGTGTCACCTTGGCACAAATATCAGGTGCTACTGTCCACTCACCGTGCCATTTTGCGTGGTACGGTTGTGACGAACCAGGAGCATGCCGATCACAATGCTTCCTATACTAGCTTCTATTGATAGGGAGCTGGCGATCTGTGAAGGAGAAGTGAAGATGACCGCTTGGCTTGCGCTTGTCAGACCAGTCCCGCCAAGATTGGAAAGGACTACGCCAGGGATCGCAAGAAAGCCGACGTTGGCTGTTAACATCACTGTCGACTAAGTGGCAATCAGGTGGGACTGAAGGGCCAGTCACGGACCACGGAATACGAACCCATAGAATCACGCCTTCCCACTCTGTTAACAGCTTGGTCATGAAGGTCTTCCAAGCCGTCTCAATGTTGACTTCATCTGTCCACAATTCTTCCATTTCCCGTAGATAAACTTCGGGTGCCAGGAAAAGCAGCGGCGACAGGATCGTAATAGGTAGAGACCTTTCATGTCGTGGTTTGTCATTCACGGTCTGATCCTTGACAAGCCGCGCGTGCTTCTGTCCGTGGGAGTATAGGAACCTCCAATGTGCTGAACACGTGCATGAGTCACTTAATATGAACCACTTGTGAGCAGGCTTACCAAAAACCGACAGAAGGCGCGCTTGAGAATGGGCAGTAAGTAGTGGGGGAGAAGTGTGTGTACCATATACTCACTAATCCCAGCAGTGTAGTATTCCAAGCCACACTTCCCCTCTGAGTTACAAGTCAGCGATCCTTTTCTTCTTTACACATACTGGCGTACCCTTGGCTCCTTGCACAAGTTGGATCATTCTGCGCATCGTATCATCATCGTACGGCAGAGTCGAAGACTCTGTGGTTGTCACATCTATGGTATCAATATTGGCCTCTTTCTTTGAAAGCTTACCCTAGGACCAGTGGGCTCACCGACGCAACCATACAGTAAGATTCCCATAAGCTCGTCATAAGCATCGAGTGGAACACGGCGATCATTAAAGACAGCAGGAAAGAGCGACCAATGATTCCTATCCCGACAATATCAGCGCTTACGACACCAATCCAGTAAGAGATTGCAGACCCACCAATAAAGAGCCTCCAAACGATGCTCTGCTCATCACATTAGTGGAGAAGGCGGGAAAAAGACTGAACATGACGGATGTAACGCACTGACATGGGCCGGCGACTTGACCCCGAGTCGTTCGGATATCATGTAGCTTGCATCGTATGTCTCGAGCCAGAACAGGCATCGTGCGTCGTGGCAAACATAGTAATAGGACCACGCTATCTGCAGGTCGGCTGTCACTGTAATGTCCAGCATCAAGTCGTAGTTATTGGAGGGGATAGATAGTTGGTCGAAACGTATAGTTCCCTGCAGGTAGTTATAAAACTCTTCGATTTCTTCCTTCAATGTTTGGTCGTGCATGTCATTGTTAGTAAACAATCTCTTCAATGGTGCATCGGTCATGATGAAGATTTCCACGATCACTGACACACGCACCCTCTCCTTATCATAAAAGTAGAGGGCACCACCTGGATGGGTTGCCGGTATCCACGGGCTACATTCTGGCTCGAGCAAATCTGGCTCAGAAACGGCAAAACTGGAGAAAGCTCTATTAAACTGAACGATATCATTCAAGTTACAACGTACTAGGGGAATTCGATTGTTAAAGGTTTCACATCGAAAACTGTCTCCACGCGGGGTCTGCAAAGAGATATAAGGGTGTAATTATAGGATGGTATATTCTACTTGCATCGTGATCTCCTTTATGTATCGTGAAACTTGATTAGAATGGATGAGTTGCACAAAGCGACCTTCAGGCAAAAACCGATCCATCGTAGGGTTGGAAGACGCTGGGGAACTTGGACGTGGCTCCAGGGATTCAAGGGATGAATGAATGGTCATGGATCCATGAATATAAGGGTGGGTGGGCGCCCTTAGACGTCGTGATGGCTGCCCGAGTGGAGCACGGGTCGATTCGCGCAAGTTTATCATAATTGAGAGCCTATCACTGGCGCGGCTCTGAATGCTGACAGCACTCAGGTTCCCAAAGCTACGATTGTCCAGGCTTCTTCCGCCAAGAGGGTGTGGTGAATCGGCCCGATTGGGGACAGGAGGATGGACGCCGACTGTTTGTGTGATCGCTGCCGGTTGCCTCTCTGTGTGCTCGTGGAGGCTCGGGTGGCTCGCCGAAGCAGGCACAGAGCTGGCAGCGACTACATATTCCCTCACAGCACCCAAACCACCTGAGACTGAATATGAACTTGCCTTGGTTCCAGGAAATGGAGGCTCAGTTGGTCTGAGGCATCCAAACGACCCCGATTTTCCCGGCCAAACCGACCACATGTTCAACTTGCGACCAAGCAAGGCCAAAAGGGAGGCTCCGCGGCGCGGGAAACATTTGATGTAATCTCTTGCAATGCGTACCAAGACGCGTACTATGCGCAGAAACTCGAGAAGGACTTTGAGTACGGGAGCCATGCAAGAGGAGGACAACTCAGAAGGGCCAAGAAGATACCGCTATCACACCATTTCACCTGACACCACGTCAATCAAAAGATTGAATGTTGAACGTTGAACGTTGAATGACGTTGATTGCCAACATATACGTAACACATGTAGTACTGTATTTATCCATATTTATCGGTTGGTGGAGTGAGCACTCTAAGCGTGGACCAAACGCAAAAGCAGCTGTCTTCCACTCAATGACACTGTCTCACGGAGCGCGTGAAATTGTGAATTTTGCACAGCGACCTGCACGTCGTGCACATACAACACGACTTGGCGCAAGCCCGGACATCCCTTCCACAATTTCCCAACATACTCGACGACTGCCGTCCATGTCTTAACAGACCACTCCCCAGCATCGACGCAGACCCCAACGCGCTGTAGCGTGTCGTGCATACAGCCCCAGGTCCCGGTTACGTTGTCGTCCGAGTCAGTGGTCAAATTCCAGCATAAGTTCAAGTCCGCCACGTCCACGCGCAAATTGAGTTCCTCCAGTGCAGGACAAACTCCGACGATCTTGCCCACGTCTCCCATCGACATACCAGCACCAGCACCACCAACCTCCAACTCCAACACGTGCACCTGCCCTCCAAATTTCTCCCACAACGCCTCGAGCGCCTCCGCGGGCACAGCGCCCTCCACAACGACATTCTGCAGCACCGGGAGCACCCAGTACGTCGTCTGACGCACGACGAGCGGGCATGAGCCCGCTCCGGCGTGCAGACGGAGCGTGCGAAGGGCGCAGAGACGCAGACGGTGTTGGCGGAGGGCGGCGAGGGGCATTGGGCCTGTGAGGACGAGCTCGTGGAGTGTGGGCGCGGAGGCGGCGAGCATGTCGGTGAGGGAGTTTATACCGCCTGCGCGCGCTGCGGCGCCTGTTTTGTCAAAGGCCCATTCGAGGCGGCGGAGTGCGGGTAGGGCTGGTGCGGCTGTTGTGAATTCGAAGCGCAGAGAGGAGGGGGAGAATGGGGTAGGGATGGGCGGGCGGTGCGATGCTGGTGGTGGTTGTGGTGGTATTGGTGGGCGCACTAGGACCTCGAGGTTTGGGAGGAGCGCGAGGAGCGCTAGAGCTGGTGGGGCGTGGTGTGTTGGCGTTGCGGTGTGGGCATAAGGCAGGACGGCGCGACGGACGCGGTGACGTGCTGTAATAGTACCATCTGGTATACCATCGAGAGGCTCGTTGAGGGCAGCATGCAGCGCTGAGATACCGTGGCCGATGCGGATATCTTCGTAGCGCATGTCCCCAGCGAGCGCGCGCCATTGCCTGCATACTAACGTGATGGCGCATTTATCGCGTAGGGCAGAATCGGAGAGCGCAGTGGTGGTGGAGGTGGTGGTAATGGTATCGTGGTGGTATCGTGACTGGAACGGCTCGTACTCGGAATAGATTATCGGGGCGGAGGTTGCAAAGCAGAAGATGAGCAGCCAGAGTTCGGGGGGAAGTCTGGGGATATCATGGACGGCCACTTTGGTCGTCTGCTCAGTGGTGGGTATCGACATTAGTAGGGTATTTCGTGCCTGGGACGTTTTGCCCCTTATAACGAGAGAAAAATAACAAGACGAACGATCGAATCGATGGTGAGATTGAGTGGTTGTTGGGATGATAATTGAGGCCTATTGAGGTGTTCCATCACCAGAACCAAAAAAATTCAAACTGTAGCGCGTGAATATCACTACAGTACGGCGACAGGTCTTGCATTGCACCATCTAGGACTCTAGGTTACATCGCCCTGCTGCTGACCTTCAGGCCTGCACCTTACCAAGCTCCCTCAGCGCGCTCACAAAGCTCTCCGGATCCCATATCTCCGTCCCGCCGTACGTGACCCGCCGCCCCGTCTTACCCGCCCACTCCTCCAAATTCCCATACTCGACGTACCCCGCACCGCCCACGACAAAGACGATCCCCTCCGTGAACTGGCTGCGCCTTACCGGCGCGCGCGCCGCTGCGGGGGAACTGCGTGCCGCGCGCGGGTCGAGCATGATGTATTCGTCCGTCTCTTGCAGCGACTGGTTCGATGCCGCGCCGGAGTCCATGAGCGCCTCTGTCAAGCGCGTGACGGTACAGAGCTTGTTCGTCGGGAGGAAATTCCGCACGCCCGAGATTAGGTTCTCCAGACCACCCTCCTTGAGTCTGTCCGTGAGCTGTGAATCCGAAAAACAACAAACAAAGTATTAGCAACGTGAAACATGGCAGGACTAAGGGGGAGAATAAAGGACGTACGCGGTTACCCAATGAACTGAAACCTTTGAACAATTCTCCACCTCCGCCGCCTGGCATGCCAGGTACAGGCGTCGTGGAACCCATCGAGGGTACGATCATGCGCGAAATTTCACGCAAGCGCCGGACATACTCGAAAGCAGCAACATCCGCGCCCTGCTTCTTCAACTCCGTTTCAAGCTCGGCCACGTCGTCCTTCGGGATCGCATTGTCCTGCGAAGAGAGGTAAAAGACGAGCACCAGGCGGAGCTTATCGACCGTGGTTGGCTTTCCCTCCCCTTTGGGCGTGCGAAGGTACTCGAGCACGGTCGCAACGGTCTGCTTGTTGATCGCCTCCTCGGTCGAAAAGAGTTCGTCGAGCCCGCGCGATTTGATCTGTTCGAGCAGCGCTGTGGCGATGTTCATGTGCGAGTCGAGCGTCGCTTTGCGCGCTGTCAGCTCTGGGAGTTGCGTGATTGCGGTTTTAAGATGCGACGCGTTTGCAGAAAGGTCACTGCCGTGCATGGATTTAGTTCAAGGGTAAGAGAGAAGGACACAAAAAGTCGCACAGTTGCGTGATGTCGTTGACGTCGCTCACTCCTGTCGATCGTGTGATCTCGGCGGCATCTTGCTTGTATCGATTGAGCTCCGTGTCGATGTCTTCCGCGACTTGAGGGAAAGGATTTGCAGCATTTTTCGCCCAGAAAAAGTCTTTTGCATCGAGATCATAGGCCTTCTTCTGCGGCGACGCGACCGTGACGCGGTTTAGCTTCATTTCGAGGCAATCTGAGACCAGGGCCTGATATGTCCAACCGTGTGAGAGAAGTGGGACAAGGTCGATGTTACGGTCAAGGATGAGGAGAACTGTGCGTAAGTTAAACGGCAATGTACGTGCATGGAACGTTGAAAGGCGCACTGACGCGGTCGTTGCAGGGTAGATAGCCCACCCGGCTCTTGGGAGAAAAGGGACGATGAGCCTTGTGAGCGTGATGCTGTGATGACGGAGTCGCGGATTTTCGTCTCTACTTTCTTTGCGATCATCTCTGCCGCATTTCCCCTTGGTGCTCGAATAATAGGCACTTGGCCTGTCTGACGCTTAGAAGCGGGGCCCCTTTGGTGAAACAGACGGGCACGCACCCATAGTGGCAACGACGCTGAACAACCCCCCAGCTATTCGCTCGATCTCACCTTCAATTTGGTCTTCAGTGGACGAGGGTGAATTCAAGATGGAGTAAGATGAGAGCTGTTGGGACGGTCCTGGTTGGTTGGACATGGGCGACGTGGCTATCGGCGGGGGCGGTAAGAGAGAATATAACGAGGCCGACGGCGCGATGAAGGAAAGGTACTGATCAACGACCTGTAATCACAAACGGGTTAGTCTGCGGTTTCAAAAAGTTCGGTGCGAGTTGACCTGCTCTACGAGCTCGTTCGTTCCGTCCTTCGCGACTGCCGCGGCGAGTTCTTCTAGCAATGACCGCGGAAGCGGCTCTGAAAAGTTGAGGTGGAAAGATTCATAGAGATCCTTTTGGAGATCCTGTGCAATTCTCCTAATATTTACCAGTGTTGGAGCAACGAAGTAGATGGCGGGGACGTCGGACAGAGGTGGTCGAGACGAGTGAAGTTGCCTTTGCCGAACATTGTCAGACAAAAGCGAGGAGATCGAGAAAGAGAAAGCATACACGTGAAGCGTAACACCAATCTCTCGGAGGTCCTGCACCCGTAAAACTGTAGCGAGGATGTCCTTCGTTTCTTGGTCCAGTACTAGGATCTTCCATACTGGAGGCCCAGTGACAGCGGGAACCTTGAGCCCCGACGCAGCCTTTCCCGTTGCCGATACGGTGGAAACTGAGGGCTCAACGGGCGCGTTGAGATTGAGCATGGAAAGTAGTGCATTCGTCTGCGCCTGTTGTATGGTGACGGGTGAAGTCGCCTGTGAAGAAAAGAAGACTTGTTACTACACACTCGAGGGTGGGATAGACAATACGGCGTACTTGTTTGAGTGCATGGCTCGCCATGGTGGGCGCGTCGATTGTGAAATGGCGGAGACGCGTCCCCCTGTTGTTGGTCGTGAGGTCGTAATATTGAGCACAGCCACTATCCGGCAAAGCGAGATGATGACCCTTGCCTGGACCTCCTGGAAACCACCTGCCACTGATGATATGTCAAATCCCCGCCCCCGCCCTGTTACGCCGTCACCTCATTTGCCAATCTCTCTACAAACCATCATCACGACTACCGTTCCATTCCTTAACTTCGTCGTGAGTAGCCCCCCCTTCTCTCTTTGACTCTGGTCAGTCTATATCAAGTCTGAATCATCTCTCTCAGTTCGCCAAAAATTGGTAGTTGGATATCGTGATGGGTTGTATTCCGAGCAAGCAAGATGTCTTCGAACAATTCGATGGAGACGGATCGTTGACATCAAAGGGAAGGACCTCAGAGAAAAAGAAAAAGCATCCCAAGGTCTCAAAGCGACCTCCATCGCCAGTTATTCCAGCAGACGCGCCACCGTGGGTTACGGGTCATACAGTGGTGACTGTGCATCGAGACTTGAACACTGGCGAGGTCTACCTGACGGAGAAGAATCGATAGGTACGAATCCTAGCTCCCTCTCGGTCATTCTGCCTTTTTATAAAGTGGATTTCCTAGGCAAATATATCTTGCCCTTACCCTCCTTTGATTGTTTACTGGGCTATTTATATCTTTTTCCCCATGTTGCGTAGCGTTTGTATGTTCTTTTGCTGTTATGGTGAGGCGGCGGTGCAGACAACCATGACATAGACGAGATTTTACGGGGATAAGAAAGGCACACAAGGGGACGTCCCATTATGGAGAAATAGGCTACAAACTTTCCGTCCCTGGACTTCAGCTTATATTGCGTGATTTCGCAGCAGACGTTGCAAGACGTGCTCGTGTAGAGTCGGATAAATTGATTCAAAAATCTTCTCGGAAAGATACGGGAGAACACTGTTATCATTATTGATAGCGGCTGACAGACTGGTTTGACAGATTGTGAGCGAGTCTGGGGTCTGAAGCTACATGTGCTGAACTGACTCAGGCTTGCTCTTGATACGCAGATAAGGTGCCAGACACCAGCCATGCCTGAGCCGTGCGTAGCACCTAGAGCGGCAATAAGTATCGTCGGCTGAACTTCTATCAAACGTCTTCCATCCGTGTGGCTTCGTGATTCACGTATTCCGTCTTCGTTTGATATCGGCGCGCTTTGGCCGATGGCGTATCAACTGAACAAAGATATCGGAGAGACATCGTTGGCGTGCATCGAAGCAGGCTCGGCGGAGCGGAGATTGCGGAGAAATTCCTCCGAGCTCTTCCGGACGTGGTAACATAGTGTAGGATCCAGATGGGCCTGGAGGCTCTCAGCGGGGGTAGGTCTGACCGTATCATTCCCAATTGTCAGCATTGCCAGTTGCATCGCTTTTGAGGCATAGAAACCGACGTTTGTCGCTGTAAATGAGTTGCGGACGGGACTTGGCTCTCGTTACCACACCCACTCCTCAGAGTTCTTCCGCCCAGAAAATAGCAAGTTCTTTGGAAGGTCGCCCCCAATTGACCTGTATAACGACCTCCATGTACGTGTCCATCCAAGTGGGTGCAGATCGGAGTAACAGTCCCCTCCTTGATGTGCGAGGTCGGAAGAACAAATCCATGCATAAATGCAATGGTGTGGGTCTTTGTACGGCCGTCGGCGACACGTTCACCACCGCAATAGGAATTTACATAAGCCAAGTACGAAAGGGCCACGCGATTGGAAGACGAGACCGATATTACCCTGTGGACATGCCCCATGTTGTTCTTTTCATGACTGACGACGGTGCTTTGAAGTCGTCTGCGTCCTCAAAGCCTGACTGGATACCGTATCCCCATTTGTCATGCCTGATTTTACCTTTCTTAGCGATAGGCGCCCTCGGTTGGATTCAGCGCCGACTTTCCGCGAGGTGTGGGCGTCAGGCACGGCATCCCTTTCCACCCCCTCCGACTCGTGTTCGTGCGACATCTCCACATCACCGCTCTCTGGGATGTCATCCACGCCTGTCTCATATACCACTCCAACGTCCTCTCTCTCTACTTCCCCTTCCTTCACTTCCTCACTTCCATCACTACTGACTAGCACGAACTCTTTTACGAATACCCCTCTAGATTCCGGATCGTCTTCCAGCCCACCGCATCCTTCCTCGACTTCTTCTCCTATACCTGGTGGTCGGCTGTCTCTCGCTGGCAACACAGTTTGTCTAGGCCATGGTTTAGATGCGTCTGTCGATGGGCTCTTGGCTACTATCGTTCTTTTTGGCTTGATAGGTTTATTGCTATGGGTGAGTTGCATCCTTTCGTTCGCGTCCTTTTCAACATCTTCTACCTCCCAGTTATTATTTGCGCTTATTCGGCCGCGTTGCCGCCAAGTGTACGGGCTCCGGGAATGGTTTATTCAAGAACGGTGCGTATATTCTATTTATCCGAACCGCGTCGTGTTCATTTCGCCTAAAGGATCCGACCTCCGTCCCTCCGTCCAACCTTGTGGTCATTTTTAAACCCTCCCGTGCCTATGAAACCGTCCATCTCCAATGTCCCTTCAGACCCACGTGACCCTGCTGCAGAAGACCCGCGCAAATTCCCTTCAGATGAGGAATTGAGTCAGCGCACGCTCTGGGTTTGTTTCGTCGTCGTCTTGGGTTGGTCCGTACTTGGCCTTGTCGGTGCGCTTCCGCTTTATCTTATATCCCTACCTTGTTTGGCCGAGACCGCGCCGCCGCCGCATTACCTGGGTGGTTACTCGACATTGCAGGATCTCAGCATCCTGCGAGTTCTCCAGCTTTTTGACAACCGTGACATTTCCACGCGAAGCAACGCCAGTGTTCTTGAAATCGTGAATGGGAAGGACCTAAAGTCCCGCGCGCGCGTGCGCATCATCGTCCTGACCGTTCTGCTCATCGCTGTCGGCCTTATCCCCGCATTGGTCAAGATCCTACGCGAGTATGGCACGCTCATTTCATTTCGACGCAAGTGGACCGACGTTCACCTGCAAGGTAAAGAGATGGGCTGGATCAGCGCGCGGGATGCACCTGGATTCACAGGCTGGGGTGAAACACGTCTCAAGGACTTCATCCTCAAGACAGGTCTTAGTTCGTCACTGGACTTTAGCGCGGAACCCGCCAGCAGTGGTGTTGGTCGGCGCGGGAGGTCAGCGCGGAACGGCCGTGGTCCTTACATGTCCTATGAGGAGGATGTTGGGTCGGAAGTGGACATCTCGAGCCTCTTTACGATCATGTACGTTTCTCGTTCAGATTTTCCTGGGGACTGATTAAAGTTGACCTAGTGATACCCGACGTCTCGCCTTGCTCGTTGAGGATCGTGACCTAATCTTGGAGCACCTTGAGATTGCGGAGACGAAGTACATTTCCTCTTTCCGAATCACAACACCCGAGCCCTCGATCGCGGATCTCAGTCTTGCACCCATCCGTGATTCCGAAGGTATCACGTATATCAGCCGCCCAAGGGTGCTTGCCGGATCCTCTGTAAGACGCCCATGTTCCTCTATCCTCTTGCTCTCCTTTTCATCGAGACTTCTTGCAGGCAGTTGGTCGTAGGCGAAGGGGCCGCAACCCTGCCGATGCCTCTTCTTCTCTTGCACCAACATCATATGTCGCTCCTTCTACTTACTATAAGCTCGGCATACGCGGGATAAACGGAGGTCGCCTTGCGGATGAGGACGCGCGCACCAGTTTCTCAGATTCTGTTACCCAGCGCGTTATTGGCACACGCTTTCAAGAAAGCAATCGAAGCGCGATGGCACTTCCCCGCTTCCCCATCGGAAGTCTCTTTCGGTTGACTACGGGTGGCGTCGTTGATGAAGTGCCAGAACCCCAACAGGAACTGGAACCAGATGCTCCTATTCCGGATCCGATGATTCACGGTCCAAACTATATCGCTCGCACGGTGGAAGAAACGACAGAAGACCCTGAAACCCTGTATTCACCCGGGAGTGGCGCCATGCGTCTGCCGAGTTCGAACGGTGATAGCGACTGGGTTGATGTGGGCCGCGAGGCGCCGATCGACTTTCGTTACTCTCACACCCCTAGTGCTCACACACCCAGTGCTCCTTCGGTCGTAGCCTTGCCTCTTGTATTGCCCCCTCCCCCAGAAGTACCCTTTCAACCGGCTCGCGCGTCTAGCATATTCCGCTTTGTTCGGCGGCCCAAAATATTTGGCCCCGCGCCATCTGAGCACCGCTCCACATTTCCGCTGCGAGAGCGGGCGGGAGCCGGCGCCGGTGTTGGTTCCGGAGGTGAGGAGATACCTCCCCACCTGCGCGTACAGCGCGCACCACCTTTCGTGCGCCCATTGACGGGCCTTAATCACGACGAACTCGGCGCGGTGTATGCTGAAATCCGGATATGGCGCACACGATTAAAAACGGTCAATGAGGACATCCGGATCGCACAAGAGGAAGGGTACCAAGCCATCGTAGATGGTGTGCATGTGAAGGGATGGTTACTCACCGGGCGGGGACTGCGATTCTTGCCCGGTATACAGCTCATTGAGGGTCGCGCAAAGGAGGACGTGCGATGGGACATTCTTCAGCTGGGTGGGAGCGATGCGATGAACCAGGTTTCGTTCTGGACAGTCGTCGTGGTCATCGGTGCATCACTACTCCTCGGACGTGAGCACTTCTCGTTTTCCTCTTTCCTGGCTGGAAAACTGACCTGCGCGCAGTAATCGCCACTGCGGGGTTGGCCGTTGCAACGTCGCCCGATTTCGCGCACTACCTTCCGCTGTTCCGGTCTATGGCAAACGATAACAACCTTCCGACTGGTTTGGCAACTGTTCTTGCTCCCTCTGTGGCAGCTACGCTCTTTATGCTCCTTGCGATTGTGGCCCTCCATCGTAAGTATTGGACCGTTCCAAGAAATTAAAACTTAGTCTGACCTTGACAGTCTCGGCTCGCCTTGTGGGCACCATCTCCGTATCTGCTGGGCAACGCATCGTCATCAAGGCGCTGTTTTATGTGGTCGTCTGCGTTCCAGTGATTGGCTTGGTCACGGCTGGCGCGATTTTGTATGCGTTTAACGCGCTCAGCGAGGGGAAGCGCCGGAGCGAGACTGTCGCAGACGGCACTATATATATCGCTATACTACTGCTCGCAATTGTGATCAACGTTGCGATTACGTCGCCAGCGTTGCTCATGCTTCAGCCTCTGCGATTGCGACAGGTCCTGAGTGCAGAAAGGGCGGCGAAGACGCCACGCCAGCGCTTCCGGGGTATGATTGCATTTTTCGTTGATAATGATCGGTTCCCTAATCTTTTCGATAGCTACATATCCCAGGACGTACAACCCGTTGTTCGCGATGGCTTGCTGTATACTGGCGGTCGCCTTCGCGAGCATGTTCGCAGTGATCTTCCCGTTGATAGGCCCTCCGGTAGTCTTGTTGGTGTTCCTCACTCTAGTCGGTACGACGCACACTTTCTCCGTTTTGTTCCGAGTCTAATCTGAAGTTCAGCCCACCGCTTCCTCATTGGTTATGTGTACGGCCGCACGCGCTCGCAGACCGGAGGCTTGCTGCAGATCTGGCTTCTGAAACGCTTCGCATCGCTCCTGGCATTGCAACCCATTCTTCTGGGCCTGATCGTCCTCAGTCGACGACTGTGGGCGGAGGGTATCACCCTCGTCGGTGTTGGAGCCGTGACCATTCTCTTTGTGGAGCTGTATACGCGCCTTAAGGAGCGGCGGCTGAATCAGGGAGCACTCAGCCCGGTCTCTCAACATGCCGTCGAGTCATTCCGGAAGGCGGCAAAGCCGAGCCACCCTGCTATACTGGAAGAAGAGAGCACAAGTGTCGTCAGCTCTGGACGCGCGGCACGAACGCGGGGGTCGTTTGCCTCCGTGCTTGAGATGATGTCCACGACGCTCGCGGTCGTACCTTCGCGATATCAACAGCATGGGCCAGTACCCCTCCGTACGTTGTCGTCATCTCCATCTGTAAACTGTATTGTTCTGATTTACTTGCGTCGTTTTTAGCGACTGAGACGCTGGATGACCTCACGGCGACCGAGCGTGCTGCGCGCACGCACCCTGATGCACCGCCTCGCTTACCCCCGTTGCCATTTGCCGACCATGCGGAGGAGATGTCGCGGATCTTGTTCGCGCCGGAACTCATCGCGCCGCCGCCCATCGTCTGGTTGCCAAGTGACAACGCGGGCGTTGCCCGGGCAGAGGCGCGAGATCTCGAGCAGTTCCACGGCTTGAAGGCTGTGATTGAAGTGCGATCAAACGACGATGTAATCCTGCGACGGCACCACGTCAATGGGACTTCATGACCACTTACGAAAAAGAAATGACACTTTTTTACTACTACTAGACACAGACAGACATGAGATACGATAGCTTACGTCCTGCTTTTTGATGCTTTTTTTTTCCTTTTTGGTTTACGCTTATAATGGCTATGCTTGCTGTATTGCCTGGTCGCTTTGTATATATCCACGGACGCTTTACAGTTTACGGTTCATGATGCATGCATCATGGCGCATGAGGCTCGCATGAGTCGACTGATTTCAATAACATTTGCTGACTAATCATCGCGTTCGGCTCGTCAGCCACTTTGATGACGGTAAACTGCTCACCTCTGACAACCACACACACACATCCTACCCACCACAAAACTTACCACAAAAAAAAAGCCGCAAAAGTAAAAAATAAATGGCACGCCGCGCCGCACCGCCCCATTCAGGACCCGCGTACTACACACCCGCGCATCTGGCGCGCAGTGGCGGCCCCAACGGCGGCGCGCTCGTCGACCCAAACGAGAGCGCGTGGTCGCGCTTCTTGCGCACGCAGGTTTTCGCGCCGGACAAGCTCCCCGGGAACGTCAATATCGTTGCTGGCGTGGGGCTTTTCGTTACTGGGATTGTTGTCGTGCGGCGTTGGGGGGAGATGTTCGTGCCTGTGTGAAGGAGGAAGGAAGGAAGGAAGAGGGGGGTGGGGAGAGGGGGGGATGGCATGAGTACGTGGGTCGTGCATCGCATTATGCAACTGGCTGGTTGGTTGGTTGGCTGGCCAGTGATGCATGCATGCATGTATGTATGGTTGTTGTTGGGGTTTTTTGGATTAGCTAACTTCCGACTTTTACTACTGCAGAACTGCTTAGAGGACCTGCGCGGATCATGTTAGGCCCCCCCAAATTTTTTTTTGTGTTGCATGTCGAGTCCTTGCTGTGCTCTGCATTTTTAACGATCGATTTCCGACTGTCGGGTATTTGCTTTTTTTTTTGTCTCGTGCTTCCAAATGACACCGCTCGATCACCGCTCCATTCCTCGATGCCATTTTTTACATGTACCTTGCGTATACTCATGCGATGATTACCCCAATTGCAACATGCAGTCAGCCCACTACCGAGATCCAGACTCGTGACCGTCCTCTGCTTGAAGGCCATCTCTACTGCAATACTCTTGTTGTAGTTGTCCTCGCTGTTCGGGAAGCTATTTTATTCTTCCCGAACAGCGGGGGGAACTACAGCAAGTTCGAGGAGTATTGGGACCCTCCAACGTTCCAATCCCTGGACTTGTCGCTTGTTGGTGAAACGAAGGCCGCGGCCATCGTGGCCTCATTGCGTGCGTTGATGATGGACAGGTGTCACTGATATCGGCGTCTTGCCCCCAACAGGGGAGGCGTCCTGGATTTGCGTCTGATCAGAAACCTACATTCTAAAAGCAGAAATAGGACATTCCAAAGTTAGACTCACTATCTCATCGGTCATCTGGGGCTCTCGGGACGGTTTGACCATTAATTATCCTCGTCTTCATCGCTAATGCCTCGCAACTTTTGGTCATAAAAAGCGACCATGCGTTCGCTGCCCAGGAGGGTACGCTTCGAGGGGCCCTGTGAATCCTGCTGGCTTGACTTTCGCCCATCTTGTAGGCCAGGGCAGACCGTTTGGTGCGCATCTACATAGGGATTTCGGTGGATTTGAACGGCCGCTTTCTGGTGCAGAAAAGGCACGAGGCACCGAAAACGGGTTGTAGAACTAATGGAGTAGTAGACGATGACTCGGTGGAGGTACAAGTAAGCGACGGAAGGAGAATATGTCGGCCATCTGTCTCCTCTACCTTGTGGACATCCGGTGGCGGATCCTGTTTAGTGATATTGGGCGTCAAGTTTGGAGATGCGACGAAGACATGGATGCGATTGCGCAAGACAATTGACCACGGTAGTTCCCAACGAGGAGCGCGACACCACTAAGGAACTTCATGACTCAAAGGAAGAAGTGCATATCCGAGCGCATCGGCGGAAGTGTCATCCTAGGATAGCACCCGAATGTCTTCAAGTTCCTCACAAAGTCCTGTCCATATGCCTGATAAGTGGGCGATCTTTGCACATTCAACCAGGAATTTGAAGACAGAAGGGGCAAGTTCTTTGGATCCAGCGTTTGTGAATCCTATTCGAGCTTGAGTTTTGAAAGCGAGGCAGTAGGTGTGGTGTGTCCTGCAAAAACACGTTGACGGAAACCGGAAAGGATAAGGATGCTTATTGTTGTTTCAAACCAGAGCTTCGGAGCATCGAAGGTAGCTTGCATAGAGAGCTGATCGTCGTAGCACGGACAGGGCGGCACGAGAAAAGAAAGGTGGGTACAGGTGAGAGACCTCCGAAGAGTCCGAACTTTCTGACGCTCTCAGAATGTGCGAAACAAGCGACGACAACAGCATGCATGGGGCCATGGGCGCGAAAATAGCCATCATCGTATATGTTATCAAAACATCTTTGGCGATGGCTAAGCGGGTCTAGTCCGAAGAGCCCTCCAGGACAAGATAACCACGGATTCCCGCGTACATTACATTACAGTAACCTTCGAGATTTGCCTCCAGCGCAGAACATTTTTCCGAGGGTTTACTGTAAAAATTGTAGAATAGGCGCCAGTGATTGTGGGGTCCTTGTCGCTGGGACGTCAAGGAAGCTCCTTCGGGCAGTTGCGTCATGATGATGGTTCAGGGACATGTCAGGGGTTGGAGCCTTTAGACTATACACTGTGTTCCCACGGCGACGCTCTCAGCAACGCAGAACCAAATCTGATGCAAGTTTGGCGTCTGGTTGCATCAACTTTTACGAGCCTTTCTTTCGTTGTGCACCATTACCTCTCCTCCGACTTCGTTGTGCTCATAGTGACCTTTATTTCTCGTGTATTTACAGTTTTACACTTCCCGCCGCACCGTCACGCTCAAGTGCTGTAGTAAAAGAAAAAAAAAACCATATAGAAATACTACTACCAACCAGCAGCCAAGCGCAAGCCGAAGACCTGTTGTAGTCACTGTTTACTCACGAGGCACCACTTTGGGAGTATGGAGATCGAGTCGCGTGGCTGGCGACTTTCTCTCACGATCCGGGAAATGCCTTTTTGCTTTCGTGTGGGCATTCCCTTTGGTTAGTGAGGCATTTTAATCTATCCGTAAGACCACGCGCATGTTTTGCCGTATTCGATTACAGTATTTCATTACCAGAGGAGCAATGCCACTGACAGTCCCTTGGGGAATGTGTTGCTCATGTATCTTTTTTTCATACAGTACGAGTGGAGTACTCGAGCTACGCGACGACCAGGTGATCCAGCCTTGTGCTTTGATTGGCGTTCCCGAAAGAGTAACAAGCACCCCGATAGGCCAGGATGGTAGAAGAGGAACCGAATCTTGTGTCAGCTTTACGGTGATTTCCACGCAGACGCGGATAAACCTCCATGGGGGAATCCATTTGAAACTGTGGAGTTGGTGAGCACGTTGTTGGTGGGCTTCTGCGACCACGCTGTTATCAAGCGGGCCTCTTATGCATCAGGCTTTACAGTAACCGAAAGCTCAAGCTCAAAGATGTACCCGGATCCCCTGATACGCACGTATGATTTGATCGCCGAGTCATACGACGCTAGTCACTCTAACCATAGCTTCATGCCGATACGCTCCAACCTTTGCTCCAACTCCAGGGGGGAAGAGACGTCGATCATCCGCCACCTCAAATACAGTCCGATACCCAAAATGGGGAGCTCTGGCTTCGCGAAGGGCGGAAGTTTTTTTTCGCCAGCACGGCTCTGGAGCAGCGTGTACGTCCCATTCATCAGGAGCCGAGAGACGATCAAAACATGGTAACACTCAACTGTGGAGCTGGTTAGGCGACTTATGTCCTCAGCCATTGTGTGTGTGCCCCTTAGGGTTGCGGAGATTGAGATGATCGAGATCCGAAAAAAAACCGATTGTTCTGTACGTTGTAATCAATACACTGGCATCGCGAAGGAGCTTACCCGCTGTGCTGAACACTGAGCCGTTGTGTTAGTCGCGGGGCAACAAGGTTTCGGCAGGGGCTCCATGGGCGTGATTTTTTGGGGTTTCGTTGGATACCTCAGAGGGGAACTTGGTTGCACCCCGTTACACCCCTGATATTCAATATTTCATGGGCGGAGCATGTGCCATCGGCGGAAAGCAGTGCGGAACAGCACTATAATTGTATCACTGGATACGCCAGATCAGGATCAGATGTTTCAACACTTATTCGGGGCTCGGTTGGTGGCTTGGGCTGTGTGTGCCATGGACAAGATGGCTTTTTACAGACAGCCTTAGAGTCTTCATTACCTCTCCCGGTGTATGGCAATACAGCGTGGAGGACGGTTGCGGCCGTACTTAAGTAATTTGTGAGTGTGAGTGTGGATGACTCCGGTCTTGTAATTGGATGATGTAAGCGACGGTCCGTTTTGAGACCTGCGTCCAAGCACTGTGAAGCTAGTGAAGGACTGTGAGATGATAGATACTTCGTTGACTGTCGACGTTGTGATGGGTGAAAATGAAAGGATGATTTAGGATTTAGAGGAAGCACGGAACTTTTTTTTGTTCCAAATGGCGTGTCTAGCGAATGGGCGTAGCCACACAGGCCCCACTCGCCTGAGAAATAAGAGGCCTACCTCCGGACCTCAATATGCCGTACACCTTTCCCTCCATTTTTTGCCGTTCATCTCGCTTCCTATAAATCTCTCGTGTGCACGGCTCCCTTCCCCACTCCTCGGACCATTCATCTGCCCCCATCTCAAGTGCACCACCCACTCATCCTTCGCGTCCCTCTACTATCATGTTGGCACCCCCACAACAAGGCCCTGGGAAATCTCCTACCGACCCCCTCGTCCTCTACTCCCAGTCACTCCGTGAATACACGCTACGCCTTTGGATGGAGTCCCGTAAACAAGCTGAGGAGAGGGTGCGCGCGCGCTCCCACAAGAAGCACCACGGTGCTACCAAATTACCGACACCTGCCTACAAGCTACCGACCGGTGGCGAAAATGTCACGGGCGTGTCGAACGAAGGCTCAACATTACCGGGCTAAGGTTTCTCCGTATCGTCTATCACAAGGTGAGTCCCCACCGCTTCTTTCGTGGCTGATTTGATTCACGGCTGACCTGTCTAGTGGCCTTGGGCACCCCTCAAAACCCCTCGAACCGCCGACATATTTCGCCACCAGCCCGACAGCCCGCCCGCCACTAAACCGGCGCACGTGCCACATTTACCCAATAATCACAGCCTGCCATGACTCGACGTATTCTTATGATTTATCGGTGGGATATAATATATGCGCACATATTGTATGACTAGTAGTACATACCCACATTTTCTATCTCCCGCTGTCGGATTAGAAATGTAGCAGACCATCCTAGTAGGCGTTGACGATCCTCACCATGCCATCTATTCTATTCACCCACTTTGTTCACACGTGTCTTGCTCGCCCATGTGGGTCTGCCGGCGAAATCCGGCCATGCGATGAATCAGATTTCTGTTTCAGCCTTCTCAACTTCCTTCCTTAGCGTAATGTGCTACTTCTTCTATTTATACCCGTTGCGGTCGTGCTTTCTCCCCCAGCTCTTTCACGAGCGCACCCGCGGGATCTACGGTGTCCGAAATGGCTCGTGTTTTCCAGCTCGTGGTCTACGCCGTTCTCGCCTTGCAGTCTAGTGCTGTCACCTATGGGCCCTCCTCGTACGCTCCTCCAGGCGCTTTCCCGACCAGCCTGTACAGTTCATATTACAATAACCCCACCGCGACATCGGCTCAACCCCAGCCTGTCATTTCTGATCCGGTGCTCGTGCGTATATGCGCGCGTTTTTGTGAAGGACTCAGCACCCTGATGCATATTTATAGCACAAGGTATATCCTGCTGGGCTCACCAGCCCAAACAACATACCCCAGGTGTGTCTCATGTCCCGTTCGGCATCCCTTGACGCGTTACGGCATTCCTCAACGTTCTCGCGTAGAATGACACCCAGGACCCGCACGTTCTCCCCCCACGTGCCTCCGACGATTTGCTCCTGCAGGCTGCCATAAGTCAAGTCAAATGGCTGTTCGCCAGCCCTGCTACCGCGAGCAACAACTGCACGCTGTGTACCGGTGCCCTTCAGGCCGGCAAGTTCCTCGCTCTCGCCGCACCCGAGCAAGGCCCCGCATTCGCCATATTCCTATGTCAGCAGTTCCAGCTCTCCAGCACTTGCAACGTCACATACAGCTCTACGACGTTGGGCCCTGTGGTTACCCAGGTGCTGGCTTACGCGAACATTTCGGGGTATGATGGCCAGGTGCGTGCTGTGGCGCTGGACTGGAACCGTATATCCGACGTTTGACCGATGCTCTCTGTATTCTCTCTGCTTTAGATGATATGCCAGAACTTCGTCCCGAAGTCGTGTTCGCTTCCGCCTACGCCCCCGCTGAACCTCACCGGGTGGTTTTCCAAGCCAAAGCCCAATCCATTGCCGCCGCCAAAGAAGCCGAGTGGGCAACGCGTCAAGGTGCTTCACTTGTCGGACTTCCACATCGATCCTCGTGCGTCTCAATTTTTCTTGATTCCGTTGTTGTGCCCCCTCGGTACAGAACCCCGCATAGCATCCGACCGAAGCTTCATTTCCGTCTATTATCCGAATGGATATCCACCTCTGCATCTTATACAGTACCTTTCCCGGTCCCAGGGTGGCCTGGTGTACGCCTCGGACGATCTATTTTCTCCCTTTCTACCCCACTCCGGTGCTTAGCTTGTGCATGACACTCAACGTGTACTGTAGGTTACGCGACGGGCGCAGAGGCAAACTGCACTTCGGGCTTGTGTTGTCGCACGAATGACTTCAACCCAACTAGCACCAACAAGTCACTCGTTCCGGCGCCGCGATACGGTTCGTTCCAATGGTGCGTCAGTAGCTTGGTACCGAAAATAAGCAGAACTGTTGATTGGCCCTCGTCAGTGACACTCCGTTCTCGCTTGCTGCTTCCGTAGTCGAGACGATTCCTGTTCTTACTGGTACAGAGAATACGGGTTTCGCGTGGACAATATACACAGGTGACCTCGTCTCACACGACTCGGAGAATCAACTATCTAGGTGAGCCCTGCTCCCTCGGGCACTGATGTGTGTTCTAATGGGGCTTAGGGATTACGTCATGTACGCGGAGGTAGGCATGCATGAGAATACATGATTCATAAATGCTCATCCCGAGATAGACTGTGCTGTATGACCTATTCAAGCGCACTTTAGGTTCCGGGCCGGTTTATGCTGCTTTGGGGAATCACGACAGCTACAACCAGTACGCCCATTTGTCGTTGAAGAATACAAGCAACTACTGACACTTTTGTACAGAGCTCAGGATGCTCCTCATTCACTAGGAGGTGCACTGGCCGATCAGTTCAGCTGGTCAGTATTACCCCTCCTTTTTTTATAAGGCAGACTTGAGGAAATTTTCTTTAGGAATTATGACCATGTCGCGAGTCTATGGAACGTAGAACAGTGGATACCCCAAAGTGCGGTGGCCCAGGCACGCGCACACTATGCTGCTTATAGTGTGCAGCGTACGGATGGGTTGCGAGTTATTACCCTTAATACTGACCTATGTAAGCGCCACTGCATTCCTAGGCGAAAATAAGCTAACACAGGGTATGTGATTCAGGGTACCGGTATGGGATTGTCTTATCAAGATGTCGTGACAATGCTCATTGTTCATAGCGCGAACTGGTTTAGCTATATCAATCTCAGCCACCCTGACACCTCGGGTATGCTGCGGTTCTTGACGGATGAGTTGCAGGACGCCGAAGACAAGGGAGACAGAGGCATGTCTCAATGCAGTCTTCAAGTTTTACGTTTACTGACTTTTCCACCAGTTTGGATCATGGGTCACGTTCTCAGCGGCTGGGATGGATCAAATGCACTGGAGGCACCAAGTAATCTCTGTGGGTGTCATGCACTTATAACCCGTTACTCTGACGAGCTTATATCTTCCGTATAGTTTACCAGATGTGGGCAGATTTCAGCCTTTTATTTCGTCATTGGGCTCATCTCCGATATCAGTGTTGACCGCTTCTCCCCACATGTTATCGCAAGTGAGTCTTCGTCGACTTTAGCTATCATTAAGCCTTACGTAGTTCCACAGATATCTTCTACGGACATACCCATGAGGACCAGTTTTCGGTCCGCCATTGGTTTTGAGTGAAATTTGCTATTTGCTAATTCCGTACAAATGCAGATTTTCTACGCTAATAACGCGACGAACATTAGCGCTCAGACGGCACTCACGATGTCGTGGATAGCACCATCAATCACACCACTCACAAATTTGAATTCGGGCTTCCGCGTGTATGAAGTCGACTCTGCAGTACGTGCTGTCACTGATTCCGGACTCGCTCGCTTCTTTTTGGCTCACATCCATTCCAGACATTTGACATCCTCGATGCCCACACGTGCGTTGCATACTAACTCAAGCGTGGAGTGCACAGGGATGACCGTACGTCGTATAGGTGGTGGAGTGATGTGAACTCCTACCCCAACTTGGATGGGCAAACCAAGTTTGGTCCTACGTATAGCTACGAGTACAGCACGCGTGAGGCGTACGGCACTAATATCCCGTGGGGAGCGAACGACCCGCTAAATGCGACGTGGTGGCACCACGTGACTGAGCGTGCGTCTCGCTTATCCCTTTCATACTTATCTTCTGAATCCCTTTTCCGCATCCAGAGATGGAGGCGAACCCGAGTCTCGTTTCGGTGCGAGAATCACCGTATCTTCGTGATTGACCAACTCATGTTTCCTGTTATACAGTCGACATTCACTAACTTCCAGGGTAAGCAATCCGTGCGCACGATCCCGTGCAACACCACGCAATGTATCCAAGCGAAGATATGCTATATGCGTAGCGGCTCCGCGAGTCTCGCCGTGCAGAATTGTCAGAGTGGCTTTGGGTCTGTGCAGTAACTTGAACACTTTGGTCAACGGTATTTTTGTTGCAATTCGTGTTTTTTTTTTGGGTTTGTCTCGCTATCGCCATTCAGACTGGTCTGAGTGACTTTGTGACAGTGCAGTATCTTGAACACTGCAGAACATTGTATTTTCTTGTATCTGATTCAATGACTTCAAATGGTATTACCGTAACCTGCTTGAGATCTAGGGCCCGATTGTAACCTCATTTTGTTCTGGAGTCCCTATCGGTGTGTGGTGTCCGCGCAAGAGAAGGGCTGTTGACCCTGGCTCACAATGTCTTTCAAGAACAAGCTCATGCCTCAACTGGTTTGTCGCTGATGGACCAGCGACGAGCAAGGTACACCTCCGTTGGGAGGTGTATATCCATCGGCTGGGACTCGCGGGAGTCGAAGACCCTTAACGGACAATAAATGCGGATCCGGGCAGACACGTCGAGAAACGCATTGGGTAACTTCGATGGACCAGGTCGACAATCATCAGTCAGCCCAAGTAAACAGGGATTCCCAGTAATGGGGATGGTTTCTGCGTGGACTGCGAAATTTGCGAGCTTCCCACAGTGAGCTCGATTAGTCGACGACGCTCATGCGAGGGCGGCGATAACGTCCCGGAGATGGGTCACGGGTGGCACTGGCCCAAGCGAGTCCCGTCGTGTCATCATGCCCATTCACCATGCGCTGCGGTTCCGGAAATTAGAACAGGTGAGGGGGGACGGAGAACTCGAAGGGATCATAAATAAAGAGAAGACTATTGCTACCAGCAAGACTCCCCAAATTTAAACATCCATCTGAACAGACCACCCACTGGCAAGTTTCAGGGGTGAGTGCTAAAATAAAAGAGCGTGCAAGTTGGGTGGGGTGCGGCCATTGACCGCAGTCCGGCTACTAGTCGGGTAATGTTTATGGCACTATTAAATGTGCATCCAAAGACGAGCGAAGGGAAACAAATAAATAAATCTCAAGTGAGGTGTGACTCGGAGGACTTGTGAGCTTGAAGTACAGAACGATGATCTGGTCCCCGGGAATCCGGGATATGATATATGATCATCCAGATTGGCCCCAGTTCATCAAGTCCATCAGCTTTTCCCGTTCGTCAGCCAAGCCGCGGTGTTTCGAAACAGGTCCGATATAAATAAGCGTGTCCGGTGCCTCAATCATGTCAGTACTGTACAGTGCAGTGATGCTGCAACCGGTGAGGCGCCAATATAATCCAACGAAATGAAACATTGCACGACAAGCAATCGGTGGGTGAGATACGCAGCGGTTAGATCTGGACTTATCCTGACGATGTAGTAAGAAACGACTCTACGACGAAGTAGTGTTGTGTCGTGCATAAGGGCCAGGACCTTAGGGTCTATACTCGAGTGTAAGTTAGACGAAACACGTATCGGCGGAGTCTTGCCAAAGGGCCTAAGGCGCCGGCTATTCATAGTTATAGCATGAGCTGTAGAAATATGAGCAAATAAATCCCCTCCGAGCGGCGCAGGTCGCGCAGTACAAGCTCGCTGTAAACTCTCTAAAAAATAGCGAGGACCGGAAGAACAAACTTATCACCACCAACTTGAAGTCGTGGTGTACGATCTGAGTCGCTCTCGGGGACGATAAGGGAAGTAACAGTAACAGCGAGCAAGCAGGAAGAGGAAGGATAGGGGCGTGAGAAATACGAGCGACGCGCAAGGGACCGAGGCTCGGCATGGTTGATATTTATATTCGCTTCGCCTGTTGCTCACAGGAAGATACCGAAGCGTATACACACACTGCGAGTGCGAGGCAAGCAGCGGGGGAAAACTTCAACTTAGGGAGTCGGCGAATGAGGTAGTAGAGAATTCGGAGGTCAAAGAGCCATAAAGAGTTTGAGCGATGAAACCATGGACAACGAGGTCCGCATCTTGATATTTCGCGTGGATGCTCCGACATGTCCGGTGCCAGCTGTTCGCGGTCTCACCAGATCTCACCGGATCTCACCCTTGGCAGTACTTGCCTTTTTTCCCACGGGTACTGTACGAGTTACGAATGGCAATTTGAAGAATTCCCACGAGTTCTCGTTATGACGGTCTCAAGTACCTTGAGACATGATACATCCCTAGAACTAGAACATAGAACACTTTATCTGACACGTACTTTATCAGATTGAGTCACCCCGCCCCCACTGTTCTATGTCGCTGCCCCCTGTGTCTGCAAACGTGTCTGCATTGCCCCCATTCATTGCCCCCATCTCCCCTCCCTCGCCCCAAACGCAAGCGGAGGGGTTTGTTCTTTGTAGTTTTTAGTCAGTTTATGTATATATTACTGTAATAATATAGATACTTTTACTGTAAATGAAAAAAAAATTAAGTTGGTCGAACCTTTGCCGCGGATGCATGGCACCAGTTATATAGAACGTCTGGGGTCGAGACTAGTAGTGCTGTCTCCCTTTGCTCTTTCACGAGCGCACCCGCGGGGTCTACGGTGTCCGAAATGGCTCGTGTTTTCCAGCTCCTGGTCTATGCAGTTCTCGCCTTGCGGTCTAGTGCTGTCACCTATGGGCCCTCCTCGTACGCTCCTCCAGGCGCATTCCCGACTAGCCTATACAATTCGTATTACAATAACCCCACCGCCACTTCGGCTCAACCCCAGCCCGTCATTTCTGACCCGGTGCTCGTGCGTATATGCGCGCGTTTTGGTGAAAGACTCAGTACCCTGATGCATGTCTATAGCACAAGGTATATCCTGCTGGGCTCACCAACCCGGATGACATACCCCAGGTGTGTCATGTCCAATACATTACGGCATTCCTCAACGTTCTCGCGTAGAATGACACCCAGGACCCTTACGTTCTCCCACCTCGTGCCCCCGACGATTTTCTCTTACAGACCGCCATAAGTCAAGTAGAATGGCTGTTCGCTACCGCGAGCAACAACTGCGCGCTCTGCACCGGTGCCCTTCAGATCGGCAAGTTCCTCGCTCTCGCTGCACCCGAGCAAGGCCCCGCATTCGCCATATTCCTATGTCAGCAGTTCCAGCTCTCCAGCACTTGCAACAGTACATTCGGCTCTACGGCGTTGGGCCCTGTGGTTACCCAGGTGCTGGCTTATGCGAACATTTCGGGGTATGATGGCCAGGTGCGTGCTGTGGCGCGGACCGGGACCATGTATCCGACGTTTGACCGATGCTGTCTGTATTCTCTCTGCTTTAGATGATATGCCAAAATTCCATCCCGGGTTTCTGTTCGCTTCCACCTACGCCCCCACTGAACCTCACCGGGTGGTTTTCCAAGCCAAAACCTAACCCGCTGCCCCCGCCAAAGAAGCCGAGTGGACAACGCGTCAAAGTGCTTCACTTGTCAGACTTCCACATCGATCCTCGTGCGTCTCAACGTTTCTTCTTGATTCCATTGTTGTGCCCCCTGGGTACAGAACCCCGCTTAGCATCCGACCGAAGCTTCATTTCCGTTTATTATCCGAATGGGTACCACCTCTGTATCTTATACAGTACCTTTCCCGGTCCCAGAGTGGCCTGGTGTACGCCTCGAACTATCCATTTCCTCCCTTTCTACCCCACTCCGGTGCTTAGCTTACGTATGTCACTCGACATGTACTGTAGGCTACGCGACGGGCGCAGAGGCAAACTGCACTTCGGGCTTGTGTTGTCGCGCGAATACCTTCAGCTCAACTAGCCCCAACAAGTCACTCGTTCCAGCGCCGCGATACGGTTCGTTCCAATGGTGCGTCAGTAGCTTGGTACCTGAAATGAGCAGAACTGTTGATCGACTCTCGTCAGCGACACTCCGTTCTCGCTCGCTGCTTCCGTAGTCGAGACGATTCCTGTTCTTACTGGTACAGAGAATACTGGTTTCGCGTGGACCATATACACAGGTGACCTCGTCTCACATGACTCGGAGAATCAACTGTCTAGGTGAGTCCTGTTCCTTCGGGCATTGATTTGTGTGTTTTGTGTTTTAATGGGGCTTAGGGATTACGTCATGTACGCGGAGGTAAGCATGCATGCATGAGTGATTACCTCATCCATAAATACTCATCCCGAGATAGACCGTGCTGTATGACCTATTCAAGCGCACTTTAGGTTCCGGGCCAGTTTATACTGCTTTGGGGAATCACGACAGCTACAACCAGTACGCCCTTTGTCGTTGAAGAGTACAAGCAACTACTGACACTTTTACAGAGCTCAGGATGCTCCTCATTCACTAGGAGGTGCACTGGCCGATCAGTTCAGCTGGTCAGCATTGCCCCTGCGTTTTTATAAGGCAGATTTGACTCATTTGAGGATATTTTCTTTAGGAATTATGACCATGTCGCGAGTCTATGGAACGTAGAACAGTGGATACCCCAAAGTGCGGTGGCCCAGGCACGCGCACACTATGCTGCTTATAGTGTGCAGCGTACTGATGGGTTGCGAGTAATTACCCTCAATACTGACCTATGTAAGCGCCACTGCATTCCTAGGTAAAAATAAGCTGACACAGGGTATGTAATTCAGGGTACAGGTATGGGATCTTCATATCAAGATGTCGTGACAATGCTCATTGTTCATAGCGCGAACGTGTTTAATTACATCAATCTCAGTCATCCTGACACCTCGGGTATGCTGCGGTTCTTGACGGATGAGTTGCAGGACGCCGAAGACAATGGAGACAGAGGCATGTCTCATGCACCCCCCATGTTGTACGTTTACTGACCTTTCCACCAGTTTGGATCATGGGTCACGTTCCCAGCGGCTGGGATGGGTCAGATGCACTGGAGGCACCAAGCGATCTCTGTGGGTGTCATGCACTTATAACCCATTACGCTGACGAGCTTATGTCTTCCGTATAGTTTACCAGATGTAAGCGGATTTCAGCCTTTTATTTCGTCATTGGGCTCATCTCCGATATCAGTGTTGACCGCTTCTCCCCACATGTTATCGCAAGTGAGTCTTCGGCGACTTTAGATATCATTAAGCCTTACGTAGTTCCACAGATATCTTCTATGGACATACCCATGAAGACCAGTTTTCGGTCCGCCATTGGTTTTGAGTGAAATTTGCTATTGGCTAATTCCGTACAAATGCAGATTTTCTACGCTAATAACGCGACGAACATTAGCGCTCAGACGGCACTCACGACGTCCTGGATAGCACCATCAATCACACCACTCACAAATTTGAATTCGGGCTTCCGCGTGTATGAAGTCGACTCTGCAGTACGTGTTGTCACTGATTCCGTACTGGCTCGCTTCTTTTTGGCTCACATCCATTCCAGACATTTGACATCCTCGATGCCCACACGTGCGTTGCATACTAACTCAAGCGTGGAGTGCACAGGGATGACCGTACGTCGTATAGGTGGTGGAGTGATGTGAACTCCTACCCCAACTTGGATGGGCAAACCAAGTTTGGTCCTACGTATAGCTACGAGTACAGCACGCGTGAGGCGTACGGCACTAATATCCCGTGGGGAGCGAACGACCCGCTAAATGCGACGTGGTGGCACCACGTGACTGAGCGTGCGTCTCGCTTATCCCCGTCATACTTCTCTTCTGATTCCCTTTTCCGCCTCCAGAGATGGAGGCGAACCCGAGTCTCGTTTCGGTGGGAATCTCCCTATCTCTGCGCTTCGTGATTGTCCGGCTGATGTTTTCTGTCAAACAGTCGACGTTCACTAACTTCCAGGGCAAACAATCCGTGCACACGATCCCGTGCAACACCACGCAGTGTATCCAAGCGAAGATATGCTATATGCGTAGCGGTTCCGCGAGTCTCTCCGTGCAGAATTGTCAGAGCGGCTTTGGGTAACTTGGACACTGTGCAACAGTATTTTTGTCGCAATTCATGTTTTTTGTTTGCTTGTCTTGCTATCGTCACTCAGACTAGTATGAGTGACTTTGTGACAGTGCAGTATCTTGAACACTGCAGAACATTGTATCTGATTTAATGCCTTCAAATGGTATTACCAGTAACCTGCTTGAGATCTAGGCCCCGATTGTAACCGTCATATTGTTCTGGAGATCAACTTGATATCCGCATTGATCTTCAGCTATGAACATATGGGAGGAAAAATGTCGTGCCAATGTGTGGTAACCGCGCAAGAGAAGGGCGGCTGTTGACCCTAGCTCATAAAGTCCTGCAAGAACAAGCTCATGCCTCAACTGGCTTATCCCTGATGGACCGGCGACGAGCAGGATACACCTCCGTTGGGGGAGGTGTATATCCATTGGCTGGGACTCCCAGGAGTCGAAGATCCTTAGAGGACAGTAAATGCGGATCCGGGCAGACACGCCGAGAAACGAATTGAGGGACTTCGATGGACCAGGGTCGACAATCATTGATCATCAGTCAACCCAAGTAAACAGGGATTCCCAGTAATGGAGATGGCTTCTGCGTGGACTGTGAAAATTGCGAGCTTCCCACAGTAAGCTCGACTAGTCGTCGTAGTCGACGTCGCACATGCCAGGGCGGCAACAACGTCATCCGGAGATGCCTGGCACTGGGCCTAAGTCCCGTCGTGTCATCATACCCATTCATGCGCTCCAGTTCCGGAAATTGGAACAGGTGAGGGGAGACGGAGAACTTGAAGGGATCATAAATGGAGAGAAGAAGACTTATATATGCTACCGGCAAGACTCCCCAAATTTAAACATCCATCGGAACAGACCCCCAAGTTTCAGGCTTTTCAGGGGTGAGTGCTAAATTAACAATGCGTGCAAGTTCAAGTTGGGTGGAGTGCGGTCATTATAAAGAAGAGGCGCTGCCGATGAGTACTATGAGTTCTAGTAAGCGCCCCTGATCTGTGCATCACACGCACTTGCGTTCAGACCGGAAGATCCAGAAGCAAAGGGCTACTTAAACGTTGCAGTAGACCCAAGGAAAGCATGACATCAAATTGAAATGGAAGCAAGTGGCCATTGACCGCAGTCCGGACTATTGGTCCCCAGGGAGATAAAACGGGCAGCATACATCCAAAGAGGAGCGAAGGGAAACAAATCAATCTCAAGTGAGGTGCGAGGACTCGCGGGTTTGAAGTACAGAGCGATGATCTGGTCCCCGGGAATCCGGGATGCGATCATCCAGATCGGCCCCGGTTCATCAAGTCCATCAGCTTTTCCCGTTCGTCAGCCAAGCCGCGGTATTTCGAAACAAGTCCGATATAAACGTGTCCAGTGCCTGTTCGTCACGGTTCTCGAGACGGCTCGTCATAGACTCTTTAAAAAACAGTCAGGACCGGAAGAACAAACTTATTACTGCCCTGTACTGGGTTGTCAACCCGCCAACTTGGAGTCGTGGTGCACGATCCGAGCCGCTCTCGGGCAGGTAAGGGAAGTAACAGTGAACAGGCAAACGGGGCGTTGCCGAAAGCGCCAAGGCAGGATGGGGGCGTGAGAAATACCAACGAGAGGCTTCGCCAAAAGATACTTCGGAAACTTTACAGGGGTTTATATTCGTTCCCTCGGTTGCTCACAGGAAGACAACGAAGCGTATACACGTACATTTAAGCGGGAACTTTGAAAATAGCGAGTGTGAGACAATTTGGGGCGGTAGTCCTTTAGGCCGAAACTTAGGGAATGAGGTATCAGTTAAACAATAGGAGAATTCAGAGGTCAATAAAGAGTTTGTGCCATGAAACATGGGCAACGTTGTCCGCATCTCTGCGTTTCGGCATGTCATCGCGGACGCTCCGACATGTCTCGTGCCAGCCGTTCCGAGCACAACGCGGACTCTCACCTTGAAGTTGTTAGCCGTAGTGGACTATCCTGTCAACCTTGATCTCAAGAGCCTGGAAGGAAAAGGTTTCTCAGCGAAGTTTAACGACTGTCGTGCAGGAAGGTACTTGCCGCCATTGTCCCTTCAGCGGGTTCCTCCTTCATTTGATCTTCGTCATAGAGATCGAACCCGATGCGACTAGTTCGTGTCCGCATAACTATGGGACAGGAATTCCGGCGATTTGGATGTAAGGAAACGGGGCTCATTATGTTGATAACCTCCGCCGGTGTTGCCGTAGTGCGCATAACATAATTACGCATGTTCAAGCTAGTATGGTGTCTACGTCTAAGCCGGGTCTCCTGGAAGACATGACCGACGGAGGACGTACGTCGCTAGAAGGGAGTTGGAA
Organism: Russula ochroleuca; assembly: GCA_015178965.1. Taxonomy (NCBI): domain Eukaryota; kingdom Fungi; phylum Basidiomycota; class Agaricomycetes; order Russulales; family Russulaceae; genus Russula; species Russula ochroleuca. The sequence goes on along the minus strand of WHVB01000006.1, from coordinate 782,254 downwards.
TAACCTGGGGTCGTGGGATCAGCGTGGGTTATCTTCTTGAGCGTTTTGTACACTTACATTTCCCGATCGCGAAGTGAAGAGCAAGGTAGACCAGTTTACGTATAGTAAGCCACTATTCTCAGGCTTGTCAACATAAATATCAAAAAGAGGTGGAGATGAGTTTACGCAAATGAGAGATGCCAATGCAACGACGCTATGATGGAAATCTATGTCAGTAAATTTCATAGGTGTGGATAATGATTGACAAACCATGTCAAAGCACCATTGTTGTCCGCGAAACTGACAAGAGTGGATAACATTTTTCTCGTTCGGTAGAAGTCTGGGTTGAGGGCGCGTAAGTAATAGCACAGACCCCCCGTAATGATCAAATCCGTGAGAGCGGACAAGGAAAGGCCTGCGGTTAGCAGTGGCTAGTACATGAGGGTGAGCGATAATCGAAATGATGTAAGATATCGTTATTACCGAATATGAGATGCCGTATAATCTGAAACTCTGCAAGTCCGCCCTACAGTAGGAAATAATCAGCCGGCGGATTGTAGATGAATTGAAAGGTACGTGCAACTTGATAATAGTAACTGCCCAGCGCGAACGCCTCGGTATCAATATTTCAACGATCACCATGATAAGCTCACCGAAAGCAAGGCCTAGTAACACAGTGTCAGCACGGACGATGCTAAGTCAACGAGACATGCGTACCCAACCGCGAAATCATACAAACTACCTGATAGATAAGACGTGAGTGTAAATTTCCCTCCTTCAAGTTGGTGACATTTCTCAATTTACCGTAGGAACGGTTAGAAACGAATTTCCTCCGCTTACTGAATACTCTTTCAATAGGGTTCTGAATAAAATGAGAATGACACCTCCATTTGTGAACCTTGTAGGCGAAGAAACTACAACAACATAAGCCAGGTATCCTGAAGAAAGCTACGAGGGAAGCCTACCCATTCACGGTAAATGTTAAAAAGGCCTCGGTGAAGCAACCCTATTGTGTTTGCGTCCATGGGTGTCTAGATATTGGACTTACTGTAAGCCCCACGGCCACCTAACGATTCTAATGAGGATGGTTGGCAACACGTCTCTGCAGTTTCGGACGTACCACAACTGTTCTATAAAATCAAAGGGCAATTTCAGCACCATCGAAGAGACAAAGCGTTCAGAAGACGTGCATAAATACGTGGTCAGTAATCTCCGGTCTTGTGAAGTTGAGAACCATGTATTAAAAGGAAAGTGATACGATACAGCACGTTTGGAGTGCATCCATAGACCTGTACTCCGAACAACAGGAGTTGGTATGGCATCCAAATACCATACTGTGCATGACTTGCCAGACAAGAAAAACCTGTCGGCAGTCACGGTCTCAGTCGAGACGTCAAAAGTGCATTTGAAAAAAAAAGGGAAAAACAAAACAGACCAAGGTCTTCAGATGCTGAGGGTCATTCGGGTATTGTTTGACGTAGAGAAACGTCTGGAGGCACAGAAATCCGAACAGACTTTAGGAAAGAAAAAGGCAGTTTAACGATGGCCTCAGGTACTAGTTCATTAACTTGAACTTACAATGCCGAGAGGAGTGACCCCGCTAGCACAGAACCAAGAGCGAATGTTACGTTCGAATCCATGTGGATCACGGTATCAGGAAAGAGCGACAAGGACTAAAAGGGGGCCCTCAGTCCTACCTAGGTAGCGATGCAACTTATAAGCCAGTCCAGAGAACCAATGCAGTTGCTCATCATGATGACAAGATCCGGAGGTCGGGTCGGGTCGCAGTGGCATAGCCCTCCCGTATCGATAAACCGACGTTTATTCTTTGCCAGCTAGTAGTGAAGGTAATTGTGTGGTCTGTAGAATCTTGATCGCGAGGGCTGGGGGGTAAACAGAAGGCCCGCGTAAAAGAACTTGGGTGCAAAAGTTGATTTGATCAAGCGGGATGTGAGGTGACCCTGCCAACCGAGAGCACCGCCAAGAACGATGGATCTCGGGGGATGTGAGGTGCCCTCGCGAACGGAGAACATGACCAACAACGATGAATCTCCGGCACGAGGAGGTTTGAGCTGGCACTGTACGACCCAGTGTGCAAGATCCGGTGAATGAGTAGTGGCCATACGTTAACTTGGGCTGTGACGCTCGTTACGATGATGTATCAAAGAGCCAAGCCTTGCGGCCGAATATGAAGCGAGATTCACGCCCGGGTGAGAAAAACTTCCAACTCCTTTCCCCAGAATACTCGCCGACCTCGCCGAAACTCAGAAACCATTCATTCTGATGTAATTAAAAAGCCGCGTGAGGATCAGATTTCTACCATTAATTTTGTGCTATTTTTGCATGGCGATCTGCCTTGGAGCCCGGATCAGCAAGATGAAGATCGACAGTTTTTGTCGAAGACTTGAAAAATTATGGTGCCCGAGCGGGAATGAGGATTGAGGCGCACAGACCGGTACAGAATAGCTTTTACGGGAGGAGCCGACGGGTTGCTCCGCAAGGCTCCAAAAGGGTCCGCAGAGCCGGGCAGCGGCCCTGGCGGGCCACCGGGAAGGCATCCGAGCCCGAGACGCTGCTGTACGCAACCTTTAGATATGCTTCTTGTGTTGATTTATTCAGGACCGGCCACCCTTGTGTTATATATAATCCTCACTTTTTCGCCGAGTTGGGAGTAGAGCCCTTGTCACCTTCTGAGGTGGAGGGAACAGACTGAAATTTCAATAGTTCGTCGTACCGCGGGTAAGAAACAAAGTTGAAGAGAACAATCAACCGTACCCCCATTTTCGTCATGATAGACCAGGAGCAAGGAATAACTTCAACCATTCACCGGCGGTTCTGCCATTACGCGACTCCGCGGCGTATGCTGGCATATTATCTCCCACGATGGTGGCCCGCGGAAGGACGAGTGGCGCATCATTCAATAGCCAGGGATGCATCCGCGCATCAGCAGCCTTGAAACGCGAATCGGGTGGGTAGATGAGCAGGCGTTGTAATAGGTCAACCGCTGTTGGTTGCTGCTCCCTGGGAGGAAAGTGCACGTGATTCTCATGTGGAAGTGGCGCGGAGAGGTGAGGTAGCAGCGTTGACAGGTGCACGCCAGGCGAGTCGATGAAATTGATCTTATTTGCGTCGGGTAGTTCCGCGAATGTCTAACCAAGCATGAGAGATGTCCGCGACTAGATAGATGGAAAGAAACGGACAGGCCATGTCTCTTGCGTGGGCGAGCCACGGATGCAAAATATGCTCCATGCAAGACCGATGTCACCGCGCGATCCATCAAACAGCGAATAGCGTTCCCACTCGGAACGCGACCATGGTTCGGGCAGTTCGTCAAATATATACGCCTTTGTGGGATCTCCCCTCTCCTCACTGTCCGAATCGTCGTCAAAGTCATTAAACAGTGGGCGACGGTGAAGGCTTGTGAAAAATTCGGCAAAAGTGGCACCGAGGGCCCACAAGTCGCAAGCAGTTGCGTCGTACTTACGCACACCAAAGAGAAACTCTGGAGCGCGATAAGGTCTGAAAAGGACAACGACAGATCCACGTCAGCACATGTTTGGGGTAGGAAGGTACTACACGTACCCGCTGCCCACTTCAAAGTACATCTTCCCCTCGGGCTCGGGCCATACATCCCGTGGGCCGGCTACGGGAGAATATGCAACGCCAAAATCTATGAGCACTGCCACGCCCAAAGTGTCGAGAAGTATATTCCGCGGTTTGATATCGCGATGCGCAATCCGTCTTTCCGGGGAATGTAGGTACGCCACACCGGAAAGAACTTGATGGATGATAGACTTGGTCACCAGGGTAAACCCCAAAATGCTCTGAGCGTCGTGTGGCACATCGGGATCAAGAATTGGGGAGAAGTTAGGGGCTGAGAGAAGGTCGGCGAGCGTAAAGGGCATATATGGCATCCAAAATCGCTGTAACGATTGTGATGCGTCATAATCGTGGCCCAAGACGCAGATGATCTATATGCGTGTAAAGTGTAAACATGCTAACTGCGCAGGGAGGAAATATATGCAGGCTGACCGCAGGATGTGACAGCGAGGACAGCAGACGTAGCTCTTTGACAATATCGTGAGGCTCCAGCACAAGCTTTTTCTTGGCCTTTCCAGCCTTTACAGCTACCAACTGCTGTCCCCCGTCATCGTCGGTGACCACAGCCTTCGTGATAACAGATACGAGAGTCTCGGTGATGAGCGAACCCTATAATAATGACAGTGAGTGTCACTACGCCTGATAGATAAAGAAACGTACGGGGTCATAACCGAGAATATCTGGTTGCATCTGCTGCCCGGGATGACCGGGTGGCCGCAGCCGAGACAGTTGAATGTGACTTTCCCAATCAAGAAGTTGTTCGCCTCACCCTGTCACGATAATCAACTACCTTAACTACAGATGGCCGACGAAGATCGCGACAATGTTCTAAATAAACTACTACTCAACGCCGCGCGTACGGACAACGTTGACCAGCTGCTGGATGAGGTCTTTTCTAAGCCTGGGGAGTTCGATATCAACTACCAGGATGGGTGCGTTGTTTCAAGTACATGTTCCATGTGGCTGACGAGGCCTGTTCAGCATTGGGAATACAGGTGGGCAAGATACGTAAACCATACATCCCTCAAATGACCCTTCGTTTGGCGGAGTGCAGCTCTGCATTACGCGTGAGCGATTGCTGCTTCTCCTTGCTAACTCCGATCGCTAATGAGTGCTACGGACCAGAGCATCAGTAGGTTCAGTAGAGGTTCTAAACGAACTCCTCGAGTATGAAGATTGCGACGTCGACTACACAAACCATCTCGAGGGGGCCACACCGCTGCACCTTGCTGTGAAGATCAAGGGCCCTGAGCTCCGTGCCTTCATCGTTGATTCCCTCCTTGACGCCGGTGCTGATACGCGGTTCGGATTTACTCTCACATGGTCTCTCCTTCCCTCGGTTCTCAGATTGATACCTATAGTATCAAAGACAAGGCGGGTCAAGTGCCCTTGGACTATGTACTTGAAGATGACACAGAAACGCGAAACGCATTCCGCCGCCATCAGGCCATAAATAGCATCTCGGCGGCCGATGTTGATGATGGTACGCATTCTCTAGCTCTACGGAGCATATCAGGATTAATTTGTCATAGACGATGATGAGGACGAGGAATATTCGGAATCGGACGAGGAGGAGTAGACGTGCAGTTTCGGTGCCACAAGTGTACACAATAGCAACTCGATTCCCTTCTTGATGATGTACTCTATATATTACGATGTCTCAAGTAAAAACTCATTGTCGAATTAGCCTCCCGCTGTGCCAATCTTCTATAGTCTTGATTGCAGGAGCTTCGCTTTATATAACGCAAAATGCGTCGTTATGTAAAATGTCAAACACGGTCACGTCTCGTACAGATAGACAGGCATGCGGATCCCGGTCCATTCACTGGCTGTTGGCGGTTGGCGGGGATGGAGTCGGGGCGGCGTTGCGAGGAGGAGTGAGAAGCGTGGGGGTATTATTCGGTGTGGGGCCCCGCCGGGAAATCTGCGCTGAAGAGGCGGCCCGGGGTTCTGGGCAGTGTGGACGCGCGTCGCGCACAGGCCGTTGTATTGTACTTGTACTGTATGTGGGCGAGTCACGAATGTCTGGACGTGGGATGATCGGCACCGAGGATGTCGGTCGGTCTTTTGGCAGCCCGGAGAAACCTGCCGCCCCAGTTACCAAGGTGGGGATGAAGAAATGGGAGTACGCGTGTTGTAGCGCTACGGAGTCAGTGGTGTGGGACCAGTGGGACCGCTCGGCGGAGACCATTCCTGACGCCGTTCTCCATCAAATGCCGGGAAGGTCCATCTCCGCTCCGCCAATTGTACTTGCACCATCGGGGTTTACTGGATCAAAAAAACGAGTCAAAGGCACAGCCACATATCGCTGTGTTACGTACCTTACTGGGCTTTTGCAATCTCAACGCAATCCGCAATCTTCCTTCTAACCCCCAACGCCGAATCCTATCGATGGGCTGTCAGCTGTATGTCAAGGGAAATTTATCTCCTGCATTCATCAAGTAACTAACAAAATTCCAAATAGCTCCGCTCAAAGGCGTGCCCATCATCAAGTCTCCCTACCGTATTCCAACGCCGCCCACGGCCCACCACCATCTCCTACTCGCCCTGGGTCATCGATTCTAATAGATTCCCGTTCAGAGGGCTCATTGACGGCAGAATATCATGCACTTCGCCCTCCATCATCTCCTACTCGCTCTGGGCCGTCGATTCTAATAGATTCCCGAAATCACGCACTCCGCACTCCATCATCTCCTACTAGCCCTGGATCATCGATTCTAATAGATTCCCGTTCAGGGAGCTCATTGATGGCAGAAAATCACTCTCTCCGCACTCCATCGTCTCTTACTCGCCCTGGATCATCGATTCTAATAGATTCCCGTTCAGAGAGCTCATTGACGGCAGAAATTCACGCACTCCGCACTCCATCATCTCTTACTCGCCCTGGGTCATCGATTCTAATAGATTACCGTTCAGAGGGCTCATTGATGGCGGAAAATCACGCATGTGGCCGGACTGGCAAGGAATTAACCAGCCGACGTCGACGTACGTCCTTTGCATAACATCTCACGACGACTGCTGACAGGCTCGATGCAATGTAGGCAAGGTGATATCAATCGACATGCTCCCTGATGAAGTCCTACTCGCAGTATTTGATTTCTGTGCGGATGAATATCAATTCGCAAAATATAGGAAAGAGGAGTGGCAGTCACTGGTACACGTGTGTCGACGGTGGAGAAGTGTTGTTTTTGGATCCCCACGTCGCTTGAAGCTGCAACTTGTTTGTACTGCAAGAACACCTGTGAGTGACACGCTGGATGTCTGGCCAGCCTTGCCTCTTTTTATTCTGTGCGACAACGACGAGTACCGAACACCAAGTATTGATAACATGATTGCTGCACTCAAGCGCAACGATCGTATTTGCAATATCACGCTGCTGGGTGTCCCAAGTCCGCATTTGGAAAGCATTTTACCGGCAATGCAGGAGCCATTCCCGGAGCTGACAGATCTGAAGCTCCGTTTGTATAATGAAACGCTGACGGTCCTTCCCGATTCGTTCTTGGGTGGATCTGCCCCACTTCTCCGAGTCCTCTCGTTGAGTGGCATTCTATTTCCAGGTTTACCAAACCTACTTTTGTCTGCCACTCACCTCGTCTGTCTTTACCTTGAATGTATTCCTCATTCCTGGTATTTTTCACCCGAGGCAATGGTCACTGCCCTTTCCACGTTGACTAGCCTTGAAGACCTTTGGCTCGAATTCCAATCCCCTCTATCTCGCCCTGACCGGGCAAGCCGACGTCCGCCTCCCTCAACACGCTCTGTCCTCCCCGTTCTCGCAGAGCTGAGGTTCAAAGGGGACGTCGAATACTTGGACGACCTCGTGGCCCGCATCGATGCCCCTCAACTTGACGACTTGAATATAACCTTCTTCAATGTATTTGACACGCCACAAGTCATGCAATTCATCAGTCGCACACCAACTTTGGAAGCACTCGAAATAGCCAATGTTGTCTTCAGCCGTGACGCAGCTTGGGTCAGCTTCTCTTCTGACTACGGAGAGCTCAAGGTGAAAGTCCCATGCAGAGAGTCGGATTGGCAAGTTTCGTATCTGGAGCAGATCTGTACCTCATCCTTGCCTCCTCTTTCCAGGTTTGAGGTTCTCTACATCTACGAGGTTTCAGATATGCAACAACATTGGCAAGAAGGCATCGAGACCGTCGAGATCGCGCTATGGCTGGGACTATTACACCCATTTACTGGTGTGAAGGAGCTCTATCTATCCAAGAAAGTTGGGCCATTTATCGCCCTTGCCCTGCAAGAGCTCGTTGGAGCCAGGACGACAGAAGCGTTGCCCACTCTGCAGAATATTTTCTTGGAGGATCTCCGGCTAGTCCAGGAACGCATTGGGGAGTTCATTGCCGCGCGACAGGTCATCAGCCACCCAATAGCCGTTTCTGGGTGGCACCGCGGAAGCAGCACAAAGTGGTGAAATTTGTGTGCGAGCGGGAGAGCGCACATGCTTCCTCACTTCCACGAGTTTTTGCTCCCTGGCCCCCTGGAAAAATAGAGGTGTGGTTTTGTAGTAAATCTATTTCCCCCCTGATGCCGTACACTAGTATGAATTCATTGTCGATTCAGCATCCCTCTTGACCAGTTTTTGAACGTTGTCGTAGCTTTGAACCATTTCACGAGCTCCGTGCGCCACTTTGGTGCACCGACTCGGCTCGACGTAGCCTTCTTCCCATCCACGAACTCCTATCGGTGCTCCTTAACCGTCACCAACCCCCGCCTTGAGTTCCTCCCCGCCACGAATGATAGCATACGGCATCTCGTCCCGCTCACCCCTCGCAAACTGCGCGTTCAACTTGGGCTTGTTCTTCGCTTCGCCAAGAAGTCCGCCGCAATTCCCTGCGCGCGGAGCACCTGCACGGCCGCCATGCGTTCAGGGAGCAGACCGTCGCCCGCCGACAGCATGTACGCGAACACTTCTTTGTTCCGCATCCGCGCTCGACCCATTTGGCCAGTGCAGCGCGAAGGTGCGATCTAGTCTGATGCTCACCTCCGACACACGGGAGGCCGGCCATTTTCTTCCCGCCGCCCGATGCTACTGCTGTGAACATGCACACAGGGTCGTCTTACCGCCCGGCGGCGGCGATCAAGCGCACGCCAACTTGGGGCTCGTCGATCTCCTCGTCCTCATCGACGCTGGGGATCGGATCGGAGTTGCGAGTTGAGTGAGAAGCGGTGGGCGTGTTATTCTGTGTAGGGAAGCCTGCGGTGAGGACTCTGAAAAGGAGGCGGGGTCGGAGTCGGGGAGTGCGGACAACGCGCAACAGGCTGTACTACTATACTTGTACTTGTATGTGGGCGAGTCGAGAATGTCTGGGTGTTGGATGATCGGCACCGAGGATGCCAGTGGTTGGTCTTTTGGTTGGTCTCTTGGCGTCTTTTGGCGGCTCGGAGAACCCGGGCCGACCGCCTGCCGCAGTTACCAAGGAAATGGGAGTGCGCGTGCGCGTGCTGTAGCGCTGATGAGTCACTTCTCCATCAAGTGGCGGGAAGGTCAATCTCTGCCAATTGTACTTGCACGCATACTGTAGGGGTTTACTGAATTAAAAACACGAGGAAGAGGCATATGTAGGCTTGTGAAATCTCAACGCAATTGATCCGCATTCTTCCTTCCAACCCCCAACGGCCGAATCCCCATCGAGTAGCTACTGCCATCTGCGTTTTGCATTGGATCCATGGGCTGTCAGCTGTATGTCAAGAGAAATTTATCCACTGCATTGATCAAGTAACTAAATCCCAAATAGCTCTGCTCAAAGGCGTCAAGTTTCCTTACCAAAGTTACCATACTCCAACACCGTCCTCCACTCTCCATCATTCCCTACTCGCCCTCCGTCATCGATTCTAATAGACTCACGTTCAGAATGCTCGTTTACAGTGAAAAATCATGCACTTCACTGGGCTGGCAAGAAATTAACCAACCGACCTCGACGTAGGTCCTTTGCGGAACATCTCGCAACGACTGCTGACGGACTCGATGCGATGTAGGCCAGGTGATATCAATCGACGTGCTCCCTGACGAAGTCCTACTAGCAATATTTGATTTCTGTGCGGATGAATATCGATCTACAAAAAAAGAGATAGAGGCGTGGCAGTCACTGGTACACGTGTGTTGCCGATGGCGAGGCGTCGTTTTTGGATCTCCAAGTCGCCTGGATTTGCGACTTGTCTGTTCAACCACAACACCTGCGAGGGACACGCTGGATGTCTGGCCAGCCTTGCCTCTTTTCATTCAGTGCAGTGACTACTACCCAATAAAGAGTGTCGATAACATCATTGCAGTACTCGAGCGCAGGGATCGCATTTGTGAAATCACCCTCAGGAACGTCCCAAGGTCTCGCTTGGAAAAAATTCGGCAGCGATGCACGAGCCATTCCCGGAGCTGACACATCTGCTGCTCTGGTCGTATGGTGAAACGGTGTCGGTCCTTCCCGATTCCTTCTTGGGTGGATCTGCCCCACGCCTGCAAGTCCTCTCGTTGGAGGGGATTCCATTTCCGGGTTTACCGAAACTGCTTCTGTCTGCCACTCACCTCGTCCATCTTTACCTTGAACGCATTCCCCATTCCGGGTACTTTTCACTCGAGGCGATGCTCAACGCCCTCTCCACGTTGACCAGCCTCCAATTACTTAGGCTTGAGTTCCGATCCCCTCGATCTGACTCTGACCGGGAAAGCCAACGTCCGCGTCCCCCGACCCGTTCTGTCCTCCCCGTTCTCACAGAGTTGAGATTCAAAGGGGTCAGCGAATACTTGGACGGCCTTGTGGCCTACATCGTTGCCCCTCAACTCAAGCACTTGGGTATGACCTTCTTCAATCAAATCGTATTTGACACGCCACAAATCATCCAGTTCATCAGTCGCACGCCGACATTAGAAGGAATCGACAATGCCCATATTGTCTTTGTGCATGGCGCCGCTTGTGTCAACCTCTCATCACAGACATCTGGCCACGGAGAGCTCAATGTGAAAATCCCATGCAAAGACTTCGATTGGCAAGTTTCGTCTCTGGAGCAGGTCTGTACCTTGTCATTGCCTCCCTTTTCCAACTTGGAGGACCTCTACATCTACGAGGATTCAGATCCGCAACCAAATTGGCAGGATAACATCGAGCACGCGCTATGGCTGGAACTATTACACCCTTTTGCTACTGTGAAGAATCTCTACCTATCCAAGAAAATTGCGCCACTTATCGTGCCTGCCCTGCAAGAGCTCGTTGGGGGCAGGACAACAGAAGTGTTGCCGATCCTGCAGAATATTCTCCTGGAGGAGCTCCAACCATCGGGACCAGCCCAGGAAGGCATTGGGCAGTTCTTTGCCGCGCGACAGGTCACCGGTCACCCTATAATCGTTTCTCACTGGGACCGCATAAGGTGGCAGGGGGTGCACGTGCATCCTCTTTAAAGGCCCCATTGGTTGCACGGGCCCGCGCCCGAAGGCTAAGACCACCGTTGGACTGTCTCATCTTCTGATCCTTTTGCCCTCCATTTACTGTAGAATCTATTTTTCCGTTCTTACCGCGGGCAGCGCGTGCTGCCATCATATTACCAATCGATTAGGCGCAGCACGCTGCGCCGGGTGAAGGGTGCTGTGCCATGCGGTACATCCCCCGTTTCTTCTTATCTATCTTACCTTATTGTTTCGTATATAGTTCATTGGTGTGATTGTTTAGATGTAGATAAATTCGGGCGTAGTGGACGCCCGAATCGCAGCTTGCGTTTTACAGTAGCACTTGTCTCCTGTCGGACTCACTCCGCCTGTAAAAGTTCTCCTCGACTTTGCACCCTCGCATCTCGTAAGTTCTAGGAGGTCGATGATTGATAAATGCCGCACTGCTGTCCCAGTACGTAACATTTCGTTCCGACTCGTTTCTTGGTGTCCCTGTGGTTTGGTCTAATTGCATGTCGCGTCAAATGAAAGCGACGTAGCCATAGATTTGAAAATAGGGGGTCCTGACCGCGAACTTACTGTGAACTAGGGGCACCATGGCAGTGGTCTGCACCGTGTCCACCTACCATCACTTCCACGAGTTTTTACTCTCTTCCCTCATTCTCATTCGCCCGCCGGCAGCGATCGAGCCACGACAACTTGGGGCTCATCGATCTCTTCGTCCTCGTCTGCGCTGGGGGATGAGGTCGGAGCGGCGTTGCGAGGAGTTAATAGAGAGAAGCGGTGGGTGTATTATCCGGTGTAGGGAAGTCTGCGCTGAGGAGGCGGGGTGTCAGGAGAGTGCAGACGACACGCACAGGTTGCACTACTTGTACTTGTACGTGGGCAAGTCGAGAATGTCTGGTGTTGGATGATCGGCACCAAGGACGTGCAGCTCGGAGAAACCTGCCGCCCCCGCAGTGGCGTGGCAATCGCTTCGCGCCACCATTCCGACTTCTCACTCTTTGTCCGCATCCCATGCCCAACTAGCTCTGCCACTAGCGACGCTTCTCCCAACCAATAAGGCGAAGAGACCCACATCTATAGTCCTTCAAGATTCCAGGAAGTACCATGCCAGAATAATATGTTGCATATCTATAATAATGCAGGGTCGACCCTGCTTTATCACAGATATGCAACATATTATCCTGATGTAATTTTCATGCTGTCATTATTTTTCTCATGCTCATTTGGTATAACAGAAAACAGCTGAACCTCATTCGTCGTACGATGTTCTTTTCTTGAAGGCCGTGGTATTGGGGTCAGACAAGGTGTAGAAGTGTGGATTCGTGATTAGCATGAACAATAAACGATTTGATTTCCCCTGGTGGTGTACTCTAGTATGTATTCATTATTGAATCAGCATCCCACTTGACCAATTTTTGAACGTCGTTGTATCTTTGAGCCATTGCACGAGCTCCGCCCGCGCCACTTTGGTGCCCTTCTCCGCAGACTCGACCTTAGCCTTCTTCCCATCCACGAACTCCCACCGCTGTTCCTTAACCGTCACCAGCCCTGCCTTGAGTTCGTCCCCGCCAAGAATGACAGCATACGGTACCTCGTCCCGCTCGCCCGCCGCAAACTGCGCGTTCAACTTGGGCTTGTTCTTCGCCAAGAAGTCCGCCGCGATTCCTTGTGCGCGGAGCTCCTGCACGAGCGCCATGCGTTCGGGGAGCAGGCCGTCTCCCGCCGACAGCACGTACGCGAACACTTCTTTGCTCCGCATACCGCGCTCGACCCATTTTGGCCAGAGCAACGCAAAGATGCGGTCCAGTCCAATGCTCACCCCGACACACGGGAGGCCGGCTGTTTTCTTCCCGTCGCCCGACGCTGCCGCTGTGAACATGCCGACGAGGTCGTCATACCGCCCGCCGGCGGCAATCGAGCCCACGCCAACTTGGGACTCGTCGATCTCCTCGTCCTCATCTGGGCCGAGCTTCTTGCTCTTCTTTTTCGGTGGCGCTGCTGAGGTGGGCGGTGCTGGATCAAGGCCTTCCGCTTTGAGGCCTGGTGGTGCCGAAGCTTCGACGATGGCTTCATAGATGAGGCCTGTGTAGTAGTCCAGCCCGCGCGCCAACGACAAGTCGAAAGAGATCTGTTGTAAAATAGGTTCAATAGATACGTTTACTTGGGCCCCGGAACAAGATCACCTTATCGGTAATTCTGTACGCATCGAGGAAAGTGAACAGAATGGTCATCTCGTCGAGACCCTGCTTTGCCTTCGTGTTGGCCGTCAGGGTCGCGTCCGCTAGGAGCTGGTCGAGCAACTGTCGACCGCCTACTTCCCGATCAGCGAGAGGACAGATGTGTCATCGAATAGTCACGTACCCTTGTGCTTCACATACTCGCCGATTTTATCCGCGGAAGTGGAGTCCAGGCCTTTTTCTTCCGTCATCTCCTTTTTCACCTCCGACCAGGGCAACTATCCTAGAGCATAAGTGCAAATAACCATCGAGTACGTCGTCTGAGATACCTTGTCTAGTTTGTCGACGGCGGACGAAATTGAGCGGACCTTCTCTGGTGGTACGCCGCAGACCTCAAAGATCCCATCGAGAACCCTTCTATGGTTAACCTGTGTCTCGTCACAAATGCTCCAAACAACAAGGCCTCAGATAGACGCACTTTAATTGTAAACTCGCCGACTTCTAGTCGCGTGAGAATTGTACAGAGTAAACTGAGCAACTCTGCATCGGGGATCATTGTATCCCACTGGCCAGAAATGTCAAAGTCCTGCAGTCCGACAATTTGCACATAAACATCCCCCACTCGACCGCAAAACGAATAGCACGCACCGCTTGCGAGAACTCCCTCATCCGACCTTTCGACATGACAGGACTGTCTCTCCGATAGACCTTCCCGATTTGCCAAAGCTTGGACTGCGTGTTAGTCGCGCCGCCCATAGCAAGGTACCGCGCAAGCGGGACAGTGTGATCGTAACGCAGCGCAAGTTGCTCTCCACCTTGATCCTCGAGATCGAAGATAAGCTTCGCGTCCTCGCCATACTTGCCAGCGAGGATATCCTTCCGCTCAAAAACGGGCGTGTCCAGCTGCGCGCCACCATACAAAACGAAGCATTCTTTCACGATACGCTCGGCGTAGTCGCGACAAAACATCTCTCCGGGACCATAATCACGCGTGCCCTACGCGTGCGAAAATGAGCGGTGCGTTTCAGCAGCAGGGGTGCGATGAGAGGAAAGGACAACGTACCTTGGGTGTTTTGAGCAGCAATCGCCCTTTTTTCTTAGCGTCCTTCCCTCCTGGTTTGATCGAGGCAAGCTTTCTCTTGATTTCACCCAACCGCTTGCGCGATTCCTCGAGCGCGGCGGGATCAGAATTCTCGATTCGTAGTTTGTTGAAAACTTCGGTCTGCTGTGCAAATTCCGCGTTGAGCGCGTCTACGGAAGCGACCATCGTGTGAAGTAGAGTGGCTTTGAACTGTTTTTTTGAACTCAGAGGACGACAGGAGATGGGATGTGCAAGTCTGAGGAGTTGCCAATGGGCGAGCATGCACTTTTTTGGGGTTGACTCGAATCATGATTATCAGCCCGGGCCAATCGGCCGGGACTATTCCTGTCTACGTAAGCACATTTTATTCCGACCGAGGGCCGTAGGCCTGAGGGAGTCTATTGTACTAGATTTTCGCATTTCCTTATTTGGGCCGTAACGTTCGTTTTTTGTGGCCTTGTTTGTTCCTTGTATGCATATATTTGTCCTTTCCGCCTGTCGGACCGATCTCGTGATTACATGACACGTGCTACGAGCCCCACAAGCGCCACAGGCCATATGTGGCTTGGCTCCCATTTCGCCCCCTGCCGTTGCCGTTGTCCCCGTCGCCGCGTTGTCCTTGCCATCACTGTTTCACCCTCGCCTCCACCCTCTTGTCGTCCTCGTCCTTCGGATGTGTTCCCACTTACCTGGTGCTTCATTTTCGGACGCGACACAATTTCGCTGTTCCCCTCCCGCTTGCCTCATCTTGGAGCGAATTTTGACATGGTCTACCTACATCAAGGCATCAACACCTATCGAGTCTTGCCCACCGCCACTCCCCCATGTGAGTATCATTTATCCTCGTGTTCTCATTTCTAAAACCACTTCCAAACTCCTCCCCCTCTTAGAACTCCAGCAGGCTTTTCAGATGCGGCATGATATGACGTCGCTGTCCCCTCTCTCTTTGTTCTGGGACGCAACATCATGTCACATCCCTCTGCACTTCGTTGTGGAACGCGACACAACATCGCCATTCGCCTTCCCTTTGCCTCGTCCTGGGACGCTGGCCCTGGACGCGACACGATGCCACGTCCCTTCGCGCTTCGTTCTGGGATGCGACGTCATGTTGTGCCCCCTCGCACTTTGTTCTGGGACACGACATCATGTTGTGTTGCCTCGCGCTTTGTTCTGGGACACGACATCATGTTGTGTCGCCTCGCACTTCATTCTGGGATGTGACACCATGTTGCGTCCTTGTGCTTCGTTCTGGGATGCGACGTCACATTGTGCCCCCTCGCGCTTCAGAAATGTTGACTTGCATCCCATTCTGGACGTGTTACCACTTACCCCTTCCTGAATGCGCCCCTCACTGCACCCTCTCCTCTAACGCGCTCCCCCATCAACATACACCCTCTCCGCTCCCGCTCAAGCTCCATGACGAGGCCACGCACGCCTCGGTGACCGACGATACACAAGCCTCCCGCGTCGCGTCGCATATGTGCCGTCACTTCGCGCACAGCGACCGTGCATTGCAGATGCCGTCTCCCCGATCCTTCCCTCTCGTTGTCCCTGTCGACTTCCAGAACCATCTCCAACTTCACCGTCGCCGCAGCAGCCCCCACCACCAGTCCCGCACCACGACTGCCGTACGTAGCCCCAGTCGTCTTCTCTAACAACTACCTCTCTTTCCCTCCCCCCTTCTCCACGCGCATGTCCTTGCTGCACTCCACTCAGCACCAGCGATCCTCCGTGGTCTCCCCTTGATGCCACCACGGACTTCTTCATGCGGCATACCCAGTGCCGCAAGGTTCTTGTCAAGTCACCTACTCATGTCAGTGTTCAACCCAACTCAATGTGGCTGAGGATCCAGGCAACGACTGGGCGTTACCTCCATCTCCGGCGCCCGAAGATCCTCTGGCAAAGCTCTCCAAGCTGGATGATCTCTTCGAGGTTGAGTGTGCCGTCAAACCGCTAGGTTTCTTGTCCATCAGGCTGTTTAATCCCGAATCCGCACCTGCACCCACCCCGCAGGCCCCTGCACGATCTAACCTTCTGCGGACTATGGAAATGGAGCAGGCAGCACGTCTTGCGCATCTCGAGCGTACAAAGGCTGAGGTGGCCACAATCATCGCTACGGTGGCAGCTGCGCAGAAGGCAGTGGAAGAGCGCGCACTCATGGAGGCAGCCGCTGCCGCAGAAGAACTGACCAAAGAGGAGGAATGTAATGCGGAAAGGGGGCGGCGGCGGAAGGAACGGAGTGAGGGGGAGCGCGGCGAGAAGGGTGATCATGATTGGGAGGATAATCGCGAGAAATGCCTGCTAAAATTCGTTGATGCTGTCGTCGTCAAGACAATGTCGAAGCACCCGACGCAGATGGACGTCGACACATTCAAGAAACATGCGAAAGAGGTGCAGTCTTTCCCTTTCCCCCACCCTCCGGGCTGATTTCGCTTACGTAGCTGGGACGACTTACAGCTTACACATCATTGCGGAGAAGAAGAAGTCGGGCTACAAGGTCAATCTCTGATGAGAAAAAGTCAAAGATCAAAAAGTTCGCGCGGGAGTACCACCACTTCAACACAGACATGACAACGTCTCCATTACTGCCAATGTCAACTCTGTCGCTGCAGGAAGAGTAAGGAGGCGATGCAGACATGGAGATGGAGATGAGATGAGCAGTCGGGCCACACATCATCGCATGGGGACTAAGTTCGGGCTGCGGAATTGGGTGGACTGGATTTCCGTTCATCTCCCCTCCAGTATCCTGTAGTCTTTGAGATTGACACTCCTTTTTTCCTCCTTTGCAGGACCGGGTCAATGAATCAAGGGTTGGACTTGATGCGTGCATGATCTCCAACGAGGCCGCACAACTCCTCTACATGCCAGTATGAGCTTCGGTGGACTGGCACCCACAGCTGTTGTTGACGAACACATTGATTAGGGATTATCTTCTGTACTCAATTACGCGCGCCCCTTTAATATATACGACATCATGCTCGCATCTGACAACACGTGGACAGAGATCGATGCCTTGATCAGCGCGTCGATTGCATGGGCTGTAGGTACCGCCATCCCAACCCACGCCCCAAAGGCCCAAACGTGAGCGGAGTCACGCCACCGCCCCTCCCTCGCTTCGAGCCGAATCAAGTACTAGACGTGGGGGGGATTCCCTCTCTTTTTCATTCTCTTGCCCCAACCCCATTCTCGCTTCAAATGCGAGTGGGTGATGTCTCCCTCTTTGCGCCCCTTCTCTCGCGTTCGCCTTTCATGCCGCACCTGGACTCTCCCTTACTTCAAGTTCGTTTTCTTTGGTTTTAACTTAATTGTGATACTGTAATAAGATAAAAATCATAAAATAAACTGAATGATCCCTGTGCACTGCTCGGTAAATGAGTCAGGCGTCCCTGGTGAGGTGCCTGTACGATGTGGACGGTCGGACCCATCGTCACACGTGTGGCGCCCCTAGTCTAATCTAATCTAACAAATGGACCTTCAGACTCGCATACAGTATCTAGCTGCCTCAAATGTGAGACCTCCTCAGAGAAATCAGGACACGATCCTGTTGGGTACTAGGATCTAGAAGCTGGGCGATAATATAGGCTCCTCTGCCGCCCTGAGGCCATTGGCCGACCTCGTCATTAGGAAATTATCGGAAGTCTGCTAGGTGTGTTCGATCGGCCCAAACAACTGGTATTCTGGTGTGGGTATATTCGACGCAGGCGGGGCGCTCTCGCGTACGATAAGAAACAGGGTATAAACCAGCGCGAGAACCGAATGGTCCATACAGGAAAACCCGTAACCTCCTTCAAAAGATTGAAAGACGTAACCATTATCCAACCTCCGTTACAGTTCTTCGAAAGATATGAATGTCAGCATTGTGTTCTTTTGAACGTCTTAGAACTTGCTCGCAGTCAGGCTTGGTCGAATGTCTTCTCACGCGATTGCGAAGGGTTGGAGAACTGCCACTGCCACTGCCACTGCCAGTGCTCCTTGTCCGATGTTAGGCAGCGCAATCCAAATTTGCAAGCAGAGGCTGTAGATCAAATGGCGGGCAGCGAAAGATAACATGCGTACAACGATAGTCCGCCCAAGTAGTCAGGAGAACGTTGACGACGCCAAAGAAAATCTGCGCAGAACCCGGATTACTGTGATCAGCGCCCGGGCATTACAAGTCCCGACATGTGGCAAGTTTACCGCTTCACCGTGGCAGGCTTCAGCGCTTCAGCTTCAACGTCCGCGTGAAAAGCGTCAGGTCCTCCTTCCACTCCTTACAGTACCACGTGGAACCTCATGCAAATGTCTTATCACGTGCCGATAAGGTCAAATTTCGCACGTGTCGTATTTTCGTACTGACCATGTACTCCACTGAGCTCAACTCTAAGGTCCGCGAAACGCCCTCTGGATGGAAATGGAAACCGTGTCATCAGTCAACTGAAGCGGATGCAGACAACTGCCGTTACTTCAACTCAGCACAACAACCCGGATCTTTGAAAATTCAAGTTCTTTCGCTCTTACCGACGTCCATGATCAGTGCGGCCTTTCGGAAACACGGCCTTTGGGAAACAACTACTAGTCGACCGAGTCTTGGCGAGATGCTTTGCACCAAATTGCCTCGCTATAGAACGCAAGCAAGCTCATTCGCCTGTCATAGGTCCACAAACACACGGACAATGGAGCGGACAATGGAGATTCGCACATCTTCATTTGTCAGCACAATCTAAGGAGAACTTCCTCTTTTGGAAACGGTGGCCGGCCTTGAGGGTTTCGGGGCTCGCGTAGCGTAACTTGGCGCTCTGCCAGTGCCACATTAGCGCCAGATCTGTAGTCTTGTCCTCTACAGCCATGTCTATTTTCTCTGCCAGTGATCCAGATTCTGGTATTTTGCGCTGGGTCGTTGAAAACGTCTTTATGCCCCCGAAACTTCCCCAGGAGGACCCTGGCGAACAAACCGAGCAGAAAACAAATGTGGCACTATGTGTCAACCTCATAGAAGCTGCCCGGGACTTCCTCCGAGACGTTCCCTCTTCACAACGTCAATTGTGGATCCATATGATCAATATGATGGATTTGGCTCGTCGCGCCGCAGAAGTCCCGTTCAAGGAGGCTGAACTGCAGCAGATCTTTTCTGATATGGCGATAGGAGGTATGTCCATATAGCTCGCACCTTGTTCCGCCTTTAATCAGACTCTTCATCAGACGTATTTTCTATGCATATCCGTGCACAGAATGCAGCTCTCATTGTACGAAGGCTTCCTTCTGACGACTTCGTTCAGTTCGAGGTATTCGAGGTCTCGCCACACAATACTGCAGTAATGAAGACCAAGGGAAAGCTTTTGTGCTCGTACCCAGGTCCTGCAGTTCAGGTCCCCTCAAGTATATTCATGGATGAATGCTTTCGCCAGCAGCTCTCCTCTTTCCTTGTGCAGATGGACGTTGACTTTTTGGATTCTACCCCCACCACGTCCAAGGCGGGATCTGTCTTTTACGAGGTTCGTGAAAGCGTCCACCCGAGGTACATATCGGAATTATTGGTGGGAATTCTCCAAGGATGTGGTCAGCCGGCAGTTGTGGATCGCATCGCAAAACGGATAGGAGACGAAGTCCTTTGGGATAATGCGTACAAGCCATGGAGAAGATCCCCATTATGGCTTACCCTCAGAGTTTCCCTTCAGTCTTCCCTGCGTGGCACCAATCTTTACAAACATTTTTTGCTTTTCTTTCACGCCCGTCTTCTGCGTAGTTGTGTCAATGGCGAATTCTCAAGCGAGTTACTCCACGCAATGAGGGTCAAAATAGCTCGGCGTGTTTCAAAATTAGACCATGCCGTATCCCACCACGTCTATGAGTTTGTCCGCGATACCTTCAAAGAGACGGAGGCTCTTCTTTCGAAAAGATGGTCGACATTCCAAGTTATGGGATCAATCTCTCGTGCATTGGAACCAGAGGGACTCGATTTCGTCGCGGACGCAGAAATCACCCTTCACAAATCATATAAATACCTTACCAAGATGCTCCGCTTTGCCTCAGATGGGTTCTCACAGATGCGGTTTAAACCCTCTCATGGATCACGCCTCCTCGATACTCCGCACGATTTTGGTCGATTTACGAATGGCCAACTCGCATCGGCCATTGCTAAAGATCAACGCGTTGCAATCACTGACTTTGAGTTATCTGTTGAGAAGGACTTGGAATCCTGGGTCGCGGCATCCACAAACAACGACGACGCTCCAGATGTGATTGCTTCGTGCATCCAGCAATATCGTGCTGGTGCGAAAGAATATTATGGAGGGAATGCGGAAGGTAACTCGATAATGATTCTGACTATCATGGATCTTTGGGTAGCTCTGGATACCTTCGCAATCCGGCAGTGTCCCTTACTGGAACAATATTCTCCGGAGATACCTTCCGACTTCCTCCATCCCTTATTACTCCATCGGTCGTCCACCTTGAAGCGCGCGTTGCGTATCGAGGAGTATCTATGCCAGCGACACAAAGAGGCTCGCGAGGTTACATCCATCTTCTCAAACAACAAAAGTGAATCTTCTTTCGCTGTGAAGTACTTTCGTGCTTCCAAGGATCTCCAACGGCTTAAAGACGAAATTATCGCGGATGCGCAACAAAAACGGGCGGAGAAGTGCGCAGAACTAGTTTTTCTGAACAAGCAATGCCGGTCACTTTTGAGCGAGGCTTCGAAGATGGACCACGAGTCGTTCATCGGCACCCTCGGGCGCGACATCCACAGCACGACTTGCCTAAAATGTCAACTGGAGAATCGATCCAAGGCGCTGAAAATCCACGTCCATGAGTGGCCACTACCCCAGCTGAAGGCGCACGCACAACAAGCAGTGTTTGAGCTATCTCCGCCCCGCGCGTTCTCCGCCTGGCGTGATACAACTTACATGATTATCCGCGACCTCGGTCTATCCTTAGCCCCCGATTCCCGCGATACGCCCAAAGTTCTCTTGGATTCCTTCTCTGGACTCCGTCGTTGGGCGGCACCGCATCAGAATAACTACCGAGTGACGATCGGTTCAACCACGAAGTCGCTTTCTGACCAGACTCATTACAAGAAAATTAGGATTCCCGCAGAAGAGTCTTCTGTGTTGGTCAATAATGGACTATCGTTCAAGCTATTTGACCGTATTCGTAAATCCTGGACGATGGGTTCATTCTCTAAGTCCAACGTCTCAGATCTGTGCACACCTCCCATACCCTCGTCAAGTCCATACGGTCTCCTCCATCATTTCGTGTCTGCCACTCAACACACGCCAAATGATATCCTCGCCACTCAGGTTGACTGCCCCAAGGAAATCAGCCTGCATGAGTTCATTGCATTTTCCGGGTTGCGCGGTGGCCCACGTTTGCAGTGGTTAAACATTGCAAGGGAACTAGCTTCGCCTTACCTCTCGTTTCGTCGCGAGGAAGTGCATATTTTAATTGCTCAGGCAGCTTGGCAGCTCGGGCCACTTTCTGATGGCGTTCGCGAGTGGCACGTAGACCTTAACATCCCCAGCTTCGGAAATACCATTCTACGCGAGCTGGAGTCCCTTCTCGAAAAGATAAGATCCAATTGGTTAGAAGAGGTCACGGTACGAACGATTGGTGCGTCAGATATGTCTGTCCTCGATTCTAGTCTCATTTCTTTTAGTTCTTATCTGCAACCGTCTTTTGGCCTCGACAACGGACTCGGATATTTCTAGTCGGGCATGTGCGCTATTGCGAGAGTCTCGAAATTTGACGTATCGATGGATATGTGAAGTAGGCAAGAAGCTAGAGTCGACACATGATGAAACGTTCTGCGCAGGCTTGCGACGCCGATTGTGTATGCTTGCCGCGACTTGCTTCTCGACTTTCGACGTATTCTCGAAGCACATCCCCGATACCCTCGCCCCTGACGAAGACTTCTCTATCGCCATACAATGCGCGGTCATTGTCCATGACAACACGCCACAATCTTTCTCTGAAGACAATTCCCCTTATCTCGCTCAGATCATTAGTCGACATCACCGGTTACTGCATTATCTGGAGCCCATTTTTAGCCAGTCGTTGCCGGCTGTTCTTGGAGCAAAATTGTTGCATGCGCGCGCTTTCGACCATGCCATTGCTCAGTTGTGGCTGGGCTATCGCCGGCGCACTTCATCGAGTTGGCATGCGCTCTCCAGTCCGAATTCTCGGTGGATTTCCTGTGTTGCCGAGGGAGGACACGAGGTCCACTATGACTTACTGACGGGGCAATTGCTCATCAACGGAAAACCATTGGGAAGGCTTCCTCAGGAGATAGTGGAACATCCCATGTATGCCAGTGTACTCGGTACAGTGAGTGTCAAACTGCGGTCTTTTTCTGACCTTTTCTGATGTTTTTTTTAGAAAATTCTCGATGTGGGTCCCGCAGACATCCCTGGAATGGACTTCATGACTCGATCCACCGTGTCTGGATACCAGGTAAAGGGTTATTCTCCTTCAGCATTCTTTAATGATTAAAACCGACCATAGATCCTATTCTCGTGGAACAACGGAGATCTGATCCTGAGAACGAGGCGGCCAGGACACTCGCATATGTTACAGCTCATCCCACGGTCCACATTTCTCGGCGATTTCCCTAGACATTTTATTGATGAATACACTCACTGGCTCGACTCGAACTCTAACGAACTCGAATTTCGTCCAGTTGGATCTCCATGGACGCCTAGACATTCTAACTGGAGGCTCTACATTCATACTAAACCCAGTAGTAGGGCCAGTACTCACCAACGCACAACATTTCAGAAGCCTACTAGTCGAAGAAGTTCCCCGATACAACTCATTGACGTTCGCTCAAGTACCTTCAGTGCGGTGTCCAGCATGCTGTCACCACTGGAGACCGCGGAAAATATTATTGCCACCTACACCTCCCAGTCGTTGGAAGTTTCCCTCCCTCGATTACATTTATCCTTTTTTGTCAACACGAACGGGGAGCTTGAGTGTCGAAGCATGCCAAATTACGTCGTTGACAAGTCTCAGTCGTGTGGAACAATGTTCGGCTTGAGAAATAAACTTCTCTTGTGCCCCAGGCCCAACAGCTCTGACCAGTCTCTCCTGCCACGACGGGTCATCATTCCTCAAGGGAAGGTCTCTTTCTGTACAATGGGAGACTTCACCAGCATTTCCATAAATACCGATGCTGAACAGCATGTTCGTTGGCACGAATATACGATCGACACTGATCTTGGCCGCCTAACAAGTAACACGAGTTTGAGGAGCAAGCTATACCAATGTTATTTGCACGCCCTCACTAGTCACTGTCTTCCTGACCCATTGCTCGGTCACACCGGAACGGAAGAAGCCCTGTACATGTTACGAAGCGCTGCTTGCCGGTCCTTTCAAAGACTCGATGGTCACGAAGCCAAGCTACTGGAATTGATTGGCGAATTGACACCAAAAAGAGTTTACTATCCAACTAATCTACGGTCTATGGCCACGGTGAAGTGGAATGACCTCCCCGCCCTATCACAACACCACGACTATTTCGGGGCTGTTTGCACCATTCTCGACCATGCACGGGTGCTGGAGACCCTATATGATCAACCCACGACTTTTGACAGCCGAGATCGTGATCAGTTGCTGTTGAACAGAGCGGCCTCCCGTAACAAGGTGTACTATCCATCAGACTTGCAGATTTCGGAGCAACCATCATCCTTTGATGACGTGGGGTACAAGTCAAGGGATGTTCCTGATCGTGAAACCGCCGGACATGTGGCCTACCAAGCATCATGGTCTATATGGAATGCTCAGCCTTCTCTCGACCGCAAGTTGCTGCAGCCAAAACTTTGGGATCTCATGCGTTCATGGGGTTCAGTTGGCCCTGCCAGCGGCGAAGTCTCGCTGAGATACAGTCGATACTGGCTTGAATTTGATGCCGCACGGGACTGGTTCGCAGTGTATAACCTCTGCCGCCACGCAGTAAATGGGGGCCTTCCAAGCATGAGAATCAAGTTGTCCTTCTGCCTTTCAGCTGCCGCATACAGCAAGTCCAAGTACTCAGATATCATCCCCCTCTTCATAGTCTTTGCTCTGGATGAACGCTGTCGCTACCTTAGCCCTCCACCAGATCTTTCTTATACGCTTTCATACGGAGTAGCACCAGCGCTTGCGAATCTCGAAAATTTAGTATCCCGATCTGCCTTATCCATAGAGTGGATCCCGGCGCACTTATTCAAAGTAGAGGCAACAGGATCAAAGAAGGTCCGAAGGCGGCGGAGAAAGGAAGAATACAATGCGGTCATCCAGAGAGAATCGTCGCTGGCCGCGAAATCGATTTTACCTCAGTGGCCAGATCATAGATCAGTGGACCTTCCCAAAATGTGGTTCGACAAATCTGAATGCCATCGATACATCGAGGGATACATCCAGTCAATCTCGCGGAATATCCAGCTTAAAGATTATGTACTACAATTACAGAATATCCTGCAACAATATGGCAATCTCTCGGTACCCACCTCCACGCGATACGAATTTTCATCCCGATTCACCACAAGTCATTCCAAGGCACCTTCGTACTCGATTCGAGATGTATTATCGTCCCGCAACAACGTCCCAATTCCATTGGCAGAGCAGCCTCTTCTAGAGGACAGGATCTCCCCCACCACAGCGGACACCCTGGAGCCGGTTGATTCGGACGGCCTCGGAATCCTTATTGAAGAGCTCCAACATTCGTGGCAGCCCTTGCTAGAACTCTATGGAAATGAGCTGGATAGGAGTTATCGTGAGCTGATGGGACACAGCGCCTCTCAATCGGCTCAAGGCGATGTTCCTTCGCATGAGCTCCTACACCTCTATCATGATGAATGTTCCCATAGGAAATACAAAATATTTTCCGAAATTTCAGCAACTCTTGCGCCATCTCAGCATGTGGAGAAAGCCAACGCCATTGCGGGCCTCTGGCCTCGAATAACTCCTCGATCCCTACTCAGTCAGTTGGCCCAAGATCGCATCGGTACACTCCCCGACCAATGGAAGGCAGTGATTACACACTATGCTGTCTGCCTCCTCAAATTTCAGCAGTCCCAGCGTCTGTTGGAGCTCTCTTCCAGCCAAAAACGCGAGGAACTTCTTCGGGAAATAGACACCATGCGCAGCGACGTACTAGCAGAATCGACTCCAGATTGGTTGTTGGTCCAGGTTCGTCCACTACGTTTCAGGAGAAGCAGACTAAGATGGCCACTGGGTACAGATCGAGGCAAATTTCATGGCTCGTCCGGTTCAGGTAGCTGTCGCACGCAAAATGATTTCTCCAAGCTCCAACCGGAACATATCCCTTCAACTCAATATGGGAGAGGGCAAGTCGTCAGTTATTGTGCCTCTCGTTGCTTCGACTCTCGCGGATGGCTCAAACCTCATGAGAGTCGTGACACTCAAACCTCTATCGAACCAGATGTTCCAACTACTCGTTACCCGACTGTCTGGACTACTTAACCGACCCATCTTCTATATTCCGTTCTCTCGCAGTCTTCAAATGAATGCCTCCCTGGTTAATACTATAAGCTGTCTCTATCGAAGATGTGCAGCCAAGGGCGGCGTTCTGGTTGTCCAGCCTGAGCATATTCTATCTCAGAAACTCATGCACATCGACCTTCTCCTAACGTCACAAAGTAACGGCGAGAAGCATTCAGTGGCTCAAGAATTGGGGGTGTTGCAGGACTGGGTGACCAAAGCATCTCGCGATGTGCTTGACGAGAGCGACGAACTTCTCCATGTGCGCTACCAACTTGTCTATACTACAGGAGAACATATGCCAGTCGACGATCACCCCAATCGATGGACCACCATACAACAGGTCTTTAGCAGACTACAAGTGCATGCTCTGAAATTGCGTGCCACTTTCCCAAAGATGATCTCAATCGACACGACGGCCCCATGTAGTTTTTCAACCATTCGCATAATGGATTTGGCCATTTTCCATGACTTATCTTCACTCATTGTCGATGATGCTCTCGGAGGAGGAATATCCAACCTACCACTCGGTGTTCTTCCATCGGCAATTCGGGAAGCTGCTCGCCGCTTCATCGCTCAGAAAGAGGCTTCAAACGAGGATCGCGACCTGATTCACTCGCACTGCGCAGGAACGACCTTATTTAATGGAATCCTCCTACTGCGTGGTCTCCTGATGGACGATGAAGGAATTCTTGGCTACGTGTTCAAAGAGCGACGCTGGCGAGTAGACTATGGCCTCGATCCCAGTAGGACGTTGCTAGCTGTGCCATATCGTGCAAAGGTATGCTGTATTAATATAGCAGCGGAAGGTCGCTAACCATGAAAGCAGGATGTACCGAGTCTGAGAGCCGAGTTCGGTCACCCGGACGTTGCCATCGCTTTGACTTGTCTGAGTTATTATTATGGCGGCTTAACAAAAGGTCAACTACTTTTGTGCTTTGATTTGCTAGCCAAGCTCGACGATCCGGAGATGGAATTCGATCATTGGGTGGAGTTAGGACAAGACCTCCCTGTGGCGTTGCGCCAGCTCAACGGTGTGAATACGGAGGACGAAACCCAAGTCGATGAGGTTCTTGTGCCGATATTCTCGAGGAATAAAAGAACTGTGGATTTCTACCTATCACAGGTGGTTTTCCCTCGGGCTGCGCGAGAATTTCCATCCAAACTCCCGACGTCTGCCTGGGATTTAGTGGAAGACAAGAAGAATGTCACCACGGGCTTTAGCGGCACAAATGACAATCGCTACCTCTTACCTACATCGATCACCCAGGAAGATCCCAATTTTGTACTTGGCACAAACGCACTTGTTTTGCAATATCTCCTTCGTCCGGAAAATGACGATTACGAATGTACCGAAGGAGACAACGGCGAGCGCGAATCTGCAACTGCCTTCTTACAACGCCTAGTCAACCGAGATCCTGAAATCCGGGTCCTATTGGACGTAGGTGCTCAGATGTTGGAGCTTCAGAACGAAGAACTCGCAAAGCACTGGCTCTCCCTTCGACCGGATGTCTCCGCCGCCATCTTCTTCAACGACTCGGATCATCTTACCGTGGTCACTCCAGATGGAACAATAGAGCCATTCATATCATCTCCTTTCAACAGGCAGCTCGACAAATGCGTTGTATACCTCGACGATTCTCACACTAGGGGAACTGATATCAAGTTTCCCCGAGGAATGCGCGCAGCTGTTACGCTTGGCCCGAAGGTCACTAAGGATAGGCTGGTACAAGGTAAGCACATCAACTACTCGGAGGGAAGAAAAACTGACCAAGATGTAGGTTGTATGCGAATGCGTCAGCTAGGGAAAGGCCATTCAGTGATGTTCTTTGCACCGGGAGAGGTCGACCGTCGTATCCGCGGCCGTATTCCAAGCGGAGTGGCCTCTGATGGTCAAATTCGAGTGCTAGATGTCCTTCGCTGGGCCATGCAGGAAACTTGTGAAGACATCCGTCACCGTCTTCCATACTGGGCGCAGCAGGGGCTAGACCACCATAAACGTTTCACAGCATACAAAGAGCACAGATCAACCGGGGATTTGAACGTTTTGCGAAATGCCTGGCTTCAACCCGAGTCACGGACCTTGGAAGAAATGTACTGGGTCACACCAGATGCTGCCATGAGCCCCGAGATGTACGATATTCCGGCCCTAAGGGAACGGATCGAACGACTGGGCGTGACTCAGCTGGTCGATGTCAGGATGGCGGAAGAGCAAGAGCGCGAGGCGGACCACGAGGTCGAGCAGGAGCGTCACGTAGTGCGCCCTCCGAAGGTCCAACCAGCAATTCATGTCATCCACAAGGACATACTCGAGTTCGTCACTACGGGGAGGCTTCGAGTGTCTTCTAAGCACGTATCCCCGCTCCTGGCACCTCTCGGTATGACTGAGGCCTTTGATTCGATGACCCTGTGGTCTCCTCCACTTGCTACGGCAGATTTCGCCGCCACCATTCTCGATTTCAAACGCAAGGGCCTAACGGACTATCTCCGCCCAGTCAACTGGATCCTCTCGAGCGGGTCAGGAACGGATAGCACCATCATTGTGATCAGCCCATACGAAGCAAACGAGCTGCTTCCCATCATCCGCGAGAGGAACACAGTCAGGCTGCACGTATACGCACCTCGAGTCACATCCTCTATGCGTTCCTTCGCCGACCTCACATTCCACACCATCCCAGACTCCGGGTCACCGGCAGAACAGTGGTCAGCACCTACGCACGTAAGAACGGAGGTGAACCTATTCGCCGGGCAGCTCTACTTCGACAGCAGAGAAGAATACGAGAGGGTGTGCGTGTTACTCGCTCTGTCTATGGCACATCCAGGCGCAGAATACTGCGAGATAGATGGGTTCGTGCCGCCCGCGTATCGCACCGGGGGATATTCGCCGTTGGTGAAAAGTAAGGTGGCGATATTGAAGACGTTGATTGGGCTACGACGGAAAGGCATGGGTTACAGTAAAACGCATCTGGGCCAGATTTTGAACGCCAACCCGTTAAGCGAAGAAACCCTATCGTTCATGTTGCCTTGAGCATGTGATGTAGCACTAGAACTTTGTACACCATTTGTGCACCCTACGGGTTCCTACGCCATCTTCTTTCCAGGAGAAAGGACATAATGCTCCATAAAAGCGAAGCAATAGCAATTTGGTAGCGGACAGAATGATTCATACTTCTTGACTTGGCGACGAGTAAATGCAGGGATATGCGCCCGCTGATACCTCTCGCTCATGCCAGTAATCAGCATGGTATACATGATGCTGTCATTCACCATGTAGGTATTGGTGAAGCGTCTCCATTGACGGTGTCTGTTTAATTGGCCCATCGATCCTACAGTAGCACCTATCAAAGTCTTCCCCATACCAGTCGTCATAGAGCATTCACCGCATTTGTCGTAAGGGGTCATCTGAGAGAGTGAGGTGAGCGAGGACAAACGAATGAGTAGATCCACAGCAAGCGAAATGGTGGTCACCATTGGAACCGTACAGTACAGAGACAACCTTCAACAGCACGAACTTGACGTAAGCAGATCTAATCTAATCTAACAAACCTCTCTTCTCGGTCGGCCTCATCCTCATCCCAACTGCGCTCTTCCAAACACCATTCGCGTCTCTTTTACGCACCGTCAGGCACGCGATACCCAGGTAATCCGTGATATCAGAAACGACAAGCATCACGAAGCGTGCGTATGTCACAAATGCGACAACCAGTACTACGTACACAAACCTCTCAGTCCTCTCGGGGGAGTGCTGAATCAATGGTGGTCTAGTCGTCACACGCCACGTCAGCCACGTAGCCACATTGACCCATCCGCCAAATCTTACCGGTCAAAGAGGAATGGCATATTGGCATCAATGGCTCCAATGATACTCCAGATGTACATGGGGTCCCACACTGGGAAGGGTTGGCTAGTGACATGCGCGATAATCATCCGTCCGACAACATGCGCAAATTGTAGGCCCCAGGCGCAGAGAAATGGGACAAACGCAGGCGAGTTGATGATGTCCGAGTTTCGCAAGGATGGCTGATTCAGCCATGCGACCTGCACCAAGACGGACGCAGGAAATGGAAGAAGGTATAATAGTGGTTTCACCACGTATTTTTGGGAGGTGCGGCGTGCTTTAAAGACGTTGGTGTAGCTAGCCACAAATCAGCGGGAACGGAACCTATGAAGATAATTAGGCACGCACCTCGTGATGATGTTGAAGGCTAGGCCGACTCCTGCGAAAAGCATGAAACACACATTTATGGCGAGGTTAGGAACGCGCGAAGCTATCCACTCGACGTTTTCTAGTCGCGTAAGTGACAAAATTTTCTGATCCCACAAAGCAGGCCCTACGCCGGGTTCAAAGTTTAACGCTAGGTCATAGTCGGCAAATCTTAAACGCACCAGTAAAGCCAGTAATAATAAATATTATGACAATCATAAGGATTCCTTCTACAGGGCCAGAGAAAATACCAAGGTATAATTGGCCTTAATCTAGACATCAGAGCGAGTTGGAACATGAAAAAGGCACATCACCAACCAGTGTGATATTCCTCCCAGGTGGTTAAATAAAAGTTTGCAAGCGTGGCAACTTGCGAAGCAAAGGTCCACCAAGATCGGCCGAGATTCAGCGCGTAACAGGCGAGGATGACCCCAAGCTAAATCGGCCTCAACGCGCACGAAAAAGGGGGGAGACGCTCCGCCACGATACACTCACTGTAGTATTAAGGGCATCGCATCCTAAAAGGCGGGTAAACCAACACATCAGGATTCGCAAGAGGTCAGGACGCACCATGATCGAACATCTCGCCCAAAGGACCCGCCATACCCGTCCGACGCGCCTGTTTCCTAT
This sequence comes from Russula ochroleuca, assembly GCA_015178965.1. NCBI lineage: Eukaryota > Fungi > Basidiomycota > Agaricomycetes > Russulales > Russulaceae > Russula > Russula ochroleuca. Next base: position 751,733 of record WHVB01000006.1, on the reverse strand, counting down.
CCCAAGCGTCCAAGCGCCCCCATCAGTCCTACATCCGTCCATCGCAGACCCGGAAACCGGACACACACCCATCTATCGCGTCGAAAGTTTGATACAGAAACAGCCCGGCGGCCCATCTGTGCATTGTGTGCGCGTGCGCGGTGACATGTCAGCGGCAGGGATGGGCAGCTCCGAGATGACGGGACGATTTGCCAGGCAACGCACGTGAAGTACACCCAATTTGGCGGGCTCGTCGCGCCCCCCCTCGCCGTTAAGTACGTGGGATCGTAGAATGACAACGTCGCAAAATTGATCAGCACAAATGCGAGGCCAGACAGCGTTATCTGTAAAGTCACATATATATATAAATGTATATAAGTAAGCGTTATAGAGATGCATGTATAATCAGCCGCAAGCCTGTTTTACGTACCATGTTTGGCGCGACCCACTCCGGCCAGAGAGTGACGAACCAGTTCCAGAACGGGTTCAGGACATAATTTGAGATTAGGGATCTTTTAACTGGATGTTCAGCGATTGTCCGTACAAAATAAAACAACGAACGCACTTGTCAACGCCCTTATACTTGTAGTTTCGAAGTCCTGCAAGGGCATGACTGGGTATATATGCCATGAAGCGGCGAAGAACTTATTGGCGGAGGGGAGAGAAGAAGGTCGGAGTCACGGGACGGGCAAAATATTGGTGTCAGGTGATCCGTCTTGACTTTACGCCTGTCGACACAAGTAGCCACCCATAAAAAGTGTGGGTCAAATGATTGACCGCCAAATTCATTTCACTCCGGTCTTACATGTTGACTTCATTTCCAAAAACCGATACCATGTACATCACATTACCAGGCGTGGCTAAAAACAAACGTAACATAATACCGTCTCAGAACCCTAACTGCGCGACGAAATCCTGCCAAGACGCATCCAGGATGTACGATTGTTGTGGCGATGCCCTGCCGTCATATGGATGCCGCAGCAGCTCCTGCCCTACGGACTCCTCGCTAAAGTCTTCCTCCCCTGGGAACGCCCTGTTGGGGGTCGAGGTGCCCGAGCTCACCATTTCCACTTGTTCCACAAGTCGCGGATCAGGTGGCGAATACGATTCTGCAGACGAATGGCGAGAGGCCACCGGCGCATCGAGTCCGCTGATCGCGCGATAATCACTTGCCAGATGTTCGGGCAGTCCGACGGCCGCACCCGCCGCCTGCTGGCGCCACATCATACCAGAGAGCCGGTCAAGTTCGTCCGCGCGCAATGATATATGCGATCGCTCGCTAGAACTTCTGGCTTTTTCCACTGCCTCGTGGGCTTCGCGGTGCAGGTTGCGCACAGCTTCCTGTGGAACGTACACTCTGTCAGCATGGAGTCACGTGCTATGGCAAAGGTCAGGCTGACCATATTCTCGGACATATGGATGCTGCCGCTTTCAATGCCAGTCTCGAACAGCGCAACTGCCTTGTTAAGAACATCCAGAGCAGGCATCGCCAAGTTTGATTTGGGGGCCGAAGACACGAGCAAACACATCACAATCTGCAAGGCGCTATGGCAATGTTCTGGGGGTAATCACTTTGGCGAGAAACACGTACGACTACGGAAAGCACCTTGGAACTCGCAAAATTCGTGCGGAAAAATTGAAAGTTTGGCGGGCATGCTTGGCAAGTCTTCGCGCAACCCTCGACTAGTCGAAACGACGAGCGGTAGAGCGCCATGACCGAAAGGCCATATCTATGTCGGAGCGGATCGAGGGGATTCTCGCGAAGCGCTTGTGAAAAATAGGCGCGGTGGATGTTCAATAGCGCTGCAAGAAAATTCAGTGCACATGCCCAAACTCGGAGACAACCGCTTACCCCATTCCTTGTTGGAAAGTACAACCCATCGCTTGATCCAAAGCAGATTGTCCGATGACGTTTGACCCGTCCACTGAAGTCTCAGATGTGGGGGTACGTAAAAGTCTCTTAACTCCCTGTCAAGGTCGAGGATGGCCGCATAGGGAGGCGGCCGTGAGGTAAAGGCAATAGCCATTACCCGAGACAACACCTTGATAAACTCATAATTCCAATGGTGGTCTGGGTGATATTGGGTAAGAGCGTTCGTGGAAGGTTGGGATGACGTACAACCCATGAGTTTTTGGCCATCACCCCCCTCCTGCTCCTCGTCATCATCGGGAATATCACAATCGACAAAGCTTAGCGATGTACTTGGCGGTCGGCCGGATGTGAAACTCTGGTGTAAAGTTGAACGTGTTGTCTACGGACGGAAGGAGTGACGCAGAACCCACCGCCCACACATCGGATGAAAACAGGTGCCAAAAAACTCGGTCACGCCGCTTGATTTCACACTGCCCTAGCCGGAACCTCTCGCCTCCAAGGTCTGGAACGATGCGTTAATATAATTGCGCAAGTGGTCGATCCGAGAGTGCTCACGAAGACCTATCTGCTGGAGGTGAGGGATTGCCACCAAAAAAGGACAACTATACGGAACTTACACTATTTGCAAGCTTCATGGCCATCCCAATGTACACCCATGCCCTGGCCGAGCTAGTTGGGTCAATTTGGACGTCACTCAGCACCAAGTACTCGGCCATGTAGACCTGTAATACTTAGAGCTTCATATGCTACGGTGAGTAAACCACGCACGACGGTCTGTACAGCGGTGACGGTGGTAGTCGTCACTGGCGAATCAAGTGTTAATGCCACGCGAGACAACACGAAGTAGTCCTGCGAGTCCACGGTATAGTTGTCCTCGCCATATAGCAATCTTGATAGAGCAAGTACGATAAAAAGAAGGCTGAGGTGATGTGTGATAGGCTCCGGGTCTGCGCTCCTGCAAGAAACCTCAACAATAGAAGTATACCAGACAATGCAAAACAGCACACTTGTTTTGATAAACGGTTTCGAGAATATGCAATAACTCCTGCCTCGTCAAAGAAGAGGTCCTATCCGATTCGTCAGTGAGTATTAAGAGTAGGTTAACTAACACAACCACGAACATGTATGACGAGTAGTTCAAGAAGAGCTCGCACGCCCCCCGTGCGTCTTCGAAGCGAGGAAGGTGATCATATACCATCTGACGGATTTCTGGGGCGAGAAGTTCCGGCGATGCCTCTGGAAATGGAACCGACAGGACGCGCTCGCTCAATCGCGTGCGTCGAAAATATGAGGCATCACGCCTTTGTCGGCTCGTCCTGAGAAGAAACTAGACACGAGGGACGTGAGAGGGTGATAAAGGGATAAAGAGTTCGGCAAAGCAGTAAGCAGGGTTCAAGCCGAACCGCACTTACTTCTCCTCTCGCAGTAGCGCCGTAGAAGCACGAACCTCCTTTTGGACCGATGTTCAACGTACCTAGATGTTCCCGAGCTCTCACACCTCACGCAGCAAGAAGAGTGGTCGCGTGACGCACCGAAGTGGTTAATAATATCATCCGGGTAAACGGACGGACCATGATGCGTTGGCGGGCTTGTCCTAAATACAGGTGTGGAGGGGCCCGACGCTACCACGCATTCATCTTTCAAAAGCGGGTGCTTTTCATCCGAGATGGTAGAATAAGCCTCGTCCAGGCCTCGCTCGAGCTCGCGGATGCGGCAAGTCAGGCGCTCAAGTTGCGCCGCATGCTGTTGTTTAACACTCGCCGAGATCGAACTTGGGCAGGGTTAGCAAACAGGAAGCTTCGGCGACGATATGCTGCGGTCGACCCGAGCATATAGTCCACGCACTCTGGGTTGCTTCGCCTCGTTGGGTGGGTACCTGACGGGAGGTGTCAGCGCGCATGTACAGTAGAAGTAGCCGAGATCCAGATCACGACTCGGGTACAAGTCAAGAGGACGAACCGTTGGGACAAGTCGCCGCACACCCACGTTTGGTGCAGGTATCACAAGGGACCTATAAGAGCGACAACCCCCACCCACCGGCACAAGGAACAGTTTCTCAATTCCCGCACTCGTCGCAAACTACAACACACGCGCCTTTCGATCACATCTCAACTTGAGTCTAACTAAACTTGAGCAAAGAGACATCGAGAGTGCAAGTGGTGGACGTGGGTAGTACGCACCGTCTGCATTCCGCACAGGATACGGGGACTCGCCCAGGCTTTCGACGCTGTCTAGGTGGAGGCTCGCTGCCCGAGAGGGAGCCAGAGCCTTGCACTGCGCTCAACGGGCGTATCGAACACACTGCAGGAAGTTGAAAAAGGAAAGGTGAAAGGGTATTAGCGCCAGTAGTTCACTCGCCTCATTGAAAGGGAGCACGTACTTTACTTGCCCAAAAAATTGAGCTTTTGGGTGGTCCTTGCGCAAAAGGCACAACCGGGGGGTGGAGGTGGAGGAGGAAAAGAGAGGATCGCGCGATATTACGAACGCAGGTCAGCAACTGAAGAGCGCCTCATTCATCACGCCGCTAGCTGGTCATGGAGCTGTGAAGTGTTACGCCGAAGTAACTTAATTCCGACTCTGGAAGTGAGTACCCACAGGGCGCTTTTTCCAACAGAAATCTTTGGGCGGCAAGGGGGTAAATGATATGATATATGGGCCCGGCCTCTGACAACACCGGAAGCGATGCACGGGGCAAATTCCCAGCCTGCAGGTTACAGGCATTCAATTCAACCTCCGAGGGTGAATGCGTGTGAGCTCTGTTTCACTCCTCAATCTACGTATTCTATCTTAGTGAATTATGCCGTTGGTTAATGTTCGCCCAGATGATTGCCTGGAGTTACACCCCGACTGAATTTTAGTTTATTCGAACAGATTTGGATCTCCAGAAGTGGAGGTTGTCATAGCATGACACAGAGCAGTTCAAAGCAAGAAGTGCTAACCCAAGCTGCCTTACGATAGCCTACGGGCTCAGGACGTTTGCTATGTTTCAACTTTTGATCGAAAGAAAAGAATTCTGGTAACATATGGTAAAGGGGTACCAACTTCGAGTTTGTTCCCATATCTGTGAACGCACGCATATATCGGCAGATCAAGCAGTTATTGCGACTTGCACTTGTACGTGGGTACAAATACAAGAAAATTCGCCTGCGCTCTTCATCAACAGATGGGGATGTTGCAAAGAGGACAGTTGATGGCCCTTGCTTACTCAACGGGTTCATATCTCAGTTAATCATCACATTCACTAACTTACAAAGGTCTGGCCACGTTTACAGTAATGCTTAGAAGTAGTTTCTTGACAGTTGTGTTGAATATGACAGCCCGACATACTGGGTCTTGACAATCTTGACATGCTTGATGATGATCTGTGTTCGGCTACAGTAGTCGGCCATCACTGATAGAACCAAACAAAGAACCAAACAAACCATGGGCACGACAAGTACAGCATGTCAGCAACCACATGCCCTAATCATCAAGTTCAAGCTATGATCCGCGGTCACTTCCGCTTCAAGTCGAATAAGGAGCACGAGCGAAGAAAACCTGGGCAGTCAGTCACAACGATCAGTGATGTTGATCCTTTTTCGCCGAGGACAGTTCGAAGGAACCTGCACTGCAGTTCTATGCGCCCGACTCTCGAAGAAGGGAAGAGGGCCCATATACTGGGAATAAAAATCGCACATACCAAATACGAGCGTACCGTCGATGTTAGCGCGGACCACATATACATACGTGTCATCTGCTGTCATGACCACCCTCGGACCCTTTAGAACTGTCCTTGACTCGAACCTAATATCACATCGAACTCACGCCTTTAATTGAAAAATAGGAATGTATTAGCGTCCGAGTATACAACCGATGAAAGCTAGAGCGTGTGTTCTGTAAGAAGCAAGTAGGTATGGTGTTGAGGACGAAGCATGGATGAAGCTGAAGCCACGTGCATGAAGGGGAAGCAGAATCTGTGGAACGCATATATCAATCCACCCACTCAAAGTTCAAGTGTTCGAACTTTGCCAAAGGCTCATACTTCCCCCCTTCCAGACCCTCGGCCTCCATCCTTGTCTTCACCGAACGATGCACACGGATTTTCTCATTCCTTTCACGAACTGGTCCTGGAATATGTCGAGCGTGGCCAAGGTTTATCCTGAGGAGGGAGAACAACCACGCCCGCATGAGCGACACAGAGCGGGGGTAAAAACTTGAGGAAAAACACATACTGCCAATAGGGCTTCCGACACGAGTCTTTCCGGTTCTGCGCACGATGGCGTAAAGGAAGAATTTCGAGAATCCACCAGGCCTTAGCCAATTTCAACTGGTCATAAATCGGGCTGAGCGCGTCTACTAGTTCCTCGTCCTCTTCCGATTTGAAAGTGGATGCAGCTTTCGGAGAAGCCTGCGCTTCGTCTGTGAGGGTGGCATCAGTCGGTTCTGCAGAGTGAGCAGAAGCCTTGACTTCTGCAACTGTAGCAGCAGATGGCTTTAGGGCCGCGAGTCGTGGTGTTACGAAGGGGGAAAGTGTGTTAGGATCGAGGCCAATATCTTTGAAAGAGTCGTAGTGGAACTGGATTCCGGTGTTGACAAGGAAGCATTGTCGAATCATCCAACGAAGTGGGATTCTAGCCAAGCTGTTCCGCGTGCCATTCGGGACCGATCCCCCACCAATGTCTACAAATACCATATCAGGAACAAGTATGTAACGCCGAAACAAGGAGAAACTTACCGCAGTGACATCCAGCAAACCAAACTTCCAGCACGTCGGTCTCAGTGAGTCCGTCGTTTGACAACGGCATCTCTCCGGGCTTGACACTCTTCTCGTCGTCTGGGTACCGATGATAATAGTCGGCCTTGAATTTGGCGCGGCATTCGTCAAGCGAGATAGCATGACGGAAGTAGCGAATAGAAGTATTCGAGGCTGTAAACGGGAGGCCACGAGACACCCTCCCAACAGAGCAAACTGTATCCCTGCGTCGCGCAATACGGTAGGTGCCAAGCTCATGCGTCACGTTAAAAAGGAAGCATACCACACGCCCACAAATTCTATCTTGACGTCCATCGAGAAAGCCTTCTTGAACGCCGTGCTTTCTTTCCATCCAGTTGGATCATCGCGACTGAACATCTTATACACAAAGGGAATTTGCTGGCGGTCCCCCGCGGGAAGAAGGCCCACCTGCGACAGATCGGGTTAGATTCGCCAGAGACATGATGTACTGTAATGGGCGCAAACCTTGTGGAGCATGCCAGCTAGCGCTCGAGCGGTGTATGCTCCACGCGAAAACCCGAAAATGCATATCTTATCCTCGACGTGATCTAGCACGCAACCAAAACGAGGCTCTCCGTACGCGAGCAAACATAACGGTTTCCGATGAACGTACAATTCTCCATCAAAAATTCATATCCCCCTGCAAGAAAAATAGTTGTAAGCGTGTTGAGGCACGGGAGATGTCAACAAGAACAACGCACCCATGACCTGTGCGTCAATCTTCTTCTGCACGTTTGACCAGAACGGTGTCGCGATCTCAGAAATCGTGTACGTCCCGATGCCAGCCTAGGATGCTGCATTTGAACCGACGCACAAGAACGAAAACTTCGCTGCTGCAGACCTGAAGGTAGACCACCTGCTGGCTCATATCGTCCTTTTTGAGCCTCGAGAAGAGCTGTATGATGTTCGAATTCTGCGAGCGACGACTCAGGTCAATGAGGGAGACATCGTGAAGAGGTACACATACGAATTGATCGCCTGAACCATCGAAGCATAGAATGATTGTGCGCGCATTGTGAGATGGTGGGATAACGGCGGGATCAAATCCCCCTGGGCCCGCAGGCGGTGGCGTTTGAGTTTTGTTCAACGAGTCGATGGGATCCGACAACTGAGTGCGGATAGGCTGCGGCAGACGCACGGTCGAAGGCTCGCTCTGAATCTCGGTAGTGGGTTCAGGCATGTCAAGGACGAGATGTAGAGAGGAGAAACTCACGGATGACCCTGAGAGATGGCCCTTAATAGAACAGGTCAAGGAGGAGGGCGTAAGTAGCCTCGTGACCAAGCTATGCAGAGCCGTACCGTACCTGGTTATGCTCAATAAGGAAAATTGTCATGTGATCGCAGAATACGGGGAGGCGAGCAACACGCGTTGTTACATCCCCTTCCACCCGAAAGATGTCCATAAATCATGGACAACTTCAAGGACAGCTTCTAAACTTTGGCAGCGTGCCTTCAGGCTTGGACTCCCAGAAATCTTTTGCAAAGTTTGAATACAGATGACAAAAGCCAGAGCTAGGCAATCCTTGGGTCTCTGCACAGCCGCGAAGACTTTGCCACTGTACCCGACGTCACATTGACGGACATTGGTGCGCTCCACGCTACGCCGATCATGTTGTAAAGAAGATGGTCTCAGTTTTCATATATCGGTGATTCATTACAAGGTCTGGTCATGATTACAGCAATGCTTGGAAGTAGTTTCTTGACAGTTGTATTGTACGACAGCTCGACATGCTGGGTCTGACATGCTTGACATGCACGATGACACTGCGTTCGGCTACCGTCGGCTACAGTACCGCTGATAGAACAAAGAACCATGTAAACAAGATGACAGGGCCTTCCGACATGCATGATACTGCAATCGGCCGTCAGATGAACCAAGTAACTGCATGCCCTAATATTCAAGTTCAAGCTATGATCATTACAGTATATGATCCACGGCCACTTCTGCTTCGAGCCGAATAAGGAGTATGAGCGGAGAAAACCTGGGCCGGTCAGTCCCGACAATCAGCGATCTTGATCTTTTTTCGCCGAGGACAGTTCGATGGAGCCCGCACTAAAGTTCTTTGCGCCCGACTCTCGAAGAAGGGAAGGGGGCCGATATACTGGGAGTGAGAATCGCACGTACCAAATATGGGCATGCCGTCGACGTTAGCGCGGGCGACATATACTGTACATACGTGCCACCATGCCTCGGACCTTTTAGAACCAACCTTGAATTCGAACCTAAGATCGTATCGCAGTCAAGTCTTTAATTGAAAAATAGGAATGTATTAATGTCCGAGCATACAATAGCGCTATAACTGGGCTAGAGCGTGTGTTCTGTAAGAAGCAGGTAGATGCGGTATTGAGGATAAAGCATAGATGAAGCTAAGTCATGACCAAGAACGGGAAGCAGAATCTCTGGAACGCGTGTATCAATCCTCCCACTCAAAGTCCAAGTGTTCGAACTTTGCCAAAGGCTCATACTTTCCCCCTTCCAGACCCTCGGCCTCCAACCTTATCTTCACCGAACGATGCACACGAATTTTCTCCTTCCTTTCACGAACCGGTCCTGGAATCCGGCGGGCGTGACCTAAGTTTACTCTGAGAACAAACCACGCCGGTATGAGTGACACAGAGCGGGGGTAAAAACCAGGGGAAAAACACATACTGCCAATACGGGTTCCAACTCAAGTTTTCTCGGTTCTGCGCATGATGACGCAAGGGAAGAAGTTCGAGAATCCACCAGGCCTTGGCCAATTTCAATTGGTCATAGATCGGACACAGCGCATCCACTAATTCTTCGTCCTCTTCCGATTTGAAAGTGGATGCAGTTATCGGAGAAGCCTCCGCTTCGTTTGTGAGGGTGGCATCACTCGGCTCTACAGTGTGAGCAGAAACCTTGGCTTCAGCAACTGTATCGGCAGATGGTATTAGGGCCGCGGGCCGTTTGGTTACGATGGGGTAGACTGTGTTAGGATCGAGGCCAATGTCTATAAAAGAGTCGTAGTGGAACTGGATCCCGGTTTTGACATCGAAGCATTGGCGAATCATCCAACGAAGTGGGATTCTGGCCAAGCTGTTCCGTGTGCCATTCGGGACCGATCCCCCACCAATGTCTACAAATACCATATCAGGAACAAATATGTAACGTCGAGACAAGGAGAAAATTACCGCAGTGACATCCAGCAAACCAAACTTCCAGTACGTTGGTCTCAGTGAGCCCGTCGTCGTACTCTTCGTCTGAATGCATTCTACTCTTGTGATGGTGTTGGTGATTCTTTCGGTGATAGTGAGGGAAGCGCTGATTTGACCGTGGCATCTCTCCGGGCTTGATACCCTTCTCGTCCTCTGGGTGCCGAAGATGATAATAGTTGGCCTTGAATTTGGCGCGGTGTTCGTCGAGTGAGATAGCATGACGGAAGTAGCGAATAGAAGTATTCGAGGCTGTAAACGGGAGGGTACGAGGCACTATCCCGACAGAGCAAACCGTATCCCTGCGCCGCACAATACGGTAGGTGCCAAGTTCATGTGTCATATTGAAAAGGGGGCATACCACACGCCCACAAATTCTATCTCGACATTCATCGAGAAAGCCTTCTTGAACGCGTTGCTTTGTTTCCACCCAGTTGGGTCATCGCGACTGAACATCTTATACGCGAAGGGAATTTGCTGGTGGTTCCCCGCGGGGAGAAGGCCCACCTGACAGATCGGGTTAGATCCACTCAAAACACGATGTAGTGGGCGCAAACCTTGTGGAGCATGCCAGCTAGCGCTCGAGCGGTGTATGCTCCGCGCGAAAACCCGAAAATGCATATTTTATCCTCAGCGTGATCTATCACGCAACGATAATGAGGCTCTCCGCCAGCAAGAATGGTTTCCGATGAACGTACAATTCTCCATCAAAAATTCATATCCCCCTGCAAGAAAAATAGTTGTAAGCGTGCCGAGGCACGGGAGATGTCAACAGGATCAACGCACCCATGACATGTGCATCGAGGTGATTACCGATAGCCATGTCGATCTTCTTCTGCACGTTTGACCAGAACGGCGTTGCGATCTCGGGAATCGTATACGTCCCGATGCCAGCCTAGAATGCTGCGTTTGAACCGATGCCTCCCAAGAACAAAAAGGCTGCCGCTACAGACCTGATAATAGACTACCTGCTGACTCTTATCGTCCTTCTTGAGCATCGAGAAAAACTGTATGATGTTCGAATTCTGCGAGCGACGAGTCAGTCGATGAGGGAAACATAGTGAATGGGCAGGTACACATACGTCCGTGTCGAATTGATCGCCCGTCCCATCGAAGCACAGAATGATTGTGCGCGATTTGTGAGATGGCGGGATGACGGTGGGATCAAATGCCCCTGGGCCCGCAGACGGTGGCGTTTCAGTTTTGTCCAACGAGCCGGTGAAATGACTGAAATCCGACAACTGAGTGCGGATGGGTTGCGGCAGAGGCACGGTCGAAGGCTCGCTCTGAGTCTCGGTAGTGGGTTCAGGCATATCGAGGACGAGATGTGGGGAGGGGAAACTTACGAATAACCCAACGAGAGGGCGACCCTTAATATAGAAACGGGCGAGGAGGAGGGCGTAGAACTTTCGGCTACGGCAAAGACATGGTCCACGTCAGGAGACACCAATTTAGCCTCGACAGCATGAATGAACGTGGAGTGTGCCATGTGCCACGCTCTCGGTTCCCTCACGGAATTCTCTTTGGCCAAACATGGACGCCAGCATGCGCCGGGGACCAGACTGACCCGCACCCGGCTCGGTCGAAGAGGAGGTACTCCGAGGCGATCGGCAAATACCAAGAGCAGGGTAATGGATGCACCGGTGCGCCAACAAAGTCATGCAACCATACCATATGAGGTGTGCATTCCATTGCGATAACAGCAACTCGGAGATGAATACTTTACCAACAAAAGAAGGTTAAAGAACGAGCTCGACAGCTCCGCTCTTCATGACTGCCGAAAATCGCGGACGGCGGTGGATGAAAGTTGTACAAGAGACGGATTGTTGAAACTCTGCTGTACTTCCCCGTCCGGCGGCTTTTGAAACAATGTTTATGAAACGATGAGATCGATGAGAACTGGAATGCCGGGAACTGACTGTATGCGGTGTTGGCCCGGTAAGGCAAGTCTTCTTGAGGTCATGGGTCCACACTTCTCCCCAATCATCCCTTGTTGATCACGATAAGTATCACAACTCATAACATTCCCACCTTTCCAGTCCCAGATGATACTGCGCAGCAGGAGACCATACATATATATTTACCGAGCACACGAAGGGACATTTCGATCGTCGAGCACATTCAAGATAAACCGTACAGACACAACCAACTATCCCATTGCATCAAAACGCACAAGCAGGCGCGAGATAACTGATAATGGGGAACGGGAAAAAAGCGACCGCAAACCAAGTAAGTCCTTTAAGACCGCTCGCCTCGGAGACGACGGGCCAAAGCAAGATCCTTGGGTTGGCTGTAGGGAGATTCGTCAGTGATACACAGCGATCGATGCACGTGTCTTGATTGACATACATCGTAACACCTACAAGAGAACGTACAATGAACATCGACATAGTGAAGGTACGAGACAAATAAACGTACGTTTAGCGTGAATGGCAGCCAAGTTGGTATCCTCGAACAAGGACACGAGGTAGGCCTCAGCAGCCTCCTGGAGCGCCATCACAGCAGAGGATTGGAAGCGCAAGTCAGTCTGCACAGCAAACACGTGTCATGAGCACAGCCCTTACACAACGTGACTCGAACTATGGCAATGGCACTTACCTTGAAGTCCTGTGCGATCTCACGGACGAGACGCTGGAAGGGAAGTTTACGGATGAGGAGCTCCGTCGATTTCTGATACCGACGAATCTCGCGCAGCGCGACGGTACCAGGACGGAACCTGTGTGGCTTCTTAACGCCACCAGTTGTAGCCTAAAAGGACAAAACCAACCATCAGCACGTGATCACAACAGCGATGACGACAACGACGTTGTCGTCGTCGAAGGTGGCAATCTGATACATACGGCGGCGGCAGTCTTGCGAGCAGCTTTGGTTGCGAGTTGCTTACGGGGGGCTTTGCCTAAGATATGACATGTCAAAAATTACTTTTAAGGAAATTTCCGACTGCGCAAAGTTGCCCACCTCCAGTGGACTTGCGAGCGGTTTGCTGGCGATAACGAGGAAATCAGTCAGCGGCTGTAAATTATTGAAAGGAAAGTGGAGCTTTATTTTTACCTTGGTGCGAGCCATGTGTTTCTGTGAGTGGAAGTTAGTGAAAATACGATGTTCTTGTTGGGGGGAGGAGGAGAAGGTGGTGGTGCGGGAATGGGGTGGAGGGGGCGAAAGGTGAACGAGAAACGACGATTTGTCGTTTGTGCTCCGATGGTATTTCCCACGCACGGTCCACTACTAGACGGACGCACAGACCTGCGCGGATTCGGATGCGTTTGTGCCACAGCCAGCCGCGGAAGATTGGCTCCGCGTTGACTCGCAAACGCATACACCCTCCATCTCGCCCTCTGACTCGATATTTCGATATTTTGAGGGTACAGGCAGTCAGTATTCTAGCTCATGGAACCACATCCTTTTTTGGGGGGCTGCGTGAATTTTCTGCGAATTGATTTGGATTTTTGAATGATTCCGACTGCTGATTTGGCTGAATACGGCATTCCCGCATCCTCCATCCTTCCACTTCTGTCCCACAATCTCAACCATCCACCATCAATCTACAAGAACTACCTGATATCTGAATTCAATATCACACTTGTTACGTGTGCTTCATCATTTACTACCAGAGATCCCGCCACAGTTCGTTGTTTTATCCGAGTTACGGCATCCATCCCCTGCAACCCATTGTCTACGAAACAAAATTACCTCTTTCATTGTACTTGCGACCGTTATTCGCTCCTGTGGACTCGCAACTTGAATGAAAAAATATCGATAGCGTAGGTAGGTTGTACATAACACACGAACAACAAGACGGTGCAGCAAAGCGAGATTCCGATGAACATGACATTACGCCCAGTGGGGTATTCTCCTTCAGCTCTTCGCTGGCTGCGCTTCCTTGCGCAGCACTTCAAATCTATGACTCTCTTGATCCGCTTTCTCCATTGTCTTGACAAGTTTATCCTCCCGCACGCGGAGGCGTTCCTCCATGCCCAGGACCAACAAACGAACCTGCTCCACGTGCGCCATCGTCGCTTCCACGTTTGCCTTTGGGATTAGGTTACCGTCGGCCTGGGGTCGGCGACGCAACGTGTTGCATTGGGGGAGAAAATAGAGCTGCAGTGGTCCGCGAGGGGAGTGGGCTAGAGACACCAACAGGCGCAATCTTGAGGTTAGCCTGCATGAGTACCGGGGAATAGGGGAACAAGGGCACAGGGCGTGTGAGCTTCCGCAGAGAAAGCAGGCACGGCAAGCACGCGCACCTGCCAATTACTTCCCGCCAGTTTCTCGAGCTCGCGCTCAAGAAGCTTCTCTCTCTGTCTACCCCTGTCAACCGAGTGCAGCGCGGACTGTTAGCGACTGTCTTCCTGGCTGTACTAGCCGGTGAAACCAACCTCTCCAGTTCGGTCATAGCCCGTTCGTTCTCGCGCTGCGTGCCTTGCAAAATGAGCTCGAGGTTACTGTATTCCTTTCGCAACTCCTGAATAGCCTCGATCGGTGGCCGCTGCGCGAGCTGCGTCTGAAGTGCCTGAATTTGGTCTCGGAGCTGCAAAAGGAGGAAAACGAGTCAGCAACAAAGTAATGAGAGTTGAAGCTTGGTGAAGAGCCACATACTTTGTCGTTCTCTTTCGATTTGTCGAGGAGTTGCCTCCGAAGCGCAACTTCAGTCGACTCTTCGGGGGCTTCTTTCAGCACGCCAAGGTCGTTCGACCCGATTGTAGGGACAGACGCGCGGGTATAGTGTCGTACACTCTGTGCGCGGCGCATTACTTCGATATGGATGAAGTCAAGGGTTGCACGATGTAGGGGTTGAGGTAGGGTATACACCAATGCCAAATCAAGTGACCTCAACGCGTCAATCCACGTGATCATCGTCGATCTGACGCGTGATTTCTCGACCGTAAAGGGATCGCAGTGGCCTGGGAAGTATGTCAACGCCCACACAGCATCACCACAGCATCTCCTTACAAGAGCCTTTTAGTTTGATTATGCGAGTAGAGGTCTGCGCAGCATCTGATTCCAACATCCCACCACTATTCCCACCCTCATTCAAGTCGTCCATGCCATGCACGACAATATATTGTCAACGGAAGCCTCTGACACGGTATATGATGCTGAACAGCATGCTAATCCAGATTTAAGGTCGGTCATCCATGCGACCCACTCGCCGCCTCTACGTCACTCATTTCGCCCAGAGAGGATGATAGACGGGACAATGGCCAAAAGCACAAACTGCCTCTAGGAGTGGAGCTGACAGGATACCGCTTGCTCACGACGAGTGTGATCCTGGGCTTCGGGGTCCCGAAGGCTGTATATTCTTACAATGGACAGTCACTGATCTCAACGACGCTTGACTGGTTGGCAGGGGTAGTCTTGGCCCTCGTGTAGGTTTCTATTTTGCTATGTCGGGGTTGCATTCCATGAGTTGTACTGACGTGATGACTCAGATTATATTGGCTCGGGGTGATCGAGGCTACACGTCCAGGACTATCCCCTTGTTTTTTCAAGGTCGACTTGGCACCACCTATCTTGAGATTTCTAAGTCGTTCTGAAGGTGGGAGTTGCCGTGAGTGGATGAAATGTGCTGACTGCATAATCTACCCAGTCCATCTCTGGTTTCTGTCAGTTTTACCTCTGTTATCGACTACGACACAACTGCGGGCTATGTTGGATGCTAGGCGGGATGATGAGCATGCTAGCCGAATTCCGGCACATGTCAACAAGGACGGACTCACATTAGCTATGTTAGCGTTCAGCACAACCGTATGTATATTCTGCCTCCAGAGCGTGAAGGCTGTGTGGCCAAGAGGTTTTAGAGGTGAGCATCACAACCATGATATCTATCATCGTAACAAATGCACGGAGGACGTCGGTAGGCATAAGGCGGCATGCTCTCCTGTTTGTCATCAGTGCAGTAATGTGGTTAGCATATGATGCATATGTGGTGCGTGTGACTGTATGACTACGCGTTCTAGTTGTGACCCGGAGTGTTGCAGGTGGTGAAAATAGTCCGCCGAAGCTCCGACTACCCGCCATCCATCGTCAAGATCGCTGTGCATAATGTTCTGTGGATGTATCCCATCACACTGCTGCCTCTTTCCAAACAACTTCGTGACAATCGCGAAGGTGAGTGCCGCAACGGGATGTTGCTCTTTACCGTGAAAAGTAAATGAAGTGAGCTCAATGCAAGGTCCTTACAGGGTATTTCTTCCCTTTGCGATATGGTGATTTAATGATGGCTGCATATGTGGTCCTCGCAGAAGCAATACTCATTGGGATCTGGGGATTACCCGACCTTCCTGAAGGACTCTATGGCATTTCCTTTTCGTGTTGTGTTGCGATTTTCTTTTCAAGCCACTTCTTTGCTACCCTTCTCTCATCTTGGGTCCCCTCCTCCACTCATCTATGGAGCTCATCTGAAGCAGCTTATGATAGAGTCCAGAGTGCTGGAAGTAAGGCATGGATTTATGTATTAGGCATTGTACGTGACGTGTAGTGCCACCTTGCTCGCAGAGACTATCGTTATCTACAATCTAGTCCACCTCCCTTTTCTGCAAGTCGGCCCCTTTCCCCTTCCCACCACCTTCTTTCCACTGTTTAGCATGATCTCTCAGTCATATGTTCATGTCGTCTTCAGTCTCATCGTTCTGTGTCCTATCCTGTGGCCATGTGTTATCAGACACATATATTTCTGTCCAGAGTAATAAACAAGTTGTTGATTCCGATGAAGTGATGGCAAACGTAGTGTATGACTTCGGAAGACCTCTTCCGCTTCAAGTCAGCACAAACCTATGGGGTTGGTCTGGGGAAGGAGTGCGATGAGTGGCATCGTAAGCGTGGATGT
Source organism: Russula ochroleuca (assembly GCA_015178965.1). Lineage (NCBI taxonomy): Eukaryota > Fungi > Basidiomycota > Agaricomycetes > Russulales > Russulaceae > Russula > Russula ochroleuca. The sequence goes on along the minus strand of WHVB01000006.1, from coordinate 735,128 downwards.
TGTGGTGCATCCAACGTTGAGTTGGGCGGTCAATGGGCGGGACTGCGATCAACAGACAATTGCCGAAATCGAGGTAGGCAACGTTATCAAAATAAAAGCGGCTACAAATGAAAATGACATAGGCAGTTCTCCACGTTCTAGAGTTGGTACGCCCTAGCTGCGGATGGGGAAGGGGGAGATGAAACATGGGTCGGAAGGACGAGCACGTGCTTCCACTTGAGGGACCCATTGCGCCAACCCAAGGTTGAACGTTGAACGTTGAACGCCGAACTCTCAGGTAGCGAGACCAAAGGCTTCATCATCATCTGTACCGTGGATAAGTGCACGGTATGCTCGGCGTACAGGCGACTTCGGAAATGGTTAGTGTGATAACACCACCCAGCCAAAAAAAGAGCGTACCAAGAGTCACCCAGGGGTCCATATTCCTGAATATTGTATGCCTCGAGTCGCTTAAATCTCCGTAGCTGGAGTCCTGAGTTTCTGTAAGACAACGATCACCGTGGAAATATTGCTTTGCACTCACTCATTTATTCCAACTGAGAGCAGACTCGTCGTAGTAGGTATTGCCTAAAGGAGCTCCATCTGTTTCGTGCGTTCTTCGTACGACCGCATCTGACCCGCAATTATGACTCGTGCTTTGAGCGAAACCTGCGTCGAGGACTGGCCTTCGAGGGTAGCAAGGTTGCGGGTAACCTCGAAAAGAGGAGTCTCGGAGTTGGATGCGGGGAGAGACCAGTTTTCTTGACATGATCAACGATGGCAAGCGCAAGCTTCGCCTTGCTTTGCGTCATAATGTGGCTGAAGGCTGCTCGCATCGATGTGGCCGGTTGATTTATAATTCCTCTCCTTGCCAGAGGTGCTGACGGCTTGAGGACGAGGGGGAAGAAGTGGGAGTGCTTGTGGTGATCGATGCTAGAGTAGTGGATGACGACTCAGGCCAGGGTTTATGAACAGGAAATAAAAAAATATTACCGTACAGCGGTATGTAGTTGGGGTTGAGAAGGTCAGGGGAGGTGGTGGCTTTCACTTATCTTCCCCCAGAGGTCCCCGTAATTTTCAGAGACCGATTCCGATGAGACCTTGGCTTGGAGGGGCCGAACGTACAATTTTTGTTTCCCGAATTTATGGCGGTCTCTAAATCTGGGAGGTGATAGAAGGGAAGGCGGTAGCTGGGGGAAGTGTCCTTCTTTCAGTGTAGTCGGGGGAAGGGGTTGTGGTAGGTGGCGCAAGCGGCTTGGGACGGGGATCATCCTGCGTCGGTGGGGGGAAAGGGGGGTATGAGACAGTTTGGGGGCGTTGGAGGGAACGTTGATAAAAGCTGTACAGGGCTCTGTGGGTGTGGGGGACACTCGGTACAAGGAGGGGTACTCCAGTCAAAAAAATAAAAAATTTCTTTGGGAGATTCGATGGGAAAGAACAAGCGGGAGGAAGTGAGTGCCCCTACTGTAACCCACTCCTAACCCATGCATTGACTGAGTTATTTTGCGGTCAACCAATTGAGCGGGGCACCAAATTGCACGGGACGCAGTCCACTTTCCTTGGCTTGTTGATCACCGTAACCTTGTCCTTGCCGCAGTCTCTTGCCCCTGCATTGGTCCCCCACCTTCCTCAGTTCCTATTCAGCGTATTTATGCCGATATTCTTGGGAACCCGTCAAGGTGTAGGCGACCTCGAGGGCAATTTCGGTGCAATATAGATGCCGCCAAGTTTGTCGCTGAATTAGCGGTGCAATTTTTTTGGATTGTTTCTTCGTCTTGGGGAAACGCTGAAGACATTGTTGGATCTCTGGCATGGCCAAGGTAAGCCCCTTAACTACTCAGGATTCTTGTCGTCGAACAGGATGGTTGACATCTTGATGGCAGTTCCGAGCCCACAATAGCCAAGCAAAGCAGTTTCTCTGGAATTCTTGCGACATATTCACAGAAAATCACACCGGATCTTTTTTCATGCTTCTTGATCACTCTGGCTTGTCTTGCGCTCCGGACGACTAGTTGAGCGTCCACTTCTTGGAGCGAGTAACTTGGATCAGTCTGGAGGGCTCTTGCATGTTCAAGATTCAGTCCAGTCACAGCAACAGACTCTTCTTTGTCTTGTCTGAGTGCTTCACGCACAGATTTTGATCACAGATCACTTGAAGGTATCTTGCTCATCGTCGTTCAATGCAAACATGCGGCCTTGTCACAGTGTCACAGTAACAACGTGACATCTGTTTATGGCACAGTCCGCGATCCTCGTACCACCAGCGCTTGCGTGCGCCAGGCAACGCAGCGGACGGGAAACGAGGATGAATGAAGGACGGGAGCGGAAGTACCAACAAGAAAGGGTGCAAAGGGGGAACCTAATGAAATCGGAGACCCCCATCCTCCCAGATTGCGGCTCCAGCCCCTCTTTTAGTCTGACATGCGTTGGAAGACACCATTGCCGACACCCATCGCCTGTTTTAGCTTTCCTCTGGGCGCTGGGCGGTTGGTGTAGAAACAAGCGGAGTATGCACGGGCTCTTGTATCGGATCTTCGCTGCCTTTGACGGAGCCAAATTGGAAAAAAAAAGTCCGCGCTAACTAGGCGACCGCCTTTCTTGACGCGGAAGCAAAGAGCACCACCCCTTCGAAGAGCTGTAAGGCCAACCTTTCAGTGAATGACTGAGAGTATGCCGCCAAGAGGTAGATGAGCCCAGGATCAGAGGCGCGGACTCTGCGGGAAGAGAAAGAACAAGATTCTAGACCCGGCGCCAGTTGACCTCCCGCCAAGGTGTTGCGGACGTGGCTGTCTGTTTCTTGAAGACACCGCTCAGCAATTCAAATGCTCCAAAATTTTGTAGTTCACCGTCTCTCTTCCTTCCCCCTCTTCCAAGATTTTACACCTTCTTTGAAGAGTAAGAGATGTCCCAACGAGACCAAGAAACCCATGAAGAGAGGTTCCGCGGAACAGAGCCAGCCCAAGATCAAGACGACGACTATGACGTCTATCTTTTTTGGCCGTCCTTAAGCCGTCGAGACGTTTCGTCTCAAGATCCCTCTTCATCGCCTCTCTATGGGGTATGATTACTGTAATACTTCTTGCCTAGTTTGAGCTGACGACCAACCGTACTTTTACCACAGCCCGTCTCACTGTATTCCGAGTCGACGGACTTCGACTCTGGTTGGAGTGGGCCACCAGTACGTCCATCTCGCATTAGATTCAGAACGAACATACTAATCTCTGGCAGTCACCCATCACATTCGCTCCTAGTGCCCCTGATTGTCGGTTTCCGGAACTCGATTTCGGCGCTGCGCCTCCAAACAAGCCCGAAGCTGGTGCGGAGGAGCCGAAAACAACTGAACCTGCAAAATACTCCCCAATTTTCAAAATGGGACTATTCCTCTCGGTGCCCCCTTTTCTCTCATCAATGTTACTCTTACCAGTCTGACAGGACCTTACATTACAGCAGATGACCCAACTTGTCAATCGTGCCATCGAAGAAGTTAAAATTAGAATGCGCAAGCCGGAGTCACAAGCGCCGTGAAGGCACTGATAGAAAACGTGCGCTGGATCTAATGTTGGTTCCGTCATTCCTGCAGTTGTCGTCGCAGCATATTTTTCTTGCTTTGAGATATTTCGCATTATGATCTCCGTTGCTTTCTTGCAATTCGTCTTGCTCTGCTCACATCGACGATACGTTACTCACTCTATTCTTGCATAATCTGTCTATTCGACCGCTAGAAAGGTCATATGACTGCATATATAAACAATGTGTTCCTTATTGTCCTCGTACCTCACACCACAGGTGTCAATGCCTGCGCAACCGTGTTTGCCGCCACTTCAATCATCGCGCGCACATCATCCTCCCTGATCGCGTCGAGTAAACCCCGTGCGCTCCATCGATCGGGGTGGAACCGCCTGTGCGACTTCTCGATGAAGACGCGGTAGTCCTGCGCGCGCATGTGTCCGCGCACTGTGCGAAAAGAACGTCTCGACGGCGGCCCAGTCGATGTCTTCCGACCTAAAGGTAAACGGTGCGCACAGGGTCGGTCAGGGGATATCTTCGAAGGTCAGCGACGCGGGCTTCGCTGCCTCGTCGAAGGACTCGCAGAGCACCCGGTAGCGCTCAAGCGCGCGCTGGGACGTCCAAGGCCCGCGGGCCCAGCGCGCGCGCGCTGCGTCTCTGCGCGACGTTTGGCTGCCTCTGCCTCTGCTTCTGCCTCTGCCCGGCGCGCACGTTCCCGCTCGCGCTGCTCAGCTTCGAGGCGGCGTTTTTGTTCTGCCCGAGCAAGCGCTTCGGCTTCCTCGCGCTTGCGTCGTTCGGGCCGTTCCTGCACCGTTCGGCGCTCTTCCTCTTCTTCCAGCTCCTGGCGCGCTCTCTCCCGCGCGCGCGGCCGCGTCCCAAAGTGGCCGGTCGCGCTCGAGCTCGGCGATCTTGCGGCGGGACTCGGCGATGGGTTCTTCGTGCATGCGCATCTTCTTGATAACAGTTGGACGTTAGAGTCCAATGTGTACACCGAAATCGGGGTTATATAATCGCACAAAAAAGCTTCATTATAAAACAATGGTCAAACAACGGAGTGCTGACTGCCTTTGGGCGGCACTGAACGAGACTGATGGATACGAGTACTAAGACCAAACTTTGAAGGAGAAAGACGAAGTCAAGGATGCATAAGCGTTTTGCCTCTGGTGTGCCATGTACGCCTCAGTAACTGCCAGTACTGTACGCTACGCTATTCGCGTGCTATTCATAAAAGCAGTAGTTTCATTCAATTTTACAAACTTTGAGAAGACGGATGAGTCATGAGAGTCATGACCAAGTATTTCTTTTAAGCAACGTCGAAGAACCGTCAACTGAGTCCGAATCCAAGTCCAAGCTCAAAGACAACTCTCAAAACGCAGCAGCAGAATGAAAAATAAAAATAAAAAAGTAAAAAATAAAAAGGCCCGAAATAGTTCTTGGGTTGGAGACGCGCGTCGCGAAGTGCACTCGACTCGGAGGACATCCGTGTACAGTAAAAACATATCCTTGGTCGAGTGCCAGGCCGGCGTGAGCAAGAACAAAAGTCCTTACAGTGTTTGAGATCCAGATCACCCAAATGTAACACCCCAGCGGTGAAGGGGAAAAAGCGAAGGAAACGTGCTACGGCGCCAGCGAAGGTCAGTGTCACGTGACTGGCCTTGACCAAACCCTTTCCCAACGTCGGTACAGTAATGGACTGACGACTCCACATCACGTCAACAAGCCCGGGTCCGAACCCTTGTCCAAACCTTGCATATCGAACAACCCCTGATTCCGTGATGTTCGGATTTGGATTTAAAGGTTGACTCAGAAAGTTAAGGGTCTACTTGCGGGATAAACGTTGAAACGTTGAAGAGCCAGAGGCAAAAGGTGCAACACTGGTGCAACGAAGTCACAAGCACCTAGTGTGCAAAGCGACAAGACCAGAACTAGATCAACATATGAAAGCTCTAAAATAGCTAGGACAATGAGATAGGTGATGTGAGGGGGCTAATGGGACCATGGAGTGCGTAACAATCATACAGTTCCAACGTCGTACTTCCGGAACTGCGCCTCCCACTCATCAAGATCATTCCTGCCCATGACCAGAACGGTAGGTTTTCCACCTGATTGGGATCCAAAGACCCGCAAAGCGACGCGCCGCAACGATTCAGCAGTCACGGCATCAATTTTGTCCGCCATCTCCGATACAGGAATCTTGCGGTTATGGACCAGCAGCTGTGCAAAGCACCGTCCGTTAGCACCGCGTTTTACAAGTGCGGTGGAACAAACATGGCATGCTCACCTGACGTCCGAGGTCCTCAACCTCGACGGAGCGGCTTTCGAGAGCCATTGCGAGGCTGCTCTTGAGCTGGTTCTTTGCTCGGCTGAGCTCTTCTGGGGGCACGGTGCGATACAGTAGAAGTGCGAGTTGATGTATGAGGTGTGGAAGGACCGCAGATCTTGCCGAAGGCGCGAATGACGCAAACAAACCGAATAGCGACGAGTCATTGTATATGTGGTGGAAGGATGCGCAGTGGTCGACCGCGGAGTGGTGGTTCAGGATATGAGTGTAAAGTCTTGTGTACATCCCTTTCCCGGGGCCACCTGCGAATCGAAATCAGTAGGTCGACGGGGTGAAAATACGGGTCCTGCGTACCTGCAGAGAAAGACCCGCCACCCCCAAGAAGTACTTGCATGGTTGCAAGTTCGTAGATATCATCATCGTGGATTCCAACGCCTTCAAAGCCAATATAGATGTGGTTGAACTCCGATTCCGGATCATGTATGAACCTGTAGCCACCGGTGTACGTCGTTCCAGTTCCTGATGAAACAAGGCTAGGTGAGTTGGGGTATAAGTAGGAAGATGCCGCCCTGGTTAGTGACTTGAACACATTTGGAGGTTGCGAGTGAAGGAGATTGGGTGGAACAGAAGGGGATGTGCGGGGGAGTGACAAAGTCGCTGCCTGTTCATCCACTACTGGGGCATATTTCAGCGAAGAAAAGTGTTTATCTGCGAGCTCAACCAGTTCTTCGTGCGCCACACCGGCCCCTGCGATCACCATCCGTTCTGGGCGGTACATCTGCTCCATGAAGTGACGCATCAACGAAGCGTCTATAAGGTGAATGCGGTCTTCTGGGCACAATAGTGGGTTTCCAAGCCCTTTTCCGTCATAGGCGATGTGATGAAGGATTTCAGGCAATATTACTTCGGGTTTCGCCCCTAGTTCGCGGATTTCGTACTCGGCGGCAGCGCGTTGAGCCTCCAGTTCCTCAGGAAGGAAAGAGGCATTTTGGACGGTCTCGGAGATAAGGGAAAGGGCTAATGGTGTCGCCTTGTGGAAGTGGGAAGACTGGTACATGATTGTCTCTCGGGATGATGAACACATGATTTGGCCACCGAGGGCACTCATGGCAGTGGCCATGTCTGCGTCTGACATGGATTTTGTGCTCTGTGACGGAAGCGGACTCAGTCAGTTGTCAATGTAGATCAACGAAGACGCACCTTGAAGGCCATCCTGTCCAGGAAATGGCTCACGCCCGAGCTGGACGGAGTCTCATGCCGTGCACCTGCATCGACGTAGAGCCCGACGCAAGAGAAGTGACCTGGAGTGTTCTCCGTCGCGACACGTATCTTGTTGGGAAGGGTTGTTACCCTAACTGCTGGGTTTAATGGAAGTGTCGAAGCATGGCGAGGACGAGGATAAGATCGTAAAGCGTGTCCAAAGGAGACCTTCCTCATGAGCGGACGAATGAACTGACTTGAGCTTTCTCTGTCAGCGATCGCCTCAGCAAACGGCCCGGGAAACACCGGCGGCCTGTTCCAGCAGCACTGATGCACTATTGATGCTGGCTGCCATGATGCAAGAATGCGTCGTAGATACTATAGAAAGATGAGGCCTATGAGGAGCTGATCGGCCGTGTCCTGTCATTATCGCGCAGAGACCTCATTATCTGCATTACCTATAGTACTTTCCACCTGCTACGGCCTTTCAAGTTGGGTTGCACTACCCCTCACTGGGAGGTAAGATTCTGGCGCGGCAATCGATGCTGCCTCACAGGAATACAGACAACCCTTATCACCACCCTTGCCCCACGGAAGCATATCATATGACAGAGGCTGCCAGACTGCCACCCCTCCTTCGACTTGAAATTAAATGCTTGATCCTCAAAACACATCCTCTCCCGTCTGCAGGGTGGACGAATGGAATTGCCAGCTGTACTGTCGCACGGGGGCTGTGGAGTATTCCCCTTCGAATGAATTAATGGCCGCAGGGCCAAACTTGTCCAGCCCAGCCCGGCTCGCATTTGGGCGCCTCTGCGAGCTTAGCGACGGACCCAGCGCCGCAGGCCCGCGGACGTGATCAATCCAGCAAACCTTTAGTCGCACTCGAGAGCTACTTACTGCACGTCGCACTCGCGTTCGACTTTAACACGAACTGCGCGGACGCTTCTGGGTCTCGTAGTATGAACAGGGCTGTCTGCGGATATATGCGCCCTGAATGGATGCGGCGGTGTTCCGGAATCCGGATGTTGGCCAAAGATGGAAGCTGCGCTGCAGGTGCGGCGATGCGCGATGAGTGGCGTGGCCCGCGATGCGGGGAATCCTGGTCAAGTACCGAAGGTGGAGAAGTGGGTCAATGATGGAGCGAACATTGTGTTTGTGTTTCGTCGTACTAAGTTACAGTAACTGCATCAATACTATCAAACGCCCACAACGTTCTAGGCCACGCATGCACAAATTTGACACGCACTGCCAAGCGCACTGCAACTCTTGCTGCAACACTGAAGTTTGTTGAATTACGGGAGGAACGCATCAAGGAACGCATACACAATGACACACAATGTAATTGCAAATTCAAGTATCCTTGGGTTTGCTCCATCGTCGACCCACTTCTCCGCTTTCGGTACTTGCCCAGGATTCCCCGCGGGCCACGACTCACAGTACTCGTCACGCATCGCCGCACCTGCAGCACAGCCTCCATCTTTGGCCAACATCCGGACGCCGCCACATCCATTCAGGGTGCTGCATGCATATATCCGTAGACAGCTTCAGATGCAAAAAATACCCCATTTTCACCAAGTGACTATAATCTCTAAACTTGGGGACACAGACTGCCCGCCCTATACTGCGCGATGCACACTATGATAACAAGGACTTCTTCTGCTCTGCTTCCTGGCCAGTGGCCACTCGGAAGCCTACTCGTCGATCTCAAGCAAGATCATCACCTTAACAACGCCCGATCGGCTCCGCTTCATCCGAAGCTTGTCGACATGTGAGCGAGGGTTGTGCAGGTAGTGACTCGCCATATTTTTAAGGTCTTCACCAACTGACGTCCCATTTCCTTGAGATGGCCCTACCATATTGTGAGGTGGAGTAACGTGACTGGGGCGGTCGTTGGACACCCCCTGCAGTTAGGGGCACGGTAAGAAAGGTTGCATGTGCACGTGAAGAAAGGGGGCGGGGGCGGGAGAAAACGTACAGGATTCGTAGGAGCGTAATGTTCGAACTGGGGTGGACCGGGGGCAATCTCAGGGCCCTTCGACGAAGCCACAGTCAACAAAGGGAGCATGAGACTGTAAACGAACTCTCACAGTAGCCAGATGAGACGGGTGGTCATACCCCATAATACTAGTGTACCTTGTCGGAGGGGATTGGCATAATCGTAATTCATAGCGGGGTAGGGGCCGGCGGAATCAATAACCGGTGGATGATCGAGACCACCCAAAGGCTGTATTGAATGACAATGAGCACTGAGACAGTGAGATGTAACCTTGATGCTGACCTGAGCACTCTGCATGGAATTATATTCAGAAGGTTGAACAGGGACGGAAGATAGATTATCGGTCGTCATCTAGTACGGCCCAGGAGGAGTCCTGCGTAGAGAGAGGTGGGTCATAATGGGAGGGGAAAGGCCCCGTTTATAAGCGTGCAGGGACTGCGTCAATCAAATACCCAAACCGGTAGAACCCAACCCTACAAAAACCGACCATTCGGCGTATTGTTTGGAGAAGCAATTTCAAGATGATCGAGGCTACGCTAGAAGGTCGGAGTGAGACCTGCGATGTGGGCTCTTCCACGCTTTCAAATGGAAACAAACGAGGAGTCGAAACCAAGACCGGTCAGCACTGATGGATGGCGGTTCCGTGCCCGAACGGATGGCCCAGTTGAACCAAACGGGCCAAAAGCCTCATTGTATCCAATGGGGCGTAAGGTGTTACTGAGTACGTGTGGAGGAAACCAAGTCTGGTCAACACTGATAGACGGCGGTACCGTGCCCGAACGGATGGGCCAGTTGGACCAAACGGGTCAAAAGCCTCATTGTATCCGACGGGCGCGTAAGGTGTTACTGGATGTGTGCAGGAAAGCAAGTCTGGTCAGCACTGATAGACGATGGTGCCGTGCTCGAGCACCAAAAAGGGCCAAAAGCTATCCAACTGGGCGCAAAGATGTTACTGAGTGCGCGTGTAGGAAAGCAAGTCTGGTAAGCACCGATAGATGATGGTCCCATGCCCGAACGGATGACCCAGTTGGACCAAAACTGGCCAAACGTTATCCAACTGCCAGTGGGCGCAAAGATGTTACTGAGTACGCGCGTAGGAAAGCAAGTCTGGTAAGCACTGATAGATGATGGTCCCATGCCCGAGCGGATGGCCCACTGGGCCAAAAGGTATCCAACAGGGCGCAAATATGTTACTGAGTATGCGTGTAGGAAACCAAGTCTGGTCAGCACTGATATATGATGGTCCCATGCCCGAACGGATGGCCCAGTTGGGCCAAAACGGGCCAAAAGCTATCCAACTGGGCGCAAAGATGTTACTGAGTACGCATGTAGGAAAGCAAGTCTGGTCAGCACTGATAGACGATGGCGCCATGCCCGAACGGATGGCCCAGTTGGATCAAAACGGGCCAAAAGCTATCCAACTGGGCGCAACTTGAAAGATGTACTGAGTGCGCGTGTAGGAAGCAAGTCTGGTCAGCACTGATAGACGCTGGTGCCGTTCCCGAACGGATGGCCCAGGCAGTTGGACCAAACGGGCCAAAAGCTATCCAAAGGGGCGTAAAGATGTTACTTGGTACGTGTGCAGGAAACCAAGTCTGGTCAGCACTAGACGCCGTGCCTGAACGGGCCCAGTTGGACCTTGGTTGGACCTAACGGGCCAAAAGCCTCGTGGTATTATAATAAGTGGGCCCAAGGAACCCCGAGAAATTAGGAACTAGAAGATGGATTTGGAATTGCAGCGCGCGTCAAAAATGTGTACAGAATATGCGGGGTGTTCCAATGGTTCATGCACGGCGTTTTCACAACAGTCATGTTTTTTTTACGGCTGCCCTATCATCTACGGCCCGGGTCATCCGAGGCCATATACGGGTTCCCGTAAATCCATGCCTTGCGCTCAACCTCTATCGTTATCTGTATAGAACACACTTTTTCTGCAATTGTAAATTCACCTTCTGATCCTGGGTCCAGTTTCTCGGGGATCCCTGGGCCCACGCAACCTCCCATACACTACCTCTCCTCCTTCGGCACCCGCCCAGGATTTCCTGCATCACAAGGCCGCCACTCATCGCGCATCGGTTCCTCCGCAAGCAGATGGAATACAGCCTCCATCTTCGGCCAAGCTGCTGCATCTATCCCGGGTGCAAATGTCCGTAGACAGTGGAGAGCATGGCTAATGCAGCAACGATCATTCGTCTGATAGCGTTCCAGATGGAGACTTCAGGGTGAGAGAGTGCTGAGAATCGTCAGGTGCACCACCATGAGCGGCTACAGGCGTGTCAGTGGGGGACGGAAAAGACCGAGCTTATTATTGACACGCGGAGAATCGTCAGTTGCACAACCATGAACGGCTACAGGCGTGTCAGTGGGCGGAAAAGACCGGGCACGCATACCGAGACTCAGAAGCGTCCGCCTCAAGGTCCGCGTGATTCCGCAGACGGCTTCAGATGTAAAGACAATATGAAGCACAATTTGATAGCAAGGGCATTGGCCCATCATTTGCTGCTGAAGGCTCATAGTAGGGCCCTCACAGCGCTCACCCTTCGGAGATTCACCGGGTTCACGTATCAAAACATTAAACGGTTCAGGGGCACTAAAACAGACAAAACATATATTCAATCATAACTTTCCGGACTCGAGGGATCCACATATTGTACAAGCAATACGAAAGAATTTCTTCTACTCTGATTTCTGGTCAGTCGTCAGTCACCAGTGGTCACAACCCACACGCGATTCGATTCGGGAACCCTACATCGTATCGTCGATCTCAAGCAAAATTAACACCTTAACAGTACCTGATCGGCTCCGCCTCATCCGAAGCTTGTCGACATGTGAGCTGGGATTGTGGAGGTAGTGACACGCCATAGTTTTAAGGTCTTCAGTAGCTGACACTCTAGGATATACAAGGCTGGCATTTCCTCTAGTAGACGGCCCTGCTACATTCTGAGGAGGAGGAACGTGACTGGGAGGGCGGCCGTTGGGCACCTCCTACAGTCAGAGGTGTGGTAAGAAAGGCTGCATGTGCACGCGAGGAAAGGTCCGAAGGGGGTGCGGGTACGGGAGAACACGTACAGGAGTTGCAGGAGCATACTGCTCGAGGGGTGGACCAGGGGCAATCCCAGGGCCCTTCGATGAAGCCACCGTCAACAAAGGAGGCATGTGACTGCAAACGAACACTCACAGTGGCCAGATGAGATGGGTTGTTATACCCCATACTACTAGTGTATCTTGTCGGAGGGAGGATATTGACATAATTCATAGCGGAGTAAGGGCCGGCAGAATCGATACCCGGTAGATGATCGAGATCGCCAAAAGGCTGTATTGATAGATATGACAATGAGCAGTTGAGAGTGACACGCATCAATGACGCTCACCTGAGTACTCTGGCCGGTGGAATTATAATGAGAAGGTTGGACAGGGACAGAAGATGGATTATCGGTCGTCATCTAGTACGGTCTTGGCAGAAGGTTGGTTGGAACTAGAGGGGTTCTTCCAACTTCTTCGTACAGATGTGCTCGTAACTGGGTCATCATTGGAAGGGAAAGGGCTCTTTTTTATAACTCTGGAGGCACCCCATTAGGTACGTGCATTAGGCGCACGTTTTGGTTACACAGCCCATTCAAGCGTTTTTGGAGTCGCAATCTCAAGATGACAGAGGTAGAGCCGTACGGAGCCCGGCAGTCGGGGTGGGACCACTGCCCCATGATCTACATATCAGGGGAAGAGAACGGTAACGGGATAAACAAACGTGTTCTTTAGTGGAGAAAAACGGAAGCTGACTTGGAACTGATATTCGAGCGGGAGGCAGGTACACTGCGAACGGGGCAAGGAAGACGGAGATGAGGGGCGATGGTGCGGCGACATGGAGCAGCATGGCTGGCCATGTATGGCATGGAGCCTGGCACTCGGGACGTGATCAAATGTGATGCAATCACGTACGGTGATCATCGATCATCGATCATAGTACTGTCTGTGCCCAAGAATGGTATTGTCCTCCCCCACGCCACCTCTCGGCTCTCGCGTCCTCGCGCGTTTCTTGAGAACCCGGGACTCCGACTCGTCACACATTACACACTGAAATCAAAAATCCACTCCAACAAGTAGTTCTATGGCGGCGCAAGTGACTGAGTGACACCAGTTTCTCGGGGGTATCCTTGAGCTCACTTGAACCTCCCTCCCTTCCACTACCTCTCCTCCTTCAGCTCTCGCCCAGGATACCCTGCATCACAAGCCATGCCATTCATTGTGCATTTCCTCCTCCGAAAGCAGCCCCAGCCTCCATCTTTAATGAACAGGAATGCTGCCGCATCCATCCCAGATGCATATATCCGCAGACAGCCCTGTTCATACTGAGACTCAGAAGCGTCCGCGCGGTTCTGCTAGATGGAAAATAAAATCTCCTGCACCCCAAGTGCCTATATTCTTTAAACTGAGACGCAAATGTCACCCCAGACCGTATAATACACACTTTGATAACGAGGGCACTGGCCCGTCAGTTCAATCTGACGAGGTTCATTTCTCGACGCTGCATATGACTAGCTTAGATCAAGCTTTCGCAAGAGTTTTCTCTAACAGTCTAACTTATACTCGACCAAAATAATTGGCCGTGCCGTAGGCACTTCAGGATCCTTTGACACCGCAAGCGCCAATCTTACAAAAGTTTTCACACTTAGATTTGCCCAATTGCACTGCAAAATATGAGATGGGCGACAATTCACGTACTTATAGAAGATTTCCGCGACATTATCGGTCTCCGGATCAAGCTATGTCACTCTCAGGTTGATGACCTTAACGGCGTCCCCGGCAACTACAATCCATGACCTTCCGCAGGGCCAGGCTCGATTCTGATTTATTAGCCGCTCGAACTACGAAAGGATAACATCGGGAACCCAAAGGGCCAAAGATCAAAGTCCCGCTGGGGCAACGGCCACTCCGTTTCGAAGCTGCAAGTCTTGTGTGACCTGGACCGTGATGTAAACGTAAACTGCCCGTGATGGACGAAATAGTTATCATGGCTGCGCCTTTGAGACTGTAATCGGAGATCCGGTGGGAGAGAGCTCAACCGAGCAGAACCTAACTGCCGGGCACGCGATAACCGCAGTGTGGCTGTCTTCACTACAGTCCTGGCGGTGGCGTTGTACTGCAAGGGGCCGCCCGTCTGATCTCGAGCCGAGTCGAGCGTCACTCCGTCAAATAGTGTGATGATGTTAGTAATTTCTAAAGGAGACCAGAAAATTTGGTTACTATGTAAAATGGAAAATCAACTCCGATAACTTGCAGTCGATGGTCGGCGACCCTGAAATCAAAGTCCCGCTGGGACAATGCCACAACTGCCAGTCCCAGAAAACGACGAGCTGCAAATCTTGTGTGACCTGTACCGTGATGTAAACGTTACTGCCCGTGGTGGGTGAAATGGTTATGGCTGCGCCTTTTATGAGACTGTAATCGGAGACCCGGTGGGAGAGAGCCTAGCTAAGCAGAACCTAACTGCCGGACACGCGATAACCGCAGTGTGGCTGTCTTTGCTACTGGAGGTGGCGTTGTACAAGGTACGGCAAGGGACCACCCTCTGATCTCGAGCGCCACTCCGTCAAATGGGGTGATAATGTTAATTTCAAAGGCAACCTGCGGGGAAAATAATTCGGCTACTAAAATGGGAAATCAAGGCATGAAGAGTTCTCAGTAGATGGTCTAGAATTGGTAGTGTGAAGACTTTCGTAAGATGTGCGCTTGCGAGCATCGAAGGAGGGCCTAGTATAGCACGGCCAATTGTCTTGGTCGAGAATAGTGAAAATTCTGGCGCTGTTCTAAGCTAGTTGTCTGAAGCGTCAACCTCGTCAGATGATGGAAGGGAGATAGTCTCGGTCCCATCCCCTTCGTATATTTCGGAGTTTATGTCGGAGGTCGTGAAACCTCACCACCATTTTTCGATCTCCGTTTCACTCTCCGGGTATGGGACCGAGACTATGCATTCCTCTAAGCGCTCGTCGCTCATCCTCACCATCTGGAGAAATTGGGATCGGAAATGATCGCTCGCCTTATCCTACTCTCAAGCTCACCAGTTTGTACCGCCGGCGAACGCGGGTGGATGAAGTGCTGGGCCGCGCGGCACGGCAGCGGGCACGCCGAGGTGTTTTGTCGATACCACAAGGGAAGACGCAACACAGAGGCTTATGAAGTGCTAGAGGCATGCGACAAAGTCGAACTCAACATCGTCGGAAACGGAACCCATCTCGCACCTTGGCTGCTTGGCACGCCAAGCTATAGCAACACTTCATACAGTACGCTCTCAGACCCTGTCTCCAACTAGTTGTGACTAAGGAATACATATATTCTCTTTTGCCAATGGGAAGATCCTGACGTTGTATAGGTGTCCCCTCTTGCTTTTATCGAGTCTTGCAAGGATGGCGATGGAAAAGTCACGCGGGGGGAGGGTTTCAGGCGAAGGAGGGACTGGCTACGCAACATGGGTGGACGGTAAGTTTCTGGGTGAACATCTCTTGATCTTGCTTACCTTGGTTCGGCGGAAGCAGAGACAATCAAAAGTTTTGCCTCGTCTGGGCTCGACGTTTCGAAATCAAATCGGACGGGGAAGGGGAACCAGGAGACGACGGTTAGTCCTCAACGGCCTCAACGTTCACGATCTGCTTAGTTTTGCGCCGTTTTAGCAGAATGAAGCTGGTTGGCTAGCACGCTTCGCACGAAAACACGCTGGAGAAAGCTCTTGAACTTGGACTTTGAGCGCAGATTGCAGGAGATATGCGTCTCTCTTCATGCAGTTTGTCACTCACACAGGTTGCTGCAGTCGGGGTGTCCACCGCGCGAAGTACGCAGCTTCTGCGTGCTTCTGATGTGGTATACCCGCGGTGGGTCGTGCTCACTCCATCGTTCGATGAAGCGCCCGCGGGGCTGTTCAAGGGGGGGCACTGGGCAGCGCTTCCAGGTTCGATTACTCTCCCACGTACTGAGGCTGGAGCTTGCCGTTTACCCATATTTGTTAGGTTTCGAATTTGCTTCCGACGCAGAAGGATGCATGGATGTATCACGGCGTGGAAGGCGGACATGTATCTCAGCACCAGTAAGACTTCACAATGCAACTCTTAAGGTATTGGTTTTCCTCACCCGGGCCAATGGCTGTATTGGTATTGCCTTTCGCTGGTCATAACATGCAGTGTCATGTGTTGTGTCAGGTCGACTTGCACTATCGTCTTACCCTACTGCCTTTCAGTAAAAATCTGGCTGGTGTAGTGGTGCTTGTAAGGTGTACTCCTAAACCGTTTGACCAGCGCATCGCAACTCGTTGCACCCATAGAACCAGAGGTTGGAATGAAAGTCAGGTCATCTGAGCCTCTGTGATGGGTAGCGAGCGGTTATCCACTGCCCCGCGGATCTTACTGAGGTCTGGTAGCACAGGACAGGACGACGGAATGGCGAAGGGGAGGATAACTTCGGCTGACATTCGGTGCACATTTCTCCCATGCATGTAAATCTGACTGGCCGGGTTTTCCATTAAGGGAGGATGGTTTTGGTACGGCAGTTTATTCCGGGGCGAATGGCCTGGCGCTCCACTGGGACGCTCCAATTGTGTACCCCTGTGGGCAGTGCTTTATTGACACGTTGGAGCCTCGTGCGGCAAAATCAAAGAGATGTTGGTCAAATATCAAGGTTAGCACATGACGAATCCAAAAGTAAGAAAGTTGAAGAAGGAAGTTGGGCGGCTGTGGTACCATTTGTGACTCTTCAACCGAGAAGGTTTGATTGAGGGAGAAGCGTGATGGGGAGGTCGATTAGAGGTGTAAGCCCTTGCTGTTTCAAGTTCACAGTTTGCCCCTCCCTTGCTTCTCGCTTCTCTTGCTCCACTGGCGCTTGTCCCTCGACTTTCCGGCGTTTCCGCCCACCGTGCGTTCGGCGAGTCGAGCCCAGGCTAAGCACGCCTCTCCTTAGGATTTCCCCCCTGGTCACTAAGCCGAGAGAATATATTATAGATAGATAGATGGGTTCCGTACAAGGAGTCCAGCCATCCTTGTGACGCGATTCGATCTGTACTAACCCTGCCCGGCGGTGGCGGCGATAGAGCACGATCGGGACCGACGACAGCACATATGGGTGCATGATAATAAACTATATATCCTTGCGCAGTTCGAGGCCCTGGCCCTGCGGAAGGGTAGGGAATTGCGTACGAACAGCGCTAGCGGCGGCGTGACGCCGTCGATGCCATCAGAGTGGCATAGCCTGATCCGAAGATCGATAGTGCCTCTCAAAAATCTTCTCAAAGTACGTGAGTCGTCGTCTATTCCATCCTTTGCGGTGCGATTAGACAAATCATGCCGCAAAACTGATTATTATCACACACCCATATGCGCCGTCGTCGGTCCTGGTCCTGGTACAGAAACCACCACCGCCGACGGGCAGGGTTACAGACAGAATGAATCGCGTCACGTGGATGGCTGGTCTCCTTGCTCCTTGATATTTTATTTTTTTATTCTCCTAGCAACAAATCCTGTGACCTGATGCCTGGGCCCGACTCGATTAAGGCATGGTGGGCGGAAACGCCGAAAAGTCGCGGGACAAACGTCCAGGAGAACCGCGCGAGGCGCAAACTGCCAACTTGAAACAGAAAGAACCTACATCCTCTAATCGACCTCGCCATCACGCTGTTCTACTTTTCTAATTTGTGTTGTGCTAGTCTTGATATTTGACCATCGTCGCTTCAATTTTGCCGCACTCGGCCCCAACGTGTTAATAAAACACTGTTCCCTAGCACCCACAGGGGGTGCATTATTAGGAAGCTCCAGTGGAGTGCCGAGCCATCGGCCCAGGACAATTTGACGTACCTAAATCGTGACCATCGTCCCTTCGATGAAAACTTGGCCAGCGTCAGATTTACACGCACGAAAAAAATGTGCACCGAACGATCAGCCGAAATTATCCATACCCATTGTCCTGTCCTGTGCCAGGCTCCAGCAAGATCCTTTCAGGTGCATCCGTGAGGCTGTGAATAACCGATCACTACCATGCACTATCATAGAGGCTCAGATGACCTGCCTTGCACTTCAACCTCTGGTTCTAACGAGTTGCGATGCGCTGGTCCAACAGTTTAGGAGTACAGCTTACAAGCACAAGCCAGATTTTCAAGGCAGGGGGGTAAGGTGATAATGCATGTCGACCTGACACGACACATCATGACACTGCGTGTTACAACCAGCGAAAGGAAATACCAATACAGCCATTTTCCCGAGTGAGGAAACCAACACCCTGAGAATCACGCAACGATGTATTCTTCGGCGTTGGAAGCAAATTCCGAGTCATAACCTAACATATATGCGAAAACAGCAAATCCCTGCGTCAGTACGAGAAAAATCGTGCGAGAGTGAACGGACCTAGAAGCGCTGCCCCTCCTTGAAATGTCCCACGGGTACTTCGTCGAACAATAACGTGAGCACTACCAACACGGTGAGTTCGACCACGCGACGCACCAGTCTTCGCGTCGCGCGGTCATCGATCATCCCGCATCAGCAGCACGCGGAAACTCCGTACTTCGCGTGGTAGACACGCTGACTACCGCAATCTCTGCGTGAGTGACAGCGGCATGAAGTGGGCTGCAATTCGTGCTCAAGTCCTAGTTCAAGAACTCTTTCCTGTTCAGCGTGTTTTCGTGCAAAGCGTGCTAGTGACAGCTAGTCAGCCGGCTTCATGCTTGCTGGCGACGCAAGACCAACTTGAATCGGACGAGTACTCGCAATCGTCGAACATTGTCAATATTCGATATGTTCAGGCATATCATCTGCATGCTATGTGATAAGGCGGAGCAAAACCAAAGGTGGTTGTGAAGGTTTATGCGTTTACGACCCACCATCGTCTCCTAGATGTCATCCCCCACCCGATTTGACTTCGAGCCCAGTCAAGGTAAAGCTTTTGCTTGTCCTATGTTTCTTTTCGAGGGCGCTGATACTGTAATCGAGTTTGCGCTTCCACTGAACAAAGGTAAGCAAGATCGCTAATACCCCTAGTTACCACATAGAAGGATCACGTGACTCATTGCTAACCGAGACCGGATGTTTAGCGCTCAGCGCCCTACTCATCACTCTCCGCGCGAGATTCGAGACTGCACCTCAAGTCGAGGCGGTTACAACACCCACAACTACCAACGCTGATGACATAGCGCCAGAGGACCTTTCACACGACGTGCTCATAGAACTCATGAGGATTGAGAATGCTGTGGAGAAGCTCAAAACTACGGGAGATATATGCTCTCAAGTAGAGGTGGGTATTCTGTGCAATGACCTAGCTAGTACGCTACCAAATATTCGTGGTCTTGACCGAAGTACACCCAATCATATCAGAGGATGCCTGCACGAAGGATGTATTCCGCGAAATGGATGGTTTCCTCGCTGTCATCAACATATTGTCAACGCTCCGCGTGTATCGCGAAGAGAACCTTACTAGTGAACGTTAAGGTGCAGGTCCTTAGCGAGATGATCGAGGCCGCACGTCTCGTTTTTGTCATTCGTCCGAGGTAATGTCCGATGATGAGAATAACTCGCAGTATTTTGAGGTGCGCGGGGTGCGCCTCATTACCTCCACCCGCTCCGTCTTTATTCTCCCCCAGCATCACGTCGGCCATGAATCCTTCGCTCAAGCCTTGTAGCCGCTTGTCAGCCACTCCTCTCCCATGTTGCGGCGGCGGGTTCACTCAGTTTGCGTTGCGCTCAAGCTTGCGCAGGGAGACTGTTGTATACATTTATGCCTGTTCCAGCACTAAGGATGCTAGTCGCTATGATGCACCATTCAGCAGCATGAATACGTCGTAGATGAGTACAGTACAAAGATGGGGAGGTGATTAGTCGCATCTTATGCAGGGCCTCATTATCCACGATACATGCTTTCCACCTGAAATCGAGAAATTAGGAACTTCATAAATGCATCGGTAGCCTTTATGTACCCCCGCTGGTGGTAGATCCTGGCGCATCGTATTCATAATAAGACATCTAGAGCACGATTATGACGTAATAAAGCTTTCATTGGAGGCGCGAGAAAAGGCGAGGCAGCGATCCAAGATATGCGGGACACAAGAAGACGAGGCCTAGGGCCGACAGTACAGTACAAAAGGACGAGGGCAGTTCTACGCGAGGACCAAACTTAGGGCTTGATCTGGGGATCATAGGGAGACTATATACATCCAAGTTGAGGCATGGGAACTGTCTTAGAGTCGTAGGGAAAGCGTATCGAGTAGGTTATGCGTTGCATGATATGTGAGGCATTCCCAGCCGGCCCATCCAGTGGTCAGCGACGGCCACGATGCCCACGCGATTCGATTGGGAAGCCTACACCGTATCGTCGATCTCAAGTGAGATTAGCACCTTGACAGTACCTGATCGGCTCCGCCTCATCCGAAGCTTGTCAACATGTGAACCAGGGTTGAGCAGGTAGTGAATCGCGACATCTTTAAGGTCTTCGGCAGCAGACATCCTAGAATGTACGGCCCTGGGATTTCCTCGAGAGGGTCCTGGTATATTTTGAGGAAGGGGAACGTTACTGGGGGTGCCATCGTTGCCCATCTCCTACAGTTAGAAGCGCAGTAAGAAAGGCTGCATGTGCACGCGAGGAAAAAGAGTGGAGGGTGGTAGAGCACGTACAGGAATAGTGGGAGCATACTGCCCGAAAAAAGGCGGACCAGCGGCAATTGGAATGCGCTGGGTCATCCCTGGAGTACGGTAACCGTCAAGTTGACGTTGACCTTGGTACCCTTGATGTTCTGCAGGACCCTTCGGTGAAGCCACCGTCAATAAAGGGGACATGAAGACTGCAAATGAATACCTACTGTGGCCAGATAAGGTGGGTCATCATGCCACGTGCTGCTGGCGTATCTTGTTACCGGAGGGAGGGGGTTGACAGAATTCACAGCTGAGTAAGGGCCAGCGGAATGGATACCCGGTAGATGGGCATTTGACGAGAGTTCGTGGTCGAGACCACCCAAAGTCTGTATTGATATGAGCAGTTGAGAAAGTGGCATGAATCTGTGACGCTGACCCGAGTAGTACTCTGTATGGGACTATACTGAGAAGGTTGGACAGGGACAGAAGATGGATTGTCGTTGGTCATCTAGTACGGCCTTGGCAGAAGGTTGATTGGAGCTAGAGGGGATCTTCGAGGGGTGATTGCCTGTCTCTGGGTCATCGTAGGAGGGGAAAGGCTTGTTTATAAGTGTGGAGGTCCCAGAGGAACATTGTGATTCAGAAAAACTCAGCCCCGTGGGTTTGGTCAACGCGTTTACAAGAACGGCATTTTACAGTACGTAACGCGTTCCCGATCTGATCGACCATCTCATTCATTCTCCATTTCTATCTCTTTCTCTGCGCCTTTTGGTAGATCGAGATCCTCCCTTGAGCCCAAGTCAGCATCCCCGTGGGGTACCCTGGTCCTATCTCCTATGAGCCTCGCAGGAGGCTGTTACCCCACGTTGTTTTAATCACCTATACCTTTTCCCATTTCCTGGCTCCATTTTCTGAAGCTTTTCCAATCAGACAGACAAAGCTTTCATCCCTCCCCTTATCGACGGTGATGCACCCGGCATTTCCCCTGTAGGACGCTGCTCCCCCACGTTGTTCTAATCACCTATACCTTTCCCATTTCTTGGCTTCCCTATCTCCCACGAACACCACTTGCAGGACGCTTCCCCCACGTTGTTTTAACCGCCTATACTTTTCCCATATCTTGGCTCCATTTTCTCAGCCTTTCCAATCAGACAGGCAAGGCTTTCATCCCTCCCCTTATCGACGGCGATGCACCCGGCATTTCCCTGCAGGACGCAGTTCCCCCACGTTGTTCTAATCATCTATAAGGCCATACCTTTCCCATTTCTTGGCTCCATTTTCTGAGCTTTTCCAATCGGGTAGGCAAGGCTTTCATCCCTCCCCTTATTGACGGCGATGTAGTACCCGGCACTTCCCCTGATGTTCTCATCCCTTCGGAGCTCGACCCCGCCAAAATAAACCTGTGTGCTAGGTTCTTCCTAATCATCACGACAATCCCCAAAGAAACGCTGGCGTATTTATCACATTAGTTAAACTGAAGCAACGCAGCAGGTCGTACATTGTAGCAGAGTCGTGGCAGAATCGTAGCTGACGCAATAAACCGACAGACTTCAACAACAAGGTCCTCCAAGAAGCCAAAGTATTCATGAAAGAACATTCGGTGCCTCAACTCCCCGTCAGACTCGGAGACAATCAGATGAGGAAAAGAACCGAAAATAAAAAACAGTCTTAGGACTGTGCGCTATCGCCGGAAAATTAAGCGCTTCACCCCTCTGGCGTTTCATGATGTCAGTGATGTCATGAATAGCGGAAACGACAATCAGAAAGGCACTAATACACATGTTCGCGCTTCCGCTGAACCAAGGTGAGCATGGAAAGATCAGGAAGATGCTCATTCAGAAACTTATCGTCCACGCATCTTGCGCAGCAGTTTCTCTACGTGTAGCTTCTGAATTTCCAACATGTAGGCACAGGATTCCCAACGTGTAGATTCTGCATTCCCAACGTGTGGACTCTGCATTCCAAACGTGTAAACTCTGCATTCCAAACGTGTGCATTCCCAAAGTTTAGGTTCCGGATTCCCAACGTGTGCCGCGTAATGACGGTTACATCAATCAGTCGCCGAGTTGGAGTGGGACACTTGCCGCGTGTACGATCATTTTTACTCACTTACCACCCGAATCTACCCTGGCAGGGGAAACGTTGGGCGCGCTCTCACCAAATATCAATTTTCGACCAACGCGGCAAAATCCACGGTACTTGCTAGTCCCTTTTGACAAAACAACGTACAGTACTGCACTGTATCACGAAATCCGCAGACGGTTTCAGATGGAAAAATAAAATACTCCTATCCTCTTTTTCCCGGCGGCTCTCTTCTTCTTTCCTGTAGGTAGCCGCCCGACAAAGGGCTGCATCGCATCCAAAACACAATGACAGCGATCGCACTTCGACGAGGATCAGATTTAGCCACATTTCTGCTCCCGTCGACCTGACATACGACACTGCGTGTTACAACCAGCGAAAGGCGATACCAGTACTGCGGTCAGGGAAAGCTAACACCTAAGAGTTTGATCCATCGTGAAGTCTTAGTAGCGCTGAGACGTACATGTCCGCCTTCCACTCCGCAATCCATCCTTCTGCGTCGGAGGCAAATTCGAAACTTGACAAAATATGAGCAAACGGCAGGAAAATCTGACGTGCGAGACGGAAACGAACCTGGAAGCGCTGGTCCTCCTCGAATTGTCCTGCGGGCGCCTCGTCGAACGATAATGTGAGCCACGTCCCACACCGTGAGTTCAACCACCCGACGCGCGGGCATCCCACATCAGCAGCTGCGCACTTCACGCGGTGGACACGCCAACCGCCGCATGAAGGGGGCTGAGATTACCCGCAAGTCGCGCTCAAGTCCTAGCTCAAAAGCTTCTCTTTCCTGTTCGACGCGTTTTCGTGCAAAGTGTGCCAGCCAGCCTGCTTCAATCTTGCTAGCCCGACGCAAGACCAAACTGGCATCGGACGCGTACTCGCAGTCGTCGAACATTGATTCGATATGTCCAGGCATGTCATCTGCACGCCATGTGATAAGACGCAGCCAGACCAAGCAGATCGTGAAGATTTAGGACACACCATCCTGTCCTGGATGCCATTCCCCGCCCAATTTGATTCGAAGCGTCGAGCCCAGTCGAGGTAGAGCCTTTGCTAGTCCTCTGCTTCCTTCCGAAGATGCCAATACTCGCGTTCGCGTTTCCTCTGAACCAAGGTAAGCAAGATCAGGTAGATGATAGATGGTCATCTAGAACCTTACCGCCCACGCATCTTGCGCAGCCAATTCCTCTTTCTCTCCCCTGGGACCCTCCTGCGTGACTTTTCCATCGCCGCCCTTGCAAAACTCGATGAAGGCAATAGTACACCTATATATAAAGTCAGGATCGGACCCATGTGCAAATACGAATATATGCATTCCTTGGTCACAACCAGTTGGAGACAGGGCACAATTCCCCCCGAATCCCCCGTCTGGCAAGAGCGTATGAAGTTTCGCTATAGCTGGTCGCGGCTGAAAGCCAAGCTTGGTGTGCCAAGGTACGAGATGGGTTCCATTGCCCGCTGTCGTATGCCTCTAGCACTTCGCAAGGGATTGTGTTGCTTCTTCCCTTGGCGCGCCGCGCGGACGAGCACTTCATCTACCCGGTTTTGCAGACAGTACCAACTATCGGTGAGCTCGAGAGTAGGACGAGGTACGAGCGATCATTTCCGAAGATGGGGATAGGATCTTAGAGCGTCAAAGGAGAGTCGCCTCGGCTGAACGGCCCGGGGATAGCACTGGGCCTCAGAATCGTGGCGGGTGTTGGTTTGCGTTACACCCAAGCCAATGAACAGCTTCAGCAGGGAGACTGTTGTATACATCCAAGCCTGTTCTGGCACTAAGATTCTAGTCGCTGTGATGCACGATTCAGCAGGGCCCAGCACGAATATGTCGTAGATATGTACAGACTGTACAGTAGTACTAGTATGAAGATCGGGACTCGGAGCTGCAGGAACCTTGGCAGGAACACCATTAATACTTTCCACCTGCAATAGAGAAATTATGAATTTCACAAATGCATTGGCACTATTTTATGTACCCCCACTGGAGGTAGATTCTGGAGCATCGTATTCACAATAAGACATCTAGAGCACGATTTCTGACGCAACAAAGCTTTCATTGCCAATCATTGGAGGCGCGAGAAAAGACGAGGCAGCGACCCAAGATATGCGGGACACAAGAAGACGAGGCCTAGGGCCGACAGTACGGTATTAAGGTACGAGGTCGGTTCTACACGAGGACCAACTTTAGGGCCTGATCCGAGGGTCATAGAGAGACAATATACACGCAAGTTGAGTCATAGGGACTGTCTTAGAGTCGTAGGAAAATCGTATCGAGTAGGTTATGCGTTGCATGATATGTGAGTCATTCCTAGCCGGCCCTTCCGGTGGCCGGCGACTGGTGACCACAACGCCGATGCGATTCAATTAGGAACCCTACATTGCATCGTCGATCTCAAGTGAGATTAACACTTGAACAGCACCTGATCGATTCCGCCTCATCCGAAGCTTGTCAAGGTTGTGCAGGTAGTGACTCGCGACAATTTTAAGGTCTTCGCCAGCTAACATTCTAGAATGTACAACGCCGGAATTTCCTCGAGAAGGCCCTGCTATATTAGGGGTGCACAGAGTTGGCGATTCACTGTCGATTCGGCACCCGATTCTTGAGTCGATTTGAGTCCTTGAATCGACCCAGAATCAGGGTTAAACCCTGACATACCCTGTTTCAAAGCTGGTTTGATGTCGGGCTTCACCGCTTCACCGTTCAGGGTTTGAGTTGGCAAACAAGCCGATGAATGCCGATAGCTTACACAAGGGTGGGAGCGAGTGGGAGTGCACCAAGGGTTTATGTCGGGTTCGCAGGTCAGGATCACCCCGCCGACGGTCAACCCCACCACCAGTCTACATGAATTGAGTGCACTGTAACTGTAATATTTGTACTACATGCACACGCCTCGTCGCCTACTCCACTATGCCGCATCACCGCCTACATGCACGCACATATAGTATGCTGCGTTGCCGCCTACAGTGGCCTACATGCATGCACATACCCGTCTTCACATCAACCATGTAAGGTTACTTCTGTACTTTGAGTAAACTCGAGCAATTCTGTCCAAATTTCGATACGGCTTCATGATGAAGGGAATACGACTGCCAAGTGCTGCGCAGCCGCGCTATAGCCATATTGGTCCCTTGTAAAGGCTTGAAATCGGCGTGTTGGGGAAGACGACTCAAAGTCACGGTCATAGTATGGAGGGTAGAGGCAGAGGCAGAGGGAACGAATGCAGCATTAGCACTGGACGCACTGGACAGCTGTCAGCGCATCGCTCTCGTCCTCCAATAGCGCCGCTCCCAGCGCCGCCTTGGGTGGTGTGGTCGTGACGTGTGTTTCTCCGAAGAGATGGAGTGCATCATGCGCTTGCAAATTGGTGTCGCTGGTGTGGATGTGGGATCTCGAGCACAGCTGCGCAGGAAGTTGGGGTGCACAACCATGGTTATTGTGGGGGGCGGTGGCGTTGAGCGAGCTGAAGGCGCGGAGAGAATGGGGGCAATAATAGGGCGACCATCGTTTGCGTGAGGTAAACTCTGGGCCTGAGCAGTGGCAGGCTGTCCAAGTGAGAGTCGTAACAACGGCAATGTGCTGGCCAAGTAGTGCGGTGACAGGGCACTCAGTATCCGATCGGCGATCCCGTGGGTGTGGGCACAAGTGCAGTGCACGGTGCAAGGCGAGGGGCTGGCATAAACAAGCAGTGGCCACCTGGGTGTCAGTGGACGGTGTCGGGTTTGCTACCCCTAACCTACTGTAATTCCACGACGCGATGTAAGTCGGACGACGGTACTTTCAGACTCTGTCTAAGTGCCAGGTATGCCGACTAAATCGATTTTCAGTCGTTTTCAAAACCTCACTGAATTGACTTTCGGAATCAACTTTTGAATCGGGTGTCGAATCAACAGCGAATCGCCAACTCTGTGCACCCCTATTGTGAGGAAGAGGAACGTGAGTCACGTGACTGAGGGGGCCGTCATTGGCCATCTCCTACAATAGAAGCGCTGTCAGAAAGGCTGCAGGTGCACGAGAGGAAGGGTGTGGGGGAACGGGAAAACAACGACAGAAGTAGTAGGAGCATACTGCCCAAGCAGAGGCCGGGTGGACCTGAGGCAATTGGAATACACTGGGTCATCCCAGGAGTATGGTAACCATCAAGCCGACGTGGACCTTGGTTCCCTTGGTGTTCTGCAGGACCCTTCGACGAGGCCACCGTCAACAAAGGAAACATGAAGACCGTCAACGAACGCTCACTGTGGGCAGATGAGGTGGACCATCATACCCCATACTGACATGACGCATGACAGGGTAAGGGCCAGCGGGATCGACACCCAGTAGTTGATCGAGACCGCCGGAAGCCTGTATTGATATATACAACAATGAGAAGCCGAGACAGTGGCATGCGTCTGTGACGCTGACCTGAGCACTTTGCAAGGAATTATACTGAGAACGTTGAGCAGGGACAGAAGATGGATTATCGGTCGTCATCTAGTACGACGTTGGCAGAAGGTTGGTTGGGATTTTTCGTAGAGAGGTGGGTCATCATAAAAGGGAAAAGAGCTCCTTTACAAGTGTGGAGGGTTTGCACGGACAGCCGGGATCATGATGCTGCAGGGGTGAATGAAGCGAGTACCAAATTAGGTTGGGCATGGGCGTCAACGGAATCGCGGTCGTCAACTGTTCTTCATGGGCGTCAAATTATATGGAGCTCCGCAACCTCCGCTCGATCGAAGATACTGTAACTTGGAGATAAAGCGCCGTATGGAACTTGGTATGGAGCTCACATGATCGAAGACATGTTGTTTCGAGAGATTCCATTTCCTCAAATCCTCACCTAATCGCAATACAGTACAGTAGTACGTAATAGTACAGCGAATTAGCGAATTCTTGAGACATCAACGTGCATCAACGGTCACTTGAATTTACTCAGGAATCCCAAGGGGAATCCCATGCACTTGGAAATACTGTACTCTGAAGCTTGCAACGTCGCGCTTGGCAAGTTGGCACTGGCAGCAGCCTTGGTCAAGTGACTCAAGTCAGCCGCATCTCTTCCGCATCTCATGCGGGGGACCCCATTATTTGTGATACCTACTTCCACCTGCAATCAAGAAATTAGGGACTTCGGACTTCACAAATGCATCTTTAGTCATTGTGCACCCTTACTGGTGGTAGATTCTGGCACGTCGCCTTCATAATAAGACACCTGGAGGCTGGAGCACGATTGCTGACGCAACAGCTTTCATTGGAGGCGCAGGAAAAGACGAGGCAGCGATCCAAGATATTCTGGACACGAGGCCTGGGGCCGACAGTACAGTACAAAGGGACGAGGTCACATTTACAAGAGGACCAACCTTGGGGCTTGGTCTGAGGGTCATAGAGAGACTATATACATGTCATAGGAACTGTCTTCGAGTCGTAGGGAAAGCGTATCGAGTAGGTTATTCGTTGCAAGATATGTGAGTCATTCCCGGCCAGCCCATTCGGTGGTCAGCAACTGGTGGCCAAGGCGCCCATGCGATTCGATTGGGAAGCCTACATTGCATCGTCGATCTCAAGCAAGATTAACACTTGAACAGCGCCTGATCGGCTCCGCCTCATCCGAAGCTTGTCAACATGTGAACCAGGGTTGTGCAGGTAGTGACTCGCGACATTTTTAAGGTCCTCTGCAGCTGACATTCTAGAATGTACAACGCTGTAATTTCCTTGAGAAGGTCCTGCTATGTTCTGAGGAAGAGGAACGTGACTTGGGGGGCCATCGTTGGTCACCTCCTGCAGTGAGAAGCGCGATAAGAAAGGCTGTATGTGCACGCGAGGAAATGGAGTGGAGGGCGGGAGAACGCTGTGACTTACAGGAATCGCAGGAGCGTACTGCCCGAGCAAAGGTGGACCTGGGACACTCGGAATACACTGGGTAATCCCAGGAGTACCGTAACCGTAGAGTTGACGTTGACCCTGGTTCTCTCGTTGTTCCGCAGGGCCCTTCTGCGAAGCCACCGTCAACAAGGGGGACATGAAAACAGTAAACGAACACTCACTGTGGCCAGATGACGTGGATCGTCATACCCGATATTGTTAGTGTATCCTGTCGGAGGGAGAGCATTGACATAATTCATAGCGGGGTAAGAGCCAGTGGAATCGATACCCGGTACTAGATGATCGAGACTGTCGAAAGCCTGTTTGATATATATGACAATGAGCAGTTGAGACAGTGGGATGCATCTGCAACGCTGACCGGAACACCCTGCATGAAATTCTACTGAGTAGGTTGGACGGGGACAGGGCGTTGGTGGAGGGGTTCTTTGTAAAGAGGTGATTGTAAGTATCTGGGTAATCGTAGCAGGTGAAAAATCTCGTTTATAAGTGAGGAGGGAATGACCAAGAAACCTAGGCCCGTAGATTCGGCGTAGAACTCATGAAGCCATCATTTCGCGATGCGTGCGTTGGGAGCCCCCTGACCTTGTTGCACCAGCCTGTCGGCCTACCGTGTGCACAGCCATGAATAACTTGCACCCAGATATACCTTAATAGGTTATGCGCTAAGCGTACCTTGACCACGTTGAGGGTCCAATTGAAGACTGAGAACCCATCTTGCAATGTGCGTACGGCCCAGACCTTGTTGCGGAGGCGGCATTGTGCCAATCTGTCGGCATACCTCGTCATCCTTGTACTGCGCACCATGAATAACTTGCACCTGGATATGCCTTGATAGGTGAGGCGCTAATTGCACCTCCACATTGAGGATCGATGTGCGTACTAGACGGCGACTAGACGCCAGATCTTTGAGGCGGCGGCGTTGCGCCACTCTGTCGGCATACCTTGTTATCCTTGTGCACATCCATGCACCCAGATATGCCTTAATAGGTGAGGCGCTAAGCGCACCTCTACCGCATTGAGGATCCAACAGACTCGAAACCCATCTTGCAATTGAATGTGCGTAGTACGTACTAGGCGCCAGATGGCCCAGACCTTGTTGCGGCGGCGGCGTTTCGCCAGTCTGTCGGCATACCTTGTCACCCTTGTATACAGCCATGAATGGCTTGCACCCCTGGAATACCTTGATAGGTGAGGCGCTAATCGCGCTGAGGATCCAACAAACTCGATAAGCGTAGACGCCAGACCTTGTTATAGTGGGCCCGGACCTTCCGGGCCGGGAAAGAAGTAACGAAAAACGAACAGCCAAGTCTTCGAGCCCACAAACTAGATTGCGGTGCCAGCGCTCAGACCATTGCTACATCAAAGTCCAGACGATTCACCAACCCCTATAGCCTCTGAACTGTCCACTCTTAACGCTCTTTGACACGAAAAAGGAGGCGAGGCCATGACGGAGTTCTAGAAGTAGTCAAGGCCTCTTTTCCCTGTATCTCACCTACACGAGACCACTTTGTAACCGGTAGATAAACTGGGTGCGAAAAATGCTGACCGTGCTGCGCTGTATTAACCCTGACCCGTGTTCGAACAGCGGCCGTTCAACAGCCAGACAAGGCACTAATTAGCCCATTAAAAAAAAAATTGGAGTAGGTAGATACATGTAATAGAGGCCGTATACCAAATTTTAGGGTGTTTGAGGAGCGGGCGCTATTCGAACGACAGGTCAGGTGACCACTCAGCCCTGTCAGGCTCCCCCTCTGGTTCCCCATTCTCACCCTCGGTGATGCACCCCACATTTCCCCAGATGTTCACCGGCACTTATCGATACTTACTGTATCGCTTATTCCTTCAGAGCTTAGCCCCGATCATGTACAGTGTATCAGCGAGGCGGTGCCAGTGGTCTGCAGTGTGGATAGCCGCTCGCCACCATTGCAGCATCGTGGAGCCTTAGATGGCCTGCCTTGCATTCCAACCACTGTTTCCATGGACCATGGCTGCAACAAGTTGTGATGCGCTGGTCAAACAGTTTAGTGCAGAGCTTACAATCCCAGGCCAGATTTTGTAGCAGAAAGGCAGGGGGGTGAGATGAGTATGTCGACCTGACACATGATACTGCGTGCTACAGCGATACCAATACAAACTTGGACCTGGAAACCCTAAGAAAAGTCTACGTTGGTGAGAAAAAACAACACCTGAGAGTTTGATCTATCGTGAAGGCCGAGATATACATGTTCCGCCTTCCACGCCGCACGCATTCTTCGGCGTCGGAAGCAAATTCGAAACCTAACAAATACGAGCAAACGCAAGCCGGGGGCGCTACGAGAAATTCTCACGTGCAAAACCAAACGAACCTGGAAGCGCAGGCCCTCCCTGAACTGTCCCGCGGGCGCTTCGTCGGACGATAGCGTGAGCACGTCCCACACCGCAAGTTCCACCACACGTCGCGCGGGCATCCCGCATCAGCAGCACGCGGAAGCTGCGCAATTCGCGCGGTGGACATGCCGACTGCAGCAGCCTCTGCGTGAGTGACAAGCGGCATGAAGAGGGCTGATACTACCAGCAAGTCTTGTTCAAGTCCTAGTTCAAGAACTTCCTCTTTCCTGTTCAGCGTGTTTTCGCGCAAAGCGTGCTAGCCAGTTGGGTTCATTCTTGCTGGCACGATGCAAGACCAAACTGGTGTCGGACGCGTATTCGCAGTCGTTGAACATTGATTCGATATGTTCAGGTAAATCACCTACGGGCCATGTGATAAGAGTCATAAGACGAACAAAACCAAGCAGATCATGAAGGGTTAGGACCCACCATCGTCTCCTGGATGTCATTCCCCACCCGATTTGATTCGACGTCGGGCCCTATCACTGGCAAGGTAAAGCTTCTGTTTATCATCTGCTTCCTTCCGAAGGCGCTGTTACTCACGTTCGAGCTTCCGCTGAACCAAGGTAAGCAACACCAGATAGATTATAGATATTCATCCAGAAACTTACCACCCATGGCAGAAAACTGAAACTGGAAGCGCACCGATGCGCCGATCTTACGTCCAACACGAATCACATCTCGCGTGCCTCGCGGACGAGCACTTCACCCACCCGCGTTCGCAGACGGCCAGCTATCGGTGAGCTCGAGAGTAGTAGGATGGGGTACGAGCGATCATTTCCGATCCCACTTTCTGACCAGACGATTCCCGAGACACGTATCTTGTCGTGAAGTGTTGTTACTCTAACTTATGGGTTTAATGGCAGTGCCGAGGCACTGGCGAGGACGAGGAAAGGGTAGTAGAACGTGTCCAAGGAGACCTTCATAAATGAGCTGAGGCTGAACTGCGTCGCCTCAGCGGGACGGCCCAGTGACGGACCAAATAAAGCCACATCGCTTGGTTTCACTTGACTTAAAAAGAAAAGCTGCATGGGCAGTAAGTTACTCAAAACCCGCAGTTGTCCGGGGTGTTTCTAGTTCATCAATTACAGTAGTTCATCAAGTACATGTATTAATTGTTTATAGATTTACATAGAAGTGTCTGAAGGCTACACTCCCTCGCGTTTGGAACGAGGGAGGGGGTGGCACTAGGTATCCCCGTGGAGAGATAAAAGGAAGCCGCTCCCGTCGCAGAGGGAGGGGCGGGGGCACGGCGCAGGGGGAGGGGGAGGGGCGCAGACGCAGCGCGCAGTGTGAGGGGGAAGGGGCGTTGACGGGGGTGGCGGCATTGACAGGGGCAGGTGCGCAGACGCAGTGCGCAGAGGCCAGGGGGATCACCGCAGCGCGCAGGGGCGCCGGCGTTGATGGAGGGCGCAGGAGCGGCGGCGCTGACACAGGGGAAGGGGACGTCGACGCAAAGCGCAAGGACCAGGGGCGCAGACACAGCGCGCAGGCAGCGAGGGCGTCGACGCAGAGGTGGGGGGCGCAGGGGCGCGGCGGGAGCGCAGCGCAGGGGGATGGGGCAGACGCAGACGGCAGCGCAGGGGCAGGGTGCCCGGGGCCACTGAACCCGAGGGGGAGCGGAAACAAACCCTCCGCTCGCATTTGGGGCGAGGGATGGGGTGGCTTTGGCGGAAAATGGAACCCCCACCCACTCGCGCGAGGTTGGGGGTTGGGGCACGAGAAACCTCTATCTCGCGCTTGAAGCGAGGGGAGATGGGCTACGGTTGCCGGGTGGTGGACACAAGGGCAGCTGGGTGAGGGGGGGCTGGCGGCATAAAAACCCTCCGTCTCGAACCCTCTCGAACCTGAATCCGGGAGCGGAAGATTTTGGTTACATAATACATCTCACGTGACGTTATTTCGGACTTGGACGCGTCCCCTGCACGTTGCCTCAGAATCACTCTTCTCCCAGGTCTACTTGATTTCCGTTGCACTCAAGCCTATTCCAGCTAAGGGGTGCTAGCTGCACACGTCAAGGTCGTTAGTTTTAAATACAAAAAGACGAGACGGAAAATAAAGACGAACCTAAACAGCGATGCACCGGTCCAAGCACTCGTCTGCACTAACAACCAACCAATAGATAAAGGAGCGTAGAAGAAAGAGAAGAAGTCGCATAAAAAAACGGCCTTCGATTCGTTGTCGATGTCGAGATGCCTAGGCGACGACGTTGAGGTGCGCGTTGGGGAATCCGTTGGCCCTGATACGCCCGAGGAGCCACCAGAACGGCGTGGCATAGGTCATATCGGAGGAATTCGTCTTACCAGAACCGCCGGTAAGCATGCCACCGATACGGCCACGGATGTCGGCGATTACTGAGCCCGAATCGCCAGGTTCCGAAAAGACTTCCGACTTGCTGTCGTAGTTGATTATCCCCCACTCCATGGACGTCTGGTTGACGGACATGTCGTTGAAGTAGTCCCGAACGATGGAGAAGACGCCGTTCGCGCGGCCGATGGTGGTGCCAGTGGCATTGCCGCTTTTGACGACCAACAACCACGGTTCGCCGTCTGAGTCCCACATGTCGGGGTTGCGCATCAAGTCGTCGGTGATAGTGCCCATAAGTGGAAGCAGACGATCTTCGGGATATTCGAACTCCCAGTCGTCGTCTCCGCGGGGGAAACATTTGACCGTGAACTCGTCGGGCTTCAGCTTCGTTCCTAGATATAAATAACATTTAGGTTAGTGGACGGTCTTAGTCGGATAGTCAAAACGCACCGAGGTCCATCTTATTGCCCTGGAAGCCGTCACCGAGCTTGGCGCGGTTGACCTGGAAAACTCCCCAGTCCTCCGTGAAACGATGTTCACCGACGCCGAGAGTGATGGCTGGGGAGCGGAGGATATGGCCGAGGACGCGGTTGTCGAGTTTGTTCCAGTCCTTATTGACCTGATTGAGCAACGTTAAAAGTGCCTCCACCGCCTTCTCCGTCTTGTCCAGCAACCCCTGAATCTCAATCCGGGCCGCCTCAGCCTTCTCAGCGTCGACAGCGTTGGTGCCCTTCTCCCTCTTCTCGAACCCTTCAATCTGCTTCCTCCAGAGCTTAACCATGATGCCGTGTCGTCCGATCCTGAGTTTGATCGAATCGACGAGGTTGGTGAAAGCTCTCCTACCGAGCAGGAGGACGTGTCTAGGAGGCCTACTGGGGTGGCGAACGTAGTCGACGTTGGCTTCCTCGGAATCTATGAGGACGTGACGGCACGAAAGGCCCAAGAGCATATCGCTTCTACTACCTTCGGTGAGGTAGAGGGCCATAGTCCCCTGAGCGTCAGGCCTAGCCTTGGTAGAGATGCGGAGGCCGAGGGCGGGAGTGAGGGGACTAACGACGTCGACGAGTGGGTCCAGGTCACCGACGGGTTCGAGAAGCTGAGGACCGACCTTGCGCGTGTAGAGGGACTCGCGGAAGTCGATGTCGACGTCGGTGATCTGGTAGTCCTTGAGAAGGGCTAGGACGTCCTGAGCCGCGTCGTGGGCAGCCGTAGCGGAGGTAGACTCGGGGGAGACGCCAATCCAAATGGTGACAGGACCGACAACCGGTTTCTTAGCCTCGCCCTCTTCTTCACCCTCAGCGTCTTCTTCATCCTGGGGCGCTTTGTCGACCTCGACCTTCTTGAAACGAACGACGTCTATCGTCGTAAAGTGGATCTAGAAATCCCAGTTAGCAAACTCTAGATATGATGGATAGTATCGGACCGTGTGAGCGTCCATAAGCTTGACAACCTTCCAGCCCAAGTCGCGGTTCCAGACCTTCGCAATCGGATGGGCGAAGACTTCGCACAGCTCCTTCAAACGGCGCTGGGCCTCAGGTCCCCTGGGCGGAGACCACTGCTCCTTTCCCGTGCGGTAAAGTAATGTGGGCTTAGAATTCAGGCCTGCATAGTAGGACTGAGCCTCCGCCCTGGAGACTGCGTGCGGATCAGGAGTGTAGAAAGTAGCGCTGGATGCGGCGTCGCCGCCAAAGCCCAGAGAGGAGGAGGTCGACACGGTGATGGTCGGGGAGATAGTAGCGTCCTTGTCAACAGAGCTCTGAGCCTCCTCGTAGCTCTTAGCAAAGCGAATGTAATCCTCGAGATCTTCGGCAGAATGCACTGAACGAAGAGAGGGAAAACGACATGGTTGGTTATAAAGAAACTAAGGGACAGACTGGTGTATGATTCGAAAGATCAAAAACGAGCCGAGCGATCTGACTGTGTCGTGTGGAGAGAGATTCGGCGAGGACTCGAGAGGCCGAAGAGAAGTCACCCCCCAAACAAAGTCACGTGATCAGATCGGATCAGTGTTGTCGATGTTAAGTTACACGCGGCATGAGTCCCACTCCGACTGACCGGCTCCGTCTGGCTCACCACCCATCATCTTGAGGTTGCGGCGTCTTGGGTTGTGTAACCAAATGTGCGGCGCCTAATGCACGCACCTAATGGGGTCCCTCCAGAGATATAAAAGAGCCCTTTCCCTTCCAATGATGACCCGTTACGAGCACATCTGTACGCTCTACTTCCAATCAACCTTCTGCCAAGATCGTACTAGATGGCGACCGATAATCCATCTTCTGTCCCTGTTCAACCTTCTCATTATAATTCCACCGGCCCCCAGAGTGCTCAGGTCAGCATCGTTGATGCGTGTCACTCTCAACTGCTCATTGTCATATATATCAATACAGCCTTTTGGCGGTATCGATTCTGCTGGCCCTTACCCCGTCATGAATTACGCTAATGCCCTCCCTCCAACTAATAGTACGGGGTACAACAACCCATCTCATCTGACCACTGTAAGTGTTTGTTTGCGGTCACATGCCTCCTTTGTTGATGGTGGCTTCGTCGAAGGGCCCTGCGATTGCCCCTGGTCCACCCCTCGAGCAGTATGCTCTGGAAACCCCTGTGTGTGTTCTCCCGTACCTGCAGCCCCTTCGGTCCTTTCTTCACGTGCACATGCAGCCTTTCTTACTGCACCTCTGACTGTAGGAGGTACCCAACGGCCGCCCTCCCGGTCACGTTCCTCCTCCTGACAACGTAGCAGGGTCGTCTAGAGGAAATGCCAGCCTTGTACATCCTAGAGTGTCAGTTACTGAAGACCTTAAAAATATGGCGAGTCACTACCTCCACAATCCCAGCTCACATGTCGACAAGCTTCGGATGAGGCGGAGCCGATCAGGTACTGTTAAGGTGTTAATTTTGCTTGAGATCGACGATACGATGTAGGGTTCCCGAATCGAATCGCGTGTGGGTTGTGACTATTGGTCAGAAAGCAGAGCAGAAGAAATTCTTTCGTAGTGCTTGTACAATATGCCGATCCAGAGCTCTGAGTCCCTGGAAGGTTATGATTGAATATATGTTTTAGCTTTTAGCGGCAAATGACCTACACTTAGGGCGCAGGGGGTTATTTTATTTTTACATCTGAAGTCATCTGCGGAATCACGCGGACGCTTCTGAGTCTCAGTACTATGAATAGGGCTGTCTACGGACATTTTCACCCAGGATGGACACAGTGGCATTCCTGCTCATCGAGTGTTGGCCTAAGATAGAGGCTGCGTTCCAGCTGCTTTGCGGAGGAGCCGATGCACGACGAGTGGCGGCCTTGTGATGCAGGAAATCCTGGGCGAGTGCCGAAGGAGGAGAGGTAGTGGAGGTTCTGTCAGCCAAGGATCCCCGAGAAACTGGACCCAGGGCCAGAAGGTGAATTTGACAGATGACAGAGTCAGAGGGTTGCGAGGATTGCGGATCGTGCGGAACTCCCGGGCCGTAGATGAAACCGAAAGGACAAAAAGCGCCGCAATTGCAAATTGATCTTCTGTCCTTGCACTCAACCTCCTATCCACTACCTCTCCTTCGGCACTCGTCCAGAATTCCCTGCATCACAGGCCACGCCACTCATAGCGCATCACCTCTCCCGCAAGCAGCTGGAACGCAACCTCCATGTTCGGCCAACACTCGACCGTCCCGCAACCGCATATGTTCGCAGACAGCCCTTGTTCATACTGAGACTCAGAACCGTCCCCGCCTTTCGTGCTAGAGTAGAACGCGATTGCAGTAGCTCCCGAGTGCGGGCTGAGGGTTCGCTGGATTGATCACATCTGCGGCAGCTCGTCGCCGAGCCTGCAGAGGGTAACGAATACGGGCGTGCTGGAATCCATATTATTCTGGCCCACTGGGTGAGTACATTAATGTTATCTGGGTCACAGCAGTGCTCAGACGGAGTCAATTTGAAAGGGCTACCACTACGTTGCGGCGTCAGAAGAAAAGGTGTACAGAATTACAAGCGTTACGATTTCACCCAAGAATGCCATGCCTGTACACCGCAAAATACGGAGGGATGTGCATACTCAGACACATCGATTCGTAAATAGGGTACTGCAGACAAAACCCATCCAATCAGAATGGAGACTCCTTCCGACGATACGTTCGATTTCGACCTAGGATGGGCACGATGTCCCTGCCCATGCCGGGTCACCCTTTTAGAATATCAATACATTTTCTGTCTTCTATTTGTTCAACCACACCGACCCCCAACATCAGACGTCTCCACGGCACTGAGCCCGTGAGCGGCCATGATGGGATTTTGCACAGAGGCAGTACATAGCAAATCTCTAGCGGTATCATAACGGCGGCACGACGAGTGCCACAAGAATCGCGGAGGGTCAAGATGCAGCCAATGGTAAGCCTAGTCGTGTGTTATCAAATCAGTCTGAAGTCTGAAAAAAGTGCTAGAGTATCATGATGGATTGTCTGCGGACTTGTGAGAAATCCATTCAGGCTAATATCCTCGGGCGATTTCGGAAATTATCCTCGACCGATGCCTAGCAGCGTATTGTCTTCCGTGCCCACCCACCGCGGTACATTTTGATGAGCCCAAACAGTATACATTACCGTAAGTAACAACGAGGGAACTAAGGTCAACGCCAACTTGACAGTCACCGTACTTCCGGGATTACCCAGTGTATTCCAATTGCCCCTGGTCCACCTCGGCACGAGCAGTATGATCCTGATCCTGCGATTCCCGTACGTATTCTTCCACCCCCACCCCCTTTCTTCGCATGTACATACAGCCTTCTTACTGTGCCTCAGACTGCAGGAGGTGGCCAACGACTGCCCTCCCCCCGCAGTCACGCTTATCTTTGTCACAACACGGCAGAGACGTCTCCAGGAAATCCCAGCCTTCTAGATTCTGGCATGTCCGAAGACCTTAAGAATCTGACGAGTCACTACCTTGCACTTTAACAACGGCCATACTATACTGTACTGCACCATACTCTATCTTACCATAACCTGTTCACACGGTCCCCGATTTCGGTTTCGGCTGTTCATCGATCCTATGACATACCCTAAGTTCTCCATTCGTCTTACATCGCATTCAAAACAGTGACCGCGATCACAATTGACGAGGATCAGATTTAGCCACATTCCTGCCCCCGTCGACCTGACATATGACACTGCGTACTAATACAACCAGTTGAACCAGCGGAAGGCGGTACCAGTACAGCCGTTGGCACCGGCCAGGAAAACTAACACCCTGAGAGTTTGATCCATCGTGAAGTCTTAGCAGTGCTGAGATATACATGTCCGCCTTCCACGCCACGATCCATCCACGCATTCTTCTGCGTCGGAAGCAAATTCGAAACCTAACAAATATGAGTAAACTGAAACCCCCTGCATGCCGAGTAAACGAACCTGGAAGCGCTGGCCCTCCTTGAATTGTCCCGCGGGCGCCTCGTCGAACGATAGTGTGAGCACGTCCCACGCTGTGAGTTCGACCACGCGCCGCGCCGGTCTTCGCGTCGCGCACGCATCCCGCATCAGCAGCACGCGAAAGCTCCGCACTTCGCGTGGTGGACACGCCGACTGCAGCGACCTCTGCGTGAGTGACAAGCGGCATGAAGAGGGCGGTGCTGATATTACCTGCAAGTCGCGCTCAAGTCCTAGCTCAAAAGCTTCTCTTTCCTGTTCAACGCGTTTTCGTGCAAAGCGTGCCAGCCAGCCAGCTTCATTCTTGCTAGCGCGACGCAAGACCGAACTGGCGTCGGACGCGGAGTCGCAGTCATCGAACATTGATTCGATATGACCCGGCATGTCATCTGAGCGCCATGTGATAAGACGGAGCAGAACCAAAGAAGATCGTGAAGGTTTTAGGACCCACCATCCTCTCCTGGATGCCATTCTCCGCCCGATTTGATTTCGAAACGTTGAGCCCAGTCGAGGTAAAGCTTTTCTTTGTCGTCTGCTTCCTTTCGAAGGCGCTGATACTCGCGCTCACGCTTCCGCTGAACCAAGGTAAGCAAGATCAGGTAGGTGATAGATGTTCGCCCAGAAACATACCGCCCACGCGTCTTGCACGGCCATTTCTTCTTTCTCTCGCCTGGGACCCTCCCGCGTGACTTTTCCATCGCCGTCCTTGCAAAACTCGATGAAGGCAATAGGGTACACCTATATAATATCAGGATCGGTCCCATGTACAAATACGAATATATGCATTCCTTAGTCACAACTAGTTGGAGACAGGGTACAATCCCCCCGTCTGGCGAAAGCGTATGAAGTGTTGCTATAGCCGGGCGTAACTGGAAGCCAAGCCTGGCGTGCCAGGGTGCGAGATGGGTGCCATTGCCCGCAATGTTGAGTTCGACTTTGTCGTATGCCTCCAGCACCTCGCAAGGTTCTGTGCCGCGCGGAATCTAGATTACGCAGATGAGCTCTTTCCTTGAAGCAACGGCAGAAAACTGGAAGCGCACCGATGTGCCAGACACAGCAATCTTACGACCAACACGAATCACACCTCGGCGTGCCGCGCGGGCGAGCGCTTCATCTACCCGCGTTCGCAGACGGTACCAACCATCAGTGAGTTCGAGAGTAGGATGAGGTACAAGGGGTAGGCCATCATCTCCGATCCCGCTTTCTGACCAAACAATTCCCGAGACACAAAGAATCATGTGAAAGCCTGCAGAGACATCCTGTGCTGCGATGAGGCGAAGTGCAGGACGGGCCCCGCAATTAAGCTCCTTTTCGTAGCTGTGCGCGGGGGCTCGGTTGACATAATAGAAAATCGAAGGAAATGCGTACCGGTATTGTAACTGGCGCATCGTCTCTGACCAACTCCATCGCCTCCGATCGACATCGGCCTCGCTCTCCGGATCGAGTGCGGCCATTCCGGCTAGCTTCCAAAGGATCAGGGACCAATGATTGTCGACCCACTCTTGCGTGGCCAAGTGGCAGCCAATCGCTTTCAGGTCTCGTAATGCATCAACGGATCCTCGGAGGTGGAGTGGGACGGGATCAGAACTTAGGATGCCCTGGATGGAAAGATGAAATCTGTGTTGGAGAGCAGATTTCAGGCTGAGATCGAGCAACTCAGCGACATTTCTAAAGTTTGAACGATGGTGACCAGCAGTTGCCTGAAACGAAAC
Organism: Russula ochroleuca; assembly: GCA_015178965.1. Lineage (NCBI taxonomy): Eukaryota > Fungi > Basidiomycota > Agaricomycetes > Russulales > Russulaceae > Russula > Russula ochroleuca. The sequence continues at coordinate 694,840 of WHVB01000006.1, read as the reverse complement.
AAAAGACTTACATTCCCATGTTTGCGAGCACCTCGGGGCCATGTACTCCAGGTCGAAACCCACATGAAGCCAGCGTCTTCCTGCCCTGCACAACCGCTGCAAGCTACGTCAGGAGTCCCGCCAAGCGCGTATCCATTTTGACATACTAAGGTCAAAGAATCGCCTCCTGGTAGGTTTCCTAGACCCGTCACTCATAGACGATACTACCCTCGCACTGGGTCCTGATGCAGTGTTGACCATTTCTGCGTCATTGAGGGCCTTAAGCTGTCTGTGTCCTGGCTCGCCTGGTCGCATTCCGGGTTTGAAAGGGGTAACAAACTTTTTCACCGGTACTTTGCGTAATGGCGTGCCTCTGCTAGGCATAGGAGAAGAGAACCCAGACCTCGAGGTATTTACTATGCTCGAGAATGAGTCCAGAGCAACAGCCTTAGGTCCCTTGGTAGGTGTAGAAGCGACAGCGTTGAAGAGAGGTGTATGCTGTGAGTTCTCAGAGTTCCTTGTAACAGATTGGTTGACAAGGGGAGATTTGAAAGGTTTTGTAAAAACGTTTCCCGCCATGCCCGAAGTAGACGGCGTCTGCACCGAACGACTCCCAGGTGCACTTGGGGTCGAAAAATACGCTGCTGACCGGAAAGTGCCTCCACCGTCGGCCTGACCTAGGCTTGGGGGATCGACCACATTGTAGGCCACATTGGCGTGGCGAGATACAACATCACTTTGATTGTGAGTGCCAGAGGCTGTCAGATCTGAGCTCGTTTCCCGAGGTGGAACGTTCTCTACAGCAGGCAGGGCCTGACGTGGAAATATGGCAACGTCCGGTGTTTTCTCTGGGGTGTCGCCTGGAGGGTCAACCAGGGTATCGTCCTCTGCTGCCCAACGCTTTGCCCTCTCCAGAGCCGTCCTCACAGCCGCAGCACTAGGTTGGAACGATTTCTTCTGCTTCCCAAGAGAAGTAAACGCAGAGAACGGGTTATGGCTTGCATCGGGCATAGATTTGGAGTGGAACTCGGCTTCGGTCTGGGCGCAATCTTCAAATGTATTCAAGTGTGGTGGGGAAGACGAGCCGTGACGAGTTACAGATAGCGATTGCCCCACCAGAGCAGATGCGGAAGCAAAACCCACCGATGGGGCCACAAGGCCGGAGGCAGAAGTAAAACCAATATTTGGGGTGATCGAATCTCCCATACGCCCCACAGTCATATCACCCTCGTTCTGCCCCATTTCTGGATCTGGTGAGACTCGGGTAATCGTGGGATGTTGGCGTTTGGAGGCAGATGCGGGAATAAATCCCGAAAAAGATCCGAATGTGGATGCGAATGGATCGTCAGGATCGTCATATCTTACACCGAGATGCTGCTCTGGTAAAGGTGCAGGAGGGTGTACAAAGGCGGGTCTATCAGAAAATTCGGATACGCGTTGAGGACCCTATCATTTAATTCAGCCAGGAAATGTAGAGCAGGCAAGTATGGTGCATACCTCAAGACCAAACCTGTTTTGCGAAGATGTCCTCGCACCAACCACTTTGCTTGCACACTCACGATAGTGAGACGGCACCTGGGATAAACTAATCTCAATTTGTCCAATAGCCCTGAGCTCATCTTGGCTGGGAAATGCCAGCTGCTCATCATAGGTAGGTGAGGACATTCGTCGTCGCTTCCGTGCCAGTGGGGGTGAGGATGAATCTATGCGTAGGTAAGCGCGATAAGGGGACGGCAACACAAGCACCAACCAGACATCTGCACCTATAGTCTATAAATTTACAAGAGAAAGTGAATGAGAGTGTAGAATACACGTGTTGAGACTTGAACGTGATAGAAATACATTCGCGACATGGCGCGACCCTGATAGACGCGTCGTGCCACGTGATCCTGCAGGACTGGCCATGCCCTGATTGGCAGAGGCAGATACTGGAGGACATCAAATCTGTAACCCTTCCTGCGGCTGCCCCAGACGCATTTCTATGGTGTCGATATATATAAATCAAGGGGCCTGTACAAGTCGCTTTACACAGTAATGCGCTTAAAAGTCTTTCTATAGAAGTTAGGGTGTGTCTCATGGTGCCTGGTCTGGCCTCGGAGGACACTAGATCGTCGCCACAGTTGTCATAGGCTACACACATTTCAAAGTCGATAGAATGTGTATTGCTCTGATGATGTGTTCCATATTACATTAATTGGTACAGTACTGCTGTGTGGCATACCAGGCGGGACGAGGATTCAGCACGATCGTTGCACTCAGATCCCCCAAATTACTGTATCGGAAGCAAGATAAGGTCGATGTTAGGAACAAAGCAGTTTCCGGAGAAGTGTGATGCCGTGCCAGCGCGTTCCGAACTGTCGCGTGGCCGAGCCGACACCACAACACCAAACCAGGCTCCTCAACGTCCAAAGCTCCTTCTCCAATCCCCTCTCAAAATCGTCTTCCAGCCCCCGCTATGAATGGCACAGTCACGACAACGACCGCTTCCACCTCCATCGCCCCACCACGAACAGCCAAGCCGCCTCCGACAGGCCCCGCACCTACCCCGCCATCCGGGTCGGCGCGCCAGCTGCATCCCGCCGCCCCAAACGGCAAGTCGAAAAAGAAGGCGGAGCCAGTTCCAATCGACCCCGCGGCGATGTACGAGAGCCTGAAGAGTCGCATCGCGGCTCTCGAGGAAGAGGAGGAAGTTGTGGAAGAAGAGGAACGACGCTTTGGTACGCGGATCTGCACAACCCTCACCCCCCTTTCCGCACTCATTTCGAATCTGCATGCATCATTTTGGTGTGCTACAGCTGAAGAGGCGCAGAAGCATGTCCGCGGACTGGAAGAAAACGCGGTACATGTGAAGTACATCGAGCTGGTGCGTGCGCACTGCTGCTCGTCTGCACCCTGCGGCTTGCGTGCTGAGTACTTACAGTTTGCAGAGTTCAAACGCATGGAGCGCGAGCATCAGAAGGAGAAGCAGAAGTTGCTTAAGGACAAGGACGCCGGTGCGTCCTCCGTGCATTTACCCCCATTCACATTCACACGTCTGCTTTCAATGCAGCGAAAAGCCAACTTACGAAGGCTAATCAGACAAAGATCAAGATGGAAAACCTCGCACGGGAGTTACAAAAGGTGTGCCATGTCGTGACAGTGCGAATTTGACGACATTGACTGCGGTTCCACACAAGGACAACAAGCGGTTGAGGGTGAGTGAATGTTACGAAAGGCACGCTACTATATAGGAGTCCAATCAGTCTCAGGATGATGGGAAGCGGCTCTCGCAGTCTGTGGAAGAAGCTCGGGATGAGGTGTGCACAAAACTCTACACTCCGCGCAGTCCCCTCTCAATGCTTTCCCGCTCAGATCGTGCAAATGAAGAAGGACATCTCACGGCGGACCGAGAAGGCCAAAATGCAAGACCTCAAGTACCGCCAGTCGCCCGACATCGTCGTCAAGGTCATCTGTCGTTACCGTGCCGAGCTCTTCTTCAAGATTTCACGCAAGACGAAACTCGTGAAGCTCTTCGCCGCGTGGACAGACCGCATGGAGACAGGTGGCAGCGGTGGCAGCGGCAGTGGAGGCGGTAGCGGGAAGAAGGCTAGCGAGGCGAATGTCCCGTCCTCGCGATTGGTGAACGGCGTTGTGCCAGGCGCTCCAGGGGCCAGTCCGAGCTCCTCGAGCGCGAATTTCATCTTCACACATAGCGGGCGTCAAGTCGACGCTGAGCAGACTCCAGAGGAGGCTGGCATGGAAGATGGCGACGAGATTCTGGCGGTCGAGCTCATGGATCTCACAGAGGGCCCAACTGCGGATGCATCGGTGAGTGATGAGAAGAAGGCCTTGTCAATATACTGGCTTGACTTTTATGCGATTCTAGGATGAGGGCGAGCCCCAGAGACAAAAACTGAAAAAGTTTTGGTCCGATGACCCAGCAGAGTACGTATTCGTGGAATTTTCTTTTGATTGTCATTTTTATTGACTTGCTTTACGCGCTACCAGGGCTGTGCGGACGATGGAGGAGATATTCGACGGTGTGTACGTAGTCGGATTTATTCTTCGCAGCAATGTACAGCGAAGACGTGCATACTGACGATGGTGACGGGGCGCGAACAGCGTGCGTACGCGGCTGAAGGACATCCTTCGACAGTACGAATTACGGGAACGCCATTTCGAGTGCGTCATTAGGTCCAAGGAGCTCGAGGTCCTACTGTCCCGCGCGCGAGCCGCGGAGCAGAAGCAGCTCGCGGAGGGGGAAAAAGCGCGGGCAGAGAAGGTCGAGGAAGAGGTACGTCCGCGGACATGAATATATTTTTATTTTATTCGTTTCCGGTTTACGAGGCCTTTTTTCCCCTTCGGTTTGATATATATATAATACTTACGGCCTTATTGCTTTGATTCCGCAGAACCAGCAACTCCGGAAGGAGTTGGACGATGCGCAGAACGCTCAGGCCATGTTGGTAGAGCGGCTGATATCGTGTTGCAAAGAGGTACGCAGCAACAAACCCCTCCCTTCTCCCCCTCCACCTTTCCCCTTCCCCCGCGTTTGTCAAAAAAGAAAAAAAAAGCAACGTCTCCGCTCAGTGTTGTATTTATGTGAATTCGGTCGTCGTCCTGAGTTGACCGAGATTGAACATTTGCAGCCTAATGCCGAGCGCACGCAGCGTTTATTCGCTTCGCTTCGAGAAGAGTTGGAGAAGAGGGGGAGCAGGGTGACGACGAGGACGGAACTCGGGGCGGTGAATGGGACAAGTTGACTATGACTAGTTCTGGGCCCCGCTGAGGCGTCATCGATATCATCCCCGCCGCCGCTGTCATCAATCCCAATGTATCCTACCGCACACACCTTTTTTTTCTTATTGCCCCATTGTGGAACAATCAATTTCGGAAAGGAAAAGGAAAACACACAGTTCACCACTGAGCCGAATATATGAAAAACGATGCGGTACAATTTCCCCTCTCCCTCTATCCCTCTGCGCATGTAGTACTTTAAGCGACCCATCACTTTTTACACAAAATTCATCTCTTCTTTCGCATCATGAGTTTCAGCCAGTGTACGTCACCCACGGACGGGTTCCGTTCGCCTCTTCTCTCGCTCCGGGCATTTACCCCCTACTGGGAAATCACGCCGTAAGCACATCCAGCTCCTCCACCGCACTCGCGACACCCGAGCGCGTGAACGTTTTGCCCTTGACGAGCGTAAGTCCCTCACCAGCATACGACACAAGCGGCGACAGCTCGATCTCCACGCCCTCGCGCACCGTCGCGCCCGCCTCCTCCAAGAACCGACGATGCTGCGCGAGCAAATCACGACGGCTCGTCTCGGGGTCATCCGCACCGGTACCAGGTGCGTTCTTCAGCGGGGAGAACTCGTCCGCGCGCGCGATCTCGAGCACGGCGAAGCGCGCCGTGTGCGGGAACACGTCAAAGACGAACAGCTCGAGTTTCATCCCGTTTGGCTTGGTCGGCTTGATGGATGCGCCGTCCGAGAGGGACACGTGCGGGATCTTCTTGCGCGCGATGTGGAACGCGAGGTCGTCTTCGAAGGCCGCGACGCCGCGGAGGAACGCGGTCGTGTAGAAGTGGTTCGCGATGTTGCCTGCGCGGAAGAGCAGCTCGCCTGTCGTCGCGTCGCGCGCCTCTGCCTGTGCGGTGGAGATCTCGGAGTATTCCACCACGTTGTACTTGCCGCCGCGGAGCGCGACGACGCCGACTGACTCGGTTGGGTGTGCTTTGGGGACTACTTTGGCGGCGCAGTCGGCTTGCTTGCTGATGCCGTAGCCGACAAAGACGGGGTCGGCGACGCGGACGAGACAGTTGTCGACGCAATAGGCATGCACGTAGAGGACCTTGCGTGATTCGAGGTCGCTGAGTACCGTGCGAGTTTTGTCAGCCGGTGATAGAGGCGTACGCAGAGCGGCGTAAAGGCCACCGTTGCCATCGGGCGCAACCGCAACCCGGGACTTAGTCTCCAGCAGGACTTTGCCATCCAGTGTGAGGCAAGGGAGCGTTCCTACAAACAGGGAGACATGTCGAATCTAGAGAGTATTCGCGCCTGCAAACGTCCACGCACCCTGCTCGAAAAATATGACATTTTCCGGCTTGAGCCCGAAGTAGCCATTGGTCTTGAAAAATTGCTCGGTATCCCTACGTGTCGGCCCACTGGTCATGATGTACCATGGCACGACGACAGAGCCGACAGGCTTGCCAATTTCCTCCTGTGCGACCTGCTGCAAGCGCGCGATGCGTTCCGCTTGGTACTGGAATAAGGATTTGTGTGATGGGAGACCGATATCGTAACACCCCTTGGGCGCCGAGCTGCCCAGACGAGTACCCTGCCCACCAGCCATGAGGAGCACACCGACCTCACCCCGCGCGACGGCGGCGAGGCCCGTCGCCCGCCATTCTGCCTCTTTCTCCAAGCGTGGTGTAACTTTGTCGCTTGCACCTTGCGGTGGGGGCTCTATCGACCCAGCTTCTGCAGCGCCGGCACTCTGCTCTGCAGAGATGGCCTTGCTATATATGCGATTGATGCGCTCGATATCGAGCGCCTCTAGTTGAGCGGCGAGCGTTGTGCGATCCGACTCTGAGAGTTGGGGCCAGAAGGTAAAGAGGTGGCCTTGGCCGGCTGCATCGTAGCGTGCGCGGAGAGCATCGACAGCCATGATTAGGAGGGAGAGGTGGGGTACGATGTGGTTAGGGTTCGGCTGATTGGTACATCCGGAAATCGCCGGCTGTTATCAGCAAGGTTCTCAGAATGCAGCCTCATTCCCTCAGCGTTTTGATGCTGTATATTGTGCGGAGGGCGCGGTCGGCAGTTCGACAACTCAGTTTTCATCTCGTTCAACTCGGAAGATTCGAGGAACTATCAAGGGTACTGTACGTACGGGGTGGTGCGATCCACGCGATGCACGAGATCTCGTGTGAGATTTCATTAGAGGTTACGTAACATACATTCTGACACTCCTCAACACCCCAAACTTGACCCCAAATCCCCCAATCTGTTGCCCTCTGCCGTAGCCTCGTTGCCCAGACCACGCGGAGGTTCTGCGGCCGTGGACGTCTCGAGTAAGCTCTCCCCATTTTATGCACTTCCATGTCATCCACATGGGCTGAAGAGAGAGATTTCGGCGGCAGTAAAGGGTGGTTCGGCCCTCAGCGCTTCTTGTTAAATCTTTATATGACATCGCGTTCCTATTTTATAATATGAGCCTGTCACGTCTTCAACCTCCTGGTCTTTCACACCTCTTCCCTCCCATACCCATTCCCTTCCCATTCAGTGGCTTCCCACCACGGTCATGTTTTCCGCACTGTCCCTTGCTTCCCTTCTTGCTGCACTTCCTATTGTTTCGTCTGTTCCAATGTGGGATATACAGGCTCCCTTTTCCCCTGCGTTTCCATATGGTTCTAAACCAGTGCGCGGTGTCAATCTCGGAGGATGGCTCGTCCTCGAGGTGTGTTATAGTACTTCTTCGCATCCGAAACGCGTCCTCAATTTCTACCACTGCCTTCACGCAGCCGTGGATAACACCAAGTCTGTTCGATAATACAGGCAATCCCGCAATCGTTGACGAGTGGACGTTTGGACTGTACCAAGACCGCGGTGCGGCGGAAGCCACATTGACACAGCATTGGAATACATGGATCACTGTGAGTGACTTCCAAGAAATTGCAGCTGCTGGGTGCGTGCTTGGTTGCACTCGCGCATTGCAATGTGCGGCATCGGCATTTCTAAATCCAACCGTGTTGTGCCAATTTTAGACTCAATCACGTGCGCATCCCGATTGGGTATTGGGCCTTTGATGTTGCTCCCGGTGAACCGTACATCAATGGACAACAATCCTACCTTTTTCAGGCCATCGGTTGGGCACAGACATACGATCTTAAGGTTATCATCGATCTCCATGGTGCCCCCGGAAGTCAAAACGGGTATGAACCGGACCTGTCTTCCCATTTTTGCCATCCGTTCTCACACAACATTCTAGCTTCGACAACTCGGGTCAGAGGTTGTCGTCCCCCCAGTGGCAGTTGAATCAAACCAATATTGACCGCACGAATGCAATTATAAAGCAATTGTCGTATCAGTTCCAACATTCCCAGGTCGTCTCAATCATTGCCGTCCTCAATGAGTGCGTGCTCAGCGTTGCGTCCTTAATAACACCAGCTGAAACCGTGTTCTAGGCCAGCAGGATTTGATGGTCAGCAAATTCTCGATACCACTCGTCAGTATTGGATAAGCTCTTACGGAAACATCCGGTAAGGATCCATCCACTGGCGCTTGCCGTTGATGACAATATGCTTCCAATAAGCTATCCCACCGGTCAGCAAGCCAACACATACTTACTCATTCACGATGCATTCCAGCCTCTGAGCTACTGGAATAACTTTATGCCAAGGAACCAATATACTGGTGTTGCCATGGACACACATATATATCAAATGTTCACAGACCAGGTGTGTTCACCATCTATGTCCCTTGATGCATTCAATCAGTACCCGCTCATGAAAACCTCATCACCACAGGATGTGTCGCTTAGCGAAACGGGGCATATCCAGTCTGCATGCGGAAACGCGGGAACCCTGTCTAATTTCGATAACAATCAGTTGTACACAATCGTAGGCGAGTGGACGCCAGCGATGACAGACTGCGCGAAATACCTCAATGGCCGTGGGGTCGGCGCACGATACGATGGGTCCATCAGCCCAGGCGCTCCGGTCTATGGGAGCTGCATCGGCCAGACGGGCTCAGGTTCGACATTTAGTTCAGACTTCAAGACTTTCTTGCGGCAAATGTGGGAAGCGCAGGTGAGTTGAATATGAATGGCTTTTATCGATGCACTTACATGACGCCGTATGCGATGCTAATCTCGGCTTCCATTTGGAAAGGTCATAACGTATGAGCAAGCGAGCGGTTGGATACAATGGACATGGAAGACAGAACAGGCCGACGAATGGTCGTATTTCGCCGGTCTCCAGTATGGGTGGATCCCACAGGACCCTACTCAACACAATTACCCCAACATCTGCGGCTAATGTGTTACGAACTTTTATTTATGGACTTTCATGAACGGATACTTGAATTATGGACAACTGACTAGATGACACCATTGACTTTTGATGTGTATTCACCAAAAGGACTGTAGAATACCCGCGCCCTTTAAGTTTGGGCAATAGAGGACTAACATTCTCACTCTCTACGCAACGCGCGAGATATTCATCTTGAAGTGTTTAAATACTTGCGAAGACGTTACGGATGCCGACCATATTCCCTATTGATCCACTCACACGATGATATTGTAGTTCTACCATGCCATGAGAACTAGACTTGCGTAGCCTCCGCAGGGCACCGTAAATAGACCGGTCATTGCTCTCAGAGACATCCAGAATAAAGCACAAAGATAAGTTATGGTGATGCGCAGTCCTCCTGTTTGTACCGGGGTGGTAGGCGTGCGACGTGTCGTATCGAAGCGAAGACAAACCCCCAAGCCTCAACAAGTTTTCTCCGAAACTCGACTACTAGTAGGGAGGAACTGCACTGCAAGCCAGGGAAAGATTCGGACTCGGGATTATCTATCTACCTGGTGTTTCTGCGGGAGGACAGCGACACATAGAGGAGGAGCAAAGAAAGGTCACGATCGGGCGGAAGCGCGACTGGGTTGTTGGTTGCGGGGCTCGCTGGACGGAAGGTGATTGAGGGCATGAAGGCCCATGGGCTGACAGGCCCACAGTTAGAGCAATGGCCAATTAAATATCCGAACACAGAGGGGGAGCCTTGGCTTAGTGTGAACAGGTCTCTTTTCAGGGCAGAGCCTCGAGTGTCATGGGTGCTGCGCGGAGGAGCGGATCCGATCAATTTGTTGTTGTTTGTATATTCGCACGGTCACGAAAGCCATCGCTCATTTGGCCTGAGCAACGTACCGTGTGCTCATAATACGCTTGACCGCACTCGAATTCCCTCGATCGACACTTCCCTCTTTCCTTGCGCCTTTGCCAATCGCGAGTTTTATGTGTCAACTGCCCATCCCGCCCGTCCCATTTTTTCCTCGAGAACTATCGCTCTGCTCCAGTTCAAAGTTAGCGAAGATGAGACTTGAATCTCAGTTCAAGTTCGCAAATGCAAATTGAATTTGCAGACGCATGTAAAGTACATATGAGAATAAACACTGCACATGAAGGAAAGATTCGGACAAGGAACGCAGACGAGACGTCTGATGACTAATGTTGGATACGATCAGTACAGTGCCTGGCCTCCGAGATCTCCGTCCGATACCGTACGTCTCCTTCAATTTGCATTACGACCGCAGCATTCACCCTGCAGCATCCCATGATCCCCGGTATCCGTGCAGGAGTTACGGGGCTGGGCTTTTGACAGATATGGCTATAAACGAACAAACCCATGCTCCACCTATGATACCCACCTCTCTACGAAAAACCCCTCTAGCTCCAACCAATCTTCCGCCAAGGCCAAATTAGATGACAACCAATCACCCATCTTCTGTCCCTGTCCAACCTTCTCAGTATAATTCCATGCTGAGTGCTCAGGTCAGCGTCACAGACGCACGCTACTTTTCGACTGCTCATTGTCACATATATCATTACAGCCTTTGGACTGTTTCGATAATCTACCGGGTGTCGATTCCGCTGGCAATTACCCCGCTGTGGACTATGTGAACCCTCCCCCTCCGACAAGATACACCAGCACTGGCAGTGTGGGATATTATGACCCACCTCATCCGGCTACAGTGAGTATTCGTTTACAGCCTTTATGTCTCCTTTATTGATTGTGGCTTTGCCTAAGGGCTCTGCGGAACAACGAAGGAACCAGAGTCAATTTGACGGTCATACTCCCGGGATTACCCAGTGTAATCCTATTGCCCCTGGTCCACCTCGGTTCGAGCAGTATGGTCCTCCAATTCCTGTAAGTGTTCTCCCCCCACACACGCCCTTCCTGGCGTGCACATACACCCTTTCTTACTGCGTCTAACTGCAGGAGGTACCCAACGACTGCGCCGCCAGTCACATTCCTCTTCCACTCAATATAGCAGGGGCGGATCGAGGAAATGCCAGCATTGTACATCCTAGAGTGTCAGCTACTGATGACCTTAAAAATATGGCGAGTCACTACCTACACAACCCTGGCTCACGTATCGACAAGCTTCGGATAAGGCGGAGCCGATCAGGTGCTGTCAAGGTGTTAATCCTGCTTGAGGTCGACGATACAATGTAGGCTTCCCCATTGCGTAGATCTGGAGCACTCTGGAAATGTTATAATTAGACATATGGATTCCGTCTGTTCTAATGCATCTGATTTGTTTGAGGTTTTGATGCGTGATTAACGCGAAGTTCGCGAACCCGGTGAATCTCCGAAAGGTGTGTCTTTAGTTGTAAATGATGGGCCGATGCCCTGGTTATCAAAGTACGCAGCGTACGGTATGGGGCGGCAGTCTGCGCCTCCCAGCTCGAAGTATGACGAACATGCACTTCCGCTTCACCTCAGCGATCGTCTCCGAGTTCCTACGTGTTGACCGTACGGGTTTCAAGGTACAGAGTTCCGCTCCCCTCGGAGTCCCCTTGCCTGCCACCTTCCAATTAGCACCAGCTGTTGTTCTGAAATACGAATTTCCGTTGATGCATGGGCCGCCGGTTACTGTATGTGGGATTTCAAATTTCAAATCCCACCTTGGATTTTCTACCTAAACTACTGCACCGCTCTTGGCAATGATGATGATGGGCTGTTGACCGATTGACCGTGCGACGATTTCTCGCTCGATTAAATGGGCCTTAATCAACCGAGTCCCCCGCGCATGGCTACTGTGTACCGCCACTTGCCCCACTCGTACCTTGCCCTCTGCGCCTGCCCACGATACTTCGGTGCCGATGATTGCGCCACTCTAGCGGGACAGCCCGAGATCCCCGTCGGCACTATTCTACGTCCTCCCCTACTCTGCCCTCGCTCAATTGATCGATTGGATGGACCTAAATTAACCGAGTCCCCGTGAACGGCGGCTACCCCAGAGAAAAGTACACCGCCACTTGCCTCACTGCACCTCCCTGCCCTCACGACGCTTCGGTGCCGATGATTGCGCCCTTCTAGAGGAACAGTCCGAGATCGCCGCTCATACTCTTCTACTCTCTCTTCCTCGATTGAATGTGCAATCAACCGAAGCCCCCGCGCTACCGCGCATGGCTACTGTATTGTACTGTGCACGGCCACGTGTCTCACTCGCAACCTGCCCTCTGTACCTGTCCGCGATGCTTCGGTACGAATGGTTGCGGCGTTGTGCCTTCAGGCCTCAGGTTTCTACTGGTAGAGGAAGAGCCCGAGATCCCCGTCTGTATCGTCCTTTGTTCTCCTCTACTCCGAGTCTGTCCTACTCTCGTTTTTGGCCCGTGATTACCAGGGCATCTACTTGAGAACGACGCATTTCACGCGCGTCTGGCACTCAGATTAGCCTGTATAGGATTAATGCTTTCTTGAGAAACCCTCTCGACGGCCTTGCGAAGTTGGCTTCACACTGGCCAGACCACGGGTACGTCGATTACAGCGAGATTCATAATAGATGGTCCCTGCCATCCGACCTGCACTAGACGGACTTTCAAACTGAGTCATAGTTAAGTAGACATAGAAATTTCAAAAATATTAGTTACCTGACAATATTTGGGGTTATTAATTAACCCCTCCCTACATGTTTAATTACGACAATACTTTTAGTGTGAGAAAAAGGATCGGCATGAGCAGCCGAACCTCATTTAATCTCAGCCGATGTGTCATCTATTTTTTTCAGGGGCCATCTATTATGAATCTCGCTGTAAGTTAACATCGAGCCATCTATTTCTAGACTTTTTCATCAAGATCTTGATGTTTTGCCATGTCGAGATCTAAGATAATGAAGATCAGGGGCATCCCAATCATCTGGACTACCTTGGCTTACTCAGCAGGACAGCTCTATTACGCCAACCCAACCCCTGGAATACCCATCTTCAGCGCATATGCCTCACCCGTGCAGTCCATAACGAGCTCAGTCAGTATGCTACCGTATGGAGGCACGCCTGGCCGAGGTCTGCATACAACGTGCCTCTACTTTTCCTCCTAGATTCAAATTTGGCAAATGCCGTCGCCAATCGACACTGTCTGAAACAAATTGGGGATATTTTGCGCAACACCGCATTGACATGTGGAAAACACCACAGCCCCCGTGCGACGGTACAACCGGAGGTCCCATTCGTCCACCTTGCGGATGAGAGAGGACGTGTTTTGTGAGTGAGGATCAAGCATTCTAAGTCGAGAGCGGGGAAGCAGAGGATAGCGTACGACACCATGTCGTTACTTTACCGCTTTCGCGCCCGGTTTACACTGTTCACCGTCACTTTGCAGTGTCCAGTGAGAAAAGGCTGACCTGTGTGAGAGAGAAATTACGCGCGAGCGCATTGCGCGATATCATTCGGCCAGAAGCGCTGGAAGAACAGTAGCACCGGGGGAGGCAACTCTCGAGAATAGGCTAGCTGAGTCCCCCTGCCATATAATTCCGTGGGGAAAGAGCAGTAAACTGTATTCCTGCGAGGCAGCGTCAACAGTCGTGCTCTTGATGATCTCATATTAGAAATACGACCTGCCAGAAGTGAGGTACTGAAGGGATGAAATTGCGAAGTTCCTAGTTTCTTGACTGCAGGCGGAAAGTAGGTATCGCGAATAATTACGTCTCTGCTGCTCAGCACGACAATGGCAGTACACGGCTGATTCTTTACACCTATTTACGACGCATTCGTAAATCAAGACGGTTAGTATCTTTAATGCCGAACAAGAAAGGCGTACAAAAATTCTCCCTGCTAGCTGACTGTTCAAGGTTTTTGAGTGCAACGGAAACCAAGTATACTTAGTGTTCTGAGCCGAAGCGAGGCACGAGCGAGGCGTCTTTGAGTGAGCGGAGAGGTCGGCACGTGACGCATCCTTCTCGTTCGTGCCGCCACCACCCATCCGTGTCATTTATCGGGCGGTTCAAAGAACCCCCCTCGCTTTAAAATCGCCCAACCTCCACGCCCAAATCATCATCATTGGATCGACGATGAGACCCGCGAATCCGACGACTGCCAACTCACTCCGGGGGGGCCCGCCCACCCGTCGCGAGCTCGCCTCAAGCACTGCGTGCTTCCGCCCGTCTGCTGCACAGGTCTCCCTCCTGTTTCATTCTGTAGTACATATTTATAAGGTGTAAACTACCGATCTACCACATCGGCCCAATAGACCGTCCGCGCATCGGTCTCTGTTCCACTCCCCCGGCGCGCCTCATCACTAACGGAGCACGAATCGTGACCCGCAAAGACCGCCGTAACATGGGAGAGGAGGCAATGACCGGGCCGTTTTGCTGTCCATTTGCTTACACTGTTCGGCTCACGTCATTCGTCCACGGTCTCCGCTCATCCTCGTCCCTTACCATGCGGTCCATGCCTCGACACTGCATTTAACCCATCTGACTACTCCCAACAAGATACGTGTCGCAACAGGGAATACTCCAAGCCATGTCCAGCACTTCGCCCCGTCACAACACAGGAGGCCTCCACAGGCCTCCACATAATTCCGTGTGTCTTGGAAACCATCAGGTCAGAAAGCGGGTTTGAAAATTGATGACCTACCGGACGTACACCGTCTTACTATCGAGCTCATCGATGATCTGTGTTGGATGTAGGATTGCCGTGTCTGGCGTATTGGTGCGCTTCCAGTTTTCTGCCGTCGTCTCGAGGAAAGAGCTCATCTACGCAATCTAGCGTCCACGCGACACAGAACCTTGCGAGGTGCTAAAACATGCAGCAAGTCGAACTTAACATCGCGGACAATGGTACCCATCCAGCACCTTGGCACTCCAAGCTTGGCTTCCAGCCGCGCACAGCCACAGCGGCACCCTCATACGCTCTTGCCAGAAGGGGGATCATACCCTGTCTCGAACTGGTTGTGACCAAGGAGTGCATTGTGTATGTATCAGGCGAGAGAATGGGGAACTGGCTGCGCAAGATGCGTGGGCGGTAAGCTTCTTGATAAAGAACTATCGGGTCTTACTTACCTTGGTTCAGCGGAAGCGCGAACTCGAGTATGTACCCTCACGACCACCTCGGTTTTTCTCCGTCTTATCACATGGCGTGAAGATGAGCACATGGAATCAATGTTCGACGACTCCGACGCCAGTTCGGTCTTGCGTCGGGCCAGCAAGAGTGATACCGTCTGGCTGGCACGCTTTACACGAAAACGCGCTAAACAGGGAAGAGAAGTTCTTGAAATAGGACGTGAGGGCGGGCAATATCAGCCTCGCCTGTCACTCACACAGGGGTTGCCACAGCCGGCATGTCCACCGTGCGAAAGTGCGCAGCCTCTGCGTGCTGCTAATGCGGGATACTACCCGCGCGACGCGAAGACCGGCGCGTCTCGTGTTCGAACTCACCGTATGGGAGGTGCTCTCGCTATCGTTCGACGAAGTGCCCGCGGGACAGTTCAAGGAGGGCCAGCGCTTTCAGGTTCGTTTCTTCTCGCACTGAGACAGGGGTTCGCCGGTTGATCATATTTGTTGGGTTACGGATTTGCTCTCGACGCAGAAGAATACGTGGATGGATCGCGGCGTGGAAGGCGCACATGTATATTGCAGCACGACTCGGACTTCACGATGGATCAAACTCTCAGGGCGTTAGGTTTTCACCAACGGGGTTGATGGCTGAACTGGTATCGCCTTTCGCTGGTTGTATCCTGGAGTGTCATCTGTCGATGCCTTTCTGCGTCCAAAATTTGGCATGTGATTGTAAGTTTTTCCGCCCCTTCTTCACAACCTTTCTTACAGACTGGTTCATCGGGGAATAAAACGTGCAGTCGAGACTGCTCCTTGCGTTGGAAATTAAACTTGTTCTCGAAAGCTGTCTGCCTGTATTAGCGCTTGACTTCGTCCGTCTCGCGCTGGGGAAGGGAAAACTTGGAAGAGGGTATGCTGATATGCCGTCAACGATGGACTCGGGAACGCGTCACCGAAAAGGTCGCGCAGTAGAAACATTATATGCATGACTTTTCCCCCGCTTTCCAGCTTCCTCCTGTGTTCTTCTCTGCTCTAAGGTTGAGGATATCTCTACATCTCCTTGGTCTGTCGACGAGGACACTCAGATTATCTGGCTTGGCTTGTTTGCGCAGAGATGAATTTGACAGTGACAAACCAACTCCACAAGAAGCGCTACTGTTTATGTGCGTGCGGCAAATTTTTAGCATTCCCGTCTTCTCAGAATCACAAAATGTAAACGCATGCATCGGATCTCTCCGCTGGCATGTCTTCTTACCTTGGCATCTTCGAGTTTGAAAATGCTTGACTGACCTTATTGGCCACCACGACGTCTGACCACTAGTTTCTGACCAAACAATGTCTTACTGTTGCCATGCATTGCTGCGCAGGAACCCGCCTCTCCCAGTTCGTAATCAACCAAAGCTGGCGGTGGTGCTGGCGGTGGTTTTCTTTTACGTCCACAGCTGTTTGCAACTCTTCCCAAATCACCGCACGATAGAGAAGTCTGTTGTATGCATCAAAACATCGTGACACGTCCAAGCCCGTATTAGCTCCGCCTGAATATGTACACCATTCACCACCTAGTGACTAATGCCCGGGGCCCGTCTTGGGATTCAGATCATTCGATCGGACTGGCAATCTTCCTTTCGTTGATGCGAAGACTTTCGGTCAGCCGCGCTCCACCCGCGTTGACTCTGAACAATTTCTGGAGCGTCATGAGACCGGGTAGGATGACTGGGAGCAATTTACCGACAACACTAGGAATTCGAAATGACAAACTTTGGCCCGGGCCGTTGGGCAGGGGAGGGTTATATACGGAAACTGGGGTGCCTAATCGAGTTTATGGGCAAGACGTCAACTGATAAAGTGATCAATCTCGATCTAGAACGATCCGTACAATTGCGGCATCCCAAGGCCTGAGATCTGACGTCAGATATGTATAGAAGGCCACGCTACTGCTTTTCCGCTCATGGCCCCACACAGTCGCACATCCTTTCAATAATTCTGGATATGTAAATCCCTATTTCAACACACTTCCTCGGTGTTTTTTTCCAGACGCTGGGGCTACTTTAACTTTGGGCGGTAGGTACGGCGTCAGAGCAGTGTGCTCCCCTCAAGGCATCCGTCTGACATCCTTCTTTTATAGCATGATCGTGGCCTTTCACTTCCCTCGGCTCTTCCTTCCCTGCCCATTTCTTTTCTCCCCACCCTCCTTTTCCATCTCCTACCACCGCCACCACCCCCAATGCTTTCCACGTTGCTCCTCGTCTCTCTTCTCGCCACACTTTCCTTTGCGGAGATTTCCCAGCAGTCCTTTTCCCCAGGATTTCCTTATGGTTCTCAGCCAGTCCGCGGTGTCAACCTCGGAGGGTGGCTCGTCCTCGAGGTGCGTTACGATCCGTCTCCTCTGTAATCATCGCGTTCTTCATCCCCACCCACCGCCACCACATAGCCATGGATAACACCGAGCTTGTTTGACGGCACGGGCAATCCCGCCATTGTAGACGAGTGGACATTTGCGCAGTTCCAAGACCGCAGTGTCGCAAAAACAACGTTGGTAAACCATTGGAACACATGGATTACCGAGGTCGACTTTGAGTTGATCGCAGGAGCTGGGTGCGTCTTTGTCGCGCCACTGCTGAACATGGTTGCATCAATTCCTATTTTAGACTCAATCACGTGCGCATTCCAATAGGGTATTGGGCCTACCAAGTGGCACCCGGCGAGCCTTATATCCAAGGGCAACACGAATATCTCCTTAAGGCTATCGGTTGGGCCGGGAACAACGGTCTGAAGGTTATAGTCGATCTCCACGGCGTCCCTGGAAGTCAAAATGGGTATGAATGGGACCCTTCTCTCGTTCAAATCTGAGATTGTCAACTAACTTTCGACCCAGCTTCGATAACTCTGGTCACAAAATGCCGTACCCCCAGTGGCAGTCGAACGCAACCAATGTCGACCGCTCCAATAGCATCCTGAATAGCATTGCTTCTGAGTTCAGCGACAACCCCCATGTTGTCTCGATCATTGCTCCCCTCAACGAGTCCGTGTTTCTTGATACGTCCTGATGATACCATGCTGATATTCTCTAGACCGGCTGGGTTTTTCGGTCAGCAAGTTCTTGATGTCACTCGTCAGTATTGGTACGACTCTTATAGAAGCATCCGGTAAATACCTCCCTCTCACGCGATGGCTAATGATGACGATGCGGCGGCCATTCTTCCGTTAAGTTATGCCAATGGCCGGCAGAGCAACGTAGTCACTCTCATACACGATGCATTCCAGCCTCTCAGCTACTGGAATAACTTTATGCCGCGTGGGAAATTTGTTGGCGTCGCCATTGACACACATATCTACCAGATGTTCACGGACCAGGTGGGTTCACAGTCTATCCCTTGAACACACCCGATCAACAACATTACTCACGGTCACCTCACCTCCTTAGACCGTGTCGCTCGACGAAGCAGGGCATATCCAGTCTGCATGCGGAAACGCGGGATCATTGTCTGATTTCAATGAAAATCAGCTATGGACGATTGTCGGCGAGTGGACACCTGCTATGACAGACTGCGCTAAATACCTCAATGGCCGTGGCGTCGGCGCACGGTATGACGGGTCCATTCGTTCAGGCGCTCCGCGCTACGGAAGTTGTGTCGGAAAGACAGGCAAAGGTTGGACGTTCAGTCCAGAATATAAGGACTTTTTGCGGAAAGTATGGGAAGCCCAGGTGAGCCCACACATATGCATATAGCTCTTGTTCTTAGATCACGATGTCTACTTTTAAAGGTCATTACGTTCGAGAAAGCGAGTGGCTGGATACAGTGGACTTGGAAGGCAGAACAGGCAGATGAGTGGTCATATTCCGCAGGCCTGCAGTTTGGTTGGGTTCCGCAAGTCCCTACCGACCACAAATACCCCCACATCTGTGGCTGATGATGTAGCGCCCATTTTCGGCCGTTTCTTACGAGCACCACCTTTTGGACCTTCTTAAAATGAACAGATATCACGTAGTTCACACTTGTTATAGGACAGTGTTGGCATAGAGTACCTACTCTCTTTTACAGTCGGACAATACAAGATTACGTTCATAAGCAAACCCTGATAATTCACATTCTTCTCTCGAGAACTTTGGTATATGGGTATTATCTCGGGAAGATGTACAGGAAGACGTACAGTAGAAACATAACAAATATAATATGCGAGTGGTATACAATGCTGAACCAGCAGAACAATAGATGCGAGAAGGGGCTAAGCAAACTACGGTCGTACGACGACTCAATGGCGAGCCATCTTCAGTACCCGCGCTGGTGTACTGAAGAAGTGGCGCGCACGGCGGAACAGCACGTGTATGCGCGATGACGACGATCCCCGAGCCGCCGCGGCCATTTTGCTACTACCTTTGCGGCATGGCGGGAAGCTGGGGATAAACATGATAGCATCGACGACGTCCCAATCGACGCACGACTCATCAAGCCTGCCGAGCGGAAGTCCAAGCGCGTAGAAAATGGCTCGGGTCGTCGGCGTGCAGTCAGCCGGGAGCACCTGCGGCGCGCAGAGCATCCTCACCCTCATCGACTTTGACCTCGACCTCGACCTTCCGCCTTCTTCCACCGCCAAGCCACTTAGCTTGGATGACGGGGTGTGGGTATGAGTATTGGTATTACGGGAGTTCCACCAGGTTTCGCAGGCGAGGAGTTGTATGGCGCAGAGCGGGCAGTCCGTGTTCGTCAGGGGTATGAACGGTCGTAGGGTATGTGCGCAGTATTGTGGGAGGTAGGGTATGCGGATGCGCCGCGTGTTGTTGTTTCTGTTGGGACGGCGGGGCGCGCGCGCTACTTGGGCGTAGTAGGATGCACGCGTGAAGGGCTTTGGTGTGGGTGGATGGGGGTGGATGGGTGAGCGGGGGGAGGTGATAGGCGAGGCGAGGGTTAGGGCGAAGCTTGGGAGCGGGGGTGATGGGTAGCAACTAGTACTGTCCTCCTCCTGTTGCTGTTCCTTGGTTGTAGAAGTGGGAGTGGCGGCAAGAGCGGCGGGAGATGAGGTAGGTATGACGATGTGGAGGGTTGGCGCGAGTCCTCGCGCCTTGCGGAATTCGTGTGCCGTGACGCGGTCGCCGGAGGCTCTGATGAGGCCCGAGGAAAAGACGACTCCGGATGCGCGGTCTGCGAAGACGAACGCGGACAGGGCGTCGTTGTCTTTGTTGGCGATGGAGGCCGCATTGGCGTCGAGGAAGGAAGGTGGTGATATATGGATGTCAGGGGTGTATTGTTCTCCGTGGGTTGTTGTGCGCGGGCATGGCGTAGTAGTAGTACGCTGAGACTCGGACGCGCACTATAAATGAGTGAGATGGGGTATCGTCGGTGCTCAGTTGGGGAAAGAGGACGCAGACGGTGGACTCACACTATCATTCAAGTATACGTCCACATAGGGTTCTAGGGAAGCTTCCAAGCAGCACTCTAGAGTGGCGTCATGACGGTTGTAAATGAGGCGGGGGTCACCCTCGGTTTGCACAAAGTCGGAATATTTTCCATTTATTCTTGCATTTATTTGCACTTCAGACGACTGGGAATTCATGATCATGGGTAGTTGTTCGATTCAAGAAATGCCTTGGCTTACCTCTCGAGTAAAAACCCATGGCTTTATGTACCTTTCGATATCAGGGGCTCCGAGCTCCGAGGGTTCCTTCATTTCACATGGCTCGGAGGGTCAGTGGCGTCGACGCGGAGAGAACGGAACCCGGGTTCCCGGGTCAAGTGTTCGCTCGCGCAAGCGCACTGGCAAAACACCGCCGATAGACAAGTAGCGAAAGGGGATTCGGAGGTCGGCGTACACCTCGACCTAGGGGTAGTAAACTATACTAACTAACTCCTAGACCTACGTTCCTTAACCACAGATGTGCGGGTATTGACGTGAGGTAGGGTCGCTAGGGATCCAGCCGTACTTCAGCCCGGCCATATAGGACCACTCGTCCGCCTGCTCCGTCCTCCACGTCCACATGATCCACCCACTCGCCTTCTCAAACGACATCACCTGCGCCTCCCACGACTGCCTCAAGAACGCCTTATAGCTCGCGCTGAACGACGTGCCGTTCCCGGTCAGCCCCGCGCAGCTGCCGACGCGGGGGGACCCAGCGTGTGTTCCGTCGTAGCGCGTGCCGATGCCCCGCCCGTTGAAGTACTTGGCGCAGTCCGTCATCGCGGGCGTCCACTCCCCGACGATGGTCCATAGTTGGTTGTTATTGAATCCCTGGAGGCTGCTGCCCTGGCCACACGCGGTGGCTATGTGTTCCGAGTCCGTTTGCGCTACGCCCTAGTAGCAGATAGTTATATTCGGATGCGACCCTGGGACACACAATCAAGGGACTCACTGCGTTGGAAAGTATCTGGTAGATGTGGGTGTCAAGGGCCACGCCTTGGAAATCCGGTGGGCGCTCCCATCCATTCCAGGAACTAAGGGATTGGAAGGCATCATGGATCATTTCCAACGTGTTTTGTGACGAGGCCCTGATGTTCGTGTATGAATCCAAATAGTATTGGCGCACGGGATTAAGCACGACTTGTCCAAAATATCCGGCAGGCCTATCATAGTTTGGGTTAGTCATAAGACCTGAGGGCACAGAAGCAGGTCTGGGACAAACTCATTCATTGGCTCGATGGCGCCCACTGTCTCATACTGGGGACCAAACTCATTTGCAATCGTCCGAAGAATATTGTTCGTGCGATCAATGTTGGTCTGATTTGTTGGCCACCCGGGGAAAGACAGTCGGTGTCCCGAGTTATCGAACCTACATAGTACGATGCCGTTTTACTCTCTTGACGCGTTGCCTCAAAGAAACGTTCATACCCATTTTGGCTGCCAGGTACGCCGTGCAAGTCGAGGATTAGCTTGAGACCATGAGTACGAGCCCAAGTCACGGCGTTGCGGAGGTAAGGGAGTTGTCCCTGGATGTACGGTTCACCAGGGCCAACCTCCCAGGCCCAATACCCGATCGGCAGCCTCACGTGGTTGAGACTGAGGAATAAACAACTGGTCAACAACGCGGAGATAGATAGACCCGCCCGCCGGACATACCCCGCTGCAGCAATGGCGGCGAAATCTGCCTCGGTTATCCATGAGTCCCAATGAGCCTTGAGTGTCTTTTCCGCGACAGTTCGGTCTTGTAACTGCCCAAACGTCCACTCATCTACAATGTTGGTGTTACCCGTGTTGTCGAATAGGCTCGGAGTAATCCAGGGCTGCAGATGGCAAAGTCAAGTCAAGACGCGTTCAACAAATACTCGTACGTGCGTGCACGCGCGCAAGAAGGGTGTGCATACCTCGATCACAAGCCATCCGCCAAGGCTAACACCACGAACTTTCTGCGTTCCATAGTCAAAGCTGGGGCTGAACGCGAGAACGGCAGGAAGACAGGCAAGGAGAGTAGAGGCGAAAGCAAGCATCGTGCTCGGGATGCGAATGAGTGGACGCACGCAAGCACGACCTGGGTATCATGCATGCCCATCTTAAAATACTGTGCCAGTCTACGTGTCCGAGGCAGAAATGGCTCGACGTTGGTGTTATGCCGCGCGATCATGGGATTGTGGCGAAAGCTTCTTCGCTACAAGTCCCTCAGTAGGCGGAAATGCCTCGGGTTTGTTCGCACCAACGTGCAGCACATACAAAGCGTTTCATGTCTCCGCGGCTGCCCAAAGGTATAGCATGCTAGAGAGAGAAGTGTGGGTCACTGCATAGAAGAGCGGCACCTTTGTGACGCGGGATGAAAAAGGTAACCGAGGTCCCATCCTGTAGTAATGATTTCAAATCCTGGCCGCTTTGGTGATCGTCTTTACTCGTCTCTTTTTGGTCTTCCCGCACGTGCATTTTTCACAGTCCAGTCGCCGTGTTATCGCGAAGGAAAGACCCACCGGTACTCACGGGCACCCTGGTTCTTAAAATTTTAATATTCGAAGACTTCTTCGGTTTGGTTATCTTACTTCTTTACTTTCCATCTTTCAGTTTCTATGCTCATAAATTGGATATGGCTTCTTGGACGGCAACTCAGTCAAGTAGCGGGCTAATTCGTCAGGACGTAGTCCCGAGGACGTGTAGAGGTCCCCGGCTATAGCTAATAGAGTGGGATCGTAGCTTCCCTTTTGTCACCTGATGTATGTGAGTGTATATCAACATGTGCAAAGTTCCGTTTTTTATCCGATACATTCGCCGCCGTTCAAGGAAGCATTCTGCCAGTGAGTCAGGGTTGAACGTTGAACGTTGACATGGATTCGGAACATGCATTTCACGGGCAGGCCAAAACGAAATTCATCGCAGGTTCCTCCAGATTGGGCTTAATGAGTCTATTGACGGGACAATCGATTGAAATGAAGAAAAGGCGTGAATAAAGTACAAGGTTCTGGGTGAAGCAAGGTTCCCAAGCAAGGAGTGAGAAGTCATGCGCGGTGATGTTTGCGAGGTCTGGTATTGAGGGATGTTGTTGATAGGGGTAGAGACAGCGCCCTGAGGCGGACGCGTAGTTTGCTGAGAACCACCTTTGACCAGGAAATGGCCTCGTTGAGGGGTACAAGTTTGAAGCTTGCCACAGGTGAAGCCTCAATTGCCAAAGACCCAGGATCGTCGATATCACCCTTGTCATCTCGTGCACCAGGGCTCTCATCCCACCCATCCCCAAGTCCCAAGCCGACGCCCGAAGGACACGTCACGCCAACGCCCAGAGAAGCGAGTACTGCACGAGTGCGCACCGTACTCTGGGCCGGACGCAAGAATGGCTCACGCAACGCTGCTCGTGCTCCACCGTCGGCATTCTGAAACCATACGCGACACGCAAGCAGCTGCATCTCACAGGCACGACATAGCTTACCGCATTGCCCATGATCGCACTGTGGGAGTGTCGGTGCACGGTCTTTAGGAGCAGCAGCTTCGGCGGCGTCGAGGAACTTTTCTACCGTAAAAGGCACCCCAGGTGAGAAGATGGGTGAATGGGGAGACGCTGGCGTGGGGAGTGTGAGGACAAAGGAGGGTAGTGACTCGATGTGTGCGTCAAGGTCGGTGGTAGAACAAGGGGGAGGGCTACCGATGTGTAGGGACAGTGACGACTTGAGGCTGGAGCGGTCGAGCACAAATTGCTCCGCTGAGATACAGGTACCCGAGGCTTGTTGTACACGGGAGAAGATTGCCCCAGAGTCCTCGTCAACAAAATGAATAGCACTGTCGGCGGAGCTCATGAGTAGACTGTCGGTACTGTTGCTCGGGGAGGTAATTGGGTCGGATAAGTCTTCTTGCTCAAGAATAGGGCTAAGTGGCCTAGGTCCTTCCAGTGGTTGATGCGGCGGGGAGGAGGTAAGGTTGGTCAAGTGGGATTCCCGCTGAGACGACAAGGAGCTTGCAGTGTTGTATCCGTGTGTGACCGAGTGTATGCTTCCTTTGGTTCGCCTCAGAGTGTAGATCCGGCTAGACGTACCGACCTCATCCTCATTGTCATTGTGATGCTAAGGGTAGAAGAGGACCGAAATCAATCGAAACGTATCCAGGGAAGAGGAGGGAGGCTTGCTTGACCGTCCGGACTAGGTATATGCGGCTTAAAAGTAGGAAGACGCCTAAGTAAATGCACTCGTCTGAAGAGGACCGGCATACCTCGTTGTCTGTGGAGGTAGCATTGAGCAGCCCAGACCCGCCATTAATGTTGTCGCTTTTCAGGATCAAGTTTGCAGCCTTCGAGACGTTTTCGGGGTGCTTGGGAGGCATCTTCACCGCGAGGGAAACAACAGCTAGGATGAAAATAAGCATCCAAGAGGGGAGCGAACGTCATGTGCGCACGGGGACGCCGCCGGCTCGGGTAGGAACGAGGTATCTCAAAAGACTATGAATGCATCGGTGGTGGATTTCATATTCACGGAACAAAGAAGTATCCATACAGGACGTGGCTTCATGATGTTCAATACTTTGCGGGTCCTTCTAAGCACGGACAGAAAGAAGCAGGTAGTGGCGCCAGACTTGACAGCAAAGGGGCGACGGAGGCTCCTGACCATGCTGCTAGACTGGAGGTGCAGGTGAACGTCAAGGTTGTTGAGGAGAAGTTGCTGATATACGGTCCGTTAGAATCAAGCCTGGGCGATGCCAGCCGAAAGCGTCAAACAAGTGAGGCAAACAAATGGTACACGCTGCTTCTCCCAGCACGTGACGTAGAGTCCAGTTTCAATCAAAATCAAATACATGCAGTGTACCGACGCTGAATGAACGTATCTCAACATTAACTGCAGGGAGAGAATCACCCATGAGACGTATTGGCGAAGGACCAAGGTGATTAGTTTAAAACAGTTAATAAAAAGGTCCACGTGGCACTGCACGGAGGACAAACTAGCTACTGTGCTGCCAACAAAATCTTAAAAAAAGGTCTCAGCGCATGCCAGGCAAAAAATTGGAAAGAGCTCGACTCACTCATAGAATTGACAGTGTATGCGGTCTACAAAGAGAACAAATCATCTTTTGTGTCTATGCCTGAACGAGTCGCAAACGGTAAGGTAAACGAAATCCGCGGTGACACGCGACGAGAATGAACAACGCACCCAGCTCTTCCCGAACCGGCTTCAGTTCTTCCAGATACGCCTGGTATTGCGTCTTATTCTCGACCTTCGCCTTGATTCCCTCAAAAATTCTGACCGCGGTCGCGTAGTCGTTTACACGGCGCGACGCACGGAGCGCGGACTCGACGACGGCAGGCGCTGGCACGAGATCGTGTGCAAAGCAATTATTCAGCCCGCGTTGAACCTCGAAAAGGTCCTCTGCCGATTGGAAGAAGTTGACATAGCGCTCCGTGAACGACTCGAACGTCTCCTGGTGTTGTCCGTTTGACGATAAGCGGACAAGTCTCGGTGTCACACGCGAAACCGTAGAGGGGCGGGCGCGAAGAAGGGTAGAGACTACTTGTGTGCGCATGGCTGCTGAAGGATGAGAAGTAACGACAGCAGCGACGACAACGACAACAACAACAGAAGGGGGTGTGAATGAGCAGGACGGCAGTTCTGGTGGGTTTTTTCTTTTCGGAAAATTCCGGGTCCGGATGTCCCGAGCCAGTCGGCGTCGTTGGATTGCCTGAACCGATTACATTCCGGAGATATATTGGAAATAGTGTCATACACGCTCCCAACCACCGATAAATCCCTCAATCACTCTCCAAGATTGCCCACCCAACCACCGCTCAATCCTCGACTCGTCCTCTTGTTCGGCGCCCTTGTTTAGAATTGTAACGTCTCCGCTTGCCCACAGCGACAACACGGACCAGCCAACAACAATCATGCCAGGTGGTCGTTGTGACCCGTTGCTTTCCAAGGCAGTCGTGATGTGGGTCAGAGTCGATGTGATGACCCGTTGATCAGGCATCGAGGCACGCTCGATTATAGCAATTGGTGTATGTGCTGGATAGGGAGGGCCATCACGTCTGCCCGCTGTGTGCGGTGTTAGCAAGGTCTCAAGAACCTGCCCAATCCGAGCCACGCCCATAAGAATAATGAGCGTGCGTGTACGTTCGTAGCCTGGGAGCACAACATCTTGGCCCTGCCGCCCGACTCCCGTGCATACGATAAACGATTCCGCTGCGCCGCGTTGCGTGATCGGAATCCCCGCAAGAACAGGACCTGCAAGCGCAGAACTGATGCCCGGGACGACGACAGACTCGTAACCCCTTTCACGGAAATATAGTATCTCTTCACCGACACGTCCGTATACTGTTGGGTCACCCTGTTTCAGCTGCGTTCCATCAGAGAGTATCGACAACCTAAGAGGGGCCTGATAACACACCCTCACAACCGTCAACCCACGGCTCGCTGCATCAACTGCGGCTTCCATCATCTCCTGCTGCGCACCCTCGGCATTCCCGGGAAACTTGCGAGCAATGCGAATATCGACACTCTTTGGTATAAGATCGAGTACCGCTTCTGGTACTAGTTTGTCTGATAGGACAAGATTCGCCTGCTTTGTAAGGACATCATGTGTTGCCACCGTGAGCAATCCAGGGTGACCTGGACCCGACCCCACAAGGAAAATCGCCCCACGATGTGACGACGGAGCGACGGAAAGCCCATGTCGCGAGCTCTTTCCGATGTCACACCGTGCTGATTCTGATGGAACGCCAAGTCCGTCGCCACTCAGAATATTCTCCATCCCCTCCTTGGTAAGATTTGAGAGATGTGAATACGACCAGTACTCGCTAATCTGTGCCACCCAGCGCATCCGCCGCGCCGAACGTTCGGCGTCCGTCTCCTCCCCGGTTAAGTTCCGTTGGGGCACAGGACGATTCGGAGTCGTCGTGTGATGCTCATCATCTGCCTCGCCCTCAGCGCGTGCAAGGCGGCGCAGCTCCCCCACGCGCTTGACAGCCGTCCCCGCGTCATGTGGGAGGCGCGCAACAAGTTCGCGCCGGATGCGAGCGCCAAGGCGACAGCCCTGTCCGTTCGTCGTCACCGCGAGTTGGAGGGGCGTGCCCGGCATGCGATGTGCGGACGGTAGGGTGAAATCGCACAGGTCTGGCATGTCAGTCACGTTCACGGGCACCCGGCGCGCGCGGCACATTCCGTAGATTTTCTCAGCGGACGCGCGATTGCGGCGTGGAGTGGGGGTGCCACCTCCGAGAACTGTGTCCGTGACGAAAACGAGGCGGACGGAGAGGTGCGCATCGAGGTAGCTACCCAACGCGTGGGCGTCGTGCTCTTCGCTAGTCACAGGGGTGTTATTAGGAGAGTCTCCTTTACGCGGGGTGCCAGACTCGGAATCGACAATTGTGAGTTGGGCGTGGTCTGCGCGCCAGGCGAGCTCCTCGCATACGGAAGCACAGCTGCGAGGTGCCATGATGACAACCTCGTAATTGGCCTCAAGTGCAGAGAAGGCACGAGTTGCTGCGAGTTGATCCCCTCCGAGGATGAGAACGGCTGTTTGAGGTCGCGCATGGAAAGCTAGCAAGAGTGATGCACCGTCTTGTACTTCAGGAAACATCGCGTGCGTGCTCGGGTGGTGCATTACGATGCACGGAGAGTGCGGTAAACGTGGAAGAAAAATGAGTCATTCAAGGACGTTGTGAGTCTACGCCAAAAACTTTCGACTCCAAAAGTCGCTTTCCGTGGGTATTACATAATCTTCGCTTTGCTGAATCCGCGGCCTTCAATTTCTGATTGTCGATGAGTTTGTGTCTCATTTCATGCAGCTGGTAGACAACGACACAGTGAGTGCATCGTCTACAGAAACATTGTAGGACGATCAATGACTGGTCGTGCTAGTTCTTATCCCGGTTGTCTTCGCTGTTTCAATCATCGAAGGAGCATGGAACGATATGGCTCACTCATAAAAGATGTGAGTTTTTCCGACCTCCTTGTCGCCCCTCTTATCTCTTCATTCGGTCCAACAGTAACTCACGATGGAGATGATGCGACGATGGATGTCGGGGATGACACCCGAGAATATCCCTGCATCATTCGCGTAACCGACGGGGAGGATGTGACGTTCTCTACTCATGTGCGTACATTTCGACGAATTCATCGCCATTACCGACCTGAACCTTTCATCACACAGATAACATCAGGGCAATTGAACAAGTTCCTCAACGCGTATGGTACATTACTCAAATCGTCGATGAATACACTGAGAAAACGCGACAAAAAGCGAGAGAAGGTTCGTGCAGAGAAGCTGGCCGCACGAAAGCAAGGTCTCGCAGAACCGGTCCCCATAGAGGGCCCCAAGCGGGGGAATGGTCGAAGGAAGCGGCAGAGGAGGGTTAAGGCTGCACAGAAGCAGGACGCGGCACGCCAGCGCATGGAGGAAGAGAAGACGAAGGTGTAGCGTACGGCATGGGCCGCTTTCCTGTGTAAATTTCATTTCGATCCTTAGCTTTACCAACGCCCATCACTCGCGATGAATTGGGTTTGGGGTGGACACGAGATGGGAGGGTTGAATATGAGACACCCGAGGTAGTTGTAATATGGCGGATGTACAAACACGTGGGAAACATTCGTCGGCCTCGCTACCCGCCTACTCCACCTCACCTTTCCCATCTTGTTGCTTAGTACACTTCCGGTATCCCCATGTCCATCCCGCCACCGCCATCTCCATCACTCGATGACTTACTTGATGATGGGGGCTGGGAAGACATGCCCATTGTCCGTGATATAGGCGAATTTGCCGGGGTCGCCGGTGGGCTAGACCAAGAAGATCAAAAGAGATATCACTACAACCCACAAACCAAGAAGGACAGCAGTCAAGGAGGCGTAAGCAATGCGACGGGAGCCATTTTGGATGTCGATTATCAGGGCAGTGAATGGCGATCAAAGGTCGACCAGAACGAGAGCGAGTACACGCGAGTGCGCATGCGCGAGGAGGAAGATGCCGACGAAGTCCATCTTCGTACGAGATATCTGTTTGATGAGGACCAGGCCATGACGCCCCTCAGCCAGATGCAGCAAACGAAGAACATGCTGACTGAGGCCCAGCGCATCGCTTACGTTGGGCTCTGCGCACTTGTATCCACGGAGATGCTGAAGAAACTGAAGAAGCTCAGCGGCAAGGACGCCAAGTCTGCAATCCAGGATATGGTGTTGTGGCGGCTGAAGATACTCGGTCGGTTGTATTATCATATGGAGCTCGCGACAGCAGGTGCGTTTAGCTACCTACACGGTGTCCACTGGAAGCGCTGATCTGACTCTCAGAGCAGAAAATGATTGAGAATCTCGCAGAACATGGATTACAGCCCGGCGACCTGGTGCCCGCACTCATGACAACACACATCGTTGCAAACCCCGAGTATGATCCCGCCGAAGCACAACGACAGGCAGAGACGCGGAAAGCAGAGGCAGAAGAAGTACCTCCCGAGTCCGATGACATATCTGAAATTACCGTCGTTGAGTCCTCCACTCCACCATTGGTCCCTTCATCGCCCCGGTCGACATCGCCCCCACCCACCGCCAAATCAGAGTCATTCCAAACGACCTTACGAGTCTTAGAGCCGACATCTACCGCCTCCGTTCCCGGTGTTTCTACCTCACTTTCGTCTGCAGATGAGAATGTGACACTTGATATCCGATGGACCGTACTCTGCGACCTATTTCTGGTTCTGATTGCAGACAGTGTCTACGATGCAAGATCACGCGTCCTACTAGAGTCGGTCGCTATCTACCTTGGTTTTGGTTGGCTAGACGTGGTCAAGTTTGAGCAACGGGTGACGGAGGCTCTAGAGATCCAAGAGGACGTCGAAAACATGGAACAGCGGGAGATCATTGAGGGTCGGCAAAAGTCCTCGCGGAAGAGACGGTACATGATGGTTGGCCTGGCTACGCTTGGTAAGTGCCTTTGTTTGCTTCCAAGAGTTTGTATTCACCAGTTTTGGTGCACCAGGCGGTGGGCTTGTAATTGGGTTATCGGCAGGGCTCCTTGCGCCAGTAATCGGAGCAGGCCTTGGTGCAGCATTCACAACTATCGGCATATCTGGGACGGCTGGCTTCCTTGGTGGTGTCGGCGGTGCAGCAGTTATAACAACTGGAGGCGTCCTAACAGGATCGGGTATAGCCGCCACGGGTATGGCGCGAAGAACGAGGGTTGTCCGAACATTTGATATCTTGCCACTTCACAACAACAAGCGAGTGAACTCAATTGTTACGGTGCCAGGGTGAGCCTGAATCGCCTTCTTCTCAGGTCCTTATGTTATTATTAATGACCCACGCCATTTACGTTAGATTTTTAAATGGAGAGCTGGATGATCCTCGGTTGCCTTTCAGCGTCCTGGACCCGGTTGTAGGAGATGTTTTCAGCGTTCTCTGGGAACCTGAGATGATCCGCGAGACCGGAAGTGCATTGCGAATTATGACCGCTGAGATCCTCACCCAACTTGGGCAGACTGTATTGGCAGCCACTGCCATGACTGCGCTTATGACCGCTTTACAATGGCCTATCAGTAAGCACGTTCCTTCTTCGCTTGTGTTCCTGTAGCTCATGGCGTTCATTTCAGTCCTAACTAAATTGGGGTACTTGATTGACAACCCCTGGAATAACGCCCTTGATCGCGCCAAAGCGGCCGGCAGTGTGCTGGCCGACGTTCTCATTCAACGCCACCTAGGTGTTCGGCCAATCACGCTCATCGGATTTTCTCTGGGAGCGCGTGTCATCTTCTATGCTTTACTAGAGCTGGCCAAGCAGAAAGCACATGGCATTGTACAGGATGTCATTTTGCTGGGTGCTACCCTGACAGCATCGCAAAAGACCTGGTTCCAAGCCCGGTCCGTGGTCTCAGGCCGCTTTGTGAACGGATTTGCGCGCAACGATTGGGTTCTGAATTACCTTTTCCGCGCAACAAGTGGCGGCGTCGGGACTGTCGCAGGCCTGCGGCCAGTGGAAAATATCCCGGGTCTGGAGAATGTTGACGTCACCGATAAGATTTCCGGACATACCAGCTATCGAACGTTTATGCCACTGATAATGGATCAGCTCGGCTTCCCGGTCTCAGCTGACCACTTTGACGAGCCCGAGGTGAGATTCGCATTTAACGTAAATATGAGTTATTTTGATCGTGACATATCCATACTGTAGCAACCCGACTTTGAAGAGGATCGCATCGTTGTGAGGGAAGGGGAGGAGATTCCAAAGAAGGGCTGGTTTTCAAGAACCAAGCAGCGGCCCCCGAGCGAGTCGACGTCAACACCGTACCCTCCGTCCATTGCCTCCGTTGGGCAAACTCAAAAGTTAGATCAACCCGCCGGGGATGATGGTGAACTGCCACCGCGCGAAGTCAATGCATCGGAATCTCCTACATCTACGTCACATGCTCCTGGCACAACACGGCAGCAACCCAATGATGTAGCTGATAACATCGCTTCAGAATTGCCTTCGCGCGCAGGTTTCGACCTCGCTGCGATGAGGGCCGTTATAGAGGGCATCGATGGCGATAGAGAAAAACAGCAAGATGTCAACGGACCCGCACGGGTGGAGATCCCACCTCCGTTCCCACCACAGGGAACTATAAAAAAAACTTCACTACCCACCTCATCATTGGTTACCAGTTCCCTAGAACTTACACCGATAAGCGAGCATCCTTCAAAGATGCACGCCTCCACGAAATCTGTGTCCCTGAATAATGCTCGTGACGTGCGGCCATTCGGATTTCAGAATGCCACAGAAGATGCGGACGAGGATTCCACATCAAACCTCCCCACATCTTACTCTCGCGTCGCAACGGACCCGACACTCTCGTTCAAGGGCGATTACAAAGCCTCGTGGATCCCGGGGGTCCCAGAGAAAGACGTCTTCGTTGGGTTCGGGACGCCCGGTGGTAATTCGTTTCACTCTGCCCCATTTGCTGTGGTGGACTCGACCGCAATGGCGGCACTGCCCCCAAATACTTCGAGCGCGAGCCCCGCGGTGTCTCTTGCAGACCGTGATCCTTGGTCTTTCCCGACCTATTCCGGTGACGTGTCTGCCAGCACAAGTGTGAAGAAACCGTCGGTGTTTGCTGCGAATCCCTGGGAAAGCTGAGAGGCGTGTTCCATACTCATCGTTGACGTTTGCCTTTTGTATATTCGCATGTCGACACCCTTAGTTTTTCCGTTTTACTCCACACTATCCCCAACCTGTATCCTGGTCTGCCCGAACATTACATCACAGAGGATCTCACATATTTTTGTTGTATAATTAGTTGCGAGGGTCTTTTGTGAACTTTTGAAGGTTGGTTTCCGGCTCCACAAGTTCCCTCATTAGCAGGATTTGGATCAGGCGACCGATAGATGACCAATGCAGATAATCGATAACAGTGCTCCACTTGAATAGGAAGGAACCGGATGCAGAACTTACTCTACGGTGTAGGAGGCTGACATGCGCTGACACCGCAAGCCAGACCACCTTTGTTTGTGTTACTTCCACAATCAACAATGGGGAGGACTTGGCGTGAGACGGTCACCACATAATCCTGCGGGGGTGTACGTGCACCTTTGACCGGCAGACGGAATCAATAGATAACGGCAAATCCGTAGTCCGACTGGCCCACCGATCCGGAGTTTACGAATGGCAGGGTTGAATTTTTCTCCCTTCACCCACCACTGAGGGACTTTGGCTACAGGAGAGATCAGTGAGGCTAGTGTCAGTTGCGGTTTGACAACGAAAACACGAGGCGATCCGGACCAGCGATCCGGCGGCTGTTGTTTACCACTGAGTTTGGCAACCCGGTGCCGTGGCGACGGCCTGGACATTTTCATCAATCCCAGACGCCAAAAGCACACAGTATAAGGCCCACACTGCGTCTGATTGTTGCCACTTCACCTCGTCGTCACACCCCCTAACCTTCCATCTCATAAAACCCTCTCCAAAAATCCCCAGCGGGGTCCAAGGACCTGTCTTATCAGCAGCCCCCTCTCCATCCGATATTCCTCCCACACACAACCCGTGAATGTCTCGTCGGACCTCCCTGCGCCCATGCCTCAAGCAGCAGCAGCACAGCACAGACCCTAATGACCCGTCAGCGGCGCAGCCGCCACCGCCGGCCCAGAACACCCCGTTCCCCTTTGCCCTGTCCTCCTCCGTCCTTGGCCCCCGCGTCCACTTCCCCCCCGCCCCAGGCCTCTGCCAGACCCACTTCACCCACTCCGCATCCATATATGACCGCGCCCCTATCGTCGTGCCCCCGAACGCCTGTGCCCTCCCCGCGCGCAACGAGCGCACCTACACCCCCTCCGGCGAATCCCTCTGCGCCGCCAAGAAGCGCAGATCAGCGTCGGCGCGGGCTACCGCGCACGGTGCCACGCTGCACCCCCATGCTTTCGCGGAGTCCGCCCAGGCGCATGCTCAGGCTCAGGCTCAGGCCGCTGCGTCGGACCCAGCTGGTAGGATGCCGGCACTCGTCCCTGACTTTTCCTCGTCCGAATCGGACGAGTCGGACGTCAGTAGCACGCCCCCGATTCCGAATCACTACGTTTCGATGGGCCACCCGCCCATATCTATCGTCGATGGCGCCAGTGATGCTGCGCTGTCTTTCCTGCCTCACGCGAACGAGCGCGAGATGCCCCGGAAGGAGCGCGGCTATCGCAGTAGACCCCTTGGTAGCCCGCGTTCGGTGCGGACAAGCGAATTTGCCGTGCCGGAGCTTGACGGATGCCTCGGAGGATTCTGACGTTTTGTCCTTTTTGTGTTTTGGCTCCACCAGAACCCCATCCTCCCCCCCCTTTCCCCCGTCCCCCTCCCCGCATCCTGGCGGCGAACAAAAGCATTTTTTAGTTTTTGTCTGTTGCCATCTTGTACGACAAATACCCGTGTAATCTCAAGAACACTGTTGTAACATCACACATCCACCTATTATTTCCTCTGCTCCCTCCCTCTTTTTTTTATTTGCAGCAGGATGGATTTCGCATGGTGATACCCTACCCCACCTCCCGCCTTTGCAGGCGATATAATTGCATTATTGATTTTTCACGCTGCAATCCTGGGGGAAGTGAAAATGGCAATTATTCTCTTCGCTTCAGCACGCCACCGTGATGGTTATCATCACATCATTATTTTATTGCAAGAAGCTGTGGCGAGGCGAGGCAGCCGGATTGACGCGGGTCGCCGCCACTCGGTAAGTCGACGGAAGAAGCGGGCTCAGTTTTTCAACAAGGAACAAACACCTTCCCTTCCATCAGCGCCCTCAACTCCGACCCGGCCGCCAGCACTTCAACCGGCGCCATGATCGACCGCCCCAAAGCACAGGCTCGCACCGGGGGGGCTGATGCACCGATGACCCGCCTTGCTTCACCCTGCTACCCTGAGGGTTGTGGCGAGGGGAGTCTGAGGTCCCTCCTGATGGGACCCGAGGATAATCCGGATCCCGGCACTCGGCCCTGGTACCCTCCAGCTGCCATTTCATACACTTCTCACGCCGTGTCAATGATTTGGATTCGACTCATTGTAAGACGGTTTGCGCAACCAATCATTACAGCCTAGTAAAACGAAAGTGGTGTCATCTAGGCTGGTCCGGGCGCGTCGGGGGGCCTCCACACGTCTATCCCTATCCGGTCTGGTCGGAGAGCTGCCACCACCTTCCCACGTAGGTGAGAGGGCTCCTGTTACAGTATCGGGACTTCGGGGCCTCTGTGAGCCCATTCGTTCGCTTGCTGAAGCCTGGCCGTGACGGGGGCGCAACTATGTCTGTTAGGGGTACCTGGTACGGCACGAGCATTGGACAATCTCGTGAAGGTATGTAACCATCGGACGCCCGTCCAGCACACGTCTCAGGGTCCATACAGTCAGTGGTGGTAGTCCCATGATGTGTGCGCCGCGATAACCACACTGATTTCCTCTTAGGTCCACTGTGGGAACTGGGGTCCCATCTCGGTAACGGTCCGGACTGGTCCGAGCTAACGTACGGCGTTGAACTGTCAGCGCCCTAGCAAGGGCAAGGGACGTCGCCCCCATTCCTAAAAGCTTGTGTATACCTGCCCAAACACCTCGTGTTCCGCACTAACCGCGGCTGTCCATTCGTCTAGGCACCCTGAGACGAACGTTGCATCCTCCCCCGCGCTCTAAACGCATGACCAGCGTGGGCTCAGGGCTGTGTACCTGGTTGTGTTCGTTCGAACAGTCCTTACAGTCCTCGTGGACACCCCTAATTCCTTGCCTTGTTGGTCATTGGAGATCAAATTAAAGAAGTACGTGAGACGTGTGCTTCTAAGTTAGGGAAGCTGTCCATTGGCGTTACCATACGCGGTACTGTCGCTTGGGAAGTTCTACAGCCCACCCCTGTTCTGTCGAACATCGCTTTGGAACGCACCCGTTGTGGGTCCTTTGCCAGTCACAAGCCCCCACACCCCTTATTGTGCCTCTTTGCTAGAATTCGGTGGAGTGTGGTCCTGCTGCTTTGTCGCTGATTGGACGGGCGTTGGACGGGCATTCTTTTGCTCGCAAGCTTCTGCTCTTCTAACAGTCATGGAAGTTGAAGTCGAATTATGACTTATGTGGACCTCCAAAAGCAGCAAATAGCTTTCCTCCCTTGTTCGTCTGATGTGGGTGCCTTAATTTGTTTTGACCTTCCATGCTCCCAAGTCGGACCCTGTGCTGGAATGTCTTCTTCGCGAACCGCTTGGCGGGGCTTTTTCTGTGGCCCGCATGGACTTTCTGGGAAGTTGGTCTCCGTGCTCCTGTCGCTGCCAAGGGCACTTTTTTTGGACCACCGGGCATGATTGACCTGGTACTGTAACGTCACGGCAGTCGCCGACCCCCCTTGCCAGCGAGCTGCTCGCCCACAATATACTGCTTTCTGTGCCTCTTCAGGACTCCGTTCCGTGTGGCGCGTTCCGATTGGCACACAGGTCAGGGGACAACTGTAAATCATCCGATCATGGGGAAGACTCTTTTATGGGCGTTCCCAGCTGTGCCAAATGGCCTACGCGGAACAATCGCTCCCAAAGTCCGGTTCGCACCTTCATTGGAACATTAGGGGATAGCTTCGACTGTGCCGCGAACGGCATACGGGCGTCGAGATACCTCACAGGTGCACCAGAATAGCACATGCAACGCCACCGCGGGGATCTTTGAACGCCGCATATATCCTTACCAAGTTGTCGATCAGGCATGGATCTGGCGGTTAAACATCTTCATGTGACTGATGCCAGCACGGTACTGCTTTCTAACGCCAGATGACCTGTTCAAACTGGATAAGGAAGCCCGCGTTTACTGTGTAGGCTGTTACTTTAGCTCATTTGCGTAGGCCGCTATGAAATATTTCATGAACATCGCCGTTATTTGCACACGACTGGAATACGTAAACCCTGTCATGTTCTTATGATCAGTGCCAACTCGCGAAAATGCCTTGGGGTTGTGTGTGCCTCTGGAGCTTGACATAAGCTCCACTTAGCCGCTCATACATAGGAGTAACTGCCCTAGATGTGCAATAGTAAGTTTCAACGAAATTTCAACCCCTGGCCAACGCTGGAACTTCGATTGGAAAGTTCCCCCGGCAAACACTGAAAATCTACAGTATGTTGCCTGGTAATGGCAGGATCGTACTATGCGGTAACTCCATAAAGGTTGCTGATAACGATAACCGCAAGGATCACCTGGTCCGTTATTGCAAAAAAAAAAAAAAAAAGAAAAAGCACGCCTTCGCTGCAGACTTGTCCCGGACAGCCTGAGCTCAGCTGGTCAAACCCCACAGACTCCAACTCCAACTCCGAGGTATATACGCCTGAACCATGCCGGCGTCTGATGAACTACACCAAGGTTTGTCCCGGCTATCAGCTCGAGCTGTATTGTCAATTTCTTGAGATCGAGAAGTGCATTGCAATGCAGCGGTTGCGAGGAATATTCGCAAGTATATCTGGGCGACCGCAGAGCCACACACGCTGGAGGGGGGGGGGTCTAATCTAGCCGACTAGCGCAGGCTACTGCAGTCTGCAGGCACTCACCCCCCTCTGTGAGCGCTACTCTTCTTGGCGACTGCGATACCATGTGACTGCACCGAACCTTGCATGCCGTTTGCTCTTGTGACCAGTCTAGCTCAGGCTGGCGGTGTCTCCGGATACAACAACTCCAACTGTGTCTCGCTCCGAGTCGATACTAGTGCCACACACGTCGCCGCCATTTGCCCCCTTTCGTCCGGTGGGTGGGGTACCTCGGGAACGGCGGACGCGGACCCGCCCGGGGTTCCGTGCAAGTAACCCCACATTGAAGTTGCGACTTCCGATTGGTCACGCTACCTTGCTATTATTAGGCATGTCTACTAGGGGTCCGTGCAGCTTACCCACTCGATAGACCGATGCAGGGCTGCTAATTTACTGTACTGTGCAGCGCCCCCGATAATGCTGGATCTTATGTCACCCGATCCCCTTGAATACCTCAGCATACCGCAGACGTGATCGGAGGTGCGAGACGAGACGCAGCATGCGATCGTGAGCCCGCACCAGAGAGATTGCAGACGAACCTCGCTACACCAGGTCCCCCCTATATGTCTTCCTCCCTTTTGCAAGACTGATGCGTTAGCCTTTTTTTTTTTTTACAGTATTCCCCCACTTCTTTGCCTCTAGTCGTAGAGCGGTTCGGTTTACTTCGGCGAGGAGCGGCCCCAGAAGCGGTCTCCTCTAGACTTGATTCTTCGTGAACTCGAAGTAGCCCCTCCCCATGTTCTCAATGACGCTAGAAGGGTGCTTCTCTTCCTAATATAACGCCCAACTTACAATAATATTATGACACAGAGACGCGACGCTTCAAGCTTCAAGCTTCAACGCCCTGTTTGGAGGTGATCACACAGAACTACGAACAACAACAAGGCAAAGTACTACTTGTTTTAAATCGAAATTCTCGTCGAACAAATTGGTCACGACGCATTTTTACCTCAACGAGCACTGATGGCGCGCCTTGCTAGAGATTGTACGTGCAACCAGCGTCCGCAAGGGCCTTCAACAGAGGAAATGAAGATGTGGACCGAGGAAACCTGGCAAGGCGCCACTGTACTAGGGAAGCAGCTATTATGGCTGCAATCAATTCAGGGGAAGATGTGGGTCTTGGGTTTAAACGTCAGGTATGTCAGTTATGACACCGAAGTGGCAAGAAAGCCACAAAACGTGCAGGATACAGCCGTCTTCCCGGTGTTTAGCAGGTGGCGCTCAAGAGGAACCATGTTCGTTTTGTCGTTCAGATTAAAAACGATGACGTTCAGAATACCTGGCTGCTTGAAACGCGTTATATTGTTACGCCATACCTGAACCTAGCAAATTACCACATAGAGAAATGTATCATGGCCTTGGTAGATTATGTACTTTACCACCGCTACCGGATGAATCTTTTTGCACTACAGCTTAGTACCGCCTATCATCATGGCGGCGATCGTAATCCCGTGGTTCACGTCCATATCCCCCCCTTTCGAAATCGCGTGGGCCCCGGTCATAATCGCGGTACCCACGGTCATAATCCCGTGGGCGATCTTCATAACGCCCGCGCCCGCCGCCGCCGCCTCCGCCACTACCACTACCACCACCACCACCACCGCCGCCGCCGCCGCCGCCGCCACGACGCTCCTCTGGGTCGTAATCACGCGCATAGCGGGAATCATAAGGGCGCGGGTCATAGAAGCGCTCACCTGACAGATTAAGAATCAATATATGGAAGCAAGGAAGGGCACTAAATGGACACACGGTCATTGCGCTTCGGAGGCCCATAGTATCTTCCCGGCGTGGGGGTGCGGGCACGTCCACGGCGAGCCTGAGTAAGATCTAGCACTGCTTTTACGTCTACAACTAGGGACGCACCTTTTCAACGGTGATGGCTTTGCCCATCAGTTCTGCAGCATTGAGGGCTGTGACAGCTGCCTCCGCCTCCTCGGCGGATTCCATGGTCACAAAGCCGAACCCGCGAGACTCGCGAGTATGCGGGTCATACATGACTGATGCTTTTTTAACCTAGATTACCGTAAGTTGATATCATGTCGCATGGACGGCACAAGTTCCCACTCACCCTGCCGATTTTTGCAAAGGCAGCCTCAAGATCACGCGTATCGACACGTGAACTCAAGCCCGAAACATGAAGATTGTTGCCGGGGTTTTGTCCTCCACCCTCACGGCTGGTCGAAACATTAAAAAAAATAAGTGAGACTGAGTAGGTAGATACGCACTTTCGGTCGTCACCATTTCCACGTACAGGACTCCTACTCCTACTCGATCGTCGCGGCAAATCACCACCACCACCACGAACCGGCGAGCGTCCGCCATCCCATGCCTGACTGTCTGCGGCACCATTAGTCATGGTCACGTCTCCAGTGGGGATGCTGATGGGTGCGCTGCTGGGGGCCATATCCTGCGACTGCCAAGCTGATGCGGGACAAAGGAACGTCAGGCTGAGTTATGATCGTTGGTGTAACAGGCGAATGGGAGCGACGACAGGGAGACAATGATGTAGAAGAGAACATTGGAAATTAGAGCGCTGACTGATGTGACAGCCGTGGCGGGCGCCGAGTGTTGCCATTGATTCTGATCAAGGAGGTGGGAGAGTAGGGAGAAATAGACAACGATAAGGGAACGCCGAAGAAACTAGAACTACTGTCGTTGGGAAGCCGTACAGACTGCCGACGGCTGCCGACATTGAACTGAACGGGTTGTTGGAACCGTTTCTGTTTTACGGTGGCGAGGCCGAAAAAGTAGAGAAAGTAGAGAAATGAGATGGGGAAGGCTGTATAGTAAACGTCGCCAATGTCGTCGCCGTCGAAGGGGTGGTCGTCGGTGATGCTGAGGACGTACCGTCATCCATGGTTGAGGTTGAGAGTCTTGGGTTGGTCGTGGTAGTTATGGTTCAAGTGACCTTTCCCCGCCCACGTTGCTCATTCCCACAATAACTTTGTGTGGTCCATGGACTCACGTTACTGTACTTGTCACAGACGCGTGACACAACGCGTCTTCCCTCGCTCTCAATACCGTGTTTCCCCCCATACAGCATACACATGCCTCCTCGCCGCTCTACACGCTCGTCCACAAGACTATCCACAGAACCAGAGAGTAACCCGCAGAAGGCTCCTTCGTCCAAACGAAAGCGATCTAGTGGCGACAACACTGAAATTGACGGACAAGAAGTTCATGATAAACCGCCCTCCCGTACCACTCGCCATTCATCCTCTAAAGCAACCCCTTCCGTACCAGCGTCTCGCGCACCTACTAGGTTGAAGAGTGTGCCACACAAGGTACAGGACTCCGATGGCGAAGATGACGACGGGGAGCATTCGTACCCAACGAAAAGATCCCGCTCATCGCATGTACTGGAGGATGTTCACGAAGAGAATGACGAGGAAGATACCAAGCCAATAATTGCCCCTCGGACTCGGAGGGCAAATTCCAAGCCAGTGATCTCTTCCACCAACGGGAATACTGGCAAGGACCAGATCGTCCCTGCGAAAGACGAGCCTGACGAGCAAGTCACTGCTAAACCGACTTCTCGCACACATTCACCCGGAAAGCATAGCAACTCTTCGAGGCCATCCACCTCCCGGCGTGGTGGGCGCTCATCTAGGTCGGCAGCCGTGAGTGTAAAGGCTGAGCCCCTCGACGAACCCACCCTGGATGACGTTGATGACGTTGACGGCGGAGAGATCGAAGTCCCAGCCACTTCTCAACGAAGGACGACGAAACGATCATCTCGGAAAGTGAAATCTTTGACACCTCAATCCGTCGGAAAGGAAGATTTCGGCGGTGACACAAATATCGGCGAGAACGCCACGACCATCACGCCTAACGGTGAAGTGGCGGACGTTTTAGCTGAGGAATCCACACCTGTCCCTAGCCCGAAGAAGCTGCCCTCCACTACGCCACTAGTCCCTGAAGAGAAGTCACTTCTTGATGACCTACCAACTTCTCCGTCCAAGGCAAAACGTCCACCCCTTCCATTGGAAGAACTCCAGGGACCCAGGTCGCGTCTTGTCATTCACAAATTAGTGCTCGTGAATTTCAAAAGTTATGCTGGGTGTCAAGAAATAGGGCCTTTCCATAAGGTGAGCTACTTCCGTGTCGTAACGTTCAAACTCATTCGTTGTAGTCTTTCTCTGCGATCGTCGGACCTAATGGTTCTGGCAAGTCGAATACTATCGATGCACTACTTTTTGTGTTCGGGTACCGTGCCAGCAAGATGCGACAAGGAAAACTCTCTGAACTCATACACAACTCTGCGCAACATCCGGATTTGCAGGATTGCAGTGTGGAAGTTCATTTCCGCGAGATTGTCGACCTCGTACGTTCATTCCTATTCAAGCATCGACAACCGCCTGATCATTGTCCGTACAGCCCGGCCCCAATGCATTTACTATCGTGCCGGACTCTACCTTGGCCGTAGCTCGTACTGCGTACAAGAACAACTCTAGCAAATATACCATTAATGGACGAGCAAGCAACTACAAAGAAGTACAGACTCTTTTAAAAGGCCGTGGTATCGACCTTGATCACAATCGTTTCCTCATCCTCCAGGTAGGTTCAGTCCAGCCTGTATCGGTCTCATCTCACTTCGGTGTAGGGTGAGGTGGAATCAATTGCACAAATGAAGCCAAAGGCACCGTCAGAACACGAAGATGGCTTACTCGAATATCTTGAGGACATTATAGGCACCTCACAGTATAAGGAGCCAATTGATGAAGCGCTCGTTGAAATGGAGCGTCTGACGGAGGGTCGTACAGAAAAGTTGAATCGCTTGCGACTTGTTGAGCGCGAGAAGAACGCCCTCGAGAAAGAGAAGCGCGAAGCGGAAAACTATATGCGCCTGCAGAACGATCACGTACGCGCACAGTCGACCCTTTACCAGTACTATATATGGCGGTGTCTCGTCAGTGAGAAAGAGGTCAAGCAAGAGATCGTAGGTGGTCTTCTCAAGATACAATGGAACCGTGTTGATTCCGCCTTCTAGGCTCGCATCGAGAAGGAACTTACTGAGGAACGGGAGCGTAATAAGGATGATATCGCGCATCTGGAGTCACTCGAAAAACATTACGCGGAACGCATTCAGGCTTATGAGGTACGTTTATTGATGTGTTAGCCTTATATCATATTTGACGAGATTGTGGCCTTTATGTAGGAAGTCAAAGCAGCTGCGGCTGAGGCTTTGAAAGAGATGGCGGCCTATGAAAAGCAAGAGGTGGGTCTGGAGGAAAAACGCAAACATGCCAACAGCAAGGCCAAGAAGCTCAAGAAGTCGCTACAAGATGTAAAGCGTTTAAAGTGTCTCGCATATGAAACATCGTTGGTTAACCGGTTGGATTGCATTAGGACGAGAAGGCTCGCAATGATGCACTCCGTGCCATCCAAGATAATGCGGCAAAGATGAAGAGCGAGAAGAAGAAAGCAGACCAGTTCGAAGCAGACCTCCAGAAGGAAGAAAAGGTACTGGAAGGCATCCGTGATAGCCTCAAAGGCATTGAATTATTATTATTTTACTCGATCATGCGCTGACTCGTCCCTCAGACAAGACGCAGGTATTTCATGACCAGATTGAGCAAAAGCAGAAGGAGCTTCAGCCTTGGGAAACGAAGATCAACCAGAAGCAGGCTGAAAGTGACATCAAGACCAGTGAGCGCGACATGTTGGTCAAAAAGGCCGAGACCATTAAGCAAGCTAGCGCGGAGGCGCAGGAGGCACTTGAGAAATTGAGGAGCGACCAGAAAACTAAGGTATGTGTTCTTGGTAGTGTTGAGTTACCTGAGCTCTGACTATGCATCCAGATTGGGGAGCTCGAAAATCTCAAACACAGGAAACAGTCACTCGAACAAGAATCGAAAGCTGCGCGCCAGAGTGTCCAGGTAGGATCCTCCATACCTGATCCGAATAATTCACATAAGGATGGCCCTACGTAGGACCTGGTTGCACGCGTAAACCAGCTTCGAGCGCAAGCATCTTCCACGAGGCAACGAGTAGAGGAGGCCAAGGCGTCCCAAGCGGCTAGCACCACCCAGAACAAGGTCTTGGACAGCCTGACCCGCTTGAGGAACTCTGGTCGAGTCAGCGGCTTTCACGTAGGCCATATCTAAAACTCTCTTCGGCGTGTATTCATAGTACAGAACAGGGTCGACTGGGAAGCCTCGGGACTATCCCTGACAAGTATGACGTCGCGATCACGACCGCATGCGGTTCACTCAACAACATGGTCGTGGACACTGTACAGCAAGGTCAAACCTGCATCGAATACCTCCGAAAACAGAACGTCGGACGTGCAAATTTCCTTGTGCTCGAGAAGATCGACGAAACGAACGGTATGCGGCCCATCCAAACGCCCGAGAACGTCCCTCGCCTGTTCGACCTCGTCAAGCCGAAAGAAACAAGATTCGCACATGCATTCTACAAGGCGCTGCGTGATACACTGGTTGCTCAGGATCTTGCGCAAGCTAACCGTATTGCATTTGGTGCGCGCAGATGGCGGGTCGTCACCGTCGCGGGAGAGCTCATAGACTCGTCTGGCACGATGTCTGGCGGTGGTGGGAAACCTAGAGGAGGTGGGATGAGCTCGAAGCTCGCGTCTGATGCGGTCCAACCTGAGGTGCTACGAAGGTACGAGCAGGACTGCGTGTCTGCCGATGCACAACTCGCGGAGGCCACAAACGAGCTTCGGGCAGCCGAGGTGCAGTTGGAGTCTGTGACGAATTCAGGGCCACAGATCAACCTCGAGATCGACAAGGTAAACCTTGACATCCAGAACGCCGGGAAGCGGGTCATTGAAACGGAAAAGCGCGTCCGCGAACTCAAGTGAGGATATTTCCAGCCTCAGTTGTTAGAACCACCTCAACCTCGAGTCATTCTCAGGGCACAGAACAAACCAGATACGAGTGATTTGTCTCGCATTGCATCCTTGGAACGGGAGATTGCTGCCGTCCAAAGCGAACTCGAAAGTTTGCGGTCACGGTCGGGCACGATCGAAAGAGCTATCAAGGAGCTTGAGAAGAAGATTCTCGATATCGGCGGCTCCCGGCTGCTGGCGCAGAAGTCGAAGGTCGATGGCCTAAAGCTACACATCAGCGTGGCGAATGATGAGATCACCAAGGCCGAGGTAGCAAAGGCCAAGGCCGAGAAAGACTCTGTAAAGCTTGAGAGTTCCATAACCGGGAATCAGGAAGGCCTGGCGGAGGTTGAAGCTGATCTCGAGAAGTTGAACGAGTCGTTGCAAGAGGTCAAAGACTATGTGGCTGACATCGGTGCAAAAGTCGAAGCTGCGCAAGCCGAGGTAGAAAATTCAAAAGACGACCTAGAAAATCTCAAGGTAGAACTAGACGAGAAGACAGAAGAAGTCCAGGCTTTCCGTGCAATAGAAGTACGAAGACCCTACGTCGACAGCTTTCTGCTAACTAACTGTACGCCAGGTAGAGCTCACGCAACGGCTCAATGACAAAAAGACCGAGCTGAAGGAGAATAGGAACACCATGGATCGATCGCAGGCGGAGCATGATAAGTTGCGCCTCGAAGACGTCGAGTATGCTGATGATTCTCCTC
The DNA here is from genome assembly GCA_015178965.1 of Russula ochroleuca. NCBI lineage: Eukaryota > Fungi > Basidiomycota > Agaricomycetes > Russulales > Russulaceae > Russula > Russula ochroleuca. The sequence goes on along the minus strand of WHVB01000006.1, from coordinate 649,917 downwards.
TTGTTTTTTCGTTTCTCATTCGTTGGTAGCGATGAGGAAGACGAGGACGAGGACGAGCCTCAGGGGAACGGCGGCGGCGAAGACGAAAACGGGGGTGAAGACCAGGTCCCATTAACTAAGCGCGTGAAAGGAGAGAAGGCCGACCTTGTCGTGAAGACTGAGGAAGGGAGCGAGCCCGCATCGATCAAAAAGGGACGCCGGGGCCATAAGACACCTTCGAACGAGCTACATATATACAGCGCTGCCGAGCTATCTAGGCTCAACCAGCGCGAACTTCTCGCTGACGTCCAACTTCTTGATGGTCTGTTGATCTTACTAAATTTACGCGTAACGACTAATGTCTTTTGCATTACCAGAGCAATTGAAGAGGAGTAGGCCGAACATGGCTGTGTTGAAGGAGTATCAGAAACGCGAGGAAGAGTTTCTGCGCCGCGCGAAGGACCTTGACGAGACGACTGCACTGCGTGATGCTGAGAAGCAGAAGTATGATTCTTTGCGGAAGCAGCGGCTAGACGAGTTCATGGCCGGCTTTAGCACCATCTCCCTCAAGCTTAAGGAGATGTATCAGGTCGATGCCATCATACTTCTACTACGGCAACCACTGAATGTCATGCATAGATGATCACGCTCGGAGGAAATGCTGAGCTGGAACTGGTTGATAGCATGGATCCGTTTTCCGAGGGTATCATCTTCAGTGTTATGCCGCCAAAGAAGAGTTGGAGAAATATTTCCAATCTGTCTGGGGGCGAAAAGGTGTTGTAGTCATTTAATTTTATCACATGCCTACATACTAATCTCGTTTTCAATCAAGACCCTTAGCTCTTTAGCACTCGTCTTCGCCTTGCACGTGTATAAGGTAGGTTGGGAGTACCTTCGTCTACTTCCGTCTAACGAGGTTGCGCACAGCCAACGCCACTATACTTCATGGATGAGATCGATGCCGCTCTAGATTTCCGGAATGTCTCCATAGTTGCGAACTACATCAAGGACAGGACAAAGAATGCCCAGTTCATAATTATCTCACTTCGAAACGACATGTTCGAACTCAGCCACCGACTCATTGGCATTTACAAAACATCTAATCAAACTAGAAGTGAGGATCTCAAAAATGAAATGCTCAACCGTGACTAAATCTCAATTTACAGGTATTTCTATCGACAATCGCTCTCTGCACGCGCCACCACCGATGAGCACAGTCACGCAATAACTTGTATACCTCAGCCGTCACCTCTGCGTTCATCTGTGATTGTACCTTGTTTGTAACAGGAACATTGACACCGATAGTTGTTGTTGCTTTCGTCTTCCTACGACATCATGAACGACCCTACGAGCGCTGTGACCGAGTGAACTTAGTATACCAGCGATTTCCACCGCTGAGTTTCATAGCCCCTATTGTGTAGTCAGGCATCTACCTGGCCGACTGGATCACTCACCGAGAACGGCCAGTGTGTGCGAGGACCGGTACGATGCTGACCATGCACGCCCATCATCCCCCCGATCCCCCCGAGCGAGCAGTGAATGCGACGGAAGATGAATGCATCGAGAGTCGAGATGAAACGAGGCGGGGAGGTCATCGTTTTCAATCATGTCCGATGTCAGTTTAGCTCAGTTATGACGGAAATGGACTGGATAGACAACCCGGTTGACCCAAGTGATACAATGTTGTCGCATTGACTGAGAGCGACATGAGCCAAAGTTACCTGTGGCGATGCCGCAGCTGTGGCAGACTGGCAGCATGGGGGGCTCCAGCACCCGCGTGACCCCTAACCTCGCGTCGTGAATCGCCCTCACACCCACGCGAAAGATTCACATGGCTTCGACTCCCTCGGATGAAATGATAAGGCCAACTACCCGAACGACAAAGCATGACTATCCTCGGGAGGAGGTTGACGCGATGCTGGGATTTTACGGCGGTAAATGTATCATCCTAGGAGCGGCAGAAAACGTACAGTGGGCTCACCTACTGGATGTCGCCTTTGAACCCCCTAATGAACGTGTGCGTTGATCTCTCATTACATCACACTCAGCGGTGCTCAATGTGCACCAATTAGCTCTCAATGATGCTTGATTGCAACCTACGTGAGGATCGACATCCCCGGCATGCCGCTGAAGTGCGGGAAAACATTGTACCTGGCACGTCCTCTTTTCACCCCGTGTTGGTTAATTCTGACTGAACCAAGTTAACATCGACCACCATGCAAGTATGGAACGGATTCCTTCAAAATCTACCCTTTTCCTGCATGAAGACGTGTTGGCGCGCACTCTCGCCTATGAACGGGGACTACAGAAATGGCGGATGGCAGAACTTGATGCTGGAATGCCTGACCCTGGTAGGCCTGCGTATGATGAGGTGTGTGGCGATTCCAACTTGTCTAATGTCATGTCTCACCACTGCTCTAGGTGTTCGGTGGCATGCGTATAACGCAACACCGTTATCACTGCAGCAGCACTGTGCACCCTTTTGTAAGGAATGGAGGCGATGATAAGAGCCAACAATTTCAAGTTTACTATGGCAAGGATTGTCCTGGCATTGACGACCCGGCCAGTTTACACAACTTCCCTGTCATTGACACCCTCCTCTCGATACCGTTTTCTCTTCTCCACAATCTTCCACGGTTGTGCGGAATTTTTCCAATAAGCAGCTACCAACAGCGACTCATTGCAATGGGTTTTGAGATCTTGGCTCGATGGTCTTGGGATTTTCTGCCATCCAGTATCAGAGAGCAGTGGGGAAAGCGGTTGCAGAATGTTACCGCAGGGCAGCAAAATGACCACCCACATGTGAGGCCTCACCCTATTCACCACCCATCTCGCAATGATACCACGTTTAACAACGTACCAATCCTCACATCTGGTGCTCCTACCATGTGGGGCAAGCATGCTGTTGAGCGTCCGTTGGGCCCGATTCTCCTTGGCATGCCAACCCACTTTGTTTGGGACACAGATGAGAAGCTGGTCATAGACGGGCCACCGTTCTCAGCCAGGGCCGAAGGACTGTTGAAGGAGGACTTGGAACACGTAGAAGGAGATATTATCACTGGTATCGCGGGCTCACCAGTGACCAGGGAAGCAAGGACTGGCAGCAAGGACTGGGACGACACTGACGATGTCGAGTCTGTCCAGGACGAGTCCGAAATTTACCCTTTGGACATTACTTCATGGCATCAGAAAGTTGTTAATCCCGAACCAGAGCCCCCCTCTCTTGTTCGTACTCCCTTCGAGAGGGGTGTCATTGGTAGCATGAGTGTGAACGATGTCCTCATGGTCAAAGGACTGATACAACCATTTGTGTGGATTCAGTTCATGGACTTACAGTCTTTCTCTCGTTATTGACATATCTCCATCATGACTCGACATCACGCATTTCATGTGTAGAGGTGTTGCCTCTCTTCGACGGTTTATATTATCATTTTTCACCAGACAACTTCAATAGAACTTGAAAGCATGACTGTGAATCGTGTGCGCGATCGTCAATCGAAGGCATGGCTGCACCACCCGCATTGTAAATTTGTAATACCATGCACCTACCCGGCGTAAATCGAGGCGACTGCGGCCTGCCCGAACAAATAAAATGCCCCATATTGAATGACAACAGAACGAGAAAAAAATTTACACTGAAATGAAATGTCCTGCATACCAAGAGAGACACCGAAAGGCGGCAAAGCTGGCCTCGAGATCCCGCGCTCCTCACGCTCTTTCCCAACCCGATGCCCTGGCTGACACTTTTATCGTCCCCCTTAACCGGTTAACGTTTAACGTGTGAGGCCTCACCCTATGCATCTCGCAATAATACCACATTCAATACCACATTCAGCAATGTATCTGGCGCTCCTACTACCATGTCTTCGTCTAGCCACAACCACTCCACAACCTCAACCCGGGCAAGCACGCTGTTGAGCGTCCCTTGGGCCCGATTTTCTTTCGCATGCCAATCCACTTTGCTTGGGACACAGACGAGAAGCTGGTCATGGACGAAGGACTGACGAAAGAGGACGACTTGCAGCGCGTGGAAGGGGGTATTATTGCTGATATCGCGGGCTCACCGGTGACTAGTGAGGACTAGTGAGGCCTAGTGAGGGTTGGAGTGGAACCGAAGACTCGGGCGACACTGGCGATGTCGAAGCTGTTCAGGACAAGTCCGCAATTTGCCCATCATCCCTGGATATCACTGTTTGGTATCAGAAACTCGTCAATTCTAAACCAGAGCCCCCTTCTCTTATTCCCACTCCCTTCGAGAGGGGTGTCATTGGCGGCATGAGTGTGAACGATGTCCTCATGGTCAAAGGACTGATACATCTACTCGTGTACACGCAGTTCATGGACTTGAGTTCTTTCTCTCTTTGTTGACTTTCTTGCATCACGACACCACGTTTCGCATTTCACGAGCCCCTTTTCGGGTATAAAATTAATAGCTTGCTTGACGCGTATCATCCCCAGAAGCAGAAAAATTCTCCTTCACACACTCTCGCCAGTAAGGACCCGCTCACGACCCGCAGTGGGTAGTTGTTCTCGTGATCCTTGGATGAGCGCCCGCTCCCCAATCATGGCCTCCTTGGGGTGCGGGGGCTGGAACGACTGTAGTTGTTGTGCCATCTGCTGCTCGAGAATATCGGGGCTGCAAGCCGCTGCCACAAAACCAAGGAACGGTGGTGATGGGTTGAGCGGGCGCGTGCAGAATTCTGGGTGCGCCTGCAATCCAACAAAGAATGGGTGGTCTGCAGCGTGTGTGAATAGATAAAACGTAGTGTAGGAGGCAGCGCGGTGACACACTTGGCAGCTCCATGATCTGCATGCGTTCTCCCTTTTCATCGCGCCCGATGAATGCCATCCCACTTGTGTGCAGCCGTTCCACATAGGCAGGGTTCACCTCGTAGCGGTGGCGATGGCGCTCCCATACGATACTAGCGCCGCCATAGAGCTTACGTATGCGAGACCATCCACTATCCTCCTGGAATACTGTCGGACGCAGCCCCAGGCGCATCGTTCCGCCCATGTGAGTACGCGAGATCTCGGGCATGAATATGATAACTGGGTTCACTGGGTCTGAAACGAACTCAGTCGACTTGGAGCCTGTATGAAGTCAACACGATGCATGGGGAGAGGGAGAAAGGGTTGTGGACCGGGGAGGTTTATGACGTGGCGAGCCCACTCGACCACCGCAAGCTGGAATCCAAGGCAAATACCAAGAAAAGGTCTATTTTGCTCGCGCGCCCATTTGATCGCCAGTATCATACCTTCAATGCCGCGCTCACCAAACCCGCCAGGAACGAGGATACCGCTGAGAGAATATGAGGACACCTTCACCATCAAGATAAATGAAGCATTACTTTGCGCCAACAACAGTTCGCCATGCGTCGTGATACTTTTTAGGATCCGCGTCCTGCTGTTCTGGTTCCAAATCCGATGATTCCACCCACTACCAATAAAGCAACGTTGTAAATATGTGATACTTCATTACGAAGGGTAGGACATACATGGAGGATGAGTTTGCGACGGCATTGAAATGCCGAGTGCTCCAGAGCTTTTATGACTGACATATACGAGTCCTTCAAATCTGTGTACTTCCCTACCAATGCAATAGAGACGGAATCAAAGAGCCGCTCTTGGCTGCAACAGAAGATGGTCATGAGTTCCAGCAGGCCCGTGTGGCGAGACCTACTCAGTCGTGATCGTCTTCCAGCGACGTTCTAGAGTCGTGCCACGCTCAAGCATGTTTGACGAGAGGTTGAGACTAGTGAGATTGAGCCGGCGTGTGAGGAATGATACAATTCCCTGGGATTGGAGTAACAAGGGAACGTGGTACACGGATGTAACGTCGTGGACGCCTACGACTTGCTCAGATGCAACGTGGCAGAACATAGAAATCTTCTCTTTCGTCGCTTTTGCTAAGGGTTGAGGGATAATAAGACGGCACGCAATCTGCATCATCCACGTGAATGAATTAGTTCCAACTGATATAAATATAAGTCAAAGTAGGCGGACCAGATCAGGTAGCAAGCCGAGTCCGCGCAGGGCGTGCACAGTTGTCTGAGTTGGCTTTGTCTTCTGCTCTCCATGCATGTCCGGCACGAGGGATACGTGTATGAGAGCAAAGTTCTCATGACCAACTCGGAACTGGAATTGCCGCATTGCCTCTACAAAGGGTGCGGACTCGATATCGCCGACCGTTCCGCCAAGCTTGTCACTTAACTGAGAAGAAAGGTACGCGAATGGACAGGAGTGAAGCACACCTCAACGATGCAGAGGTCCGGCTCCTCGCCAGATTCATCTACCGGAACCTTGGATACCCTTTCTATCCAGTCCTGAATGGCGTCTGTGACGTGGGGGACAATCTTGCAATGATGACTTAATCAAGACGTTGGCTTAATCAATCCTGGTCGGACTGATTCACCTGCACTGTTCGCCCTAGATAATCTCCCCGTCGCTGTACAAAGCTTCATTCTCCGTGGAAAGACATGCAAGCTGTCAATACAACATACCTCTCTCTCTATAACCTGTTGATATATCTTTCCAGTCGTGATATTGTTGTCCCTGGATAGGGTCACGTCAAGGTACCGCTCATAATTTCCGAGATCGAGATCAACTTCGCCGCCGTCATTTAGAACGTAGACTTCGCCTATGGTGGCGTTGTTCAAAGCGCTATCTCCAGGCCACTTTAAGGCGACTCACCATGCTCGGTCGGCCTCATGGTTCCTGCATCAACGTTCATGTACGGGTCTATTTTAATGGCAGTGACTTTCAACCCTGTCATCTTCAACAGAAGACCGGTGGACGAAGCTATATGCGGGAGTTTCAAACTCAGGGTTGCGAAGATGGGATTGGAAGCACAAACCAATGACCCCCTTTCCAATACCACTGACGACACCACCAGAAACAATAATGTACTTTGTCATGATGATAAGGACGGTTGGTCAGGGTACAGCAGAGAGTGGTCTGTGGCAAACGCAAAGACGCGTCGCGAAATGTAATGGACGAAAAATTTCGTTTTTTTTTTCAACTGGCCCTGCTCGCCAAAAGGAGATAAGAAGACACTCCCATAAATCTAAGTCAGGGTGAGGATCAATACTGTACTGTATACGGTAGTTGAGAGCCAGGGATATCACGCATATATTCGGGATAGGATCATGTACCTTCGCCACGTATCGTCGGTAGGTAGGACCAAAGCTATGTGATCGGGCCGGAGATTACCGCTGCTGAGTCTAGACAAGTTAGCTAATCTCCGACGGATGACCGAGTCGCCCGACGCCCCCGAACAGTAGCCACAGCTATGAGGAAAAGAGAGGAGAGGGACAAGACGACATTGGCACGTCCTCGGAGTTTGATCACACCTAGGCCATGGTCTTTATATTCGCACATTGACGCTTCTGCAAACTCTCATAGTGACACGCCCCTTACGCTGCGGGCCAGTGCGCGGTCGCACCATTGGATGGGTCTTTTACCACTCTTTCGTTTCACCCAGCACTAGGGTACCGTCCCTCCCTTTGCCCGTGGCCCCACTCATATCCTTTCGCACTTCTCGCCCGTATGCCTCCTTCCCTCCATCCATGTCGGAACACCCCTCATTCTCAACTCAACCGTCTTTTGACACTCTAAATATGCCCTCCCGACCACTAAGGTGGGCTCGTGAGGCTTGGATACACATCACTAGACATGTCGGCGTTGGCATTATATGCTCTGTCGCATATTTCGATCCGTACTTGTCCCACCTGTTTCCCTTCTTTCTTCAGTGCTTAAATGTTTGTTTTTTCACTTCCAGGGGAAATTGGAGTGTTGATTTACAGGCTGGTTCAGATTATGGGTACAAACTCCTCTTCGTCGTCCTGCTGTCAGGCATCTTTGCCGTGATTCTCCAGGTATTTTTCTTCGTTTCTATTCCACGTTGCTAGGTGATTCTCACCTATTTGTTGAAGGGATTAGCATGTAAACTTGGCGTGGTGACTGGGTTAGGTCAGCGGGTTTCCTTTCACGTGCTTACTTTTCCGTCACCCTAACTGGCACTGTTAGACCTTGCTGCTCACTGTCGACTTCTCTTCCACAACCGGTCAAGACACCCCAAGTTTTGTCGATGGTTCATCTTATATCCTCTCTATGCCCTCTCAGAGGTAGCCATCATCAGTACCGATTTGGCAGAGCTCCTTGGTTCGGCGATCGCCCTTAATCTACTTTTCCCTAAGCTCCCTCTTTGGGGCGGCGTCCTTCTCACCGCATGCGATGTCCTCTTGGTTCTCGCTTTTGCAAACCCACTCCATGGCCGGCCAGTGCGGTCTTTCGAATTGATGATTGGTATCCTGGTGTGTACATCCTTCAAGTATTACTTCAGTCCACATCTCACGTGAGACAGGTATTGGTCGTTTTGATATGCATGTGTATCCTTGTCTCCAGAGTCCAAGTAGAGTGGGATGGGGTTTTTAAAGGGTTCCTTCCCTCTAAGGCCCTGTTCCAGCATGGTGGCCTATACACTTGTGCGAGCTATATTGCTTCGAATATCTATTCTGTTGCTAACGCTACCAAAACTTTACAGCTGTTGGCATTCTCGGCGCGACAGTGATGCCTCACAGCCTCTTTCTCGGGTCTGCTTTGGCTACGCAAGACCGCGCTTTAGTGAAGCCCACTGCTCTCCCTAGCATGTCCAACATACGTGCGACGGAATCAAAGGGACTTCTTCGGAAATTGTCAGATCTTTTCCGACCCGCGCGTGTTGAGACGTCGGATGAATCCACAAGCCACGCCGATAGGCCGAACAATTCACTCTCGTTTGTCAAAGCGCACCTATACCATGCCATAGTGGATCTCGTTGTCAACCTTCTCGGTCTGGCTGTCATTATAAACTCTTTGTAAGCTTGATTATTACCCTTGAGCTAGCTAAGGTCGTTCATGTGGCGCGCGTCACAGAATATTGATTCTTGCGAGTGCTGTTTTTCACCATCCTGGGGTTCAAACGGATTCTGCTGATATCTCCGATGCCTATTCTATTCTATCCGATATCGTCGGACGGGGTGAGAGGTTTCGTAATTCACAAATGACAGTTACTTATTCCTCGGGCAGGTGCCGCGACCATTTTCGCTTTAGCGCTTCTGTGTTCTGGCCAAAGCGCGTCCCTTGTGGCCACCGTTGCGGGGCAGATAGTCTCGGAAGGCTTTATTCGCTGGCGTGTCTCGGTAAGTGTCACCTCAGATAGGAGTATCATACCCTGCCTCATTCAAACATATCTATCTCAGCCTGTCATGCGGCGCCTCCTCACGCGACTATTGGGCCTCATCCCCTCCATGGTGGTTGCAGTGGCAGTGGGAGAGGATGGGATCAACGCCATGCTCGTCGCGTCGCAGGTTGTACTCTCCATTGTGCTCCCATTTATCGTCCTCCCACTTGTCTGGCTCACAACCTCGCGTACCGTGATGCGGGTGTACGCGCCTGCGCCAACACGGCCCGCACAGGTGGAGAATGGCGCGGAGGAAAAGGATGTTGCGGAGGGCGAGTATTTGGATTTCAGCAACGGATGGATCATCGCGGGCATCGGGTACGTTATATGGGCGGTGATTGTGGTCGCGAATGGCTATGTACTTGTTACTCTTATTATTGGAAAGGGCAGCTAGAAGTATAGATATCATAGACACAACCAGTACAGTACAAACGCGGTAAAGGTAATAGCAATGCATCATACGCGATGCAAGAACATGATATCATAAATGAAGTTGGTGAAACATTACTACATTCTTCATACACCATCATCTACCTCTAAACTACACTAGATATCTCACTCATTTCCAACTACCACTACAAATGTTGGTACACAGCCTCTAGTACTTTTGGTTAACATTTTCCAAGCATGAAATCTTGTCGTGAAACGACCACTGTGCGCTGAGGCACACTTACAAACCAGGGTCTTATAACTACATCTCCCTTG